>JANZLQ010000001.1:23682141-23718141 GCA_026212715.1 Elanus axillaris | reverse complement strand
TTAGTATAAACATTACTTAGCAACAACTGAAAACATCAGTGTGTTACCAACATTCTTCTCATACTGAACTCAAAACACAGCACTATACCAGCTACTAGGAAGGCACTTAACTCTATTCCAGCTGAAACCAGGACAATCGTTTTAAGAAGACTGTTAATTTTTAGCTTGTTAGAAAAATGCAGCAGCAGCTGAATGGACTAAGATACAGCACTTCTAAAATGAAGTTCATTTTTTATGAAACTAGTTTCCACCACAGAAAACTCAATATGAAACACCTTCTGCTGTGCTGTGACCATGTGTTTTCCAATGAACAGAACACTGAGCACACCCACGTCATGGATGGAAAAGACTGTGGCTGAGCGAAAGCACAACTGCTCTGATGTCACATAAATCATATACTGGGTCATGTGCTAGGGGACTACATCTGGCCTCTGCCTTTGTGTGAGATCATATCACAGAAGAGAGCAGAAGTGCTGAACAGGTGGTTGACTCCAGCCTCTCTCATGCTTTGCCATACTGTGAGGTGTTTCAAAGGTCCCAACAGTTGCTACCACGCTGAGATGCCACAGCAGGGAGCATGAGGTATCACACCTGACTGAAAATACTCACGCACAGCCAGGGAGCCCAAGGAGGAGTAAAAGATGGTCACCACAACATGTGACCCCTGGGCAAATAGTTGTCAAGAACAACTTCAGATATTCAGACCCTATAAAACCATTTTCTTTGGCAGTAGATAACCCAGCTGCCCAGGAAAATACAAGCACAAACATCTTTCTAAATGGGTAACACCTTCAGAACTAGATTGCAAGACACACACAAAAAAAAAAAAAAAAGAACAAAAGCAACATGACAAGGACACTACAACCTTGTGCTGTATGTTGCCTTTGGTTCTTACCTTCTACGCAGATCTTCAGCCACTGCTGCTCTGCAGCTGAACAAATAGGCTCGGAGAGATTTTAGCTGCTGTCTCAGGCGAACAACGGTTGCCAGAGGTTCAACATGCTTGTACAACATGGGATTTTCCTGCTGAATATCAATCAATGGCTCCTCATAAACATATTCGAGGAACTCTTTGGCTTGCTTTGATACCTGAAAAATAAAGCAACCAGTTTAGCTAGGCTTTTCCTCCCAACTCTTTTTAACTAGATCTTCTCCTCCACGATCTGTCAGCTATTCTCTGCATCTGAAAACTTACTGTTACCAGTTACAGATGAAGACAGAGCTGAGAGAGGTCCAATTGTCTCTGCTTATAGCAAAGTCAAACTTCATCAAGCCCATCAAAGTTGAGTATATCAGATAATTCCTTATTTACTGAAAGTACAGCACTATTGCAGCCATACATGTTTTCACTGCAGGGTAACATAGCTTACTAGATGTTTTTCAAGTCTAAAAACGGATTACCAAGTTTCTTCCCTGTTAATATTTTTCATTTGCTCGCTGTTTTCTTTTTGGCGAGAAGCAAGTGCTTAGGTAAGTGCCAAAGCACAACATTAGAAAAGGAAACATACACACTGCAAATCCAATCACATTGTACTATCCCAGGGGACAGAACTCCAGTGTGAAGTACTACTCCCATTTCCTTCATGCTCAGCCAGTGTGGTTAAAATTATGTAAAAAGAAAATAATCAGAAGCATATCAAGTTGTTGTGGGTTTTTTTCAATACAAATAAATAAAGTTTAATTTTACTGGTATTACTCCCAATGTTTCACCTGCAAGAAATTTTTCTTATGCCTTTTTCATGATAGTGCTCTGTTCTATTTCCACCTGCAAAGAGCTACTGTGATCTTGATAAATTAATGGGACTTCTGTTCCCACTAGAAAAGATAGTACTGTTTCTGAGGCAAGAGGGCCAAATTCCCTCTCATTCCTTACCCCCGCATGCATTTTATCACAGCTGGAAAAGAGAAGATGGGATTATCTGAAATGAGCTGCAAATCACTTAAAACTGTGCTGTAGAAATACTATTCGTTCCACAATTCAATTAGTCCTCCTGGACCTTTAAATCACTGTTTACACTGAGTCAAGGGAGGGATAAATTAGGCCAACAAAAGGAGAAAGGGCACACCACACCTCTTGAGATTTAAGATGTTATTTCCCTTCTGGTGCTGTAAGGTAGGAAGTAGGGAAAAGCAATATACATCCTTATAAATAGCACCACTTTCAAAACCAGCACAAGTTACTAGCTATAGGAGTCACTAGTTACTTACAGGGAAAGCTAACCCCAAATGTAACCTTTTCACAATGCATAATAACGATATAAGAAATAACTCCAAAGCCAGCCTTCCCACCAATAGCTACACAGATAACACAATATGTAATTTTAAACACAGCAGACCATAACTCCACAGGTTCCCCAGGTCCTGAAGCTGTACTAAATATCTCACCTATTTGTATTAAACATCCCACTAATTTATTTTTCTTCTTTTTTTTTTTTTAAATAATGCACATACAAGGAATTGTGCTGTCTGAATGGAAGCACAGGTAACATGCTGTGTTGGCAACTTGGATTTTGTAGAACTGTACAAACCCCAAATATGTCAAGTTTTCTAACACTAGCAATGTTGATGTTTTATTAGACATGCTAACTGCAGTGCACAAAAGAGACTGCAGTTAAACAACCTACTTTTACAATCATTAAACAATTCAGCTGTAATATCTCAGCAATCCCCTGACAACTGCTGTATCTACAGTAAATATTATTCCTCTTCCACCAATGGACAAATTAAGCCACATATTCAGTGATTCCCTAGGAGGCACATGAATGCTTGATACAGAGACTAGCACCTCTCATCAGGAGGACCTGGTGCCCAGTGTTCTTTGTAGTCTTACTTCCTTGCCTTAAACCTTTGCTGAAGTGATGGGCTCCTCATGCACCTGCCCTACTGTCTCAGGAACCAGAGGGCGATTACTGTGTAAGTACTGCACCCATGTCTGTGCACACTTCTACCCTGTATAGGGCAACCCTCCTGAGGCTGCAACGTTAAGAGCACAGAAACAAAAGAATGCCAGAATTGAGGTCGTCTGAGTGACTCTACAATACATGTGCACTATGATGACAAAGTATTATTGTGTGGCTCTGGTGCTGCATGGTCTGAATGAAGCCTTTGAGGAGAAAGGAGCAAAGCAAACCTTTCTCTCTTCTTGCCAATACAATGTACCTCCAGAGTGTTGATTGCAGTAGCCTTGTCCAGCATCACTGGCTGACAGGTGGGTGTCAGTTCACTCTGCATGTCTGACACAGGCATACAGGTCATGTAAAATATTAACCTACACTGCCAACCACAGCAAAGTTATAAGAAGCTGAAATGCGATTTTATAATGGGAAGGGTCAGGTAGTCATTATAATTCAGCTTGCTACCAGCCAATATTCTAGTACATGACTAGTATGCTCACAGTCCCCAATTTTACCAGGCAGACTAGACAATCCTATTAAATAAGCCAGAAGGAGTGAAAAGATGCAAAGTGCAAGAAGGTTTTAGCTTTAAATGTCATACCAGGATGAATGCTAACATTTCCAGACCTTTCTCTTCTAGAGGCTGCAGACTTACAGTTCAGAATTCAATTTACCAGAAGTCAGCCTCCCTTGAAGCCTTCTGGCACAGGGAATTCATTTCCTGCTGTGTTTGTCGGGCATTTTGCACAGGCTGGAAGCCACCTGAACCAAACAGCAATACTTACTGTTTTTTGCATACAAACAGTGAAAACAGTTGGCTTAAGTAAAAGGAAGAAAGCATGTTCACAAGATTGCCTCTCTTCTTTTCCCTTCTCACAAACACATGAAAAACACAAATACAAAAACAGTAGGGAGACAGGAAAAAAACAGTGAACCTGGGGACTGAACTGCTGCTTTGGTTATGACAGAAGAAACACACCTAACTGTCAAGTCCTTTCAAAGAGCTTTTATTGCAGTCAAGGGGATTTTTCTTTTCTACCTATGAGCTTTTAGGTGTTAAGTGCATTGTTTTTTTTCAAGATCCTAGGTATGGAAAGACACAATTACACAGATTTCTACCACTTCCATTTTTTCATGACCTGTCTTGCCAAAAGCAGACAAGAACCTCTCCATTTGCAAAACTTACTTAATTGGTGCAACAGTTTACAGCTGCTGCCCAGATATCTAGGAGTACATGAAACATAGAAGAGAAACACACTCAATTACATTATATTGTCATAAAAGCTCATGTCCTAGAGTACCTATTGGTGCTTGCTTTGCCAGAGACAGACAGGACAGACCCAGAAACCCCTGCAGAGGCAGGGAAAAGGTGGCAGTAAGGAGTGCAGCTTTTCAAAGTCTCATTCACTTTGCTTCCATTTGGTGGACTAACAGGCACATTTCAGAGTGTCCGAAACACAGAAGCTTTTGAAGACTGAAGCCCTCTTTCAATTCTGACCATCAAATGTATGGTATGTGCTTATTTCCTGCAGGACCTCTCTGGGGTATGCGATGAGTCCAGCCAGTAGCAAGTCAACCCCACAGAAGCTGCATTTTCAGGCATAGCTGTGCTACCTGTGAGGAGCAGAGCTGTGCATTTAGGAGAAGTTCTGTTGTTTAGCTTCATTTTAAGATGTTGCTGCATAGCTTTGTGTGGGCACACTGGTCAATTATGGGAGGTGAAAAGCTGACAAATTGAGTTACCTTCCTTTTAAAATAAGCCCAAAGAAAATTAGTACTACCAAAATCACCTCAAGGAAGTGGGACAAGATATCTGTCTTTGCCAAATCAACACATTTAATCAATACACCACTAAGGAATCATGCAGTTTCATTATAACTATGAAGTGCAGCACGCAGCACTAAGTTGCTTTCTAGACCATACAGAAGAAATCAACATCAGACCTGATCTCTGAATGGAAAAATGAGATGCAGATGTAAAAGTGCAGGCAGTTATGTACTCTGCCTCAGAAAAGTACTGCTTAGTTCCCATGGAGGCATAGCAGGGGACAGAAATAAAAGCACATGTATACAGAATTGAAAAGAAAGGGGAATATCCCAAAGATTTCACAAAAGTAACAACAACTACTCATTATTTTATGCTGTGTGGATGGGATGGAGTTGAGGAGATCCAACCAGTGATCACAGCTCAATTGTCACACTGCCACTGTGGCACATGATGTCCTCCTCACCTTTCCCCGACCTTAGCTTCTGCTCTAATAGTTGGGGATGCTGTAATGTTTTCCTACCTAAGGGATGCTGTTCCTTTCTTAAATCCACCTCTCTGAGCACTTTGGCACAGAGACTGGTAAAGTATCTGACAGAATTTGCTTGTGCTCACAACCCACCTCATAGCTGTTCTGCCTGTCTACAAAAAGTGCAAACTGAAAACTTCTCATTATTATAGTGAGATTACAGCAGATTAAGTTTTCAATGAATGCTTAAGCTTGGAAGTCCCGTTTCCTTTTGTGCCTCAGCTGCCTACAGGACGAGCACAGGAAACAAAGCATAGTTTTTACCCTGCAGGTTTAGAAAACAAAACAGTTTATTTGCTTGGCAGTATTACTGACAGCTTGATAGGAGGTCTTTGCCTTACCATCCACTTGCCCCATATCATGGCTACCTATACTACTGTGGGCTAGCAAGTTTAGTCCTTGGTAAAGCATCCAAAGAAAGAACAGTTAAATATTTAGTCCTAGCTTCTAGGAAACGGAGGTGTGTTTGTCTCCACATGTAGGAGCTTTGTAACTCTGAAGAATCTTGCATTTCATAGCGCAAGACTATCATTTTCCTGATGGCAGGCTCTGGCTACCTTTTGATAATTTCCCCTTCTGACAAATTTTCTTCTTCAAGAGAGCTGCTTTTCCTCTAATAGGGCAGTTACTGGTTATTTTTTTCCTTTTCAAATAGCCCATAATAATAATATTTGCAGACACAAAACATCAAACAGCCTCTCCTAACAGTGGCTGCTAGGTCTGAGGGTCTAGCATGGTCTGGATTCCTTATGAGTTTGTTACTGTTTAAGCATATGCTCCCTGAGATGGCAAAACAACACTGCTACCGTGTCTGCTGGCATAATGCTTTGAGGCGTGTAATCAGCTGCCCTTATCTAGCAACCAGCCACCAAGACAGCAGCAAATAGCAGATTACAGAAGTTTTAGAAAAGCTGCTTATATGGTAAGTGAACAACTGTAGATGTTCTCTTTATGTTACTTTCAGTTGTCTGGTCCAAACAAGTGCTATACCAAATCCTTGATACTCGAAATACTCATACCAAGAGACAGGACATAGTGGGCCTTGCAAACACCATGTTTGGGTATGCCAGTTTACTGTGGGCATTTCCACTATTTAGCATCCACCACCAAGCAGTGCCAGTCCATAGTCCTTAATGCTTATGGAACAGGTAGTCCTCAAGGGCCCAATAACTGCAAAGATTAGAGCTAAAAGAGAGGTTTCACTGTTGCCCCTCCCTGTCTCTTGAACAACCAGATAAGCAATGATGGAGAAGATGCCACCAAGAAAGAGGAGCATGGCTGCTCCTGTGGAGGAACCCGTTAGGCCTGGCTAAGGAAATTGTGATGAAAACATGTCTTGTTGAGAGAGTGTGGCTCATTCTGGCAAGAGGGACAAAGACGGTATTAGCAGTCAACGACTAACCTTCAACCTGTTGCAATGTCTGTGTTTCTATCTAAAGAGCAATTCAGTTCACTTGCTAACAAGCCAACCTGCAGGGAAATTACCTTGTATTTGGAAGTGTCCCAGTTATGAACCAGCCGTGCAGGGATGAGAAAGCTGTCATCCACATGGCAGGTGCTGCAGTAATACCATCCACTGTAGCTGCATACCTTGGCTTTCCCATTGGACAAGCCTATGGAGCGCTGACAGCCTGGAGAAGAGAGAGGGGAAAAAGTCTGGGTTGGTACACCATGCCAGAGGTACACGCTCAGGATGCTGTAAGAAAAGTAATTATTCCCCCATCTGAGACTAAATATCAGTATTCTTGGACTAGCACTGAACGAGCATACACTATCTTGGGCATCTATGACAAAGAGTTCAGAGAGTAGTCAAAGGATACTTAGCACTTCTCAAGAAACAAAGACAGAAGACAAACTTTGAGACACTGGGCACTTAAAAACCATGGCCATCTGAAAACCATGACCTGAAGCTTAGACAGAAAACAGCAGACCACAGAAGCACTGTGTGCTTGCTCCAGACAGTTCCCATTTTCCCCACAACAGAATGAGCCATCATTGGCTGCCTGGAGGAACAGAAGCCAGCTCCTGCTGACAGCCAGAAGGGATGCTGACTTGGCAGGTAGGATTCAGCCCCAGAACTAGCACAGCCAAGGCAAACCAGTCAGACCATGAAAAATAACTGTGAGAAGCAGCCACATTGAGAACAAGCAGTCCTTGACTAGCAGTAGTGACACAGCTCAGTTTCCTGCAGGTTGTTTTTTTTTCCCCCTTACAATTGGATTACCCTGTGTCTTACAAGGTCTGAGGTCTGCCTGAATACTTTTTTAGCAGCTGGATCCCTTGCCTCTTCCCATGCCCTCTTGTGTGGAGTCCCTGGGGTAAAACAATGTATTCAAAAGCTGCTGCTTTAGTCAGAAACAACTAAAGCAGAGCTCTCCTTCACCTGACCACCTGTTTACACAAAACACATAGAAACTCAATGTATTTGACACCTCTGTCTTTCTCTCAACTGTGATTAAAACAAGCCAACAGGTTCAAATTAATATTAGAGTGGAGGGTTGAAGACAGACAGCACAGTCACATTAAACAACCTGCTTAGGAAGCAAGGCTAAAAATGTTTGGATAAGATGTAATGGGATGTCTGTGGTTGTAACTAACACCTCTTTGACACAGCACACATGATGGTATTTCTCCTTTTCCTTCAAATACTAGTGTCCCCATATGACATATACAGCTACCAATACAATTAGCACCAGAGCCCCACTCTGGCATGTGCCATATGCTCAGACAGTCTCTGCTGGAGCTGGTTAGTAATGCTGATTAGCAGAATCCTTGTACATCAGCAAAAGTATTGGTTAAACAGGTTTTTTGGCAGGTCAACTGACTCACTGCTTTTGTCAGTATAACTGATTTTTTTTAGTGTAATTTTGTAATTTCTCCCACTGAATTAATCTTTTTTTCCCCAGTAAAAGTTATCCTGATTTGAGGAGAGATTGCAGCTCAACTACTCAAGGTATAAATTGAACTCCTCCTTCTCCCCATTAGCTGATGCTACCATGTCCACTCTGCTCTAATAAAAATAATTAGAATAACCTGACCAACACAATCTGTTCACTTCCTCCTCTTCCACACTCCAGAGCCATTTGGCCATTGATTCTCTGCAATACACACTATCAAGTGAATCAGTGTGGGACATGTCCTCTCTCCATCTCTCTCTCCCCCCTCCCCCCGCTTTTTTTTTTTTTAAGTGAGGATGTGCAGTTTCTTGAAAAGGCAAATATATAAACAGGTCAGTTGATGAAAGAGATACTTATGTTAATATCTCCTCCTTTACCATTCATAAGACCAGAGTATAAGTATAAACATATATCCCAAGTGGTACAACTCAACATACGTAATGCAAAAATGGGATCTCATCTTAGCTAATCAAACAGAAAACCCAAACATGACTGTAAACTATTATCATTGTAGAAATAATTTCTGTATGACAAATATTAGCAGAACTTCTTGCAAAGCAGTATTTTTAAGGCAGAAAGAATGCAGGTATGCCTTTTATAAGGGTAAAGTCAATTCAAGTAATTCAGCAGTGTGTTACAAAAAAAGATGACATATGACTGTGGCTTGGGATCAGAACTTAGAAGCCAAAAACTTCCTATTTCCCTCAGTGCAAAGCACATGTTTTCCCATCTTTCCTTTTCTGTTCTTTTCTTTTTTTCAAAAAGCAGTTTCTTGACTAGTCAGTTAAAAGTTTTCACACGGTCCTGCTCCACTATGCTGTTATAGATGAAGTCAGCAGACACACCTGGTAGTAATCTCAATATCAGTGCTATGAAGTACATATAGAACTATCTTTCAATTTTTAAAATGCATTCATACATAAAGGTAAAGGTTTTGAACAGCTGACGAGACATGAAATACCATTCCTGCTCATCTGACATGACATTCGTCTGACTAGTAGCCCTAGAAGATGCTTGCAGAAGGTACTCATACTGTTGCTATGGAGCCCATGTTTTTAAAAGCCCAACAGAGGTAAATCTTGCCCCTCTGTATGCTCACTCCTCCCTTCATGGAGCAAGATGAAGGAATCTATGAAAGACAGCATTCCCAAATTAAATGGGAACAAGCCCTCAAACAGGATGTTTGTGTTAGCAATGCTCAGTACAGCATGTTCTTCTGTCCCAGCCTTGCTAAAAGAAGTGAAGTCTAATTTTTTTCCTCACTAGTTGTCTCTGAATTTCCTATCACTGAAAAGCACTGAAGCATCTGCCTCAACTGGCTCCAACTTCAGCTGTCATTACATACAGCCATTACCTCACACTGAATGAAGGAGACTGCTAAATGACATGTAGTATTTTCTAGCTCAGTGTGTTTGGACCAGGTGATGAAGTACTAGTGGTAAAGCTGTGTCTGAATGAGACTGAAGTCTCCTAACTCAGTGCCACTGAAACCTTCATAAACATTCCACACTAGCCAACACTTACTCGTCTGGAGGATGAGGATGGGACGGGACACACTGATTTCACCTAACCACCACTGTGTACTCCCTGCCATTCCCCAAGCTGCTAGTTTGTCTTCATGCTCAAACTGCTATCCATTAAGACTGAAGGCAAGAATAAGCTAAACTCCAATTTGAATTGCTACCACCCTAAACTGAAAGATTTGCAGTTTAGAAGTCACCATTTTAAGGCCTGATTTCTTGCAACCTCCTAGAGCCAGACACTCATTCCAGTCCACAGAGAGTTTCTTCAGAAGAGGAATGACAAAGCACAAAAGCGCTGGGGACGCTTCCCTCCTCCTCCCTATGTCCAGACCATAAGAACTGAAGGTCTCCAGGGTGAGGAGTGTCTCAGCAAGCAATCTTGGATGCCTTTCCCTTTAAGAAGGGTGGTTTTATAAGGTGGAAAAAGTGGAAGAACTTCCTACCCAAGCAGCATGCATGCATTGCTTTCTCCCTTATCCCAGCCCTCCTCTGAGCCCACGTTTGTTTCCTTGTTCCTCAGAAATACATTTTTACACAGAGTATTTATCATTCCTCTTCATATCCTCAAGTAAATCATATTCTGCGAAGCTACATAACAGTTGTAAGGTCGGGGTATTTTAGATGAGAATATGGCACTGGCACCTACCTTACATTTTCCCTTACCTTACAAGCTTTGCTGTTTGAAAATCACCATCTATCTTTCCCATTCCTATCTGTTGTGATTCATAATGATGGCTATTTCTACAGTCCTTTCAAATCAAGTTATCAAAGCACTGATTCTCTTTGATGTTATGCAGTTCAAAGTGATGTAGTGTGACAAACATATTTCTGTGGCATAGACCACTTATGCTACTTTGTTTTTCTAAGATGGGAAAAAATAAAGCAAGAGTGAGAAAGAAAGAATAGGATAGAATAGCTTCTGGCTTAATGCCCTTGGAAATCCTGCACCTGGACATTCAGGTACATAAACCTGCCATCATGTTTACCAGAAGCAAAGCTAGTACTGATTCCTGGCTTTAAACTCTTGAGCACCCCTCCCAGCAAGATAGTCAGATGTAGCTGATCACCTCAGAGATCAGTAGCACAACTCAACAAATAGTTTAGGGTAGGAGAAGGACCATTTCATGTTCGCAGAGAAAACACTGACTTGCCTATAGCTAGAGAAAGCACCTTCCACAGAATGGGGGAAAAAGCAGCATAACTCTCACCAAGCCTCTATCACCTATTTCTAATTCTCACACAGAATATTATCCATATAACATCTGTACAAAGGTCTGGAAAATCCTAAGCCTAGAGCAAAGAGAATACTGTGATGTTTACTATTACCCCAAATCACCCCTACCTAAAGGATGTTATAGAGCAAGCCACAGAGGGAAGAAGTATAGCTGTAGGTATACTGTTAGCAAAGTGAGGGAAGAAGTAATCTCAAACCTTTCATCACAGAAAATATAACAAAACAGCCTTGGAATCAAGCAAAGAAAATAGGAGTTAGAAAAAATAGCAGCAAGAAAGTGCTGCTGGGCACAGATGAACCTCTCTCAACAACATGTCTGTGAGCAGAGCAGGAGTATCAACATCAAGAGGCTCATCTCCAAGTGCTAAGACTTCAGGAAGAAACAAGTACAGGAAGATCAGGTTTTAAAAGTTGTAACAAGTCTCTCTCCTTGACTTAAAGTGGTGGTGAGGATAGTATGGAGGAGGAATCCAAGACACTTTAATATAATTCATCTCCTGCATAGTATAGAAAACACCATTTCTGCCACTTTGAGGGTGTTGCATACTCTTATGGTCAAGGAAGACACACACAACTATTCCTTTTAACCAGATACCTTCTTCTTTAATCTTTTAGCAAAATTTAGCAAGAAAAGCTCCACAGTGAAACAGAGAAAGTGGAAGACCAAACTAGAATTAAGTACACAACTGTTTCCTTATTCAGTAAAGTTCCTTGCTTAGTATAGGAAAAAGCAACTCCCCCATGACTGTGTACCATAATTAAATCTGTGACAGATTAGCTTAGAAGCTAATTCATTTAGAAACAACATACAATATGAAGGAAAGAATATGACCCACAGACTTCAAAAGATTTTCAGCATGATAAAGCCATAAAGCAGACTAAGCAGGAGCACGGCAAAAAAATTTTCAGTGTTAGATCAGGCATACAACATTGCTGTAGCTGCTCAGAAAGAACAGAAAGAGAAGGTGAGAATTACTTCAGCTGCTGGCCTTGTGTTTCTGTGCGTCTATTCCACAATTCACTCCACCATGGGAAAACTCAAACTCACGAGGAAGATACACTAATAATCCAGCTCAGATCTCCCTCGTGCCTACGCAGGTTAAAATTTGCATTATCCTTTGCCCTCTTCCCAGCACTACTTTTTTCCAAAGCAATTCTCCTTCTAAAGAAACAATCAAAAACTCATAAACCTCCAACCAAAGTCTGACACTTTACTCACCTTGCCTATTTTTTTGTGAGCTACTTACGGACTTGAAAAAAACCAACCAAACAAACAAAACAAACCCCCCAAAACTGTAACAGATTAAAGGCAGAAAATTTTCCTCATTGAAGCCATGTGGGTTTGACCCCATCCAGTTATAATTAACTAAGCAACATATAAATCCCACATTATTTACGTTAGCGATGTACAAATCCCACTTTAATTATAACCTAGATCATCTTATCAGCTTCTCCAGAAGTATGGGAAAGGTTCACTAGTCCCCAACTCCCAGAATCTTTTTTTTTTTTTTTTTTAAATAGACTCCAAAGGATGGACCAACTGTTCTGAGTCAACAGAAACCTTGACTATTAGCTGGAGCTGAGGACTAAGCCGTAAATTAACAGCCTTCCCATCTTTTTTAGTGCCATTTGAAGATACAATGCATAGCCCTGTCTTTCCTATTTCATACAATCCAGCTCAGCTAATTTAGCCTACCCAGTCTAGGCTTGCTGGCTACAGCCTCCAGCCTGGGCTGGGGAGAGAGGCCACTCCAGAAAGTGACCCATCCCATCCTACTAGTGATGTCTCACAGGCACACTGCCGCAGAGCATCTCTCCCAGGCAGATGAGAGGAATCATCCCCTAGGTACCCAGGCTTTCTTCCAATCAGTGAATTCTGGATTAGCATAGACATCCAATATTTAGAGTGCTAGGAGTAGGGGAAGTAAACAACACCCTTTACATCAGTCATGCTGAGCACAAAAAGCTGTGACCCTCTCCAAGAAGATAACAATCAAGAAAAGAAAAAAATCACTGGTGGAAACAAGCCAGGTGATAGCATATATATGCACACACAACATTCTGCACATTTGTATTATTCTTTGTAGAAGATGGCATACAAGCATGCTGCAGGTTACAGAGCTAAATTCTGCCTTCCCAATAAAATTAATAGTAGTTAAGCCTGCAAATATAACACTGAAAAAACATAAACATCAAAGTGTATATACAAAGTGCAAGCTTACAAGTCAAGAACAATATTTCATCAATAAATCAGGACCAAAAAATACTAGCTGTGTGCCAAATGACTGCAATAAAACTATACTTTTGGAAACTAGCTTTTTATTTGCTTGGATTTCTCCACTTGAATTTCACGAGAACATAGGTTCTTTTATCTTTAGTGTCAAATGCTGAGAAGGGCTGAGATGCCATTCTTCCCAGAGAACTTGCTCCAAGGGAATTAAAAACAGCTATGAAGACACACTTCACCTACAGTTACAGTTTGTGAATCCTTTAACGCACAGCCAGTTTGCATTCTTCTAGAGCATCCTTTCAACTCCTTTCTCCCCTTTCCCAGGACAACAGTTCTGAGGATACCATACATCTCAAGCTAATTTGTTATTCTTTCCCCCATGCCCTTATAGGATTATTCTCTGCAGTTATCTGGCACTTTGCTGAGACTCTGAAGCACTGCCTGACAGAAAGAAGGGAACGGGAGGTCCCATGGAATGACTTACTGGCAGGATTCAGTAATTCACCAGCTCTTTAGTCAGGGATGGGAACTGAACACACTCTCTGGGCCAGCTCTTGAAGTCTGCCAGCTAGGAGTAAGTAGATAATTTGAGCATAATTAATAATGCTATTCCCATTCCTACAGTTGATTACACTCATGCTTGGTTTTATATACTGAGAAGGTAAACAAGAGAACAGAGCAAAGAGCAGGCCAGCCATTTGTGTGATCAGAGCAAACACTGGTGCCAGCGTCCTGAGCTGTGGCCAGGTCATTTAGCAAAAAGAGTCTTTACTTCACTTAGTTTTCATTTCTGCTCCAGTTAGTTTGAAGACCACTTACGCTTGCACTGCTCACTCATTCGCTTACACTGAAGGCTACCTGGTTTGCTATGTTTCATTTCTTTGACACAGTAGCTATTAACATACCTAGAAATAATCAGCTCTATTTCTGTTTGAATACACAGCTGGTTTTGTACCTCCTTGTAATATAAGGAACAACTGTGCAGTAAGTGTGGTTATATATTTTTTGCCAATGCTATTTGGCTGAATTTCTTCTTGGTCACACATCACTACCACAGCACTACCTTGAGCATATGCAATATTCAGATTTACACAACACAGGTATGTATTAGAGTCTATTGACATTGCAGAAGGCCAAACTCTGAACCCAAAACCTTCAAACCAGTTGGCTTGTAGTTTGTTCTGTAACTTCTTTTACATTCCCCCAATCTGATCCACTTGTATTAGTTTTGCCAATAATACGCTGCTTTGGCACATGACAGAAGGAGGGGACCCCTGCCAACACACACAAATGCCCTAGTTCTGCAGTAGTAGACCTAAAGCAGCCATTTTCCTTCTGTATTTGTCTCTCAAGGCTGCACACCTGCATGGACGCTCTGACGCCCAGCAAACGCACAGTGCACATCGCAGGTTTTTTTCCAGAGCAGCCTTAAGAGGGATTCCCTATGATGCCAGCTTCTGTGAAACCTTTAAGATTTCCACATCTTTGCTACCTCTTCTTCTCTGTCAAATTTTGTTAAAACAGTCAGGTAAATTTAGATCTGATGGGGCAGGGCTAAAACTGTGAGCAAACAGCATTATAATGTAAGCTTTATCTTCTTAGGAAACTAAATTAACAGTCACTTCCCAAACCATCTCAGCGACCTAGTATAAACTGCAACTGCAGCGATGGTGTTGTGCAGATATACCCTGCCTGTGCCTTTCTGTGAAGGCAAGGCCTTTATTAGCAAAAGCTGGCTTGACTGATTTAAAAGATGCTAGCCCAACAAATAAAGCTGTCTCTTGTAATGCAATTCATGATGAACCTCTGGGTTCTCCAGAGAAGAACTGGGTAAGTATTTGTGTGTGTGTTTGCGTGTGCTGGAGTTTTTGCGTCTGAAAACACTTCCTTTGTCCAGATATAGTTTTTTCCATTGCAACAAAGGTGAGACTTGGACATTTAGACTCCCTGTTTCTGGCATGCTCTTCTTTAAACTTTTATGCCAGAAGATTCAAGACTGGCTTCACACAACAAATGGACCAAAAACATCCCTGAGCAACAAAGAGTTCTTTGAGGGGCAGTGGAACCAATACTTAGCACCCACAAGCCAGGAAGAAACGAGGCATAGCCAAGGGCAAACCCATAGCCTAAGCTGAGAGCAAAGACATGCTCACACACAGCAGAATTGAGCTCATAACAGCAAACGAAATAAGCACAAATATTTTATCTGTGATGGAAAAAAAAATGAGGAAAAAAAAAAAGAACATGCTGAAAAACTGCAAAGTCGTTCACAAAGGCAGATTAGAGCAATGGAGTCACCTATCCCCATACAGGCAGCACAGGCAACCTTTAAACCTGCCAGGAGGAATATGTAGATTCATCAGCCAAGACATTTGTATCACCTGTTCCACCTGCAGGGCTGAAGCAAAGAAGTCAGTAAAATCACCAGCTGAGAGTTGCGAAGTGCGCATCAGGGTGCAGGGCAGGCACTGAACTGGCCAAGTACTTGTCTAAACTGCCCTTCTGGGCAGCTGCAGGCCAACTGCAAACCAAGTCCTCTGAAGGGGAAAATCTCACTCCAAGAAGGTGCCAGCCAAATCCCAGGAAGGTGAAGGACCTAACTTCTACCAGCTTAGACAAAGCTAATAGTTTTCATTGCCATTTCCTCTAGTCAAGCCATCTTAAAACTGGATTGAAGAGCTCACTCACCTTACTGTTGAAGATTAAATGGCTTCTGTGATCATAACTGATCACTGATAATAGGTTTAATCCACTCAAGCAAGTAAAAGACATACCATGCAGTATCTTCTAATCTTTCCTCAAACCAGAGCTGTCACATGGCAAAGCACTGTGGACCAGCAACCTTGTATTTTGAAACATGTAGGTCCACTGCAAATTAAGTACTCCTTGCTACACAAGTTCAAGTCACCCATATCTGGAAACCTTCCCCCCGCTCCTCCCAAGTGACCTTGTTTAGACATGGTGTATTTTCCAAATACTAATTTAGACATGGACAATGCTTCTTCTGCTCAGCTGGTTTTGGCTAGCAAAGAGTAAGAGTTTAGAAATACCACTGTTAGCAGTGGAAATTTTACTTTTGACTCAATAGAAATAGGGCCTGAAAGTCACATACAAGACTGGAAGACTGTGGTCTAAAGTGAAGATACTTCAACAATAAAACCTTTACAGTGCAAAACATTCTCAGGGGATTTTACAGAGTCTAAAATACAGGGAAGGCAAAAAGCTGCTGAAGCCTTGAACAAAGGGATCAATTGAAATGAAACCAAGCACAAAACATATACAGCACTTAGAAAGCACAATCCTAAAAGCCCTGGACAGGCGAGAACAACTGTTATTTGGGACTAAAAATGTGAAAAGAGTGCTGACAACCTTCCAAAGGACCTTCTGGTATTTTATTATTGTGCTACATTTGCTAAGATTTGTCCCCTAGTATTTTTATTTCAGTGATGTGCTACAAATAGGTGCTGGGTGTGATAACAGTTCACAAAGTATTTGCTAAATTCAAGGAAGGAGTGCCCATGCTTTTCAACTATCCGGATTTGGATTTGAGAAGTTTCAACCATATGGCTTTTTGAGAAGTTGAACAAAGTCAACATTTCCCCCCCCCTTTTTTTTATTTAAATAACAAGCTATTAGGAAAATACTTTTCATTGAGGTGGGGAAAGGGGGAACGACAACACTTTACTTTTACAGCATTAGGGCCTGGTTTCAGACCAGTGGGGTGAGCTAGAGCAGAGGCTGCACGAGCTGGGCATATTGCATTGCACTGTCCCCCATCTACACACATGATCCCAGCACTAGAAGCAGAATGACTCCTTGAAAGCCAACAGCTTTCCACCTGCTGCTCAATTTGACATGGCTGCAAGCTCAGGAAATAGCCCATTTTTGAACCTCAGCTTCTCGGCTTCTCTGCACCTTGTGTTCAGTTCCGCCAGCCAAGTCAGTGGAGCCCTAACAGCAATATTTATCCTTTTGACAAGTGAGGAGACATGAAGAAAGCAGGGAGGAAAAGACAGAAGACACCCCAGAAGAAAAGCAAGTAAAGCCATACAGACAAATAAAAGGGTGTAGAGTACATTTTGCAGAAGGCAGAAACTCCCACACTCATTAGGACTTGCTGTCTAAGCAACAAGAGTTCCTGGCAAGCACAACTGACTTCTCTGAAAAAATGCTTAATGAAGGGCAGGGAGAGACAAAAAAAAGGTGAAAAGGAAGAGAGACATCAAAAGAACAGGAGCTATGCAAAAACAGGAGGTAAGGGCAGAGGCCATTTGTCTTCCCCATCTATGGAAACCTGAAGGCACATGCCAAGGGAATAGCAATAGTGAAGGGCAGCTGAGGACATTTGCTCCTTACAGACCTCCAGGTGGGTTCCTCCAGGAGAACTGCCTGCCTTTCCCCAGGAGCCCATAGATGGCCCAACAGAGAGACAAGACAGCCACTGAAGTACTCACAACCAGCTACCACTGTCCACAACATGCTGCATTTGCCAAACACATGCTTTGGTGGAAGCCACCTCATCCCAAATTTCTAACATAAACCATTTGGGGATTTCTCTTGAATCCAAGTGAAATAAAGACATAAAAAAATCATAACATACACACAGTCCAACAGATCATCCTAACATGATGCATGTCTCTCATTTTCTACATATTAAAGAACAAATCATAAAACCTAATATTTACCAGCTTGGACTTTTAACCAACTTTCACTTCATATCCATCTGAAGACAAGGGGTAGGTCCCTCCAAAGTCTCACCTGAGCAGACTGACACTCACAAATGTCACTCTTGCTCAGAGCCCCAAACACTTCCCACAGGAACACTGATGTACCCCAGCAACAGGGCAACATCAAGCAGTCAGTTATGTGAACATGCAAAGGACCGAGGAGGCTGCCATTCCAGTGCCAGCAGTTTCTACTTAACACCACATTCAAAAATGTATTGCTGTTCCAAACCAAAAATATAAATAACGACAGCAAAGGTAAATGTGTTTGTTAGAACTATGCCTCTCCACTGTTAATCAGTGGCCTATTCATTCATTTTTGTAAATTATGAGAAATAACGCCCTGCCCTCTGCAGTTAAGACTGGAGTTAGAAACAGGGGAAGAGCTTTTGTATCTGCTGACCAAGCAAAAGAAAACTTTTCAAGCTGTCCTTCTGACTCCAGTGTATCAACAGTTTGTCCCCCATGACTACATCTGACACCACCGCCCTGGCTTGTATCACGAGTTGAAAAGTGCTAGTCAGACTCCAAGATAAACTTGTCAATAGCGAGGCACAGACATTCCCATTCCTCCCTACCTGCTTGGGAGTATCAGCTGTTTGTTTGTCTGGGAGCAGTCCCTTGAAAATCTTTTGCTGAGGGAGAAAAGGAAAGGGGGATGCAGAGGGCATTTCAAACAGAAAAAAATCGGCGAGGGGAACCCCACAAAGACTGCAAAGAGAAAATTAAAAAACCCCTGTCCCCATCAGGTCCTCCCAACAACCTTCTTTATCAGAGGTTCATTGTCAATCAATTAGCCAAGGCAGCAGGGGTCTGTAGGAAGGGGGGTAGCTCGAGAGACAATGGTCTGCCCTGTTGTATTACTATTTAATCACTTTTCCTAAATAAATAAAGCAGCCCTGAGGTGCTGTCATGTCAAGGGAATTTATAACAAAAAAACCCTTCATTTTTCATTGGTCATTACTTTTCCTTCCCTCCCACCCCTGCAGGACTAGAGAGGGTTATTACTGTAGCCTTAAGTTCCATCTTTGTGTTGCTTGCCTTTGATTCCCACTCGGACCTTGCCACTTTCTGGCACTAATTTGTCAGGCCGAACAAAGGAGGGATTTGTACCTCCTGTAAGGTCTCAATTAGGAAAAGCTTCTGCTGTATTATGTGCCATTGGGACAGGACACAAAGACGGTAATTACAGGAATTTGCACTAAATGGCTGAAGAATTCACAGCAAAACTTTTCTTCCTCCCCCCTCCTCATCCTTTTCCAAGCTTACCCCTCCCAGCAGCCCTGGGGAAAACCTCTCAATGCCTGCAAGCTGTAATTACCAACAGCAGGCCCCTTAGGTTAAACAGCAGCCCATGCCGGGGAACACCGCCAACAGCCTGCATGGAGCAAGGCACAAGCAGAGTCTCAGCTTGCTGGTGTGCCTCCGAAGTCTCCTCAGCACAAACTTTTCTAAGCCAGACAACTTTCCCCAGTTTCTCCCAGCTATAATTGCAATTATTCATTTCTTTGCGCTGTGGTTACAGCTACAAGTGCCAGCCGACTCTCAGACCAGCTCTGAGGATCTGGGGCAGACAACAAAGGGTCCGCTCCTACAGTAAGTGCTGTGCATGCTCAGGTACGGGGAACCCCACTGGCTGCCTTCTCACACTCTCCACAATTCACATTTCTCTCCACAAGAGTGTTTGTTCAGTTTTGCAGGCTAAAAGGAGACCACAGAGCACTTGGAACACCTCACATGTATCAGGAAAAGACTCCATGCAACCCTGACACAGTCAGAGCACCTTATTTCTGTAGGGAATACAAGAGCGAGTGCAGATGAATCGTCCCATGTTGGAGAGGAAATCCACCCTTGCCCACAGAAAAGTCTGCTCCTGTACTGCATAACGCAAGACTAAACCCTATTTCACATTGGAGACATGCATTTTGTTGCAATCCCAGGGTCTGATCCTACTTTTGAGGAGGTTATTGGAAATGCTCTCTTGAAACTCTCCTGGAACTCAGTCAGAGGATGAAGCAAATTTTCCTCTATGGAGCTTTGAATTAAAAGAAATGAGGAGAAAGGAATAAAGTTCTAATGTCATCTGGGACATGATCTTAAAACAAGGCTGTTAATTCTGCTGTCGTCTTGAGTTTCACAAGGCTGCCTGCTGGCTAACACACTGGGCTGGATCCATCCCGGGGATACTTATTTGACCCCTTCCCAGAGTGTCCCTGCAGTCTTCACTCTCACAACTACCCTTAAAGGTAAGACATGACCATTGTCGAATAGTGTTCAGGTAATCAGAGTTATCATAGGACACAAACACCTTCAGTTTCAGTAGTCTGGCACACAATTACTCCCAGGAAAAATTGATATGAAGTCACACAGAGTGTGTGGCCAAGAACAGAACTGAATTCAGGCAGAAGCCCAAATATTGTGACCAAATCATTAACTGCAGTGAGTCCAACCTTCACGATGCTCTGGCTACCAGGTGGGTGCCTGTGGAGAGGTGAGCAGGAACAGCACCCGCGGGTGACTACCAGAGAGGGACAAACCCAGCTGCACCCACAGCCAGTTCTGAGGGTAACCCAGTACTTCTGGCACTCAGGTCTCCCCTGGAAGGGATTCAGGCCAGCCAGCAGGTCCTGGGCCCACACCAAACCATGTGTGGTTCCAGAGCAACAGGAGACCTCCACATCAGACCCCCACCCCAGAGCAGAGTGGGGAAGAGGCAGGACCCTCACAGATCCCATAACAATAGAGGAAAACCCTCCAGAAAATCCATTTCTGATACAGCTGACAATTTCTAAGTGAGCGTAACTAAAGCCAGCCAGAGAGTATAGTTTAAGCACAAGGTATCCAAATTTGCTCCACAAAGGTGCCCGTGCTAAAGTAAAAGGACAATGAACAGCATTCACATGGATCCTCTCTATTTTCACTTCATTCCTGAACTGAATAAAACTGTGATCATGTCTAGGACTAGAGTCAGCAGACAAATGAACTGAAATTTAAAATCAGATGCAAAGGCTTAAGGACATGTTTTCACCCATGCCTCAAGGGAAGAGCTGAGCAGATGAGCTCATGCCTGAACCTCAGTGCTAGAACACACATCACCAAATGACGATGTTTCAGGGAAGCACATATGCTTTGAGGAGTCTCCCCCCGAAGGCCCAGAACTGAAACCTAGTTCCAAAAACAGCTTGGTGGTAACACAGTAATAAAAGGAAACAAAAGTGCTTGAAGTTGGAAGGTTGCATCGTACCCAGAATTCAAGCCCCTTTGATTCTTGACCACCTTTCCAGTGTCTTGAATCAAGAAAACAGCTCAGTCATCCTGTAAGGCAGGCCTGGCTCACATAGTGCTGCATGTGCAGGTTCTAATGTTTCAGCACTGCTCATCAAATGCAGGTGAATCCCTGAGTATCTCATAGGCTTCTCTCCACATTTTACAGAGAGCAAAGAACAGCTAACACACCAAAGTGTCTACAACCATAGTGAGAGGCAGGGAATGGCTGTGTGCTGCTAAAACACATACATGGTCTTGCAAGTGATTTTCTTTTCCTGCAGAAGGGGCAGATGCTGCAGCCTGGTTGCTTACCTGCACACTTGAAGCTCTGAACTGTAAGCCCTCTCTCTAGAGACAGCGTGGTCAGGATGCTCAGGAAACTGGTGGTCACAGACTGGCGCTTGCTCTTTCTAACATCATTTCCAAAGGGCCGATCTCCAGGTTTGCTCCTAAGCGTGACCTGTGGGTTCCGAGTTAAACTTCTAGTAGCATTGGCTGCTCTTCTCAGTGCCTCCATCCACTCTTGGGCCCTCTGACGGGTCTCTGCACGCAAGCGGAGGACATCTTGAGGAAAAATGACCTGAAAGCAAGAGTCACAGCCATCCTGAGTATCTGTCTGGACCGACAGGCACACATCAACATTGTAGCTCAGCAGAGGATCTTCATCAAGCCTACCCGGTTGGAACGCCATGAGATACGACCTGTTCAAGACAAAAGTAAATGCCTTCCAGTTATTCTGGACAGTTAACCTGTAAAGAGTCCCTGATTTGAGAATATTTTGGTACTCTTTAGTGTTTTCAGTCAAATTCATGGATAGGAAGAGCTCCATAGGCTTCTCTAACAGTCCATTGGTTTGAGAAAGGTCACTGTTATTTTCAGGCTTTGGCACATTCTCCAGTTTCTCCTGCTGTCTTGTGAAAGCAGGTACAGAAGCACGCACCACTTCCCAGAGTTTCTGTCCCCAATCCAAAGCCTCCCATGAGGACTCTGCCTTCAGCTGTAGCTGCGAGTTGTCTGACAGGATAGCGTCCACCACCTTGGTTTCAATGCAACCAGTAACAGTGACCCTTTGAAAATGCACGAGTGGATACACGGTGGGAAGAGTCTGGTTGCCACTGCTGTCCAAGCAATACAGGTACAGTTTGTATGGGGAGAGCTCAGCGTAACAGGTTTGCCAGCAGCTGTCATTGTCTCTTCTAATTTCTAAGTATCCCTTCTTCAGAATATTTGGGAACATTGGCTTGTGTTCTGGAGGAAACAAAATGAAAATATTACCATTAATTCTTTTTAAACAATCGTTTCAAATTGCTACGTTGTTCTGGCTTACACATCTCTCCTACCCATACATGACATATGTGGAAGATAGGGTCACAGAAATAGCCTTCACCCAATAGGTTGTAATTATCAAACACAAGCACTGACTCTACATTTGAGCCAACAAGAATATAGCACTTTTTTACCCAGAGGTACCAAAACACTTTACAAAAAGGGGACGGGGAAACAGAGGGACAGGAAACAAAGCAATTTTCCTGAGATTATCCAGGAAAATAATGACAGAGCAACAAAACACTGCAAGACTTCTAGAACCTTGTCCAGAAGAGTATAGTATTATCAAGTAATCTATTGCCAACTAAAATAGATTTCGACAGTGTGCTGGTTTTAGCTGGGATTCAGTTAATTTTCTTCATAGTAGCTAGTATGAGGCTATGCTTTGGATTTGTGCTGGAAACAGTGTTGATAACACCGAGATGTTTTCATTATTGCTGAGCAGTGCTTATACAGAGCCAAGGCCTTTTCTGCTTTTCACCCCATCCCACCAGCAAATAGGCTGGGGGTGCATGAGCAGCTGGGAGGGGACACAGATGAGACAGCTGACCCCAACTGACCGAAGGGATATTCCATACCATACGATGTCATGCTCAGCATATAAAGCTGGGGGAAGAAGAAGGAAAGGGGGGGACGTTTGGAGTGATGGCATTTGTCTTCCCAAGAAACTGTTACGTGTGATGGAGCCCTGCTTTCCTGGAGATGGCTGAACACCTGCCTGCCAATGGGAAGTAGTGAATAAATTCCTTGTTTTGCTTTGCTTGCGTGTGTGGCTTCTGCTTTACCTATTAAACTGTCTTTTTCTCAGCCCACGAGTTGTCTCACTTTTACCCTTCTGATTCTCTCCTCCATCCCACTGTGAGGGAGGTGAGCGAGTGGCTGTGTGGTGCTTAGTTGCCAGCTGGGATTAAACCATGACAGACAGTGATAAGCACATGCAAATTAAACCACCTTCGCCTCCTACCCACTCTTTCCCAAGTTCAACCTCATGCTTTCACACACAACCCCTCTACCTCCCCTATCCCAAGCAGCACAGGGGGAAGGGGAATGGGGGATCATGGTCAGTTCCACTCTGCTGCTCTCCATGGGCTGCAGTCCTTCAAGATAAACCTGCTCCTGCATGAGCTCTCCATGGCCACAGTTCCTTCAGGAAACCTCCACCTTCTCCAGCATGGGGTGCCACGTGTGGCTGCAGGGAGACACCTGCTCCACCATCTTCTCCCCAGGGGCTGCAGGGGAATCCCTGCCCCAGCACCTGCAGCACCTTTTCCTCTGACCCCAGGCTGCTCCTCACACTTTTTTCCCCTCACTCCTCATGCCCTGGCACAGTGCTTTGTCCTTTCTGAAAGGCACTCTGCCAGAGAGGCCCCACCTGTGGCTGATGGGCACACCTGTGCCCCACGGTGGGGCTGCTGCAACCGGCCGGAACAGCCCCACTGCCAGCACCCAGGCACTGCACCTGGCACCTGGACTTACCCAGGAACATGGGGAATGGAGAACTGTGCCCAACGACAGCAGTTTCTTACTACATTTCAGCATGACCCGGGGCCAGAAAATTTTGCACAGCTCTGTTCTCTAGAGAGGAGCTTTGCTCATTTATGAGAATCAGGCTTAGGATCAGCAGACATGACCAAAAATGAGAAGTAAAGGCTGCCCAGACCCAAAGATGTACCTCTAAGCACCTCAGCACTTCAGGTGCTTTGGAACCAACCCTTTCACAAACCTCAGCCCAATGCAAAGTCAAGGTGAATTTTCTGTGTCCCCTGAAAACCAGCCATACATGAGTCACTCCGGGCACCAAAGTGGTATGAATTTAAAAGGAATTATCTAAAGCATTTCTGAGTTTTTAAAAAAGGTTTCCATGCAAAATCTGTCCCAATCTGATTTGCACCACTTCAGCCACCACTAATACACGCAAATGTCATATTTTCACCTTGGGCTGGACATGTGGCTCTATGCAATTTCTGTTGGTCCCTGTATAAATTCAGTGGCATTCACTGTTATGCTCTAACACCAACTGTAACACTTGGCACCTCCAAAACAACCCATGCCTGCGGAACAAATTCTTGCTCCCATTTGACTTCTACCTCACCTTTCCAGTAAGGGTACCTGTGATGGGTCTTGACTTACAAACAGTGGCAGAATTAACAGACACCAGTGAAGAAGTTTCTGCCTCCAGTTGTCCATCTCCCTTGGAGACTGCTATTCCTGATGTAGGAGCAGGGAAGCCACCTGGGAACAGCTCCTCATCCACTACCCGTCACAATTAGGTCAAAACATAATCAGCACCAGTTGACCTTAATACGCAGCGCTACAAACCACAGCAATACAGGAACTGTTTCACTCATGGTTTCTGCCCTCTGGCTGACAACCTTTGGAAGAGGGACAGAGTAGTGGATGGCTAGAGGCACAAAATATTTTTAGTGTCTCAGCTTAATCAGTTACCACTCATGTTAACAGGCCACGTTCTAGCAAGTTTTAGACATGATCACCTCCAAGTATATCTAGGATGTCTTCAACACAGAGCTAAGAGAACAGAAGCATCTGGGCTTGATGAAGCTTGGAAACAAAGAGCCAAAGATGAGCCTGTATAGAAGTTACTGCATCCCCACCTGTACTGGGCTTCCCAGCTAATATGGCCAGGATAGCACCGCTGGCTAAGGGGTGCATCTGTCTATCCTCCCAGGGGTAGAAGGAGAGTCAGGGACTATGAGTATTTGAAAGACTTTGTTACTGTCAAAGGGGCTTCTGATACCAGAGAAAGCAGAGCTTGTTACCTACAGTTTAAGGAGATGCTCCTGTCCTGGCTGAAAGCATCGCTGCGGTTGGCTGTGAGAGGTTCATGTATGGGCAGGAGGAGGATTCAGGACAGCAACAGTGTAAAAGCTTCGGCTAGCCCCGTAGCGAAGGCTGAGTTTAAGGATTTGTAAGGATCAAGCAGGCAACTTTCAGTTAAACTTAATGAACATACATGAGAATTAATTGTTTGATATACTCCATGTGAGCATGCAAACCTCATGGGGGTTAAAAAATGGGGGAAGGATGCTACCTCCCATCCACACTAACAAAAAGGATGCACTTAGGTTTCACCTTGCCAGTTCAGCCTCCGCTTCCCTGTGTCACTCACATACTCAGAATGGAGCCTGCATTTAACACCATGTTCAAAGCACTCTACCTACAAAGAATTCCTGCATATATATTACTAAAATCATAACAACAATTAAAAAATTGCTACTTTGGCACTAGGTCTGAAAAGGTGGAAAAGAAATCAATATAACTATACCCTGCAGACAAATCAGGTACTCAAGAGTATTTCACCTAAATATGAAAACTGAAAGCCTAATCTGAAACTCAGAATGATAGAGAAAAAGCACACTTTCACAGCCCAAATGTATCGATACATGTGCACGCACACACGCTAAAAGAGAACCAGTTTAGTTCACCGTACATCTCTGGCCCTGACATTCATTAGCATTTCTGCGCTAACTCAAAAGCCATTAATTTCTCTGAAACCCACACTAATCCCTTTGTAGTGCAGATAATGGGCAGCCATTCTAGAGTCATCTTCCCCTTCTATTAATCCAATCAGGGAGCCAGCGCTTCTGCAGCTCCAACTGCAATCTCTCTCGCTTCCATCAAGTACAGATGACAGTTCAAGCTTCTCCATAATAAGACAACTCATAACCTTCCCCCAGCCACCCCTCCTTCATCTGCACACAGGTTTGCTTGCCCTTTGTTGAGTTAGAGAAAGGCTCTCTCTCCCTGCCTTTCACAGAGGCACCCCCCCTCTCCCTCCTTTGCCCCACTCTTTCCCTTCAAGCTCCTGTGAATTGGCTCTACTGGCTCTCGCTCTAACTGGGACAGAACCAGCAGCCAACTTGATTAAAATTCAAATGCCTCGTATTGTTTAGGTCAGGGCAATAGATGCTGGCAGAGACAGGCTGAATCCATACGCTACGCATACATGCACACCTTACAACCCTCTGCTCCTTTATCTCCTCGACATGCAGTGTGCCAGATAATACCTTTCCACTCAGAGAGCACATGCTACCATCTCTCCATCCACCTTCCAAACAGAAACTGCATCTCTTTTCCTCCCTACAGAGAGAGTAAATTGAGGAAGAGTAAAAAAAAAAGAAAATAATCACAGTAAATGGCCCACGCCTGAGCCATTTGGAGTTATAATTTCAAGGCAAGAGGGGGAAGAAGGCAGAGGGAAACAAAGAGAGACTCAGCAGCTGGGGACAGGGCAGCATCTTCCTCAGTGCCTCTTCTCTGCTTCGGGCACTGCCCACTTGTCCCAGCTAGGCACCCTGCACTGAGCACACAACTATCTCTCTCCACACTTGGGGGCAGTTGGTGCAACCAGCACCACAGGAGAGGGAGCCCAAATGTTGTCTCAGCATGTCCAGAAGATATATGCTCCTGAAAAAACTGACTGTATTTGTGTCCCTGTTGGTATGGCAGGAAAACTTGCCCCGTTTTCCACCACTGAGGCATTTCTGATGACAGTAATACCAAGTAACTTGGAAAAGAGCAGAAGCAGAGATGCCTAGTTTCTCAACAAAAAACAGGCTTGTCTCTTGAGGTGGCTCTCCTCTCTGGAATCTGTAATGCTTAGTAAGAGATGAGCATAAGTTACAGGGGTTTTGCCAATAGTCCTCTCTCATTTCCCTACAACTTAGCAGACACCTTTGGGACCTGAAATGCTCTCAAACTGGGTTGGGCTAGTCACCCACTTGATGGGGTTTGCCAGATCAGGGACAAACTGCCTCAGCCAGCGTGACTTAGATCCTCAGTGTCCACTCCCCTCCTACTTGAAAGTACAGTCTTTTCTTCCCACCTATTTTACCATCTGGGTCTGCAGGTGTATCTCTTTCAGGCAAGTCTATCTGATTCCACTTGGTCCTGAAATAATATCACTGATATTTAGCCACAAGTTTCCAGCAGATGGCTGTCCTGGAGCCAAATCTAGCTGCTTCTCCCAATGCCACCTCTTTTGAAGGGACTGCTACAGCAATGGGACTTGTAAGAAGGCAGCAGTTTGCATTAATTTATATAAAGAAACAGCATCTCTCCCCACCAGAAAGGCATTCACTCTTTTTCATCTTCCTTAGGCTTACAGAAAGCAAAACCTGCTTTGAGAATGTTGAACTGGCAAACTCTAAATTTTAGATTTATGCACTGCTAGTGAGGTTGGCTTAGTTGTTCACCAAAAATAAGCTCCTCACTGAATGAGCTGCCTAAACAGATGGATGAAGAACCTGAACAAACTACTCTTTATATTTTTCCCTTCAGGTGTGGCATTGTACGAGAAACATACAAGAAATTCTGCTGAAGTCTATAGGATCTCAGCTGCCCAGCCACTCCATCCAATCCTTTTTGCTCCCCTGCAGCAAGTCAAACACTTGTATAGTGTTTGCTGAGCAGACCACCAGCACCCTGTGCATACTGACACAATGTCTGTGCCAAGGGGCAGTAGAGAAGGAGGTTGGATTCAAAGTAGAAGACCAACCCAGAACAGGACTCAACTCTGGCAAAGACAGAAGTATGAGTTAAAAGCCATGGTTACCTCCCACCAGCTAGGAGATGCATAAAACAGCAGCACTTGCAAAAAAAGTCAGAATATCAAATGAAGATGGATTTGCTGATTTTTTTTATAAATTCACTCATTTCAGCTTTAAAAATAAGGAAGAAAGGATATAAAGTGAATGTCAAAGCTACAAAAACGGGGTCAGTTCACGTTAGGAGAGTTAGCTGACACCACTAAGGGAATGATAGCAACTAACCTGAAAATTCAGTTATGAAAGTCATCACAACATCACTGGAAGCAATCAGCACTGCCCCAGGAGATGAAAACTGTTCATTAGCTTTATGGAGTAACTCCAGAGCAAAAATCTCCATAAAGAATAACCCTCCCAACCAGAACTGCTTCACGACCAAACTCATCAGTGCTGTTTACTGTAATCCTCCTGCACTGTGAATTTATCCACTGTATGTGAGCCCCTCCCATCGCCTCCCACCACACTCCCCTCTCCATCACTCTGCACCCTCCCACAGCTTCCCAGGCAAGGGAGTGGAGTAGGTCACACTTCCCTCCACTCAAGGCAGCTGCCCAGTCTAGCCCTCTCTGCTGCCACTGCTTTCTGCCAGCCCCCCATGGCCCTTCCAGTTCAGAGGGTGCTCATGCCCAAGGAGCAATCAGGAGTGAGCCTGCAGGGAACAAGTGCTGCACTCTCCGAATTATGCAGAGGGGTTAGGGGGGAAGTATCATCCAGCAAGTCAGGTGATCCAAATTATACTCTCATTTGATACTGGGCAAAGTGCCTCACCTCTCTGTCCCTACTCACCCACCCTACCCCTACTGTGTGGTGTATTTAAACTGTAATCTCCTGGGAGAAGGGGCTATCTCTTGCTAGATACACCAACAGTCCCTGGCACTTACGGACCCTGCAGTGGATCGCATTCCATTTTAAACAGCATTTTTTGCCTCCTCAAATCTTGAAAGGCCCCAAATCTGTGCAGTACAGCTACCTTTTTTTTGACTACCTTTTAATGCTGAAAATAAATTGTCCACAGGGGGGGAATCGGTTCTCCAACTGACTTCATACCTCTGGGATTATTTCCAAGTGGTTTGAGGCTTCCTGCTCTCTAGAGGGGAAGGTGCAGAAGTGTTTCCGCACATCTGCCTCTCAGATGGCAGCACCATTATCTTCTGCAGAACACCAGAGACCTATAATGTTCTGCCATCCCAGTGGCAATTAATGGCCCATTGATCTGCCCTGGCTGCTGTAGCATCTACATACCACAGACAAAAAGACAGTGCTACAGGGGTGTTTTGCAAAATCACAAATGGCAATTAGGCTTCAGAAACCTCTCTCAGTTAGGAGCTAGACTTTACCTTGCCAGCACTGGAGGGGAAGTGTGACGGCTGCATGTCACACCTGCAATATTTTGCACCTCTCAGGATCTCTGGCCATCTCCACCTCTGCAGCAGCTCCCATACCTGCCACACCTCCCCCTTCCAGCTAGCTGCCTTTGCAGATCCTTCCTGAGCAGAACAGCAACAGCAGCAACTGATGGCACTGCTGTCTGCTGCTCTGTGACCCACCACCACAAACCTGCTGAGCACACTGATAAGTACCACTAAATGCTGCATGAGCCAACGTCACAGAGCCAGCACCAGCCACCACTACTGCTGCCAAAGGTGAGGATACCTGGCAAACAAAGAAAACACCCTGACATAAAGTCAGTGTGGTCACCAGAATACGAGAAAGCAGCTCTGTAAAATGACTCCTCAGAACTCAAGGATCACACACATCCCCCCATCCCCAACCTGTGAATCAGTGGTGTGTTGCTCATGAATACAGATTTAGATGTCTTACCTCTACAAAAACACATTAGAAAAGTACACAATATGTACAAGAGCTATATGAAGAGGGGCCCAAGCCTCTCTTGAAGCATCCCCTGCACAAACTCTGAGTACAAGATCATATCTTCAAAGTGTCCCAAACAGTGGCTAGGCTCCCAACCAGATAAAAAAAAAAAAAGTGAAGCGGGGGAAGGTATTTTTTTAAACCAGTCAGTCAAAAGAAGGAGGGGAAGTCCTGGCCTCAATCAGACACAGTAGATTTTAGGCCTGTTGGCCAGTTTAAAGGCAGTCACCTTTCTCCAATATGTCTATTTTGCCATGCCACAATGCTGCAAACACCCCATAGGCTCTGCTTCCTGAAAAAATATACTGCCAAAATCAATGGGGCTGGCTGAGTACCTCCACAGCTGCTTGTTGGAGAGGGGCACAAGGCACCAGCCTTCTGCAGTAAGGACAGTTTTGCAGTGTGCAGGTGGCTCAGCACAATGACAGCTCTGGAGTTCCCCAAGCTCACAGGCATGGCAGGCAAGAAAACCAGCTACCCTGGAAAAGTACTATAGCACCCACAGTCCCGGGAGTGGCTGTGTTTGAATAAAAACATCCACATGACTATCAAAGATAACTGCTCACACATTGTGTTTTAATGATCTAAGCAAGCTTTCGCTGGATAGTACAGAAGCAGCATTCTCCCTTTGTTTGCCAGGCCACATGCCCAGAAAGAAAAAAGCCTGCCTTGAATTTGCTTACAACTTCCGTCTTTGCTAGCTCCACTTACCTCTTGACACTGCTTTGTAGCACAAACAGAGTTCATTTCTAGCACACTAGCTGTTTTGCCAGCAGGCCTAAGGAGATACTGCCCCAAAAGGCACAGCTTCTTTTCAGATCCTTTTCTTTCACAGTACATGGAAAGGATCCAGTTTCATTTTATTTGTATTATAAAAAAGCAAGCAGCAGGAACAGATAAGCTCATAGTAATAAATATACTATGAAGATAAGGAAAAAAAAATTTTGACGAGTTAATCTATGCAGCAACTCGGCCAGCCTCGGAGGACTGGGAGACCTCTGCAGGCTCCAGAGGGAAGTCCTTTACTGCAGTGAGGACTGACAGGAGTGGCTGAAGTTGCTCTCAATGTATCATATGCATTCCTTTAATCTGTATTAAAGCCCTGGAAAGGGATGACTCCACAGGCTGTGGCCACTATGACCCCTTCAACCGCTGCAGCACCTTTTAGCCGACCTTAAAATACATTTTTCAGTCCCTTGTGGAAAATAATTACCAGTCCTATATACGCATATCTGCAACACCTGCTTTCTTGCTTTTGCTTGTCTCTTTTCAGCTCAGCTCACAGTAGCACCAACCTCTATGGCAGGCTCTCTTGTAAACACAGAAGGAAGAAATACCATCGCTACCTTCTAAAACCTGCAGAGCAGCTGAACAGAACAGGTTAAGGAAACAGGTTAAAAGAGTGCATTTTTAGAGCACAGAATTTCCCCTTCCTTAAAGAAGGTACCCCTGCCTTCAAATATCCCATGCAGAAAGGCTCTTGGAGGGCACACAGCAAGCACTGACAAATGCCTTGCACTTCTGCAAAGAGCATTAGAAAAAGTATGGGCTGAGCACCTTAGAGGTACTGACTGCTGCTATAGGGGGGCTATAGGTGAGTATTGGCAGAGGTTCTTCAGCCACTCTTACTAATCCATTTCCTTCCCTTGCTCGGTTCACCTCCGAGATACCAGAACTTGACCATACTGAGTCTCTTCTGTAAAAACCCATTTTGAAGAGACCTGTGCTTCTGGCAGCACTGAGCACAGCAACGGGCTTTTTCCTGGTACCATAGAGAAATTGTGGAACAGATGGGCTACAAGATACCGAGCACCATTGCAGACAGTCTGAACCCAAGAGTTTTCTTCCTGGAAATCTGTCAATTTCAGTTTTTCTTAAGAGTGCTAATATTGCTATGCTTCACAAAACTACTTTACAGACATGAGGTCTTCACAGTTATAACTCACAACTACAAACTGTCTAACATGAAATCATAACCATAAAAAGTACATCACACTAACTCAGCTTCTTCACTTTTTCTGTATGGAGAAAAACTTCATTGGATTAACTACATTTAAATAGCGTAAGTGCCTGCTGAGGGGCTGGGAAGAGTACAACTGAACTCCACTGCTACTACCAAAGCAGCACGCCTTGGGTACACACTGTGATGGGGTGACTGTATCATGGACACAACCGAGCTTGAGGAATCCCATGGTTATATTCACCTGTACACCGAGCGCATTTCTTGTCTTTTCTCTTCCTCTCATGGTTACATCACGGAAGGTTTTTTATCAAGCTGTTCTAGACACTGGTTTGAAGTCCTGCTATAGACTTGACTCTGGATACAGCAAGGTCCTTTTAGGGCTTCCAGAGGGTTGCTGCATCTCCCTGGGGTCTGTCATCTCTAAGCAAAGTGGACTGGAACAGCTGAAGTGGGAGCCACAGATGAAGGAGGACAACGCTGCAGACAGCCCAGCTTCTGAAAGCACAGAGACTCTCACACAGGAGGAGGGGAGAGACTGCAGTATGTGGTCCCTGACTTCAGAGGCAATGGCGTCCCACCACTGCAGTTCCTAATAAAATTTTTTTGTTTGCCAGAAGGGGAAAAAATACCCTAGATAATTTTTTCCATTTTGCTACCTTTTATGAACAGTGGCATCATACTGTCTTGCATCTGTGTGTAAGGGAGAGGGGAATGTAATTTGCTTCACCCCAGACAGAGATGCAATGCCTTAGGATGCACCCCAACATACTTTGCAGTTGCCTGAGCCCTGGGCTGACAGAAGGGAGACCAGTTTGGCCTCAGACTGCTGCTCAGCACCGGCTGGATTGGTGACTTGCTTCTTGCAGACTGGGGATCCAGTGGCAGTTTGAAACAACTCTCACTGAGTAAGTACACGAACAGGTCTTTAAATACAGAATGGCTTACGTATTTCTTATAGGAACAGTATAAGTAACAGAACCCTTTCTTTTTTCTGAGGGCTGCATAAGCAAATTGGGCCAAAAAGATTAAGCTTAAAACACTATCAGGAACAGGTACTGGCCTTTAATAGCTAGACTTTAATGGTGTTACTGTGGGCATAAAAAGGTGTTGCATGTTAAGTTAAAGCCATGAGACGCCCAGGATACAGCTGACAAACTGAGAGCTCTGTCTCCAGGCTTCTGGATGCATTCCTGTTTTGCACCCCTTCCACAGGAAGGGCGCACAACAGAGACCCTACACTACTGGAAGCAATGTATCTTCCTAAACAAAAATAACAGCAGGTACACTTGCCTTTGTCAACAGAGAGCACCACTCTTTAGGATACAGCAACTATGTCACAATGTAACGTAATAACCTACAGGTTTGTGTATGTATGTATACATGCATATATATACCTACATATTATATATATATTTATATATGCACACATCCACAAAGACAAACATTTAGGCACCTGCTTTTCATACTCCAAAATAGCTGATTTATCTGGAAAACCCAAAAGCTTGTTTTAACCCTAAACAAGCTACCTATTCATAACTGGAGTCATTCCACCATACACAAACATGCAGGCTTTCACAACCCTTTGATTATTAGAGTCATAGATTGGTTTGGGTTGGAAGGGACCTTAAAGATCATCTAGTTCCATTTTTAAATTCCTTTGTTAATTCCCGCCTTTATTTAGATTATAAAAATCTTTGTGGCACTAGCTGCTTTTATTTTTCGTAAGTCCCCAGTCCACTTCTGGCTGCTACAAAATAAATCATGGAGATGGAGACACTGGGTCAGTGTTTCTGAAGCCCTGAGCACAACCTGTTCCGGTGCAGTGCTTCAGAAAGGAAAAGGAAAAAGTATCACTTGCTGAAACATCACTTCATACAGTTCACTGGAGACGCCTGCCTCAATCTGATAACAAGACTTCCTGTACCCCATCCAAGGCTGGCAGAGATGCCTTAATATTGACAAGCACAAATTGCATGCTTGAGTTTTTGTTAATTGTTTATGAATAGCCAGCGTTTCTTAAAGAAACAGAGCAGAGCTCTCAGGCCTCACAGTAAAGCTTTGTATGCCCTCTTTTTAACAGCCGCTTTTTAACTTTTATGAAAACTAGCTTTGTTCAGATTTGCCATTCTCCCAATAGCTTTAGCATTCAAAATTTTTTTTAGTTTTGGAAAATCAGGTAAGGAAATGAAATGACCAGAAATACAAAAAAAGTAAATTATTTTTTCCTGAGTAAAACTGAACAAAATAGAAACTAAAACAAGCTTATTTCTTCAAACCATTAAAGGAACAGAAGTCAAGATTAGTTTAAAAACTGATCTTAGGCAGGCAAACAGACAGACCTATATCAAGGACAACAGAGCCATGCTGATTTCTATCCTCTTAAGAGCTACCTCACAGTTGTTTGGGGGGTGGGGATGTGTGTTTGTTTTTTTTTTTTTAAACATGCAGCTCCTCTTTCAAGATAAATATTAAAAACAAATAGGAAAGTCCTCCTATCAACAGAAACAATAAAGCACCAGCACAAACCTGTGTTTCCCTGGATGTCCTCTCCCTTGGTTAACGCCAGATAAGAGAGCAGAGCACAGTTATTGTCTTGACCAGGTGCAGGTGGCTGCTGCAGGGAGGTGCCCGTGAAGACCACTCCCCAGTTTACTTGGCTGATATCAGAGCGTGACCTGTTGTGACCTGGCTTGAACGTGGAGGCTTCCTCATTCTGTACCAGGATGTCGTTCACTGAGCGAGGCCTGTCTCTCCTCCGCTGGCAAATACTGAAGATGTTAAAAGCTGCAGTCTCCCCTTCCCCTGCCCAAGCAAGGTTGTCAGTAGCTGTTCCTCTCTGCACCATGCAGTGGTCTTTGGCAGGGAATGCTGTCTGAGCTTTGGTTTCCAGGAGGCCATTTTTGCAGTGATCCCAGATGAGGCTACTTTTGGCTAAGGAGGCAACATTCCTCAAATTCCTGCTCTCTGTTATCTGGTCAAATACCTCATGCCCAACCAGCTCAGGGACCTCCTGTACACCATATACCTCAGAGGGCTGCACAATCTTTTCAAGCTTAGTATCAAAACTATTGAAAAAGTCTTCAGTTACTTCCAAGGCAGGACTAATGTCATCAACTTCAAGAGCCTCCATATCCTGTGCTGCTGGTGGGCCCAAGGCGTTGCAATATGTTAAGAAGATACCACATCAATATCCAGAGAAAGAGCTGCTTCACATCTGTCCTTGGCACACCATTAACTTAGAGGTGGTAGGGCAAATACATTCACCAGCCACAATCCTTAGTGGTAGAAAGGAACCAAATCAACGCCTCTTCACATGGGAGACTTAACATTCACTGATCAAGTGGGCTACAGTCCCTCTATGCAATAAGCTCATAGTGATGGAGAGTACCTGGAAAGAAAGCAAAGCAAAATATCGCATCAGTAAGGGCCTTTTCCCAGAAAATATGTTTAAACACGTCACTCCTTTCATGGTCACAGTCCCCTTGATTTTACTTCTCCTTCATCTGGCACCAACATTACCGTGTTAATGTAACCCTTTGGGGTTTCTGTTGTTGACTGTGTGTGAGCTCTGTGTATTATCACTTCTTGAACTGGAACCTGCAGAGAGCAGGATGGGGTGCTAGATAAAGGGGAAACAAAGTGATGCCATTTATTAACCAAGCTTTGGAAAGCTGCACTGAGAGGCAGTACTGACTAACATCACAAATGCAGCCACCTAGGGAATGCTAAGTACAGGTTCCCACGGGGCTGTAAGAAAAGGTTGAGAAATGAAGTGTTAGTAAAATCAGCTTACTAGCCTCAAATAGTTTGCCTTTTCCTCCCAGACTGCCTTGCATTCCCAGTTTTAGGAGACCAGTATGAGTTTTACAGCAGCTACTTTGCCTACTTGCCTGCATAAACAGAACCATGGTATTTGCCTAATAAATCAATGCTATTAGGCTGCTGCAGGGTGCTGCGAAGAGCGTCTCTAGAATATCGCTGTGAACCTAAGTGAAACCATGTTGCAACCTAAGCCCCAGAAAGACAATGCATCCTACCTGCAAAACAAAATATACCATATCCCGCACTGTCACAAATCTGCAGATCTTTACTTCCAAGCTGTTGACTCACTGGGCAAAGTGTAAGAATAGCCAAGGGCTTTAAAGCTAGAACTACTGAAGAGCTCTGTTGATCCACCTGAGCTCACACCTGTGACGAGGAAGGAAGGGGGGGT
>JANZLQ010000001.1:23613576-23672291 GCA_026212715.1 Elanus axillaris | reverse complement strand
GGGAGGCCCGGGCAGAGGGAGGCGGCCCGGGCGGAGGTGCCGGCAGCCGCGGGTTCCCCTCCGGCCTTGCGCCAGCGCTGGGAACGGCGGGAGGGCGGCTCGGCGGCCGCCGCGTGTCTCAGCAACCCGCCGGCTTCTTATTTCCCCTTATAGGAAAACCCAGAGGTTTTCCTGTATAAACACGAGGGGCAAAATCGCCCCTTTCCACGTTTAAGGCGGCGGAGATTCTCAGGCAGCTGACATTGACTTAAGGAGAGATGGAAAACGCAAAATCCTAAACGGACTTCGAACAATCCCCAGTGCAAGCACACTTGGGTGGCGTGAAGGCTGCAGGGAGCAGCGCGGCGTGTGAATTCCTATCGCCACAGGGCACCGAAAAGATCTCTGGCACAACCTGTTACCCAAAGAAAACAAAAAGTTACGAGACAATTACACATCGCTTATTTCATTGCGATTCATTTCATTGGGCTAGCACGGCACCCCACCCAACAATACTTGTCCTGTAAAAACAACCTCATGGCAAGAAATACCCACGTGCAGATTAGGGATGTACCTGAATTTTGAGGTCAGTGTACGCAGACCGCTTCTGAGTAGCGCCGCGCACACGTTTAAAGTCATGGGCGCTGTGCTGTTTCGCTGACTGTGTCCCGGAGGAGTCAGCGGTGCTGGGCTGAGCAGCAGAGACAAGGTTAGCGCTGAAATGTAACTGAGTCCGTAAAAAGGATTCACAACCCACAACAAAAGGCAGGTGTTAGGTTAGCTTCCATCAGTAGTTTTTCTTCTCATCCTCACACACCAACCATTTAGTATATACTGCAAAATGTCACTGGCACAATTAACAACGTTGTGTTTGCATGGTTTATCTCATTTCAGGGACAGCAAGGATGAATGAGAGCCTTTGCCACAAAAAAAAATACCAGTTTATCTGACTGAAAATTAATTAATCTTGGTCTTTACAAATCATATATTACTAAAGCACCATACATTTCAAGTCCTGCTCCTGAAGATGAATGGCTTCTTCACTGGGTAACAGTCAAAGATCAATCTTTTTATTGTAATTCAACTGTATGCACTGCAATCCCTCAAAGGACAAGGCAGTATCATCACTTGCCATGTTATTTATCGCCATGCAGCTTTTTCTCAAACAGTACTGAGACATTTATCTCTTGGGCTCCTCAGAAGGAAAGAGGCTCTCTAGGACTCCTGGGTCTGACGATGCTTCAGAACTTTGCCTCTCTGCCAACTATGAACTCCAAGTTCCCCAGGGCAAGCTGGTCCCTCACCTATGAGAACACGAATGTCAGGGGAGGAGAGCATGTTGGCAGTGTGTGCTGTGCTCAAAGAGAAGTGTAAAAATCTATCCCTCCCCTGGTTTTGATTTCACTGCTGTGTTGAAAAGAAATTGCCTGTGTTTGACATTACACTCACACTTAGGTAGTTTTCTGGGAAGTGGCCCATGTATCATTTTCCACCTGTAGTGGAAAAATGATTCCAGGCTGCAGAAGGGCATAGATATAATTTCTTTTTAGGGGAGGACAGCAGAGAGGCCTTGTTCAAGAACAATCACCCTTCTGCTCAAAAACAGATTGCTAGAGACACTTGGCAGCCATAAATCTGGAAGGACAGTAACCATGTGCCATGAACGCAAAACAATCCCAGTTGTCTTAGCAGCCGAGTCAAGTCCCAGGCATTCAGTGCAGTCAGGCACTCTTCCTGCACCCCTCTCTTTCCTACAGCCCAAGCATGTCCCATAGGGCTCCTTGGGACCCCATTTGCCAAACATGTCCAAGCACTGCGATGGTTTGCGTTGTGCAATCCCCAGCACTTCGCTGTGCGGGAGATGGGAAAGGCACCTCCTGCTAGATGCTGCCCTGGGGCTGCCCAGCACCAAGGGCTCTGCCACGTCCTTGCGGCATTGCCTTGAGCACTGTGGGGGTCTGTAGAAAACACCGTGTCCCCCCCAGAAACAGGGGGAACACACAGTGAAAGAGGCTGATACTAGTCTCTTAATTTTGTCTTTCTCAGCCCCCTAAAGAGTACATTTCCTAGCTCTAGGTATTCCTAACTCTGTTCTTACCTGCTGGAAACCCTTTGCAAAGGTACTGGGATGGGAACACTTTCAATTTCCTAGGCAAAATGCAATTAACATGCACCTTTCTTACACCAGGTGCTGGGGAACAGTTTGGGTTCGAGTTTTTAATTTTCCATTCTGTCGGAGAAGCACTTTATAAACAATTGTCACCATTTCATTGACAGGAGGAAGAGATTCAATCCCCTTTCTAAATCACATTTTTGTATCTGTGATCCATCACATATCCCTCTACCACAGCTTAAAACAACTGAATCTGAAAACAGGTGACTGCATTTTCTTCCTTTAGTCTCTAGAGATTTCTCTTCCTGCAGTCTGTGTACCAGTGGAAAAAAATAAATGACCGACGTTATCCTTCAAAGCTGCAAGATAACAACATGCTCTAATTGTGAAGAAATATGAACCTTGGAAAAAAATTTTGTTGTTAATTACTCTACATATTTAAGAATGCAAGTTCCAGATTTTGCAATTTGCATCGTTTAAGCATATCACTGTCCTCCAATATGAAATCACAAGCTGTTTCAAGCAGAATACCCCAGTTAAAGACATGGTGGTGGCTATCCAACAGAACCTTCCACACAGCTTGACTTCCAGCTTTGTCTGTCCCCCTTGCTCATCAACCATCGAGGTACGACCCGAAACTGAACAGAGGGCATAGAGCCATCTGGTGGTTAACCGTACAAGTAAACAAATCATGTCCTGAACGTCTACATGATGAAGACCTAAAGGAAGTCGTCTTCCTTCTACTTGGAATGTCTCAAACGTCCACTTTTTCTTAGCTTTTAGATTATGGTTCCAGAAGTCTAGAGAGTTAACACTGAAAGAGGGAGAAAATGGCTCTATCTGTTAACACTAGAAACTTGACTTAGCTGCTTTACTTGTGGGAGAGGTTGCAGGACCAAGTGCTCTTCTTTAGATCTGAACATCTCCCATGAGTACAGCAGAACCATCTTCCAAAGACCAGATCATTGTACCATGTATTCCTGAGTTTGGCTCCTGTTGAGAAGAAACCAGACATCTTTCTCAAACTGGGAAAGTCTCAATAACCCTTTGGGCACATCCTTTGCTGGCATAATGTGGAAGGAGCAATGCCCATTTATTGTGGCCATTGACAGACTTGCCAGTTCACACCAGCTGAGCGTTAGACCCACTGTCTTTCCCCGCTGCCTCTGAAGAAGGGGCCTTTTTCACACGTTTTAATTACTGACTCCCTACACAGAAGCTATTACCGCACAGAAAGGCCGTTAACTGGCACATTCAGCGCAAGATGAAGCCTTTCCGATAATTGTTCCTTGAGTTCATGTTTGTGAAAATAAATATCATCAGATGATTAAATTAAACACGGCAGCCAGCCCAGCTATACACTATTTTCACTTATCCTGCAGAAGGGGAGATCAAAGCGAAGGGCTCAGGTAGAGCTATTCCAACTCCTCCAAGTTTGGCTGATAGCTGCCTATTGAACACGCTAATTAGCTTCCTGCTTGGGGTGTGCAGCACAAAGCTAACCCTCCCCAAATTGGGCAGCATAGCCATTTTAACGCTCTGTAATCAACTGGATGCAGAGGGATGACTGTCGCCTCCTTTCCTCTGTACGGTAAAGCAGCAGCACCCGGTTCCGACTCTGCAGCCTCCTGGGCCTCTGTCCCCTTTGCTGTCTTGCGTGGGTGCGAGAGGAGACCTGTGCCCGGGGAGCGTGGGGAAAGGCTGGAGGCACTCGTCTCCTTCAGTCCTGCGGGGCTTTGCCTCCCCGCTCTTCCCCTCCGGCGACAGACGTGCCCGCCTCCGCGCCCCGGCCCTGAGGGGCGACGGGGCTGCCGCAATCCCCCCTGCCTCGGGCGCTGCTGGGCAGGGAGGTTTGTTTCCGAGATGGACTTTCGCCCAGCGCTTCCCTGCTTTGCTTTGCTGGGCTGTGGAGGGCAAGAGAGGCGAGCGAAGCGGTGGCCGGCGTAGCCGCGTTCCCACTGGGAGCCCGCCGTCCTCCCCGGGGCGCGCACACCCTCACAACCAGAAAGCTCTGCTATTCTTCTGCTAATGGGATTGGCACCGCTTAAAGCAGTCTGCGAGGGTATTGTCTGCAACCGCGGCAAGAGAAACATTATTCAAAGGCCATTCAGGCCCCAAAAGGAGCGGCAGAGCAGAGTAATTATCGGAGACTCTCCATTAACGAGGGCATCTTTGCTCTTTGTCTGTGCTGGTTTAATAAGGGCCACTAATGGGGCCGGGGGAGGGGCACGCTAATGCTTCTAAACAAACCTCCTTCCCTTCCCCACCCCCGCCCTCTGAGGAGAGCTGCCTTTATGGGCACTGACAGCCGAGCTGGGAGTTACCGTATTGCAGAGTGACCTTCGGGAAAACTTCAGTGTGAACCCAGCCGCTTTCAGCCCCATCCCCGCCGAGCCGCTGGGAGCATCGTGTGGATCGCTATTCTCTTTTTAGCCTTTCCATATTTCCCGGTGCACCCCCCACCCGACCTCTCTCATGTCATCTTGTGACCCTTCATGGCTGGACACGACGGCACTGAGTGGCAGTAATGAGGGACGACAGCGCAGATTAAGTTCTTGCCGCAAAACCCGGGGCTGCTGTCCGTTACCCAGCCGCTGTGACTGGAAGATGCTGCTGGGAAGGCAGGACCAGAGCAGCCTCCCCTCCCCACACTGCTGGAGAAGGCAGGCCAGGAGCTAGCATGGGCCAATGTCTCCTACCTTCTGGCTGTGGGCACTTTTTTGGCAGTGGAGAGGTGGACTGAGGCAAAGCCAGCATGAACCTCCATCCCGAGATCCTTCAGAGCATGCAGCTAAAATTCTTCTGAGGGCTCCTAGACTGTCCGCATCTTCAAATACCAGTTGTAAAGGGCCAACTTCTGAGGCAGTTTGCAATGTTACAGGGTCAGATGCATGCTGGTTGCTTGAACAGTGAAATGTGGACAAGAGGTCTCAGGACGCCTCTGCAAAAGACAGCATTCAAACAGTGAACTGCAATGATACACACATATATGAATAATAAACGACAGAGCCTTTTTCAGCTACAGTGTGCAAGGTGGTGTGGATACAAGGTTGAGCACTGCTAGACTCATTTTTAGCCAATGAGGAAACTAAAGAACAAGAAAAGGAGATTATTGCCCCCATGTTTGTGCAGGTCTTTCACCGAAGCCAAGTCCCAGACGTTGTGCTATTCTACCTGACCTTCAAATGATGTACCCCTAATGGACAGTTGTACTGTACAACCAGCCCACGGACTGCAGAGACAAAGCAGTGCCTGTGTACCTGTACATGTCAGCACTCTCAGGAACTGCACTGGTGAGCCACGCAATGTCAGTGCTGCCCGTTTGTTATGAGAAATGGTTTTATTCAGCGGAGGTAGGGAATGGTGAACTTCTCTGTACAGGCACTCAGACAGCCCTCTCCACTTAGGCAAATGTCTTGGTGCTAAAGGTTTAGCAGAGGAAGAAAGATATGTGGAAACTCCTCACTGCTTAAAACCACAAGGCTGTGGTTTGAAGAAACAGACTCTACACAGGATTTCACCCTTGTTTCCTGCGAGATTGGTAGTTTTGAAATTTTCATGATTTTGGCCTTTTCCTTTCAACATTTCACCAGCAACTGCATCTCTTGTAACAAAAGAAACTTTTCATAGGTGCTCTTCTGACTCATCTCTGTAAGATCAAAACATCTCAGAACAACCTTGCAAGTCAAAGAGAGAGCAATCACCCTTTACACACAGAGAGCCAAGTCACAGGGAAATTAAGTAACAATACCTGAGGTCATTCTTGCCATGGCAGAACTAGGAAGTGGATACAGTTCTTTCTCCAGAGTCTTACTGCAGTGTTCTGAGATCAGTGGTATTCCTTCTCTCTCTTTTGAAATGTTTGGAGGATCACACTCCTGAAACAGAAAATCAGTCCTATTTTCAGCATTTCATTCTTCATGTTAATCACAGTTTCTGTTCATATTGTCTTTTTATTTTTTTTAGAAGAAGAATCGTTAAACATTTAAAGAGGAACTGCTTTTGCCTATGGATTTTGCAATCTAAATGAGGGAGTTAATACACTGATACATAAAGCAATGGCTTACTAGGAGCACACAACCTGGCCTCTGACTGGTGTGGGTTTTGCTTTATAAGTGTCTTTAAATGTCATCCTTCTTTGCCACTAGCAGATAATACAGCCAGCTCTGTAGCAAACGAGGATGATATTTGAACAAAAACAAAATAGTGACTCAGAAGGGAGAACAGAGCTCTTGTTGATATCCAAAGCAATGGGAAATGAATGGAGAGGTGTGGGGGGGGGAAGTTGGTTTATGGCTTAGAAGATATGGGTACCACAGAAAAAGCAATTGCAGGATGGGAAAGGAGGGATGGCCAAGGCAGACAAAGAGATATGTCATGAGAAAAGCGAGTTTTGAGATCCCACATGAAGGAAAACTCAGTGAGCAAGTGGTGCATGGCAGGCTGAAATGAGATGGTCCTGTGGTAGAAGGGAGGAGAGCTTACAGCAGTGATGGAGATAGGATGGGCAATGAGAGCCTGGTGGGTCTGTTTCTTGGAGCTTCAGCCAGAACAGTACAGCTGAAGTTGAGACATCTAGTATGAAAGAGACAGGGAACACAGCAACTAAGGTATTGGAACAAAAGCTTCAGTCTGAGACCCATCACGTCATTGCCAACTTTTTGTCCAATTTATTCTCCTTCAGGTAAAGCTCTTGCAGGCAGCAGGGAATGACTACATTGGACCTGTCAAGCCAGTTCTATTTAGATTTTCTCTTTAACACCTACAGTTTAGTACAGGGATATTTTCTCCCCAGTTTTCCCATCTTTTTTTGTATTAATTCTGCTAGCAGTTGAGGCTAACAGACAATGAATGTAAGTGGATTCCTTCCAGGTTGCTCTACTTCACGCTACTGCTGTTACCCTGTCACACTTTAATTAAACTATCTAACTGAGATCTGATCTGAATCCCACTAAACCAATGCACAGGTCTGCATTGGCTGTGCAGTTTTGGATTGTGCCCTGAATTGTGTTCGAGCTCATTAATGTAGATTTGAGCCATTTTTTCAATTGCACCTGTGCCTTGAAACCAGGGGAAAATGAACAGGAGCAAGGAGAAGTAAAAGATGCCTTTCCGGAAAACAATTTGTGTGTGTTTACAAACTACTGCAAGCAGAAGACATATTGAAATATGGGACAGGAAGCAGCTATTAATCTCTGCAAGCACATCCTGGTTTAATTCAATGTAACTTCCCTGCTTTGTCTTTGCATCCTTTCAGCTATTCTTTCTCTATAAAACAGGTCTTGCTTTGCCAGCTTAGCAAAACCCTTTCCCTCTAATGCCCTCAACTGGCATGTGCTGCACCTGCCCTCTGCTCTTCATTCCTGCTGGCCATTCTCCTGGCCAACAAGAGTGGTAGAAGGGAGAAGTACTCACCCACTTAGCAGCCGGGTAAACCAAGGCCCCACAAGCACAGGGGTAAAGCAGCAACTGTGTGACATTTTTGCCTGTACATGCAGCCCCATTTGGAAAGTTTTAAAGGCAGGAAGGCCAGATTAAGGTGGTAACTTTCTGCCTTTACTCCTTGGGCATGCCACAGGCTTCCTGTATGAGTTGAGGCAAGCTGCTTCTGTCTCTGCATCTCCGTCTCCCTGTTCAGAAAGGGGAAGGCTGCTGTCAGGATACATTTGAGAACACTTAAATTCTACACTGATAGGGACTGAGAAATTAAGTTCATGAATTCATCTAGTGACCAGTCTGATGTGGTTTCTGTATCCAAACATCCAAGGACTGGGATCACCAGGGCACTGTGTTCAGCCTCCCCATGTTATAGGGCTATAGGCAGCTTTAAGGGATGCAGCTCAATGTTCAATACTGTCATTTCCTGACATGTCTTTGCTCTGCTCTCCCTGCCTGCCTTTGCTCCAGGCCCATCTTTCTCCTTTTTCTGGTTCTACCATGGTTTCTTGGCCTTTCGTGACCTCTTTTGGTGCGGTCTATTGTTGCTCCAGCTTCCCAGTCACAGGCATTGACCTGATTCTGGTCTCAGGACACTGCTCACTCTCCCTGTGAAGCCTTTAATACAGCAGACAAGAGGAATATCTATGCTATGAGAGGCAGGTCAGTGCAGAGATCCTCTTGCCAGCACCAATCCTGCCAGCTTTGGGATTGGGAGTAATGCTGACACCTCAGTGCTATGCAGCACTTAATTTGCCTACCTGTAGCACCGTGCTAACAGCCAACCTGCACCCACAGCCTAGGCCATCCCTCTGCATAGCAGCACAACTGTGTGGAGCCTCCAGCCATTTTGGGGATCACTCACAAGGCACTCCTTGCATGCAATACAGCTACAGCTCCTTGCTGGGCACCAAATACTGTAAGAAGAAAATACTGAAGCTGGAGTGAGCTCAGTGAACAGATACTATAGAGCAATGACTTCCAGCCCCAACTTTCCTGGAAAGGTTTGGATAGAGACCTGAAACTGATCCCATGTAGAAGAAGTCTGAGATGCCAAAGCTTTCACGAATGTAATCTGCCGACTCAACTTTAAAAAATGTCTCTAAGAACTGGCTATTGCTAGTTGTTGCTGCTGAAAACTTGCTCTTGTTTTCTCTTCAGAACAGAAGTTACAGCCAAAGACCTTCACAGTCTGCATCTGCACTCCTCTACAGTCACTCTTCATCTTAATGCTAATTTAATTAGCAAATAGCGGGGGTGGGGGGGGTGGGGGAAGAGGCAAGATTCCATTGCTGGTGCATTCCTGAGATCTCTGGCTAATGTTCTAGCGATTCAGGTGCAGCTGCAGTAGATACAAGTTAGAGCAGCCTCAGAGCTCTTTTTCTCTGTGGTAGAAGAAGCAAGGGCATAAACATGACCCACAGGTACACTTTCCCCATAGCTTGCAACTCCTATACAAATACTGTCCTTAGAGCTAAAATCCTCTTTACTCCATGTATCCATCATTGTACGCATGCTCATGTTCAGAGTACATCCAAGAACACAATCAACCATTTTGTAAATCCTGAATCGTATGTGCTATAATAGTCTCAGCCATTTTCTTTTCAACTTCTATTGTTAGGGCACAAATAAAAAGAAGAAGAAAAAAAAAGCTGACAGAATTTATAGGGAATCCAGCTAAACAAAAATGATGCCATTGGTGTTCATGGAGATGAACTGCTAAGGTGATAAAAGAACATGACTGCCTTGGCCAGAGGATTCTCTACAGTGTCACCTATAAGAGAGCAAGTAACAGCATCTCTTGGTACTTACTGCATCCTTTAAGAGTAAAGCCCAAGCAATCTAGCTTTATGCAATTGTGTTACAAGACACCGAGGAGAAAAACTTCAGCTCTCTGTACCCGGGTATATCCTAGCACCTTCTATTCCACAAACTAGACTGAGCTATTAATCATAGCAATCAGCACTTAATGTTGGGAAAACTGTAGTACTTAAGCTCAGGTATCTATGAAGTCAATGTACTGTAACACCTTCTCATCTTCAGCCCTTTGCAAGAGCCCCCTTGTATGGCTTCCTGAACAGCATCTATTCCAGCAGGAGAGCATGTTTCTGGCTGTAATATTCCACTGAAATCCCTCTACTGTGACTTGCATCTGAGTGATTATTCTGTGTCATATCTAATATCCACTTGTCTGTATGGTTCTTCCTATCTGAAATATTGTACTTTCCCCACCATGGCTATTACAGTGAAGAGCAGGCTAGAGGCTCCCAGTTATGCTGATGCTGGCCTGACAGCACCCAAAAGCCCCTCAGAAGGACACTGCTCCCTCCTTGCTGATGTCAAAGTAAAGAGAAAAATCACAACATTGAACAATTCTCACCCCTGAACCGGAAAGTGTCAAAGAAGACTCACACTTCCATCCAGTGGTATTGCACTTGTTTATCTTGCATTAAACAGCTCACATTTATAATAAACTAAGTTAGAAGAAGAACAGTTCAGCTGTATGTGCAGGAGATGGCTATTAAAAGTATGTGTTTATGCAAGCCGCCAGCACCCCTTGTCGGAGTGTGCCTCTGTGCATCACTGCCCTCTCCCGGGCAGATCTGCCCCTGCACAAAAACGGAGCCCCGACTGCCAAAACTCAGCAGAGCAGTTAATTTTGCTTTTTCTCAGGCATTGAAGGAATATGATTGTCCACTTACTGTTGCCCTGACACTTTCAGTAACCTCGCTGAGAGTCACCCTGACAGCTGAGCTACTTCTAAAGGAATAAGGAGCTGTTGAAATACAATTAGACAGGATGCAGGTAGTGCTCACTAAGATTAGAAGAAGTACACGTGTCAAGAACTCTGAGTGATTAAATGGCTGTAATGTAAATTAAATTTGCTCTGGTTATGCAAAGTTATCTTAGCTAAGATATTAAGCCACCTCATTTCAAGTATGGCTGTGCTTCAGCCTCCAAAGACCCCAGCCTCTGGGAGCTAATCTCCACTCAGCTGCCCTTTTAGTGACAGATCCCTAGTGCAGAAAAACAGGGAGGTGGCAAGAGTCAGCCAACATGTTTCAGGATGATACCTTGTACTTTCAAGTCTCCTCCTGGGTGCTTTGGGAAATTCCCTGAAATACTTCTTTGTGCATATACACAGTGTGTTTACATACACCTGGTCACATGTGCATGCACTCTCTTCTCTGATCATCCAGCCCCTGCACACAGCAATACTGTCATGCTGCTTATCCTCTTTCTACACTTCCTTCCCATAGTAGGGATCTTCCACGGTACAAATCCTGCTAGCTTCCTTTCCCAATCTTCTGGCCAGTGCTCTCTGTGGACACCTGGCGAGCTGTTCCTTACCTCTGGCCAGTGAGAAACAGCCCTCTTTACAGCCTACTGCTGGCTGTTCATCTTGTTGAGGTACTTCTGGGATGCCTTAGGACCACCAGGCTGGCACAGCCTTTATTGTCTCAGAGAAGACCTTAACAAGTCCAAGATGTATTTGCCTTTCACTGCCTCAAACCCACTGAACAGTTGTTCGCTGAATGCTATCTCACTGGAACGTGCATGAGATGCCTGCTATCAGCTCCTCCCTACCCTGAGACAGTGGGCACTCACAGCTCAGCCCCATGGCCTCTCTCCAGCGCCAGGACTGCTGCTAGCTGAGCCAGAGCTGGGGAGAGGGCACAACACAGAGAAGCTTAAAAAGCACATCTCTTAGCTTTGTCTACCCAGCAGCCTCTCCCAACTGAAGTCTTGCTAGGGTGGGTGAGAAGGTATCGTGACAGGTCTGTATTTGTGCCTCAAGGAACTGGCTGAACCCAGAAATGCAGCAATCGGGACTTCTCAAGAACACTTACGTGCTGCTTTCCTGCTATGTACAAGACTGACACCTGACTGAAGTCACTATGGCAGGTATAGTCTGAAAGCTACACTACCATGATCACTCCCTGTGTTATGGTCCTGCATATACTAATAGGGATACGAGAGGTCTTATTTCCTCAGAGGAAGTTGTGAAGATAAATCTGGCCATGACAGAGAGGTGCTCAGATACAGAATAAATTGCAGCTACTGCATTTCACTATTTGAGTGTCTCTGAAAGCCTAAGCAGATAAATTCAGCCCTTCTAGTTTTGCCACTGATGGAAAAAGGTGCATTATAGTAATCAATCCCACTTCACTTCCCATCTCTGTCTCCTCAAGATTTGTCCAAGACACTGTTTCACTCTGACTGCTCAAGCCATGAGCTCCCTCTAGTAGCAAAAAGGATTAATGCAGTTGGTACCTTTGCCATCCTAAAGGAATGGAGAGCAAATGTTGTAAGGAAATATCAGTAAGATGAGGGAATTGTGCCCCTTTTCTTCATTTAGAAAAAAATAAAAATCCTGGAAGTTAGTTGTGTGCATGTAATTAAGAAATGGCACCTTAAGAATTATGAGGCGAACATGGCCACAGGAGAGGAAAAGGTAGGATCTTATTTTACATTCTTATTCATGAAACAGAGGTACAAATTACAGAAGTCCACCCTGGTCATCAGCTTTCAGAGGAGAACAGTGTAAGCTGTAAGAGTCCAGACAGGCATTGCAGATTTCAATTGTTTGCGACATTTCCCAATGACTCCTCTGCACTAGTGTCTGCTGTTCTGTCTTTGATATAAAAGCCTTGTCCCACATCACATGTCCACCAGTGAAAGATGATTCCTTCATGCTACCGATACTCCAGAAAGACCAAACACCTATTAAGACCAAACACCTATTAAACTCACCACAAAGTTTCAGTTTTAAAGAGGCTGTTAGTGCAAGAACAGTCTGTCTCTACTAAATCCAAACTGGTCCAATCTCGCTGGGAGGGCCACAGACTTCATTCCATACTGCAAGTTGCATTGTAAGTAGCACTGAAAGTACTGGAACCTCTGCTTCTCCCTTTGTATAGTCTGAGATGCTTTATCTTAATGCACTCATGCTTTGGTCAGAGTCCCAATGACCCACATACAAGGCAAATCTGTTGTGCCTGTTCTTAGGAAAAGAACAGAATGGTGCTGAGCAGGGAGAGTGGAAGAGGAGCAAGTGCTTTCCTGCCTCCCTTCCCTACTGCCAGGGCAGGAGGAAAAGACACAAAGGGTGGAGTGCAGGAAAACCAGCTGATGTGGAAAAACAGGTCAGGCCAGGCCATGATAAGCACAGGTCTAGCAGTACAGGTGCTCCAGGAGAAATGATGCCTAATAATGTTGGTATCACTTAGTGCTCATCTACATGTAGAATTTTGGCACTGCCTCTCCTTCATTCAATGCCACTTTTTCTGATGTCTTACATGTACCACCTCATGTTTTGTCTACGACTGCATGGGCCACCCCATTGCAATCCCTCTCTCTTGATCTGTTTGCAGAACAAAGCAATGCTTGCATACCAGCTCAAAATGTCTTTTTGATGTTGGCTGGAGAAAGCAGCAGAGTCACTAATGATTCACAAACCATTCAGACCCTTTCCTAGGGTCTGACTTTGCATTCACTGAAGTAAAAGTAAGACTGTCATTGACCATAGCCATTACTGATTTTATTAGCACTTCTTAAATTCACATATTCATTAGAACAAACCCTCTAATTCTTCTATAATGCATGTCAGATTGAAAACAGCTTGGATTCTATTCTCTCTACTCAATAGTAAAAAAATCAAATTGGTGAGTATGTGACTAATTTATAATGTAGATTTCAATGACCGACTGCTCAGCATAGAAGCAGCAACACAAGGTAACAGCCATGCTAAAAGTTTAAGTCTTTCACAAGCAAGTTAGCTAACATTTCAGGAAATATGTATTTTAAAATGACTGCCTTTGTAAAGAGCTGTACATACTATAAACAGTTTCTAAGGTTCTTCTCTTATCGAGCTGTCACATGAAAACAAGCCATTTGCTTTTTATAAGATGACTGAAAATGGCTTTGTGCCAACAGTTGTTTATAGCAAGTTATTATCAACAAATGACTGAGTCTGATAAAAATATTATATACATAATTACATGCGTCTGTGTTGTGAGGCTTTACATACACACACAAATTTCCACTTTTTGGCAGCCTCCAGAAGTACAGCTACTTCCCAAATTTGCACTCTCTTGGTGCATATAGAGCAACCTGCTGCACAAAGAACTGGCAACATTTAGAAGCACTGCGACTACTGTTGTCTGAGCAGAGAACACTTGTCCAACACCCACCTCCTTTCACAACCTGTTGGCTTAAGTGGCCATTGCCCTGCCAAAGCCAAGAACTAGAGAATAGGCAGTCTGGAATAAAACATATTCCTTCCAAACAGCCTGAACAAGGACTGGGAAGTACCTTCTCACTCCAAATGCTACAGAAATAGCTGGATGACTTAAAGGAGTTCAACCAGCTGCCATCACCAAGTTCCTACCTCTGCTTTCTCATGCAGCACTGCTCATTAATTCTCCTAGAAGTCTTTTGATCTAATATGGGGACAACCAGAAGAAAACCAGGGCTCACATCCATCTTCCATTTCCTTCCTTGATCTCTCATCTGCTGGATACAGGGATGAGGGTTGCGTCCCCTGCCAATGCTCAATAACTCTGTAGCTATTGTTTTCCAAACAGCAACATCTTCAGCCTGTCTCTTTTGCTTGACCCTGTAGATGACAAATAATTTTCAGCAGGGCACAGGCCTTCCAAGGGAAGGGTGGGGTCTTAAAGGCCCTATAATTATTAAGTCAGTTATCTACTGCCACTCAAACCAAACGAAAATCTAAAAAAGTCAGAAAAAATGGTTTTGGTTGTCTCACTCTGTGCTAATTCTCTAATCCTGTGTGACACTGTTTAAGTGCTAATGTCATAAATGCAGATTAGAACTTCAAGATGTGAATTAGCATTAAGAACCACCACCCAAAAATTTAAAAATTGCTGCTTTCATCATACAATATATTAAAACCACCAAGTCAAGTAAATAGAGATAAAGAGAGATTCTTTTTTTTTTTAAATTAAAAACCCCAAAAGAATGGTACTTTTCATCCTAGTAGTTTAAGTCAATGTTAACACTCCTTTCTGGCACAAATCAATCAGACCGCTGGCCCACTTAGTCAAATAACCTGTCACTGAAAGTTGCCAGTACTGGATTATTTGAGGATGAAGTGCAAGGGATGTTACCCCCTGCCCAGATCCCCAGAGTATATCCTGTTATTCTTTATCTCCATCAGCTCATGGTTAGCTTGTACTCTCTGTGTTAAAGGTTTAGATTTTAAAAACAGTAATTTAACTATGGGTATTCTAAATTATCATTCTAAGTAATGTTTGACCTCAATACTACTTTGTGGACATGTCCTTTGCAGATTAACAATGTATTTGGAAATAATGACTTATTTTTCTCCACTTTAAATGATTTTTAAAATTTTTTTTATTGGAAGTCCCTTTTTCAAACAGAACAGAGGAACTGTCAATATATCTTCTTTGTAGTAGACACACTGATGCGTGTACCTTTATCATCCTGAGAACAAACACAGCAAGAAAAACTTCCTCACATTTCCTATTAGCGTGCTTTAAAGCAATTCAGGAAGTTGTCTTTAGAAGTGAAACTTTCAAGAAGGATATATCAGTTAGTGCTAGTTTTTGTTCTCAGGCATTATTACTTCTGGGCACCAACCTAAAACTAGATTCTGTCATAACAGGGGTAAATAAATTGCTAGATCATTACCAGTTTGGCTTAGATTTGAAGCAATAACCTGGCCTATATCTAGACATGCTAAGCATCTATTGAGAACTTAATAAACAGAATATTTTTCTGTTAAATAATAAGTATTGTAGAATGAAAATGATCAAATTTACCTATTACAGCAGAAGCTAAATTCACAACAGAAGAAAACAGGTCAGATCAGTTTGGTGCTTTTGCTGCTTTAAGCACCTACACTACAAATGCCTAGCATTTGTGAATAATTAGGTCCACAATTTCTTGCAGAATCTCATGTCAGTTCATAGATTCCTGACACTTAAAGTCCATGGCCTCATTTTGCTTTCAAGTTACTAAGTAAGAGACTTCAGCATCTCTCAGGGTAAGTTTTTTCTCCTCAGACAGCAGCATGTTAGAAGTATGTTAATTGCTCAAGCACAAAATTGGGTCAAATAAAATGGAGAACCCTAAAGCCTACATCAAGATATCTTGCACAATACAGCACAGTCCTTGCAATTTATACAATAAATGCAATAAATGACTTGTGCATTAATGGGAGGATAAAGATGTGGAAAAATCAGAAGCTACAGTGACTCTGTCCATCTTGCTAGTGCACTCTATACATATACAGATGATTTTCTATCATCTTTTGACAACACCAGTTGACTGATCAGAATCATTCACACTGGAGGGGGCCTCCACAGGTCACGTGACCCAATCTCAGCTAAGGTCATGGACAGATTCCCATCTAAGCACCGAAAAATTCCAGCCCTGTATTCCTCATGTGTTAAGACTTCTCCACAAGTAGCTTACATAGTCCAGGAAAATCTCCACTAATCATCTCTTCCAAGCTATCTTCCCTTTCATAGGATCACTTTTTGCAGGATCATTATGCTTCAGGAATATCACTAAGGTACCAGTGAGACATTTCTCTAGCATAAACCTGTTGCAAGCATAAGTAGGTGTCAAAATCTCTCAAGAGATTTAATGTAATGGAAGAGCATGTCTTTATTGTTTGATCACTTACCTTTAAGTTCAAGGCTACAAAAATAACCCTTGAGACTAATCAAGACCTTGCCAGAAATGTCTACTCTGTATTTCATGTTTCAGCAAAAACTTTAACCAGCTTACCCTGGCAATGCTCAGAACACAGTGCTATGGTTCCGATTATCATGTTTCAATATTATCAACCTCCCAAATATCTGGAAGCATAAATTTTACAAAGATTACAGCATACATTACAGCTGTAATCAATCAACACACTTTAAATATCATAGCAATCACATCGCACAACTTATCACCTGAACTGAAAGGGGGACAGGAGTTTCATCCAGTTTTACTCCTAGTTGTATTCAATACTATACAAACATTAAAGTATCTTAGAATCTTAAAAAGACTCTCAATACTTCACCCGAAAGGTGTATTCCACAGAAGAAAACACAGGTGAAAATGGCTGAGGACACAGACACATTTCCTTATCATAATAAAAAGTAAATTACCACTGGAAAAAAACCAGTGTGTATGCTTAAGTTCACAGCAGCAGTCCTGGAGGGATGACAGGTGTAAGAAAGTAGTAATAGTCAAGCAAATATTATTTCCCCTCTGTCTCCCTCCTAATGTAAAACAGGGGGAACTACAAATTTCAACACAGATTTCTTTTTCCAACTTCTACTTTTAAAAACTGAGTTTCAATTTTTGACTGCATCAGTGCTTTTAAACTGCTTTCTCAAGCAACCCTTTTAAATGGATGTGGTAAAATAACACTATACATTAACTCAGTATGTGGCTTAACTAGAGACTCCTTTCCTTGCTCGGGGTCAATAGGAACAAACTTGTCTGGATGCTGCTGAGAGGGATTTGGAGATTTGCAGTAGAGTATGCTCAGGTCCACAATGAAGCATGATTCATGCTCCAGGATTTAAAAACATGTTCTATGGGCTTTTCAAAAGCTGCAGTTGCATTTGGTGCACATTTTCTTTGTGATACAGACTTTGTTAGGTCTTTCTTCAATATTTTCCACTGCTTCTCTTCTAGAAATTTCTGACACAGCTTGTTATCACTGAGAAGACAGCCAAAATATTTGGTTGAGAGATCTCGCTTCTCATGTAGCCAAAGGTTAACGATTCATTCTAAAACAGCAAGAAGGAATCTGAGCAAGTGCTGGTCAAGTAGCTAATAAAGCTAGTTCACTTCTTACTCTGTGGGCAAAGATGATAAATGCTTGCTGACCTGTGCAAAAGAAGTTCTGCTTCAGCTATCAGCCCTTGGTGAATGCTACAATTCAATAAGGACATTAAAAAAATTGTTCCCCTCCGATTCCTCAACATGTCAGTACTGACCATCTTAAGCCAGTGCTGCCTTCTCAGCAGCTTTAAGTAATTAAATCTCTGGAAAATCAGTTTTTATCTAGACAGCCAACTGTACCAACCTTTCTGTAAATCACCTAAGTAATGGCAAACAAATCTTTTCTGACTAAATTAGTAAACAAGGCTACAATACTTCACATCCCAGAGACAGCATGACCGCTGGAATGTATGGACAAAACTCCCCTGAAGAAACTAAGTTATGCAAACCAGGAATCTGAAATAGTGCCCAAACAGCAGTATTAACAATCTGTAACATTATTAGCACTACCTGATCTGAATCCTAGAAAATCCTCCAAATAAAATTACCTTTTGTCACCAGACAATGCTACAGAGAAAAAAAATATCTCAAGATAGTTACCCATGGAACAAATTAAAATATGCCAGCTGTTGCCTGTGTTCCTGGGTTTAAACAAAACATTTATTGTGGACCCTCTTCTTTGTATCATCCTGCTGGTATATCAGTGGCAAGATACTAAATAATGAACACAAAGTATTTTAGGCATCTCATAAAAAAGCAGGAAGCATTGCTGTCTCACAGCGTATTATATTTGTGTATGATGCCATCCAAACCTTTCTGGAAACCTTGTTGATCTTTATAAAATTATGACCACAATGTAATGTTTTTGAGTGCAGAGGTGGCTCCAGTGCCTCCTCTCTTCAGAAATTCTGGCCACTCAAAATTATATATGGTTCCAGTTTCCTTACCTGAAGCTATTTCTGCTGCAGTCAGGAACCTATAGCTCATTTGAAAATAGTTGCTTCATTACTAGTAACTGCTCTCAAAGAAATCGGAATTAATCAATTCCAAAAGCAAAACACAGATAAAAGAGTGAATATGGAACACGCGAAGTTTCTCTCAAATGTCTTCTGATAATTACCAATAATATTCAAACACTTTAACTATTTCTGTTAGAAAATACATGAAATATCATATATCTTGCCATGGAGAACTTGTGTATTATGCTCTATGTGTTAACTATTAACTATTTTAACTTATTCTACACAAGAGATTGGATAACACAGATTTTACACAGGGTATGCAAATGAGCTGAACACTAAGTAAAAGCATGACAAAGCCAAGAGAAACCAAACCCACCACAGACCGGTATTTCACAAAGTGCTTTATTTCCCAGTTCTTTCTGCAATGGCTCATAATCACTATTTTTGTTTGCAGGATCAGAATAAGTGTCAGCATACCACTGAAAGTATTAGCCTGTAGTTAATGTCTGAAAGATCTTACCTTACTAATGATAATTATGCTGGCTGACTTTATGGCATCTTTTGTTACCACCTGTCCACAGTGAAACTTTTCCATTTTGCAGTTATTAGCTAATCTCACTAGTGATCTCTTGGATCATTTTGCAAAGTTCCCAAGTCTGAAATAAAAGGATCTTTTTACTATTGCAACCAATAAACCCTAGGCCACAGCTCCTGAAGATGCTAAATTTGGTTCCAGGGTAGTTTGCCTGCCTTTTTTTTTTAAAAAAAGATGCCAAATTCACTTTGCCTGATTCAAGTTCACAAATTTATGGAGTATGTCAGTGCAAAAGATTCTTTGGTAGCTAGGGACCATGGATAATCATGTATTCTTCCAGAGTACCTGGTGGCTAAGCAAGCATGTCTGTCCCCAAAAGTTGCAAAATGGGGAATTCCTTTCCCTTTCACAGAACTTCAAGAGAAAAGAGAATTGTCACATGGATTTTTTCTATGGCCTTGACATAGCCAGGAAAGCTTATCAAATAGATTATACAATAAGCAAAGAGTAAGACAGTAATAAAAAGTGAGTGATATAATTGGAAGAAATTACTTGATGAAGTTATGACAGTGGAATTGTTTCTGAAGCTCATCTAATTTATTATCAAAGAAACTGTCTTTACCACAAATAGCTTTGAGTCCTCCATACAGACAACTAACTATTCACCATGTTCCTTTTAACAGAGAATCTTCCCCTCATAGTGAGATGTGAAGAGAGGGGAAGAAATTAAAGATTAATTTAGCTAATGCTAGGAAGGTATCTATCAATTTTGTATTCCAAACAGTGCCCCTATTAGAAACCAATAAGTGTGTCATGTCACCTAGTACCCTGTCTAGACACCCTTGGTGGCCAGTGCCAGATATTTCTGGTAGGTGGTATAAGAAACCACATACAAAACTTACCTTCTAAAGAAAGTTCCCTTCTCATTCAGTAAAATAATCTCTGAAAACCACAGGGGTATAAATCTCATTCCCAAACTCGGCTTATTTCTTTTCCTGAGATTAACAACGCTTTCACCAAAGATGCCACTCATCCCAAACTTTGCCCCCTTCTGAAGCATAGCTAGATATAATGCCATGAAGATGCTGCATCCTTAACATTTGTAAGAACACCACTACCAAGGTAAATAAAGTAGAATCTAGTGCTGGAGCATCCTTTCCTCCAAATGATTCTCCCATGCTCAAACCTGTAAAAATATGCCTGGTATCCTTCTCCAGCAGAAATGTTGCGGATTAGACCTGTTCCTGAGTTGACTCTGCAGCTATTTACTCTAGTGAAAAGGTGAATAAGCAGACCTTGAAAGGCCTAACCAGAACACATCCAAAAATACAACTCCTGATTCAAAGTGCACTCCTTTCTACACACAGAATGACTTCTCAAAAATTAAAATTTTATCCATTTTGTGTCCTACTTAAAAAATTAAAAGCAATAATGGCTTGCAGTGATCAAAAAGAAATCGGTATTTTCCACTGTGACTTGAGTCCAGATATAAATTTCAAGTACTTGATTCAATGTGAGGAAAATTAATTTATTGCCAATTAAAATAGATTAAAATACTGAGAAACAAATACAAATTAAAACAGCACGTTCCCCTCATGTTGCCCTCATTCCCCAGGATCAACTTCACACTTTCAGCCCCCAACTCCTCTACCTCCCTCCCACCCGAAGCAGTGCAGGGCAAAGGGGAATGGGGGGTTGCAGTCAGTCTGTAACAGCTCCTTTCTATCACTCTACCCTCCTCACACTTTTCCTCTGCTCCACCATGGGTGCTCTCCACAGGCTGCAGTCCTTCAGCATTAGCCTGCTCCTGCATGGCTCCTCTTTGTGGACTGCAGTTCCTTCAGGAAATCTCCACCTGCTCCACCATGAGGTCCTCCGCGGGCTGCAGGGAAATACCTGCTCCAGTACCTGAAGCAATTCCTCCCTCTCCTTCTTCTCCGACCTTGATGTTCAGAAGACAGTTTCTCTCACTTCTTCTTCCTCGCTCCTCTCTGCTGGGCAGCCCTTTCTTAAGTACACTTTCATAGAGGTGCCACCACCTTCACTGAAGAGCTCAGCTGTGTCCTGCAGCGGGGCCATTGAAGGACAGAGCTTTAAATTAACTTTAAATTTACCATTTAAAGTGAACCACTTCAGCCAGAAGAAACTGCAATCTTGAGCTGTAACTTTGAGAGCTTTCTCTCTCCTGCAAGCAGCTTTTTACAAACTTCACTTCCTCTTCTGTTCTCCATTCTGGTCTCTTGCTGATTATCTGGAGTACTCTCAGAGGTAAGTGATCCTGAGAAAACATCCAACACATAGTGAACTAAGAGCTAAAAGTAGAAGTCAAGGAGGAAACACCTGCACACTTCAGAAAACTGAGGAGTGTCATCTGTAAGAAACATAAATAATTTATTTGCACTTCTCTCTCCCATTTAATTTTAGATTTTAAAGAAACATCTATGAGAAAAAGTTAAATTTATGTCTAAAAGAAGTGACCTGACAAAGCACAACTGAATTTTTAGCATGGTCCTTTAGGAATTAAACACTGTACACTTAGATCTAGGATAGAAGATATTTTTTAGGCCAAATTTGTGGCTAATTAGCAAAACCACTGTTAAACTGTAAACTGAGGGGGCGGAAATTGAGATGTGTTTTCTTCCCACTGCTGACTAGTGTTTCTCTCAAGATATTTAAGAAAAGGTACTGTGTGAGGAGGATACTACGTGAAGAGCAAGAATGCTTACTTTTACCATTATATTCTTCAGTTGCTTATTCCTTCTACCAGCTTCCATTCCTAACACAGTTTAAATTACAGCATGCTTGAGGGTGACTGTTCTAGGTGCCCCCAATTCACTCAGTCTATGTACACTGACCATCACGTTTTCATACAGGAAGACCTTTATCTTCCCTTGAGCTGGAGAGCAGAATTCCACAAGATAAATATGAGCAGCTCTGCATCAAGTAGAAACACAAACAGCTCTTCTTGGGAGCTGGAAGAAACTGAAGGTTTTTCTTTTGTTCAACAAGTGCTGCAGAACACATGGGCACAGCCTCAGAATTTCTCCCTAGGTCAGTTAGAGCTCAGATTAAGACCAAATTCACAGCTGAAGGCTCTATGAGTTCTTGAGACTTGACCATTTGACACCATTGGTTTCACTAAACCTGTGCAAATTCCAAGCACAAAGAAAATTTATCACATCTAGACTTGATGTGACACAGATGTTTATAAACAAACTATGGTTTGCAGATACTGTTACTGACATGCCATCAAGTGATCAGGTCAGATTATACAAATGAAAAGGCAGTGCCCTCGTGATGGGAGAGGTGGCAAGTAAGGATTCTGGTGTCATCCCTGTTTCCCACCCCACTCCTTCCCCCGTGCAGGTTTGGTTCGGTTTTATAAGTGCTGTTCTTTTTTCTGTGGAAGACCCTGAATACAGTGATTTGCAGCACAGATGGAAGATCACCTACAGAGGAACAAAAGTGCCAAACCTTTGAGGCTCTGAACATGGTGGTTTTGAAGGACAGTTTGGAATGCTTCCTGTTCTGGATAAAAAGAAAAAAAAAAAAATTGGAAAAGGCTTTGGATACTTTAGGTTATCACAGGGTTAGAAGCATACTAGTATTTCCTCATACGAAATTTCTGCAGAAATACAACATTATCTACTTTAAGTTAAAGCTTACTCTGTAAAAAGCATATATCTGAAAGGACTTCAAACAAAAGCTCTCCATGTTTCTTTATAAAACAAGCTTTCATTTGCTTTAAGAAAATGTACCTAGACAATACAAAGATCAGGAGGCACCACTGGCCTACAGTTTCAGTATGACACGCAAACATGGCAATGCATGGCTAAGTATCCATTAACATTTTGGTATATACTCATAAAAACATTGAGATCTATCTAAACACTAGGCATCTTGTCAAACAGATTAGAGAGACACAGTAATTCTAATACTTTGGAAAAGGAAGATTTACTTTTATTCTCTATTGAAAAATCCTCTTCCACCCACCAAAGAATGTGGGCTTTATAGAAGTCATGTCATCAACCTTTAATCTCCTCCATTCTGTTCCTGCAGCTCCTCCCATAAGATCTTACACAATTTCTTCATGATCTCCTTCTCCCTTGCAGGCTTGTACAACCTCTTGAGTGGGCAAGCAGAAAGAACAGCTATGTCAGAACACAAAGACAAATCACCACTGTTTCCCAAGGGGTGCATTCAGGACTAGCACAGAGAATGTTAGTCTGGAATGAGGACACTGGGACTGAACTCCCTCTCCCACTGATCTGCCAACACACATCTCTGTTTCTGGCTGTCCTGCTGCCATTTGACTGCCATACCTGATTACATTTCAAACAGTATCTAGAGACAAAGGCCATACTACAAAGAGCAGAAGCAAGTCTCTCATCTTTCCGGGAGCTACTGAACTATCAACATTTAACCAAAGGATAGAGCTAAAATTTTAACGGTATTTTAGCTTATGCTGTATTAACACCATCCCACTGTAGAAATCCAAGTACATTAGAAAAATGACTGAATAGCAGATCCAACAGTATGTAAGTTTTTGCTCTCTAGTTCCTTCATACTGATGGCCCAGAAATTAACTCTTATGAAATTGTTGTACTACAAACAGATATTCATCCTCCTATGAGCCTTATCAATCTCTATGAGAAAAAAAAAAGATCAGGAAGAGCAAGAAATTTAATTTGCTTAGAACAGCATGCTCTTGTTTAAACAGGCAGACTGTCATTAGCAGAAGCCCAGTACATGCCAAATGACCAACTGAGCTGCACTGCAGAGAGCTAAGGATGGTAATAAAAACATGAATTCCAATTATCCACATTAAAAGATCTGATTATATGTGCCCTAAAGTATCTGCATAATTTAACCAGTTAATTGTAATTAAAACTGTATTAAAGAACTACATGCAAACAACTATATTCATGTCTCCATTTTCTTTTTTTCCCGTTTTTCCCCCCAAGATACATACAATCCCTTATGCACGTATCACTTAAAACTGATACTTAAGTGATACTTATGCATGTATCACTTAAAACTTAAGCATCCAAAGGTAACTTTTTCCATAAAGAGGTTATCATATGCAAGCCTTTTGTAAGTTTTCTTCTATCTAGTGCAGGCTAACAGATTACAGTTGACAATTACTCTCACAGCATCAATGCTCCTAACTTTCTGTCCAGGGAAGACTCCTTAGGAAAGGACACTCAGTATTTGTCCTCAGAAATCATTCCATGCTTTTTAAATCCCCCCCTGCACTAGAACAGGATGGGGCCCTAGATGGGGCCCAAATACCTACTAATACTTTCTATGACACAGCAGTACTGTTTATGATCACTCCTTTGAACGCTCTCCAGAAAACACTTCGAATCACTTCAGAAAATAAACATGTCATTTGATGCATGCATTAGGAATGGAATGAGATACTAAGGTGCAACAGCTTACACTGGAAGAAAATCCCTAACCAGCCCACATACACGTCTTCCATGTGACTAGATTTTTGCCCTCCCCTCCTTCTCCCCCCAAATCATACCTTAGTTGACACTTGTTGGATAGACCTGCTGGATAGCTTCTGATCTAAAAAAATCAACACAGCCTGTTTTACACAATGCTTTTTTTCATTCATTAATAAGGTGCACTATTGCTGGGAGAAGACAGTCATTACTAATGGGATAGGTGCTGAAGTTTATTCCTATGAAAGCTTTGCTCAGAAAGGAAGGGCAGATCAAGGAGAATTTTCTCATCAGAGATCCACAAAGAGCAGTTAACTTTTCACAGCACCATCCTCAGCTATATTACAGTTTCTATCCCTAATGGAACAGATTTTTCCTGCCTAACCTTCTGAAAACATAACTGTTTAAATAGGCATAAAGGAGCAAATTCTAAGTTTGCCAACAAACAGACAAGTCAACAGCCAGCTACTATCCACAGCCAGAACCAGGAACTCAAGTGGTATGAAAGGCAACAGGCTAGTTTCTCAATATTAAGTCCTAACAGCTGGCAGAAATTATCCTCTTTTCCTTGTTTTCTCACATCTTTTTGGTTGCTGTGAATGTAACAAATGTCTTGTGAAATGTAGCTGCCTGATACTCATTGAGGTGAGGATAAGCCCCAAAGCAAGCACAGAAAAAACTAAATGAAATTAAAAGGAACACAGGGACTTAGGATCCTGGGGAGATAGGAATTAAAACTGACAGGAACAAATCTCACCAGTGTTTACTTGTGCAGTGAACTCACCAGCTGCTTCAACAGTGAAACATTGAGAACTGGTGGGCCTGAGGGCATGGGACTTGGGTGGAACTCCTAATAAGCATCAAGGAAGAGAGACTTGCGTGGATACTGAGCATGCTTGAGGTAGACAGAGCTGCAGCCAGAGGGATAAGGAGAGCAGCAAGTTAATTCAGTTGGGAAGAAAAGGTGTGTTTTCCTTGGTAACATGTAAAGAAAAAGAGTCTATGCTCCTGAGTTGAAGGTCCAAGAGGAGTTTCTTCTTCATATTAGAAAATAAGAATGGGTGTCTCAGACTACAGGAGGTCATTTAGCTGCCTCTGGTACTCACCAAAACTCAAGCAGCTCTGTTGGGTTTGAGGGCAGGACAGGCTTCCCTTTTCTCCCATACCTTTAAATTCCTACCATGAACTCATGCTATCCACTTCTCGCATAGATTCAGGAGCTGCACTGAGCCTTTGCAATGGGCTCGTAATCTCTTTCCAAGGCCCTGGAGCCCCTCCAGTACAGCCCCCTCCAGCCCTCCCTGAAGGTCCCTTGCTTTTCACACACCTTCAGGACCTTCTTTCACCTGGTCTCGCTGGACCTGTCCTACTTGTTCTCCTTCATCCCCAGAAACCACTGCCCTCACGTAGATCTTCTACTTCTCCCCATGAGCACCCATAACCACAACATAGACCATTACCTTAAAAGAAAAAGTAGTTTACATTTGAATAGGAATATTATACATTCAGTTACTATATAAATATATATATATACACATATACATATACAGACATTTGCCTCTAAATTTTGTACAAACTGCAACAATCTTCATACCACACGACCACATCTTGATTTTTGAACAGCACGAAAAGGACTCATTAACACTACTGGTTTCCATCCAAGAGACTGCCAGCCTTGAACAAGCGCTATGGTTGTGTGCTTTTTTATGTCTCCTCTACATTTTAGCAAAAAAATTATTTTTGCATGCACATACATAAGCACAGCCCTTCTTGTCAAGCCAACCAATGACTGTTACGGGGAACCAACAGTAAGGTTAAATTGGAGAATAATTTGTTCATTTACAGTACTGTGGAATCTCAGGATTTCTAGGTTTGCAAAATAAATGCTTGAACACAACAACCACAAGAAAACAAAGTAAACACCAGAAAAACATCTACAATTCCAACACAAAGTAATAACCAACTACTTTGCACCAACTTGTATAGCCTTCTCTGAAAAATCATCCTCGAGTATTCTATGCAAACAAATTTAAGTGCATTGAAAGTGGTATTGTTTACTTGTGATTTTTTCATATACATAATAGTCTTTTCTGTGGACATTACTGAACTAAGGTGTTAAGCTGAATATAGTGACTGGATATAGGTGATGAATTTGTGTTCCCCCATTAGCAACATGCACAAAACAAATGTAAACATACTCTTTGAAGAAGAAAGGTTACACTAAATTAAAAACAACACAGTAGTAAACTGGCATATGTATTTGGAAGACAAAAGAACTGAAACTCTGTGAAAATGAAGGAAACTGAAAACAAAAATGTATTGGCTGAAGAAGCATTTCAAATAAAATTTTTTGATTAACAGAATGGCAACTCTCATCTCCAGCTTTTAAAAACACCTAATTCTTTACTGTTTCTTTAAATTTCTCCCAACTTTTTCTTCTACTGTTTTCAGGTTAGATTATAAAATTCATTTCACAGCCTGCAATTCAAGATGGACTTAAAGAGTATTTCCTCCAGCTCTAAGAGGACTAAACCAAAAATAGAAGTACGGTCAGAAATATTGTTCAGCACAGGATGAGACTGTAGCTCACGGTGGGAAGAACAGTGACTGTTAAAGAACAGATCTGTTAATGAGGGAACTAAGTAAGAACTGATGGAAATCTAACTTCTCTTTCCTTAAGCTTTTACTCCAACCACAAATGTATCATCTGCTTTGAAGAGAACTAAAACTGAAATAAACTCTTGCTGCTAATCTTTAGCTGTAATTTATCATTTTGATAATAAGCATTTTAAAAAAATGAGGAACAGTTCTCAAAAAGTAAGTAATATTGAGAAAGGCGATATACTTTGGAATGCATTAATTTAAACTCTAAGAAAAACCAAAGGTGATGGAATCACTGAATACAGCAGTGTGGAAGGAGGTACCCATTCTGGTATATAGTTACTGAGTTGGAAAAGAAAAGGTGACTGCTGCCTGTGTGCTCCAGAACTACAACCGCAGCAGAGAACATCAATTTTGGACATATTTTCACAATTAACAAAAACAACAAAACCAAAAGGGTGAACCTTGTGGGATTTTACCTACTCAGAAATGAGTAAGGCATACTACAAAACAAGTCAGTGTAGAAACTAAATATAAGAGACTCCAAAGAACCGGAGATTCTCCATGCACTTGCATGATAAAATACTGACTCTTATTTAATAAGAGCATGATCCTGTTGGAAAATTCTAATTTAAGCTAACCCATAAACATTAGCTTTAAATGAACAGTATTAACAGTGCTAGTTAACCTCACAGAAGTTAAAATATTTTAAGGTAAGACCAAGACGCAGCACCTACCTAACAGATGCTGCACATACAGGTATTAGGAACCCAAGTTCAATGTGAGATTTTTAAAGTTTTAGTTTTAAACACTCAAAAGAAAATTAAAAATTAATTTTAAATGGGCACTATTTAGATGATGTTTGTGAATGCCTTGAATGGATGTTAACAAATTTAGCAATTTAAAAATGTTAATCTTTATGTTCATGTAGTATTCCTAACACTTTATCCTCTGTATAAACAACCCAATCTTTTTCCTGTTTTTGTTTTTTTTAAGTCTGAAAAAGAGAAAGTCCTCAGACTGCATTCTTGTACAGCATGCAGAAAAAAATACCAAATTTTATGATTAAGTTCTCAACCACTTAGTAGGAACTAATAACAGAACATCTGATATTGCTGTACACAAAATACTCTGAATGTTGCTCTAAGAATTCAAATTCTGCAGCAAACAGTGTTATTATTTAACTTGATATCTCTGTTGGCATCAATTTCATTTAGTTTACTGCTTTAAATGGATTCCAAGTTATCTGTAGGTGTATCTTTTTTTCTTAAACATGTCTGTCAAATTATGCAACTCAGTGCTTGTCACTTACTATGGCTTTGGCTTAAATATTGCTAAAAGATATTTATCACATTCTGTTTTTTTAAAGATTCCTGGCAATTATTTTAAGTAATACAGACCACTTCAGTCTTGGAAGCTGCCACCATCAAAAAAGATGAGTTTGTTTTCTGAATATTATAGGGACAGCACACTTGTACATACTGCTTGGATTTGTATTACTTGCTTTGTTTTCTTGGGCCTCTCTTTGTTAGTAATGCATTCATAAGCCCTAGATCATGAGCAGCAGCAGGTTATATCATATTTATCTGAGTTGATAGCATAAGTGCATAAAGCAAAAGGTAGAAAAACTGAAAAGGCAGTATCAATCATTTTCCATGAGAAAAGCCTCCTACATTTAGTTGTTATGACCAACTGCTAATACAGTACCACTGCAAAGGGTGTATGCAGCAACGAAACTCACTGTAAAGCCAGAACATAAGTTTAAAGATGTCAAAGTTGAAAACATTCACCGTTACAATTCACACACCTTTCTTCATCATACAATCTTATGTTCACCTGGGAACCTCACCTTTCTCCTCTCCTTGATCTTCACACCATTAACATTATGATCAGGTCAAAGTTGTGTTTTCTTAAGCATCCATGTCCTTCATCACTTTGAAATTTAGCATCTTGGACATTCGTTTTGTCACAAAACCATTGCTGTATTGATACACTTTGCTGTTGGATTCTGTGGTCTTGGAGCTGGCAGATTCTACGGTCTCTGTAGTGCCGTCAAGGATTTCAAGGAGAAAAGCAAACCCAGCATGTGATCCACATTCTAAGGCTAAGTAATTAAACTGTGGAAGACCTTCAGAAATGTTGACCAAAATGGGCCGCCATTTGGATAGCATCCAAATTACTCAAAACTTGAAACAGAAAAGAAAGGTGGTGTTCCACAGGGCAACTGAATGACCTGAAATTGGCAGTGAGCCACATCAGGCATAAATCAAAACAGCTGGCTGTCAGAACTACTGTAAAATATGCCTAATCTGAATGTCACAATATGACTTAAAAAGAATGGCATTACTTTGAGAGCACCCGCCTTTCCTTCCAAGACATTTAGAGTTCTCCAATTTGAAAAATCCTTCTAGGCTTCACAGATTTAAGGAGGTGAGGAACTATGGCAGTCTCTGATTTTATCTGGCTCCATAGACAATGCTTTTTCTCTTGGCTCTTGTTTAACTTGGCTCACACAGGTAACACCCTCTTTATTTTCTTCAGCTTAAAAAGAAAACAAAAAGCAAACAGTGAAGTTCACACTACACTGATAACGCTGCAGCCCCCATAACTGCATTTAAAAGAAAAAATATTTCAGGAATTCAAGCTAATAGGTAAAGCATTTGTGAAGTTAACTGCTGTTTTGTTTGACAGCCAGTTGACATCTACTGTGCTATAAGACACTGCAAGTTGATATGAATTCACAGCAGTAGGGGCCCCTCAAGTAAGAGTATTTAAAACATCTTCTAAAAAAAATATGTTTGGAGATACAAAATTACTCTCACAGAAGATGTCTTTCCTCTTTTCCACAGAAAAATAAAGCTACCATGTTACTTTTTTTTTTTTTTTCTTTTCCAGGGAAAAGGAGGAATGGAAGTGCTGCTGCTGCAAAAATTAAAGCATGTTGATTTAGAGAATGACATACACTTCAGGCACTTATACTTCTCAATGACTGCACATATATTTTCAGCAGGAAATAGCTTATTCTTAAGTTAGCACTTGGATAAGAGAAAATCCAGAACGTACAGGATGATTTTAACCAAGTGCATATGTGCGTAAGTATATGCACACACAGAGGAGAAAAAAACATCTTGAAATACACACTGACTGAACTGCTATGTTCATGTACATGGCGTTTCCTCCAAATAAGCTCTGTAACATTATTCCCTCTTCAGTCTAGACTGTTTTTTGTCCTCCTTCTCCAGACAAGAACTTGCATCCAAAAAAAAAAAAAAGAAGTATCTGTGCATTTTATAGGCAACTCCTCCACATAACTTAGGAATAGCACCAATACTCTCACAGTTTCCAAATTCAGGCTGATGATGATAGACTGAGACCTTGACCAAAAAAAAAAAGGAAATCCCAAAGGAACAGTGAGTTTAGTACTTGCAGTTATAGAATTTCATATCTGACTACACTTCTTTTTGTGTAAAATAGTACTTCTTTAAAAAGTTATTTACAACACTCATCACTTACAAAAATTTTTGAGAGGCATCAACATCTAGATTGAACAAATGGGTTAAACAACTAAATAGACAAGGTAAATTTTGTAACTTCTCTGAAATTCTTTTACCCCGAATGAAAACAGAATTTCTCAGGAGATTAGTCAAATTCAATTATAAAAGGGAAAACAACCAGTTACACAAACATTTGAGTACAGCAGGCAGAAAATCCCTTAAATTTGACCATACTGCCACAGTAAAATATCCCATTATTACTTTAACACTTACTAATTTCAGTATATTTCCTCAAGTACCCTTTATTTCCTTTTTACTTCTTCATGTAGTCTTATATTTCAATTTTCAGAATATTACAGAATTTAGTACAAATTAAGTTTTGCTGACCTGCAAAAGTCATCAGGACACGCGGAGATAATTATCACTACGGCATTACAAAGGTGTAGGCTATGATCTAGCACATCTTTACCTACATGTTCCTGCAAAACTACTCAAGAGTCATCTTTTTAGAAGTCATGGATGACAAGAAAAGATAATATAGAAATAATAAAGCATTGCACAGCTAACATTTCAGACTCTCTGGGAAGTCAAAAGGATATGTTGCAATGATCTATATATGCTCCATATCTAATAAGTGTTCTTCACCAAGAATTAGAAATCATTCTTCGAGAATGCAAGCTTTCATTCTCAATCAGGTTCCACAGCTAAGAATTCGAAGACTGTATCTATATTTGATAACAATGGTTTTAAGGAGCCTTCTACTTTGATAGAAAGTTATTTATTTATATTGTTTATTGTGTATTTTTTAAAAAGTATTTTCAAACAGAAGCTTGAAACTCCAAGCGATTATGTACAACTGCAACTGATCACTGCTAAAGCATATTGATGACTATAGGATCCTAGTAAAAGTTTATTAAAAAATTCAAAAATCTGCTGGGATGGTGCAAATAAAGAAGTCACCAAGCCCCCCACATTTCTTTCCAAAGAGTTCTAACTAGATTAAATATTGGTTATTTTCTATTCTTATTTTTCCTTTAAAAAATTATTTTGAAGATCATTAATTTTTGCTAAATATAAGGATTTTTGGCAAAAATATTGTGTTCATCAAATAACTTGGTATTTGGTCAAAGAAACTGATGAGCATTTTAACTAAGAAGTCATCTTTTTACAGCAAAAACTTTTTTTTTTTTTTTTTTTTTTACACTCAGCATGTTTTCACAGTAAAAACAATCAGCTGAAAAGTCTACACTGGAGTTCCCCATTATCAACACATTTCTCTCCTTTCTTCAAGACACAAAAAAATTAAAATCCACTGTATTTTCTTTATTTACATATTATTGGGAAGACTGCAACTTACTAAGTGCTGGATGGCTGTCCACAATCCGTACTGGAATAGCTTGTACATCTCCCAGGAGAATCTGATGAACTCCTCCTTCTAGGCTTCTGGAGTCATCTACCCCTCCAACTGCTACCAACTGGCCCATGGTGACCAGACTCTGATCAGAGCCAGGTGGAGTCCCAAAAGCAGAGGCAGCAGTGCTATGCTGTGTTAGGCCAGCACCTGCTTGCAGACTGTGTCCCTGAGTGAGTACTAGAGAATGGTTGGTTATTGCACTCCCTATGGAATCCAGGAGACTTGCAGGGCTGGGAGGGGAATGGTTATTTACAGCTATCAGGGCTGTTGATCCATTTGTGGAGGTAAAAGTTGACTGCAGCTGTAATCCCTGTGAAAGAGAAGGCAGAAGAACTAATATAATAGTATTTACAGCACGAGGAATTTGCATTTAATGGCACATATTTTGCAATGCTGGAACTGGATAGCTTCTGACTTCCTATACATCATCTCTTTTGAACAGTCAATCCCCGCAATCCTAGGTTAAAGGTGTATTAGAGAACAATTAGGACAATGGTATCTGGCAGCATCTAGAAGACTACTTATGACCATAAAGCTCTAATTTTGGATTGATATTTCGTTTCAAATCTTTCCCTGATACTGGCCATTCCCACAAGAGGTGGGCACTAAAAGCTAAGTGTAATGCTTTGAAAGAAAAAGGCAGTGTGGTGGAGCCAGGCTGTCTTGAGAAAGAGAGGGAAACAGCAAGTAAAACAGCACCTTACTGCAGACTGTATTTCTAGGGAAATTGTGCATTTCATTGGAGTTCAGGAAGTATGAAGGTAGCTTTTCAAACAAGTAGTTAGGGAAGAAGGCTAAAAGAACCAGCTTTGAAGGGAGGTGAACTTCAGAAGCAGCTCTATTAGCATGACATTCTTATCCCCACTCTTCAGGCTTTCAACCTGGAAGTTTACAGATCTGAGCTGGAAGCAGTTTTAGGATTTTAACATATTTTCTTAAGAGGCTGGAGGAGGATTTAAAAGGAATAAATAAGACTGAATTATGTCCCCTCAGTTTTGCAGCATCTTCATTAAGAAGACTGGACCATGTGGAAAATGAATTGATGCTTGGTTTGAGGCAGAAGCCCACTACCTTCATCCTCTTAGTTTTGCCTTCACAAAAGACCCTAACTTCAAAGCGTCAAAAGATGGTAGTGGGATCCCCTGCACCACAGCTATATGCTAAGTGTGACATGCAAGAGAGGCCAACATAAGAGCTGACAGCTATTTCAAAGTCCGTGTTACCTAGCCAGTGTTTGGGGTCACTGAGCTGAGAACCGCAAGTTCCCTCACAGCTACCTTCAGCATTCCCAGCGCACGTTTGATGTTCTGTAAATGACTTGACTGTACCTGAAGTTGTGCAAATATCTTGGGCTGAATTGAAGAGAGTGAAGACAACAGCTGAGCTGTTTCTGGTAGTAAAGACTCCCCACTCTGGTTGGATTCTGCTTTGGTGATGACTGACTCCCCTGATGAGTTCCCTACAGTGCCACAGAGAGGAGGCAGACAGTTACGACAAATTTCTTCTTCCTGTTTAAAAGCCTCCCTGCAAACTGAACAAAGCCCTTCAATCTCCATATAGACATATAAAAGACATGTATATACATATATACCATTCTCTTTGCAGGACAACTTGGATGCTACTTGGGTATGAGAAAAAGACAATGCTGTTGGAAGATTCTACGTGCCTGTTCAAAGTGAAAAAAAAAAAAGCACCAATAAATCCATTTTGGAGAGCAAAGTAATTGCACTCCACACTGTACTTTGAATTTCTATTTATAACATAAAAGCTGAAACATTTCTATCAAAGCAGCAATCAAATAATTTGACAATACATACAGTATTGGGCTCAATAACAGACAGGCATCAAAAGAAAGGACTGTCTTACAAAATAAAAATCTGCACAGGAAATCCTCTAAGCCTCACCACTCCCTTCCAAACATCTTCATGGAATTAGGATAACTTCTATGCAATATCTCACCAAAAGTCCATTTATCTGGAGGCCTTTCAGCCTACAGATTACACCATATCCTCAAAATTCTTATTTAATGCAAGAACGATGGACTTAATTTCCTGAAGACTTGTAAAAATTGAGATTCACTTGAAGCAATTTCTGCAAGAAAAATTCCCATGGGATCATTCCATTTCCTGTTTGAGCCACCCAGAACATTTTGGTTAAGATTTATCTAGACACAAGCAGACATTTCTTAGCCTCTTGTTTTGTGGTTTCACTGCTACAACTATAAAAGACGACCTTGCTCTGTGCACATAGATTAGCGTGGTGAATGGAAAAAAATTGAGAATGGCCAATTGCAAAGAGTTTTCTAACAGGAAATCATACAAAATCTTTCAGCAATCTCAGTGAGCGGAGATACATTTTTCAACACATATACTGATTTGCAAACTCTAACTCTTTATTGTAACTGACCACAAAATACACTCTATAAATCTTCTTGAACACAACTACTTCAAATATTTAAGCTCTTTTTAACACTATAAGAGATCCCATATGCATATGTGAATACTCACATGTAGGAAGAGATGGTAGTTCTTTCCTTAGGTTGTATTCTACACAAACATGCCTAGGAATAAAGCTAATAGTTCAACTCCTAGTCTACCTACTCCTTACGCTACATGGGCATTCAGTATGAATGCCAGAAGTTAAAAAAAAACCCTAAAAAAAAAAAATATATATATATAGACACAGGTACTTTTATCTCACTTGTCATTATACTTCATAAAAGATGTAAAAGGGAGCACACTCAAGTTTGATAGTTACAGTGATTCTTACACCGAGGAGAAGAATATCATACAGAGATACGGAGTTCTGCACAACAAGAAAACAAAGAGCTGGGTTCTGTTATTGTTTGGTTTCTTAAATGTAAATTTGTCCCCATTCAGCACAAGTTGAAATGAAAAAAACCTTATACACACAGAAATTTGAAAAGTCAGTGTTTTCCCTTGCTACCACTTCACATAAATTAGTGAGAGCTGATTTTTTTCGAAGTCAGGCTTCTTTTTTTGCTTAGACTTGTATTACAATTATAAACATGTGTTTGCAATGTGTACAAACACATACCCACATATAAGGGGAGACAAGATATGCTGTAATTAGAGTATCTGCTTAATGTTCACTGAATTGGTGCACCTATGTGGAAAACTAAACAAATTCAATTCTCTAGCTTCCTTTAAAATTCAGTATGTCACTGGATAGATGTTTACACATTTGATAGGCTACTTTGCCTTAGAAAATTATCTGTGAAAAACAAAAGAAAACAAGAATTGATCTTCCTGAACCTTCTCCAGCGTTCAGACAGTTCATACCAAAAGTCAGCCCTGCTGAGTTCTATCATAGCTGGTGAAGGTACAACTATTCTGTGTCTCTCCATAAAAGCACAGTAATAGAAATATTAACATAGACATGTGAGTTTAAGCACAGTAAGTCTGCTCATATTGCAAATTCCTTTCTTCCTAAAAACCAAGACTTCCTCAAAAAAAGAGGGACGCTATTCAAACTGAGCCTAAAAATTTACCTGTTGTCCTCTGACAGTTGTCAAGACTGAAATTCTTGCCCTAAGAGCACCAAGCATACATGATGCTTTTCTGTTCAAATTGATCCATTGCAGCAACAGCTAAAATAAGAGTTTAAAAAAATCCCAAACAAAACAAAGCTGAATATCGTCCTTTTTAACTGTAAATGCACCGGTGTGCATGGAAGATCTCCACGTAAATTAGGTTTACAAAGTCATTTAGGAGAAATCACAGTCAGCCAAACCTCTGGGGGTTTATATTTCCTGCTACAACAAAAATAAGAAATAGGTCAGGAAGTGACAGGGGCCAAAGGGGAAAGAAACCCAAACACATCAGGACTTCTTCAGGCAAGAACCGCAATGGAGGATAACTGTTAACATGAATAAATCTTTAAACATGACAACTGTGGCAGTGCCCCTTTGGTCCCTGTAGACTTCTCTATCAGCTGTCTGGAACAAAAAGTACCCACCACCATGTTCCAGTTAAATGGTAAAACAAGCTGGCAGTGCCACTGAGATTAAAAACATCTAAGAAGTTTGCAGCATTATCTTAATGTATGCAAACAGTTAGGCTCTTCCACCTTGCTGCAGTCGTATCCCTGCTAAAAGCCAACAATTCTTCTGATGAGTTTCATAACAAACCTATTAAACAAGGGATAGAGAAAGGATCCACAAACATGCAAAAAAGTTCTTTTGGTGTTGCAGTAGACAAAATATCTTTGAAACCTGGGAAAAAGGGCACAATCATCTCTCATTTAAAATTTATTATCAGCCACCATGTTCTAGCAGAGCATCTCAGTAATCCTAGCTATGTGGGTAGCAAGTAGACCTAGTTACAAACACCTGTATTTTGGTTTAGTACATGTTTTGAAGTCAAAGTAATAGTAGTAGGAACCCACTTTCAACAAAGGAAAAGTAGTGTAGCCAGCATCTTCAAAAAACCCAAACCTTTGACCATGAATGCATGAAATCAAGTTTCTATAGAAATCTACACTATCTACACTCCGGTTTTGCAGCAGAGTAGGAAGTTTAATACTTTGTTAGGTTGCTCAGCAGTCACTGGGAAGAGATGCTACTTTGGCTTCACACATCAATAAATATCTCGCAGCTCTGCTGACACTAAACACCTGTGTTTCTATTTCTATGCTAAACATTAAGGAAAAATGGAAAAGAGTGCTCTCAATTCTGGCAACAGAAATAACAGCGTTCCTTGTTCAGCGCCTGAACTTAGCAGTGGAACTCATCAAGCCAATGAGTCTGTGAGGCAAAGGAAGGAAGGAAGCAGGAAACCCAATATGCATTCAAGTCCTTTTTAGCAAGATGTTTAAGAATGTGTGAAGCACAAACCATCAAGGAACTCAAGTACCCAGTTGGCTCCTGGGTGTTTTGTGCCCTGACAGATATAGCTGTTCAGTAGGAATTTAATTCTCTCTACACAAGTGTTGTTAGCATCTTCATCCAAGATAAAATGTTCTTTCCACATAACCATCCCATTAAAATCTTCAGTTGCTTGAAGATGCTAAATAAAAGCCAAATCTATAATTTTCATATTTCTGCCAACCCCATCATGACTACATGTATTTTTCCACACAGGCAGTCAAACAGTTAAAAAAAAAGTATGACAAATTAGACACACCAAAATAATCCTTCTTAAATTCAGCTGAGTGACAGAAAATGACAGCAACCTCTCTGGAAGAAAACTGAACTTCTGTGACATAGCTAATAAAACAAATCACATTTGGAGACAGCTAAGTTATTAATGCAGTCCTACCATCTGAAGGTGGTGAGGCAAACGTAACAGTCACTGTCTCTGTGAGAACGTTCCCACTGTCTGTGGTCCACTGCAGCTGAAAGGAAAAAGATCTCAGTTCTCAGAAAGGGTGCAAATTTATCTATTACAGCAACATAGGCTCAATACAGGACCCATAGGAAAACAGTGTCTAAACCTAGACTTTCTTATAACCATGCATTTTGGGAGCTCTTGCTTTACAAAAAAGCCCCAAACAAACCTGTAAAAGATTTTTTTAACTTGCACTATATCCGGAAGGCTAAAGTCTGCTCATGACAATTCAAAGACTTTAAAATAGAAAACAGTTAAACCATTTGGCTAACTAACAAGTATCACTCACTCACTTGGGCCAAGAGCAGTGTAGGGAAAGGGAAAAGACTCATGACAACATGATTTAACAGTACAGTTTGTCAAAGCTGATTTTAAATCAGCAATTCCTCAGCAGTCAGCCTTGCAACTGGGAAAACTAGGATCACTGTGTATCCCTTATTACTCAATAGGTAGAATAAAATTAAGGAACAACACGTAAGAGTTACTGAGCATTCTGAAGTACCTACTTCATGCTTACTTTACTTGCTATAAAGTGCATTTATTAATATTTACAGGTTCAAAATGTTGTGCAAGGCCTAATTTAGACTGAACCTGAGACAAACTTCATCCCCATTTTTCAGATACAGGAAAGTAGTAGTAACTTCTCCAAAACACAACGACAAAGCCATGAATAAAATTTTCTGATGCATGCCAATTTTTCTATACCACATGGCTTTCAGTTAATGCAGTCATCATGAAGTGCTAGTACTGTAGTTTTTCAATCAACTAATAGCAATCAAATGCTGATGAGATAAATACCAAATGAGGTCAGAAGTTTTTATTCACATTTAATTCAATCTTGCTCAGCCAGAGATTGCACTGAAAATATTGCTGCTCGAAATAAAGTCATAGAGAATTTTGGATGAAATTCAGCTAAGAGGTAAAAATTTAATATAAGATCTCCAGTATTTAACTCCAAAAATAAAAAAGAAACACAAAGCCAACGTACCATTGCTGGGATACTTTCTGAATTATATACCACCTCGCCATTCCTCAGGGATTTCTGCACTTCGTGAATGTGGTTCTTGATGTCATTCACAGTGGGGAAGAAGGACAGGTTATGTCTTTCTGGCACTTCATCAGGCTTGAATAATTCTCTTTCCACATACTTTCTGTCATGTGTTAAAGGACATTAAAATGTGTATATTAAAAATATATTGTGCTATCTCCCTCTGTTATAGACACTGCTACCTTCTCCCTCCCCTTGTTGCAGTGACAAGAGCAAGCTAGATGATCTTCTGCCCCAGTTCTTTGTGCATCTGCTACACAGTCTTGAACTAAACATCCCCATTTATTCAACTAATGTTAAAGAGGACAGGAGCTCTTAGTGGCTACCTACAATGAAATGGAAAGAGAAGACAAAAGCCGGGAAAAACAGATTCTCATGACATACAGGAAATATATTCAGTAACGCATCAGCACTGCCATTTAGTTGCAAACCAAATTAATCAAATGCAAAAGTAGATACAGCACTACAGACTGAGAGCATGCAAAACAGTTCTATACCTTAGTTGCTTCCTTACTGCATAGACCTGCTCTATTCCCTGAGACACCAGTTCTCGGATCTTGTCTGCCACTCGAGGATGAAGTCGGGAAGACAGAGTACAGTTCTCATCTCTAACAACTTCCTCCTCCTCCTCAGGAGAAGACACAGACAAATGGGAGGGTGAAGAAGGGAGGCAGGAAGTTTCCATTTCATGATATTGGTGGGCTTGCTGAGTGGGTAACTGTACATACCACCTGGCAAGAAGGAAAGTTTCTACACAGAATTCTCAAGCAAAGGCAAAAAATGGGGGAACAGACTGACAATCACAAACAACCTAGTTAGATTGACTTAAGTTTTTACAGCCCCTGAGAGCTGGAAGATACTGCCTTTCAGAGCTCAGGGCCCTCTCATACCTTTCAATGCAAAATAAACCAGCTCAAACCCCCACATAAAACTATTATTATCTATTCCCTGCATGAAAACATCTGCTGAAGTTCCACAGCTTGGTGCTTAACACATTTACCAAATTAATACTCCAGAGCCGCAGAAGTCTTACTGACATTGTGGGATTTTTTACTATTGATATTAAGCAAGAGCCTTAATAAAGTGACTAAGTAAAAATAAATCAAACCAATAAAATTATTGCTCTTTTTTGCTTCATTTGTCAAGATAAAGAAAAAAGTGGAAGTTTCACCTGAGGACACCGCCAGCATCTATCAAGTTCTTCTTCAGCATGTTGAATGCTTTCTCCTGCTCCATTCTTATGATTTTCTTGTCAATTTTAGGGTCAGTAGGAACCCTGTATTCCGGAAACTTTTGAACCTTTTTAATATAGATCCTTCCAAGGGGGGGGGGGGGGGCAGAAGGGAATAAAAAAAAAAAAATTCTCCTTCAGTATACTTTGCCCTTAGGGAGCAAATGCAAAACCCCCACCTACTTCATATCAGATATTAGTATAGGAAAAGTTCAAGCAGAGTGCTGCAGGGATTGAAAAGCCTCTAAGAGAACTGTAGAATTATTAAGGACACATCAACAGAGATGGATGCAGACTGACACATTTCTGCTCCGATCTGGAAGCCACTCAGCCAGAGTCATTTTGCACCTCAGCAAAAACCCTCTGTCCCTCAGTACAGTAAAAACACAACACCATTTCTGAACAGGCTGTAGTTCACCCAGCTTGAAGCCCAAAGTGAGCATGTACGTACCTAGCTGCAACTGTCCAGGTAAACACACTCTTAGCTCAATAAAAACTGAAGAAGCACCCAGGAGGATGCTCAAGGACAAGGAAAAAAAAACATTAGTGTTAGATAAGGAGAGAGTCCCCAGTGAATAGGAAGAACTGTAAGCCCTTCAGCAAACAACATCTGCTAAATAAGGATGATTGGCTGATATGAGTGCAATTAAAAGCCTGAAGGAAAAACAACAAATAAGATCACAAAGATTTAGGACCGAAAATGGTCGCTAAAGGACACCACAATAACTAATGCTTAGGTAGAGAATGAGTCCCACTTGTACTCCACATCCTGATGTACTGCTGCTTTGCATCCAGGCAACCTATCAAATCTCAGGCTTACTCAGTTTAACAGGATAGCATTTCCTCCTTCTCTCTAAATGACTATCAACCTCAAGTTAACAAGGAGATGAAGCTAAGAGCTACAGTGCATATCAGCTACCACCCCCAAAGAGTGCTCTGTCAAGACTTGCAGAAAGAATGCTTTCTTAGGATGCTGAGTAGCTCTTCCAGCTTTATAGACAATTCTTACCTTGCTGGACAAGTGGCTTTGTACAGATGGCCAGAGATGCTTTCCTGCTCACCAGCTTTTTTGGGCTGGAACCCTTTCCTCCTTGGTCCATACTGGCACTCCATTACAATGGCTCTGCTTCCTGGGAACGGAAAGTAATGCACTCTATTTATTCAAGCAACCACTAAAGGTATTACAGTAAAACAGTAACTACAGAAAAGATGAGAGTTCCAAAAGAGTTATTTCTGTTTACCATCAAACTCTTCAGAAGGCAGAACACATAAGTGTACCAAGCATTCAAATACAGTACAAATGCTTCTCTCACAGCATGTAAGGAATACAGAGCATTTTCAAAGCACTTCCCAAACTTAGTATACCTCACAACACACCTGCAATGTATATGAAGGCAAAATACTGGATTCTGCACTGGTGAACGCCAATGCTTTACAAGATGCGCAGCCTTGCAAGTGACCAAAGGAGCACAATGCTGGTAATAAACATAAAAGAAGCAGAATCCCCAAAATAACTGAGAAAATCCACATCTAAATCAAAGGTCAGTAGCTATTTCCAGCCTTCTGCCCCAAATCAATACTTCAGACCATGCTGTCCCATAAACTCTTACTTGCAAGTAAGTCTGGCCTACCTTATCTGCTAAATAACAACTGCGTGTTATATTTCAGCGTGGCATACCCACACAAAACCAGACAGGCTTAAACAAATACTGCTTAGCTCTAAACTTAAAGTAAGTGACGACTTTAGTCAGACCTCTAACAAAAGCAGTAACAGGCATAGCACTAAAGTGGCCAAGAAATTCTTCCCAATTTCTTCCATGTCATGTTTTGTTATTTTTTATTTATAATTCATATACTCCAGTATGCAGGCAAGGAGCTGTCTATATGACAAGTGATATACAAAAACCTTTTTAAGAACCACAACAGCAACAGAATGTGTTTCCATAAGATACCCAATGATTTATTGCCTTAGCGTGACATTAAAAAAAAAAATTAAAAATCAATGCAAATAAAGAAATAGGAAATTTAAAAGAGAATTATGTGTAACGGATATCTTGTCTCTTTTAAAAGCAAACAAAATTCAAGTTCTAGGATTGAAAAAGAATTAAACAGCTTTAAACTAGTCCTTGCTAATATGAATCTCAAAAGCAATTTGATAGGGCCCTTGTTTTACAAAAGTATCAACTATCCAAAATTCTTATTAAAAATAACAAACAAGGTTTTGATGATTAGTGCATGTTTTACACTACAGGAAGCTAGCCAGCTTCTCTGTATTTCCCCACAGCTGAAGCACAGCGGGGAAGGTATTACAGATTGGTTACACTTACGCAAAAGGGATAAATTCCTCAAGAATACCACTTTTGTCCTGCACTCTTCAGAATTCAGTTATCTGGGATTTAAACTGCAGTTCAGTAAGTCAGATTTACAGCCTTTGCTCTACAGGTGTAAAGGATTTTGATGAATGCTCTTCATAGAGGAGTTATAAACTAAACCTAAATGTATTGGAAAGGCAACATGTTAAAAATATACCTAATGCCTGTTTGGAGGTCTGAGCAAAGCAAAAAATATTACAATTTAATAATGTGAGTGTCTATTAGTCTACAACATTTTAAAGAAAAAAAATAATCTATGTGTGGTTTTGCTCTAAATATCATACTGTGGGGCAACTAATTTATCAGGCAAATCTTACAGCAAACTAAAGATGTTTCATTACACATTTTGAGGAAAAAATAAAAGTGCAAATTGTTTTGGCTTCGTTCTTCATTTTCTTATACCTCACAGTTTATGGCTGAAGCTTTAAAACTGGTGCTAACATTGCACTTTTTCAGTTAATTTCAGGAAAAAAAAAAACAACAAAGAAAAAACCAAGCACATAACCTACATTCCAGTCATTCACGATCTCTATGTAACAAAACCTGCTCATTTCATATCTGAATTAACTCTTTAGTAATCTCACATATGCATTGCATGAGCTAAATTACCAACCTGTGAAGTCTGCACATTCATTTTAAAAACCAAAAACACGCCTGTTGACATATGCTGAAGTTTAATTTGGTTTTTAGATTTGTTTTTTTAAAGGGTGGCACTTAAATAGTTTATTGGCTCCTGTGGAACAAACTCTTCAAAGGATCTCCAAGTTAAGCAAGAATAGTCAAACAAGCTCTTACCCTTACGAGAACTTTCACATCCTGATGGAGCAGATGGGATCTCCACCTAAAAATCTCATTACAAGAAACCCCATCAAATGGTACTTAATAATTTATTTCTCAAGAACAAAAGGAAATAATCACAACAAAACATAAGCCCATGGTTTCAGGGAAACAAGCTCCTTCAGACTGTGTCATGGAGGTGCCCAAACTGCTCTTTTTTTATGTTTGTGTCTTGACTTTATCAACACTAAGGAACACCATAAAGATCCTTCTTTATGGCCAGTTAGCAACTGATGTTGAAATTTTGAAAGTAGTTATTAAAATAAAAATTAGTTACCTGCATTGACAAAGGGGATCCCATCATATGGGACATACTGAGATTTCCACATCAACCGTGTGGCAGGTTTGGCTGGGCTTGGAGACTGGCGTGTCCCCCACACACTTTGTGTTTGCTGCTTGTGTAGCGTTAGAACACTCTCTAATTCTGTCTCGCTCACACAATAGCCGCGGTACGAGTCCCCAATTTTCTGCATGGAAAGGAGGTGAAATAATAGGATTATTCACCCAGCTGACTGCTGAACATTACACAAGAAAACAAAAGCAGTCAGGGACTCTGGCAGGTGAGGACACAGGCCAAGATTTTTGGTGTTGTGTGCTTTTTTCCCCCCACACTAGTATCCTCATAAACAGATTTACCATAGGATCTAACACCAGAACAGTCCCCACTGAGGTCAGGAGTTTGTCAGCCCTCCAAGACCCTAAGTAAACCAAGAACCCCTGAAAAGATTACAGTTACTGCCAACTCTGATTTCCATAGGACAACCTCACTCCTGTTGTTTCTGCCAACACACCAGTTGCAGTCACCGCCTACACAAATTCGTCTTAGGCAAACATTTTCACTTGACTCTCACAGACAATCTCTGTTATGAGATTTTTATAATTATCTATGCATCTACTTCAACACACACATGCTGTGCTGAGCCTGTGGTTAGCAAGACCTAAAGTCAACAAAGAACAAATGAACACCTGGTGAATGAACTGGGCCAGCACGGTGCTGCTGCTAGTGCAAGCCCAAAGGCAGAGGGTTATGTATGCACCAGCTGCATGAGTCATTCTGAGATACCAGTTGCTTACACTTCAGCAGCAAACTGCACTGCAAGTCCAATGCTCCAGCAGTTAAGAAAATCTGCACAGGCTGTGCTTAAACAGCTGTGGTGGGGAGGAGAAGTTGGCAATTGTTTAGCCAGAAACAATAAATAACATTTCTCTCCAAAACTTGATCTGAAAAATCCAGGAGAAGCAAAGCAGCCTGAGAAGTACAAGAAGTACCTTCTTTACAGAAACCTGGGATGCCCTCTTTTGCAAGAGGGATTACAGTACCAATCCACACAGTGAATACTGCGTGACCAGCATTTTTCTTTCCATATCTTATACCTGTCACTATAAATAGGTCATTTGCCTTACTCTAGGGAGATGAGAAGACTGATAAAACAGTTGTGCCAGAAAAGTAGCAGTAACAGGTATGGCACTGTCTCCTATTCTGGCTTTACTTCTGCACAAGATGGATCATTTTCCCAAAATTGGTGGGAGAGGAGGAGGAGAATAAAATCATACAGCACATAGGATCCCTGCTCTCTAGGAGCTTCCCAAGCAGGAACAAATGGACAAATGAAACCATCTGCTCCACACAAACAAATGAACTCAGCTTTGTACAGTTGATTAATTAATGCATTTTTTAATTACACTGTATTTTAGTATGCTGATACATGCTGGAAGTGCATCCTGATCAGACCACTGAAAACTAAGTAGGTTATAGAAAATAACCATTTATTAATAACAATTTAATTACCTCAAAGGAATTGAATACTCTCCAACCCTTTAACTGCAGCCAAGCTACAAGCCAAAAAAAAAGGGGCATTCCTTTTCTCCCTGCTGGCCTTATCTCAGCAAGGGTACATAAAAGCTTACACTGAAGTATACACATCAAGACTGCAGTTTTCCTTGAGTGAACTAACAGCAGCAGGATACCAGAGGCATTACACTGTCTATGCACAGCAAGTGTAAGCTGAACATTTCAAGGCAGTCATGGAAACAACACCAAACACAGAGCTTAGTGCTTATTTTGGACAACTGCAGCTTATATTGCTCTGCCTTTGCCTGCAGTACTAACTACCAAAGGAGTCATTGCCCTTTGGAGTTCAGTCCTGGCCAGCAGCCTGGCATACACAATTGGCAGCATGTACCCGGGCTATACCATGGCTTCATCTGCCGGCATCTTCTGTGAAATTCAGACTTCAGCACTGTTTACATTTGTTTCTATTCTAGCAAGTAACTGAAAGAGTGGAACTGTGAGTTGACATAATTATCTGCACCTCTACTAGATTTCCGAATTCCAGCTGGATCCTTCAATCCTGTTACTATTAACAAAACATTCTGCAAGACAGTCACACCTGGAAGATAAATGACACCTCAAAATCCCATTGTCTCTAGTCTGTGCCCATGAAAAGGCACATGCATCCTAGCAGTCTCCAATGGATTTACACTGTGTAACTGACAAACTCAGCAAAGCAACTCTGCTGATAACACACAAGGAGGAAGACAATTTGAGTTACTCCTTGGATGGGCTGACACTGCAGGGAGAACAGCAACAAAATAACTTTTTTTTTAAAGGAACAAGGAGGATTAATGCAGAGGCAGTAGTTCTGCTGAACAGCAGAGGCAGATGTTCTACATCCTCAGAATACATTCAAACAGACAACATTTTGATTTCCTTTTCTTTAAAAATAAGAACTCTTCTATAAATGTTGCTGCTGTGAATTTTAAACACATCAGGTGAAATTGCTCATAACAGATTCAGATAGATGAAGCTGGTCATAATACAAGTCCTCCTATAAAATGAAACCAAAAGTAAATGATTCAGGTAAGCTACCTGGTTGCTGGTTGCTAGGACAGGAGAGTATGTGCCACATAGTGGTAAAAACACAGTAGTAAGGGTAATACATCTTACTGGACTTTAACAACTAACTGGCCAACTGAATTAAGTGACTCATTTTGTGAAAATGGTATCTCCACCATGGAAGAATTCATGTTATTGATTTTCTGACCTCTCAACGTTTAAGTGGATATAATAGTGGACAGTACCGTTTGTATGAAATAAAAGGCATATAAAAAAGAGGAATAGATTAATATATTTAGTTAATTTAAAAGTTATTTCTAAGTGGATACAGAAAGAAATTCAATTTCTAAGTCCCTGCAACTGCAATTTCCAGTTATCAGTGGCCAAGCGAATAGGAAAAACCTCAAATGATAGGGATATCTGAAGAGATGAACCAGCTAGAGAGGGTATGAGTTTTCCTTTAAAAAAGCATTAAGAGAAAGTAAAATAAACATCTATCAGAAGAGTCTGGTAGCAGGAGGAAAGGATAGGTCATCTCTCAAGAATCTTCCCATCTCCCCTCCCTTCCTTTTAAGTGATTTATGGTGCATTCTAGCTGTTGATATCATCCCAGTCATCAGGACAGTTCAGCAGACATCTAACAATATGCAAATAAAGACAGAGTTCTGTTTAGGTCAAAAGCCATCACAGGGAATGAAGACAGAGCACTTTTTAACAAAAGAGAAAACAAGCACAGGTAACCATACTGGTACAAAAAAAAATAAAATTCTGTGAGAGTATCTAAAATAGAAATCCTTAGTAAAACATTGACACTAAGGTACTCTAAGTCCCAGACTTGACCCTGGCAAGTCACAGGGATTTTGAGTTCTATGAGACAATATGAACTAATATGAACAGCTGCAGACTTAAACCATACAAAAGCAATTTTCTTTTTTAATTATTGGATCAATAAGGGCAACAAAAAACAGTTTGCTCAGCAGAAGACAACAGAGCTTGCACTGTAGCTCAAGACTGAACTGTAACATGGCGCACAATGGCTTTCCCAGCACTGTATGCATTGAGATTTCAGAAGCACATTTTTTGCTTCAGAAGCTGTTGATGGTCAGTTATGCTAGCATTCCCAAAAAAGGAAGGGATTCCATAGCATTTAATGTGTTTAAATGTGCTAGTAGTACCAGTACTACTTCATAATACCAGGAAGCTTGAACACAACTTCTACAACTCTGAATCGTTCCTTTCATGGAATAGGATCAATATCTTAGATGTTGATGATAAAACATCAAGTCAGAATTCTTTGCAGCCCACCTCACAGTTCCTGAGACGGCGTGCCCATGCAGGTGTATTTGGTGGCAATGGCTGGAGAGGGACGGGAAAGGCATCTTCCACTACCCTGAAAAATAAGAAAAAATACAGTAGAAGTCTATACAGACATCCAAGAAAGCAACAATTTAGTCTAAACTACAGGTAACATATCAGATCAGTGCATTATGTATAACCCTACAGCATGTGATCAAACTACAGACATTGAATCAACTTGCTTTAAAAATCTGGGGTTCATTTTCCCCATATTCTATTTCACTGTTAAAATAATTCACAGTAAATATAAGTATTTAAAAAACCCACTGTTTTCTACATTCAGGAAGTCCTCTGAGCATTCAGTATTCTCAGTATTGTTGCTTGACAGCAATAGACAAAACCTGGTAAAATAGGTTGATTATCTTGGTAATTTTCTTATGCAGACTGATGGTAGAATGCTGAAGATTAAAACCAATATCAAACACTTGTTAAATGCTGCACATTTTAGTATATTTTAAATTACTGAAAGCCAGCTCCAATAACTATTTTATGTAAGTATCTGGTTTCTCCATTCTCTAAACCCTGGGGCAGAAACAGTGCTTACTCAATGCCTATTATTCCAAAACTCAAGTGCATGACCTCTTGTCCATACAAATATGTCTCCTTTCCAGGATTATTTTTCTAACATGTACAGACTGTGTCCACAAAATCCATTCACAAACTGTTTCCCTTCATTTTAAATGTTTCTTGAATATATATAATTTGTGCTGTAGTGAGATTACTTTAATCTCTTCCACACCTTGATTTCAAAAGAGCACAAACCAATGCAAAGCCAGCCTGCAGTTTACAGAGCAAATGTCTTCCATAGGCTTTCGGGGGAATTTTTTTGTTGTTGTTTCGTTTGGTTGGTTTAGTGGGCATGGTTGGCAGTTGGACTCTATGATCTTAAAAGGTCTATTCCAACCTAAACAATTCTATGATTCTATGATTTGGTTTGGGTTTTCTTAAAGCAAAAAAAGAATTTCAGAGTATTCGAGAATTGAAATAGTACACATCACTTAGCATGGGGACAGAATCCAGTGGACATCAAGAGAAGAAAAACATAACTATATTAACTTTAGAAATTTTGCTAACCAATCTGCCTCCACCAAAACACAGCACTAGCAGCTACTTTCTTGTATTTTATCAAAGGAAGCTCAAGAAGTTATCCAGAGAACAAAGATTAGGCTCTTCCTGTTAATGCCAACTATTGCAATCTCTATCTCTACAATCAAGTCTTCTTGCAGGAGGCTGGTTTATATAGGTTTTAATATACTCATACAAGAAACTGCTCCCTCCAACTTTCCCTGCAGTTCCTTCACTGGATCACTTTCAACTCTTGGATGACAGTATCAGTGTCTAGTTGGAGTAACTTCAGTAATTTGCACTGTTACTTTAAATGCCCACCTATTGTTCTGGTCAGAATATATCCAACTATTTCTGGAATACAAGTACTTCAATTGCTTTTTCCATTGCTCTAGCACATACAAAAGCTGTTTGCAAACACAGTTAGCTAGACATCATTCAGTAACACTAAGGGTTCATAACCTCCATTCTATGCTAATTTTGTGATAACCACTGCAAAAACAAACTGCAGGAAAAAAGGCAGTACTAACAGTGGATCAAAGTGATTGTTTATCCTTTTAACTCCTGACCTACCTGGTGGTTGTTTTTCTTGATACAGTGAGAGATGCCTGTGGATGTAGAATGTAACTGCTTGCACTGTCTGCTATAGCAGCCACCGCCACAGTCTGCAAGTTCCCATCACCACACTTCGCTTCTGAAACATCTTTGCAAAAGATAAAACAGCCTTCTGGTTAATAACTGAACTCAGAATGGGGAAATGACAAGCTATGATTAAACTTTGTGTGTTGGAAAAGCAAGCATTTTGACATATGAAATAAGATTTCTAGATGATAAAGTAGTTTAATAGTTGTGAATCAATACTCAAACTCTAGGCATACATATGAAGATACCCTTGATAAGGTTGGTTGCCTTCAGGGACTTTGGTAATCATGCTACTGCTAATGAATCCTTCCGCAACAAAGCAAATAATCAGAAGAACTTGAAAATTACTCTGCTTTACATTTTCACAAATCCACATAGGATTGCACAACTATTTTGTTCAGCTGTAAATCACACACTGGTTGCTTTTCAACTAAGAAAAAAAGGAGATTATGATATTGCTTTGTACTTAGGAAAGAACACCTAAACAAGAAAAAAAGGCCTCTTGTAATTGAATCTGACATGCTGTTTGAACAAATGTTTTAGCCTTTTTTGATAACAGGGAGCAATCCATAAGCCAAAACAATACTGTTAGACTGAAGCCTGTGTATATAGTTAAACAAAAACATAATGGAAAACTGTGAAAGCAGACACTTTGGTCTCAACATAAAGAAAGGTAGCTCTCTTTAGATGCCTCTTTCCCCCATTCCAAGAAAGTGATAAGCTATTGACTCACTACAGAAATCACTCCACTAGAAAACTTGTGCCAGAAGATTCCAAAGTGTGCACCTCAGCGTACCACCACTCTGGCTCAAAGCACTGGTTCCTTCTACACAGACATGCCCGTAAGACACTATGGTCTACTCTGAAGCCTGTGCCATTTCATGCATTACTACCATGTGCAGGCAAGTGAAACTCAAGGTTTGACAGTCCATTCTCCTTCCCCTTTAATCTCCATAGTAAACCACCAACAAGTCTTCCTAACTACCTTTTAAAGATCAGATAACTACGAAGTCTTTTATACAGTAAGTCTCTAGAAAAAAAAAAAAACAGCACAAAACCCCCTGTAGCACTGTTGTAGAACATGTATTCAAATACTGTGAAACTGAGCTATTTCCAAACAGGGAGCCCCACATAGGATGAAAAATGGTAATACAGAAATACTGCGCAGCATTGCAACTTACTGCCTACAAAATGTAGCAGCAATTCTTTAGTAACTATAGGCTCACAGTCAGCTTAAAGTCACGTAAGACTACACTGTAACTAGAGAGTGGTCTTACCCCTGCAAGAGCAGGTGGGGAGGGAAGGAAGGATGAGCATTAGTGTAGGATGAAGCCTTTCAATGCAAGGTTGTGAAACCATATTCCAACTGTAAGTGAAAAGGGCTGGATGGTGACTTGAATCCCAACTCTTTTCTATCCACCCAGCATCAGGGTTCTAGTTTTACCTTTGAACTCTCATTCCACAGGAGCACTTAACTAGTACACAGATTTTGAGAATTTGCTCAGGTTTTCAGAATTTTATATAAAAAATGCAAAATCAGTTTAAAAAAACGTTGGAGAGTTTAATGAAATGTGACAACCTAGTTCTCAGCCTTATTCTGTGAATGCAAACTAGGACACAGCATTTTGCCACCCAGCAAGGCTTGCAGATAAATAATCAGTGCCTTCAGATTTCACTATGTCCCTTTTCTAGCAAAAAGCTTAAAATTTGTGCTTCTAGTTGTGCATCCCACCACATACTTAAAATGTGACAGTTATACACTGAGGGAAAAAACTCAGCAATGAAGTTAAAGTTACATCTCATTTTCTTCACTGGCAGCTAAATTTCTATCTAGTTACTTCATTCCTGGCTTCACAAAAGAGGCATCATCACCAGTGATCTCTGGAACAGACCAGAAGAACATTAATTCTTCTATCTGCGTTACATGAACTAACAACTTCACTCAAAATGAAGTAAACAGACAGTGAAAATTTGAAACAGCTAATGCAGCTGTCTGACTTGGCAGAAATATCCTTATTAATGGTAAATAAGGCAAGGAGCAGTTTTGTGCTCGATATCTCAATCTATCCATCACATATCTAAAGTGAGCATAATAGCTCTTATTTCACAAGGCTTTTGCCCAACAGAAAACGTTGTGTGTGGGGTGCCAGGTTCAGAATCAGAAAGCAGATTCCTTAAGTATGTATTTTTGTCTTGTAACTGACTAAGGAAAGGAAACACATACAAACAAGGTGCTACAACAGAGATCATGCAGGATATCTTTAGTCAAAGGAACACACACCCTCAAGTCCTACAGATGAAACTCACCCTGTGTGCTGGTCACATCCAGAAGTTGACCTTGAGGAATGATCACTTGGGCCATTCCTGGCTGGGCAGAAGGAATGACATGCAGCACCTGTCCATTTTCTGACTGGCTGGCAACAATCATCTGTAAGGCAATCACACCAAAGCTTGAACAGCACTAGTTCACAACTGGGTTTGCTTATTACCAGAACAGGAAATATTTTGCTTGGAATTAGGGCCTGTAAATTAACTTGATTGCACATAATAAGGAAACTATTTACTGTCAATTTCTTGAGCGTTATCTTTTTACAAAATGAGTGTTAAGAATTACAAAGTGTTGTTTTAAGCAAGTTAATTGGGGTGGGGCGAGGGGGAGAGACATAGTGGGTTAGCTTATTGCCAACGTTCCATCCCCTCAAAAAAACCAGAGAGACACTTATCCAGGGAATATAGAGGAAGCAGCAGCGGTAGAACTGTGATATCTCATCACACAGTAACATCCAGGCTTGATAATGACAGAAGTTGTTGTTTAATAAAATTAGTAATGGCTGCAGACAGGATTTGCCTACCTGAGGAAGGGCAGCTGGAGCATGAACTGAACCACTGAAAAGTTTCACCTTGTTGCTAGAGATAAAGTCTGAATCAGCCATTGTTACAACAAACAAGCACCCTATTTTGAGTTCTTCAAAGAGCTCCCTCCTCTGTGAATACACCAACTCCCCCACTTTCAGACACACTCACCATTGACGCACTGGGCCCTCCTAGGGGTTGCAGCTCATAGAGAGGCTGCCCAGGTTGGTCTACCAGGTGGAACTCCTCTGCAGAGTGAGGCTGCAGCTGGGGTGGCCGCACTGGCACAGACGATGATCGAGAACTGTCCGAGAGGCGTACTGTGATGGGCAAGGCTGCGGGAGAGTCACTCTGTCCAAACAATGGATCCCTGGAATCCATGCAGATTAGACGCTTTCACAGAGGAAAAACAGTAAAATGTACTTTAATCTTGAGTAGTAATTTCTATTAAAAAAAAAAAAAGAAAAGAACATTTAAAACCAGTGTGCTGTATTCTATACTCGGAGGGGGTTCCTGTTCTTCTGATCAAGAGGCTACCAGCTAACACTAGCAGTTTTATTTCTGTTTTCCATTTCCATACTGAAAATGTATTCATGTTTCTGCTTCCTAGAATAAACTCTCTCTACCACGGGGAAAGAAAATCCCTTGTGCCCAAAATCTGTTTCCCAAAACCACTCCTCACTTCAAAACATCTCAAATCTACCCAGAAACTGAGAGAACTTATACCACAAAAGCCCCAAATTTCAAACATCCACCAACTTGATTTGACTTCAAAAGAAAACCTAGATACTATTCTACTTGGCCTTTAATACATGCATTTAGTTACTTAGACAAAAATCTCTATATACTTTCTTAATTGTTTATCACAGAAGAAACACAAGCAACACAAACCCACCAATTCAAGTCCAAGTATTATACAGTGCAAGACCAAGAATCAGATTTTGCAAGTCCCCAAAAAATAGATACTCAGAGCTTATTCTCATCAAGCCTGCAGAATCAAGTTCTTCCAGCATGTCCCATTTTCATTAAATATAAGCGTTTAAGCACAAATATCTGTCATGTTGAAACTCCGACAACACAAATATTAAACATGTAAAAATAATGGAAAATAGGTAGCCCTTGTGTAAAATACCATGTCAGGCTGTCATTCAGCCAATGTAAGAAGGAGTGTCATTTGTTGTATCTCTTGCAGCAATCATGCAAGCAACTCTGATGTTTCTGCTACAAAAATTTGTAAACTACAAATCCAAAGAGCTGGCAAAAATATTTCTAAACTTAATGTTAAGTCAGACCTGGGCCAAGTAACCTTCTCAGAAGTTTTGCAGGTATAAATCTTCTGTGATGAAACTGTCTACTCTAAACTACACCAGAAAAGCAAAACCAAATAAATGGCACTAGTTGTGTTAAAAGACTGTGTAGAGACCATAAGCACGCTACTAAATCACTACCTGAATGGTATTTTATGCTAGCTGAAGTAATCTGCAGAAGAACATTTATGCACAGAAATCTCTCTGGCTAGGACTATCTAATGTATTTATTATCAAATATTGTCAAAGACTCCTCTTCCCCAATACCTACACAGATGTCCCATGTTCCTGGATCCTTACTTGCCACGTTTGGTCACTAAGGAATTTGACCTGATTTTTGAGTGTTCTGAACCCTTCCTACTCCAAGGCATGTCATTGAGTATTCTTTTATTAAAGGATTTTGTTAACATGATAAAACATATATTTCTTCAGCACTCTAACAGGATCTATTAATATAATTACTAAAAGTCGTCATTATATGTAACATCTGGATATTCCTTGGTTCAAAACTGAACGGCATAAGAATCCAAGGGAAAGAAATGTACTTTTAAAAAATACATGATGTATTATTATAAAGGCAAGAAAAAAATACATCAATGGACTATCATACTGTAAATTCATCAGAAAGGATGTAAAGAAAGCAGCTACAAAGACAGGCCACTCATACCTCACCTGAAAAACCTGATCATTTGTTTCTGACTCTCCTGGACTATTACAGTTCCCTATGAACAAATCATTAGATCCTTCCATAGCAATGTCATGGTTGGCTCCATTTTTTTCCATTACAAGATGACCTGAAAAAGTCACAAAAGTTTATTTCAGCCTTCTGTACTTTAGCCTCAACCAAGACACTTTTTTGGTCTTACAAATTTAGTCTTATAAGTTCTAACACCATTGCAAGCTAACATCAAAGCCCTCAAGAAATTCTTGCCTCTTTATCACTTCATTACCCACTGCAGAAAAATTTCAGTGTGTTGCTCCAGTATAGTTCAGCCTCTTGTGTAAGACAATTTGCTTGACTTGTCATTGCACACACAGATACAAAACACACACACTCTCACTATTTTCATCTAAATATGTCCACAAGCACTCAACTAACAACCACACACATCTAGACAACACTTGATATTTAAAGATATGCCAGTACTGTTTTACAAAAACATTAGTCATCTACTTCCATAATCAACAGAAAGGATTCGTGTTACCCAAGCCCGTAATGCAGCCATCTTGAAGTAAATTACATTTGTTTTAAAGGGTTATAAAACAACATATAAATGAAATAAAATTACTGTTGTTAGTCTACAGCAGTAAGCTTTGGCAGGAAAAACACCAGATATCTGAAACTAAATTTGGCATGAATCACATGATGAAAGGCAAAAAGAGTTCCCGGCACTTTGGAGATTCACCTCCTATCCCAAAGAAAAGTAATTCAAGGAGCTCAGCTGCCCACTATAAACCTTCAAGCAAACAGATAATATTGGACAGTGAATTGCCACATCCACAGGATAAGGCTTTCACCCAGACAGTATGCCCTCTAAAGCAGTGACCAATCCCAAATATTCATAATCAACAAGACAAAATGACAAATGAACTTGGCCTCTATGTTACTAGAGTACATACATACTAGACTACACACATAATATGACAAACTGAACAGAAGAAAACTTAATTCCTGCAGTTTGGGGAAGGGTGTTCAGGATTTTTCTCCTTCATTATTTGTTTTAAAGACAGGCAGTGTTATATTAGCACACCACTTCTACCAGCTTTATCTTCTTCACCACATTAAATTCCTTGAGGTGGACCTTCTTGGCTGTGGTATTTCAACTGTTTACAGCTTTAGTAAGGACTAAAGAGTCACTTGAAAAGAACTGTACAACCCTCGAAGCACGAATTTATTTTGCTTTCCAAAGACATAAAGGACCACAGGCAAAGTAAATCCACATCTCTTTGGCTTTTGAAGCTGAATAAAGCATCCTGCTGATACAAACAACATTGTGAAGTTAAGCTGCTCATATGCTCAATATACTAAATACTTTCATCTGAAGAAGATTTGTTTTTCCATTCAATTTTCAAGTGATGACACTCCAAACCCAGTTCCAAATGAAGTTACCTCACGTTTACCAAATATTTTGTAGCTTTGGATCTGAGAACAATTATGAGATGGTTCAGTTAAAATGAAGCATGTTAGCAGCAAATGAAAAAAAGACAGAAAACTAGATTTCATCATCACTCCACATTTCCCCTCAGTTAAAAGAAGTAAAGAAGATATGTCAGTTATGCCAAAGCAACACATTTAATTCTTTGAGATAAACTGAAGAAGTTTGTTTCAGGGATACCAATGGTACATACCCTAAGTGTGCTAGAACTTGAGTACAGAACATAAGGACGGCTGTATTGGGATGGACCAATGACCTGAGTAGCCCAATATCCTGTATCTAACACTGGCTAATAATAAAGCTCAGGGGAAAGAGTGACAGCAGTAGGGTAAATATACAGCGATATTTATCCAGCTTCCTCTTATAAGCAGCCCAGAAACATCTGAAGATTTATCACTGTGTTTAAAAAATGCCCTTGGTGCATTTTTGCCCTATGACTTTGTCTAATCACTGTTCTAACCCAGGCAAATCATTGGCATCCACATCACCCTGGACAATGAACTTCAGGGTTTAACCATGCAGGTTTCATTAACCTAAGTGCTCTGCAACCCCAAACAAAAAAGATTTTTTTTAAAAAAAGAAATATACTTTAAATAAAATTTAAATATAAAATTATATAATATACAATATGTAGAAAATAAAAATATAAAAGCTAATAATTTTTATAATTGTATAAATATTGCTAACAAGTTCCCAAACAAGAGTTAAATCCTGTATACGTATACATATGTATGGGCATTCTGTCACGAATGAGTAAATAAAATACAAGTATCTCTTCTTTTCATAAACACTTTACATAAACGCCACAAAAGTTTCCAGTGTGACACCATCGTATTCCACTATCCTGGTTTCGTCTGGGATAGAATTAATTTTCTTCTTAGTAGCTGGTACAGTATGTTTTGGATTTAGTATGAGAATAATGTTGGTAACACACTGATGTTTTAGTTGTTGCTAAGTAGCACTTATCCTAAGTTAAAGATTTTTCAGTTCCCCATGCTCTGCCAGCAAGCAGGTGTACAAGAAGCTGGGAGGGAGCATGGCCAGGACAGCTGACCCAAACTAGCCAAAGGGATATTCCACATCACAGAATGTCATGCTCAGTAGAGAAACTGGGGGGAGTTGGCGTGGAGGGGCAGATCGCTGCTCAGGGATCGGTCAGCAGGTGGTGAGCAAGAGCACTTGTATTTTCTTGGTGTTTTCTTTGTTGTTTTGAGATTTTTTTTGTTTTGGTTTGGGTTTTTTTGTTGTATTCCTTTTAATTACAATTATTATTGTATTTTATTATAATTATTGTTAGTATTATATTTTGTTTTACTTTATGTTAAATCATTCTTATCTCAACTTATTAATTTTACTTTTTTTCCCCCCCAATTCTGTTCCCCATCCCACTGGGAAGGGGGAGGAGTGAGTGAGCAGCTGCATGGTGCCTGGTTGCTGGCTGGGGTTAAACCACAACACCCACATTTAACGAGTTGAAGGAGAAATGTGGGAGTTTAATATTTGTGTAAAATGGGATCAACAGCTATATCCTCAGCGCACACATCAAACAGGCAGCTCTCCATGCCCCAGCTTTAGCCTTTTATGCAGCTCCAGCCAAAGCACTCTACAGGCTGCTCTCCATGAAGTCCACCACTTCGAGTCCATTTCCAGCTCAAGGGTTAGCGCATTTTAACACCATAGGATTGCTTCCTTAGCCCTGCCTCCATGTGGGAATCACTTTGCTCAAAATAAAGGGAAATCGATGCCATTGCTATCCTTGGTTCAACTCTACAAAGACAGCAAGCAGCCACAGAAACTGCTAGCGCAGGCAAACGTGATAACCATCACAAGCATTTTATGCAGGATCTTACGGACAGTATCTTCAAGAGAGCCAATACTATGCACTGCAATCTAGCCTACACATTACCATCAGTCATTCAGTTCCAAAGACAAACACACTGATAGTTCAAGATCATTTAGCAAAACACAGAAGGCAGTCAGATCTCAATTTATTTAGCCATCAAGAACTCCCATGATAATACACCTATCAAAGGCAGGGGCACCTCTTGCACATGCTAGGTTCTCACTGACTGTCATCCACAGACACAACTTGTATAACATCAGGAACAGGATTTGAATGCCCACTCTGAGGTGAACTTTTCTCCTAACAGTTGCAATCTCCTCTCTACTCCAGAAGCCCACGTACTATTTCTTAATATATTAACTTTTAAAGACACTAACAGAAATGTCAAGCTAGCATTACTTTAAAATCCCATTAGTGACAAGTCACACCTCTGCCCTGCCTTAAGGTAGAGTATTATTAGACTTCTGCATTTTCTTGCCTCTGATTCTTTATTCTATGGTAATACCTATACCTACCAACTACAAGCAGTAGTCCCTAAAACTACACCAGTTCTAGACTGACGATTTTATGGCTTCGTATGAATGCTTGCTTTTGCCTTGCCTCAGTTACAAGGCCTCCTTGTGAAGGCAACACGCAGCCAGATTCCAAAAGGAAACACTGCCTTTCAAACTCCCAGGGCTAGTTATTTTAACACCGAGTCAATAGCGTAAGATTTTAGTCCTAAAAAGAAACCTAAACTGTAAAAAAACCGTTAAGTCCATTGTGATAATAAGCACATTCCACCTAGGAGTACTCTGTCAAGGCAGGAGGGAGGGCATTCTCTTACATTTTTCAAGCTTCAAGTTTTCAATGCATACCCATTTAAAAAAAAGAACAAAAAAAAAAAAGGAAATCAAAGCTTGACTGTGCAAGTTCATGTGTTTAGCATTTCTGACAACAATATTCCCCATTCTGGTTTTAATTTTTACTTCATGACAGGAAACATACACAGTCGAATGCCTCACCAACAATCTTCTCTGGGTCTTCCATGAAATGTTTCAGAGGTTTTATAAAAAGATTTAAGATAACTGCACAGCTTTCAACAATTAAACACTCTCTCTGAAAAAGCTACCTCTGATGATATTTCTCTACCACCACTATGAAGGGCACGAATTACAGTAAAACATAACAGGGAGGAAATTAGAGCATAGTGATAGCCTCACACAAAAAAGTTACAATTAGCTTTATATTAACTTGTACCAGGTTTGAGATTTAGCTTATCTCTATCATGGCAGACCAGGCAGATACTGTTAAGAATACACAAGAAGATCTGGGGACTTGTACTTAAAAGATTTCTCAAGGAAATCACTTTTGTGTAGCTAGCACAAGTATCTGGAAAATGCACCTGTGTCAATTACGTTGACAAACATAGCTAGATCTTTTAAGTACACTTAAGAAAGAGATGAGATTTCAGAGTCTTACAAAACATCAAGACTCAACACCTGCCCCCTCCAACAAGTTGCCTCATCCTGAGTCAGGACACAGGAAAAAGCTCAGCTGTTCCAAGAGGCCACAAATAACTGTCAAAAAGGCCGGAAAAATATACACAAACCAAGCACACAGCCGGTACTCACACAAGCAGCTTTCTCCCAAAAAAGCACATGCACTTGCAGCTTCTTTTAGGGTCCGCTACATGCTGGGTTTATTACTTGTAGGAGGAAGTGTATCGCTGCTATGTCACTTTACACGCAAAGAAGCACAACCCAAGTTACACCAAGACCACCCTGTCAGCAGCGAACAGTCCCACACGCCGGCTCGCCGCCTCCCGCAACGCCGCAGCCCCACACGGGGAACTACTCACCGCCGCGGGGGCAGAGCCGGTATCGCGGGCTGCCCCGAACCGCCCCGCCCCGCCCCGGCCCGGCCGGGGGTGCAGCACGGCGGCCCCCAGGGGAGGGGGAGGCACGGGACGCCCCTCCAGCGGCCCAAAGGCCTGCGACTGCCCCGCGGAAAGCGCTCCTCACGACCCAGCGCTGCGGGGAACGGGGGACACCTCATCCCCTGCCCCTCACCCTGCGACCCCC
>JANZLQ010000001.1:23590537-23609255 GCA_026212715.1 Elanus axillaris | reverse complement strand
ATATATAAAGACTTTGGAAAGCTGCGTTTGGTGTGAGCATGACTTTTTTTTTTCTTCCTCAGATAGTTTATCGTGCCTGTTACTCAGTGCTTCTATGGACCAAACTGTCCTGCTATGGGAGTGGAATGTGGAGAAAAACAAAGTGAAAGCCCTTCACTGTTGCAGGGGACATGCTGGGAGTGTAGATTCCATAGCTGTTGATTGCACGAGAACTAAAGTGAGTGACTCCTGGAAAGAAACTTCTGTCTTTCAAATGTTAGCAGCCCATATCTCAAAAGTAATCTTTTTGCCCCAGCATAGGTGCTAGTCACCATGCTGTTATGACTGACACACTGGTAAGTTTCCAGTCTTGTTATAAGTGGTGGTTATTGAGGATTAGGAGTGCTGTATCAATGCTAGGCTATCTTTTCAAAGCGATGCACTTAACCTCTAGTATCACAAAAGCTGAAGGTGACTTTCGATAGCACAAACCATTATACTGCTGCTTTTGACTTCTGTGAGTGAAGTTTAACGTTTAAGTAAATATTACCTTTAACACATATAAATTTTGTGTTATAATGAACTATTTTCAAATTTGACCTAAACTTTCACAGTATTTTTGGTGTGAAAAAAATTTCCAGAGTGATACTGAGAAAACGCAGGTGGTAGAAGATGTTCTTTCCCTTTATCCAGGAATTCAACAGTTAAGAGCACTCACACCAAAGGTGGAGTCATTGCTCCTGGCTTGACTAAATATCAGACAGGTTAAATAAAACCTTTTGGTGCTGAAGGAAATAAAGAGCTATTTTTGTAGATACCTTTCCTGCAAAGGAAGGAAAAATTTGATCTATGCGAAACTTTTTTTTTTTTGAGCAGCCCACCACATTTCTTCATGTGTTATAGACAGTTGGTTAATTTGTCAAGCAGGAAATTTATTTAGTATGGCTTACAAGGTCTGTCTGAACTTTTAACAAAATGTTTCTGTTCATACAGTTCTGCAGTGGGTCCTGGGATAAGATGTTAAAGATCTGGTCTGCAGGTAGGATAAGCCTGAGTTGGAATTCTTGGCTTTCTTAAAAAAAACCCCGTACTTGGAATAACCTGAAAGATAGGTCTGAATACTTCCTTCTTTAAGAAAATTTGAGTCTGTAATATTAAAAGCAAGCTAGAACATTTTTTTTTGTAAGCTTTGTAAGGCTATACATTATTATGTCACTGTTTTGGTTGGTAACACAATTTCAGATACAATTACCAACTGTGTGCTGATGTTTATTTTTTTCAGAACACAGTACTTTATCTCTTTATTTTTTAATGGATTTATATAAATGTGCACATTTGAGTATAGACTTCTTACAAATCAAAAGTTTGTGGGTTATTTTCCTGTTCTATTATTTACACCATAATATGGAGGATAATAAGATGACCACGTCTTTTCTAAAAATGTAGACTAATCCCATTTGATCTGAATGCTTGCTTTCACTGTTCCAAGTCACATTCTTTCAGTTTGGGAGTATATATGTAGGTATTGTATCTAAAAGAAAGATTGTGTTTATCACACACATGGATTACTGTTGAAATTTTCCATGATGGTCTTAAAAACTCATTGGGACTTCATTTTAAAACTGCAAGACCTGGAGAATGTCACTTAATTTGTATTCATTTTCCTCTTGCTCAAAATGGAGATAATACTGATCTTATCAGAGGTGTAAGGTTAAAATACTCATCCATCATAGACAGGCTAAGGTACTGTAAATATTGGGGTTTGCTTCATTCTATGGAAATGCAATTCAAAAACCTCTAGATCAAGTCTTGACTGTCTGCTGTCACAGTACCTACAGATGAAGAGGATGAAATGGAAGAAGCAGCTAACAGACCAAGGAAGAAGCAGAAAACTGAACAGCTGGGACTAACAAGGGTAAGATGAACTCCAGGTTTGCCCAGGATTTTATTTTAGAAGTGTGGCCACACAAAATAATTTCTCTTTGTTAAAAGTGACTATATGAAAACTTCTGGTGATGTGTCTCAGGCTGATCAGACATGTATTTTTTTTTTTGTTGAAAGAACAGATTTTTTGACAATATTCAGTCTAATCTCCTCTCACCTTTAAATTCTAGACTCCCCTGGCAACCCTCTCTGGCCACACAGAAGCTGTCTCCTCTGTGCTGTGGTCAGATGCTGAAGAAATTTGCAGTGCATCATGGGACCACACCATTAAACTCTGGGATGCTGAGACTGGAGATCTCAAATCAACTTTGGTGAGATCGTTATACTTTGTCTGTAGGTTCAGCTGAAGTCCAGCTCGACAAAAACATTGCGCAAAATAGTAGCTCCTCTCTTAAAGTTACTATTTTCTTTTCTGACAGACAGGAAACAAAGTGTTTAATTCAGTCTCTTACTCACCACTGTGTCGACGCCTTGCATCTGGGAGCACTGACAGACATATTAGACTATGGGATCCTCGCAGCAAAGGTGAGCTAAAACATGCATGTTCTCAAAGTTGTTATTTCAAAATCAGAACTTCTCCCTGTTGGGAGACATCTTACAAACTGTCTTCTGGTCCTTCTACTTGAAACAAACCATTTAGGGGCTTTTATTAAATACAAAGATTACATCTATTTTCTGTAATCTGGTGCAAGACTTTTTTTGATTTCTCACCTAATAATTTAGAAAACTAACTCTACTTAGGTTTTCTGTGGTTTTGTTGTTGTTTGTTTTTTTTCAAACATACTAATGACTGTTTAACTGTGCAGTTGCAGGCTTGAACTTTTTTTTTGTTTTTGCAAGGTTCACACCTAAGTTGGTTGGATCGTTATTAAAGTGAAATGTAGTCACCTTGTTATGACATAGGGGTGCCATGTCTGACAGGACTGTGGATAAATCTGGTAGGCTCAGTCATAAGTTATTTCATAGACATGTTTACTTGTTTAGCTTCTATAAATCTAACCCAGAGTTAACATTATTATTTTATGTTAATAATAGAAGCAGTTTTTTTGGTTGGTTTTTTCAAAAATCTTTGAGAAGGGAGTTTAGTGACAAGAAAATACATTTTGAGTTTTGTTTGCAGTCCTCCCCCTCAAACTTGGTTGGCTTCAATATGTTTGCTTTCTTTAAGTTCAGTTTGATTTTTGAAGTTAGAATTACTGGTAGAAGAAACACTTACCTTGAATGCAAAGAAGCTGCTGACTGCTTTTCTCACTGAGTTTTGTATGGATCTTAGAAGTGCTGGTTTCAGTTGGCATCTACTGATGTCTTTTTTTTTTTCTCTTTTTTCTGTTCAGATGGCTCCTTGGTTCTCCTGTCTCTGACATCTCACACAGGCTGGGTGACATCTGTGAAGTGGTCACCTACCCATGAGCATCAGCTGATCTCTGGTTCTCTGGACAACATTGTGAAGCTCTGGGACACAAGGAGGTAAAATAAACACATGTTCAAAGGCATGTAACCTTACAGGGTCAGTTAACCTGATGAAATAACAAAAGCAGCCCGAGACATTAATTGAAAATTCCTGTGGCATTTGTGAAAATCCTATAGGTTTTAGGAGTCAAGCATGTAACAAAAGGGAGAAAAATATTTGTAGTCTACCAGAGGACCTGTGGCTTAACATCCGAGAGAGCTGTATTGTGTTCCAACACAGGACTTACTTACCTGGCGTTAACAGCAGCATTTGTTGACATGGAGAAAGCAGCAACTATAACATTGCTACTGGGATTAGGAACAGCAGAAGGTCTTCTAACCATTCCTCTGTTTTACAGAACAAGATACATTCTTTTACTAAGGAATGAGCCTAACAGTGTGAATTTTCACGTGATACTCTTTTCGGACCTTTCATTACAAGTTTCCAAGCAATTAAATGGTTTGCATTCAGAAGGCATAAATGGCTTTTCTGGAAAACACACATACTTGAGCAGCATCCACACATGAAAGAAAGAAACTATATAATAAAATGTTCCTAACGAGCAGACTGATTAAATTTCAGAGTCGAGGTAGTTTGCAAGCAGGTGAAGAATGTTGCTGCTTTTCTCTCTGGGGATGCAGGACAGGTTAACACTGATGTCATCAGCTCTGGAGAAAGCAGAGAAAATGTCACAGATCATAGAGTACAGATAACTCTCTGAAAGTGTTTATAACTGCTAGAACACATCTGTTTAGCATTGTGATAGTATTTCTTCCAGGGACTAATTCTGTTTTCTATTATTGCTCATGTGACTTCAAATGTATGACTGTAAATACCTGTGTTACAGTTGCAAAGCTCCTCTGTATGACTTGGCTGCTCATGAAGACAAGGTTTTATGTGTGGACTGGACAGAAGCAGGGGTAAGAATCTGAAGAGCAAGTTACTCAATTTATATTCATGGTTTTAGAAAGAGGGTTAAAAGCAGTCATGGAGTATTTTTTCCTTTATGCTTAAAGATAGGAGAGAACAGGAAGTTTTAGCTGTGCTGTGGTTGATACTGAGTTGATAACTGGGTAGTGTTGTCATATGCACTGCAGCACTTCCCCATGTTGCTATGCAAAGGAGTAGGATGGGAATTTGTTGTGGTTTAACCCCAGCCAGCAACTAAGCACCACAGAGCTCCTGACTCACTCCTCCCCTGCCCCGCTACAGTGGGACAGGGGAGAGAATCAGAAGGAAAAAGGTAAAACTTGGGGGTTGAGATAAGAACAGTTTCATAGAACAGAAAGGAAGAAAATAATAATAATAGGAATATACAAGTGATGCACAGTGCAGTTGCTCACCGGTCACCGATTGATGCCCCTTTAGTTCCCAAGCAGTGATGCCCCCCAGGCCAACTCCCCTGAGTTTATATACTGGGCATGACATCATATGGTATGGAATACCTCATTGGCTAATTTGGGTCAGCTGCCCTGGCTGTGTCCCCTCCCAACTTCCAGTGCCCCTCCAGCCTTCTCGCTGGCTGGGCATGAGAAGCTGAAAAATCCTTGACTTGGTCTAAAGGTTACTTGGCAACAACCGAAAACATCAGTGTGCTATCAACATTCTTCTCATACTAAATCCAAGACATAACACTATACCAGCAACTAGAAAGAAAGTTAACACTATCCCAGCTGAAACCAGGACACAGTGTAAGCTCTGTAGCATTAAGTGGGTGTTCCACTGATACTCCAAACAAGGAGAGACACAAGAACAGCACCACACCTCACTGAGGAAATACATATTCCAAGGTACCATTTGCTGCCATGGAGATTAAAGCAGCAGCATGAACTGACAGCTGGGACATGGCAGTACAGGTGGAAGGAGGAACTATATAATCCTCTATAGCAAGCTGTTCTGCTACTGTAGTGGTACATGCATGTGTAAAACAGGAAGAATTGTTAATGTCAAGATTCTCAGTGTGGCTCCTGTTCTCAGTAAAAGGCAGGAAAAGTTTTAGCAATTTTCCTGCAAAAACTTAGCTTCTAACTTTAGGAGGAAGGTGTAAGGGATAAGGTTGTTTCTGCACTTTGATTCTGGGTTTTAGGCATGCATTAACAGTTCATTATTCGTTACTTTTTTATGTATTCAAAGGGAAATAAATTTGAGTCATCAACTTCTTTGTAGGTTTTGGTCAGTTCTGGTATTAATCAAAGTTCTCTTTTCCTCTCATCAGTTGCTGTTGAGTGGAGGTGCAGACAACAAACTGTATTGTTACAGATACCCAGCTACAGCCTCTGATGTTGGAGCATGAAGGTCAACAGCCAGAAGAATTTTTTATTTTTTTTTTTAATTTTTGCAGCAGTGGCTCTCTGTTAGCATCCCTACAGAACCAACATCTAAAGAGAGTTTTTTGTTGCTCAGAGAAGTGTTGTTCCTGGTTTTTGTGTCAGTAACCTATATCCATATTTGTCAAACAAAAAAGGCAACAAGCAGTTACAAAGGTGATTACTGTGAAACAAAGCAAAAGGTGTTTCCTCCTTTTTGATAGCTTTGACTTAACATCTTTTAAATGGCTATTTGTGTAGCCCTTTAATAAGGAGTAACTGTTCCTAATCAATACAGAAAAATTATTCACTGGACTAAATTATTTTTTGAGTTGCCCTGCTTTCCCTTGAAAAGAAATAAAGCTTTATGCTATAGTTCATTGGTTTAGTGCCTCACTGCAGATAAAAATCAGACTTCAGCTCTCCTTTCATTATGCCTCTTGGCAGTTCTTACAATTAGGTCCTTAATTAACTGATGAGCCCAAGCTTCTTTCTAGGATGAAGACATAGTATGTTTGCAGTGCAAGTGGTATCATATAAAGGAACATGACATCTACTGACAGATGAAATACTCTTTTTTTTGTTGCTCATAAGTTAGGGCTGTAAATTACTTTATATATAATGTGTCTACGTTGTGCCACAGTACATGTTATGTTGCAGTACAACTGATGTGGTATCTTACACATACAAAGCAGCAGATGTCTAGAAACACGTGGAGGATCACAGAGAAGGCAGAAGAAAAATTAATTTGTTCCCAGAAAGAATGTATACAAAAAGTTGCCATAGCTTTTAGGGTGATAGAAGATAAGAACTATTCAAACATGCTCATTTTCTCTGCTGGTGGTCTTGCTTTTAATTCAGCATTTAAATGAAAAAGCTATTACTGCAGTTTGTTAGATGCTATGTATGTGATACTAAACCAGTACATAGTTTACCAATGTGGAAACCAAACTTGAATATCCCCAACTAATGTCTTAGCTTCCAATAAATCTAAGACCTATACAGCACAATTGAGTCAGATGCTTAAATTGCAAGGTTAATTTTTCTTTGAAGAGTAAAAACTCTTCATAAAGAGTGTCTATATTGTAAACCTGGACATCCAGGTTTACAATATGGACAAGTTCCAAGGAAGGAGTTTAGGAAATACCTAAGCAGCAAAACTATAGAGCAAACAGCAAGGGTACAGGGAAAGGATCTCTGATCCCTTGGCTCTGCAAGTAACATACTGCAACTAATAGACTAACCTTTATTTACAAATGCTGCTTACAAGGAATTAGTTGTTTTGCCATCATCATCTTATTCATGTGCATGTTCTTAGTATGTGCTTCGTCCTTTCTAAAGCAATATACGCTATTCATACCTTAATATAACAACTAATTTTATTTTTTTCTTATTTGAACTTTCTCCCTTTAAAACATTGCTTTCTATTTACTCCACGAATAAGTATTTTGTTTTGTAAACGTACTGAAAATACAAAGCATTTTTTGAGCAGGAATTTAGTATGTACTGGAACATGCAGCATTCCTTCCTCCCCACTATTACAGATCTGTATCATTTCACATGCACAGCTGTGCATATGCCAGTCTACTCTAGCAATCATTGGCCTAATAGTCATAAAAGTTTTTAAAAAACTCTTATTTTTTAGTATGAAAACAGAAGAGAGTAATATCCCCGTTAGGTAATACTTCAATGAGTATATCTGACTTCTGGAGGTCTTAACCAAGTAAAGGTTGGAGAGGTTTTTAGTGGAAAGCAAGACAGTGAAGGAAGTTTGGAAACTAGTTTGCTTCACTTGTCTTCAAGACTCGCAGTGACAATCTAAAGTCTTGAGCTATTTTGTGCATTATACAAAACATCCATTTTATTACTCTTTAGTTTTTCTAAGTTATGCTTGAGCATAGCTTTTAAAATTACTGTAGTATTTTACAGTCAGATAGCTGTGGAACACCTCCAGCCAATTAAGCAGTTGAGAAGAGTAAGTGGGTTCTCCTGTATGCATGTCTAAAGACACATGAATGCAAGATAGGTAACCTTAATATGGTTTTCTTGCCTTCCCAGAAAGATTTAAAAAATACTGTTTAAAAAAGGTCACATAATTTGGACTGCCAGCTTATCTTAGAAAGATTATAATGTTATTTAGACTTAAGAAATCCTAGCTGACATTAATTGTTTCAGTTTCAAACACTGAATCCATTAGATCTACACTTGTTACTTGTAGCAAATACACAGAGTGTAACTAGAAAGGTAGGTTTTGGTAGACCACAGTTCAGAAGCAGGAGGGTTTTTACACCTTCCTCTCGCTTTGGGTTCTCTTATGTGGAAATGTACTGTGTCAGATGCAGAAAGAAGCAACTAAGTAAACCATATTAACATTACGAAGTGATACCACCCTAAGTACGATGTATTTTTGGAATGCACCTGCATTACCACTATCTATAAATTATCCTAGAACTTATAAAAATACTTTTTAGATTTGGCTGAATGACAGTTCTTTTGATAATCTGTAATCTTAATTAAAACATTTTAATAAGAATATTTGTTTTCCTCCAAACATGCAGTTCTTTCATTTAAAATCATGATTGAAATCAGAATGGCCAGCATGAGTTGATTTTAAAATTGCAAGAGAACTGAGTCAAAAGCAAACTTAGTCTTCCAGAATCAAGGTGCTAATGGTGATTCTACTCACAAAAACATTCCCCCCCCCCAACATTTCTGCATATTCTTAGTGCCCTGGTAGCATAATACAGAACAGCAAAAACCTCTTATGTACCAAGAGCTAGTTTTCCTTAAACAAAGCAATACTACAAGTAAGGGGAATAAAGACAACAGTCAACTACTGCAAGCTTTACTCATTTTTTTGTGTCAGTGGGGAGGGGGTGGTGGCTTTGTTTTTGAGAGGCTGTGCAATAAATAAATTGCTCTAGTCCATCTTTTCATTCTGCACTGACACCTGGCATAAACTGTTAACTTTACTAGTGCACATATGCTGCCTTTAAATAGTTTGAACAACATTGCACATTAAGACAATGTTAAAGGACAACAGTTCACCTGCTTGGTCCTTGATTTAGTGTCACACCTGCGTCTTCTGTTCATGTGTTTGCTTTTTCCCAGCTGGTTCTTTCAGCTTTCTTCTCGCTTTGAGGCCTTCATCTTTCCTTCAGGATGACTGCCATCACTTTCCTACGGCCAGCCCTGGCAGGGTGCTGTTTTTTCTCTCGACATTCTGTTTAGTTTTTTTAATCTTTTAATTTCTCGGCCTTCTCTCAGTAAGGAGACTGAACTAAAAAAAAAGGGCAGAGGGAAAGGAAACCATGAGTGTTCCAGTGAAAGTGGCACACAACCTAAATCAGCACGTGTGGATAATGCCATTCACCGTGGTACCACCCAGAAGATCAGTACCTTTCCCATAAAGCATGCAGACCCCTCCAGGGAAGGGCATGTCAGCTCACCCACAGCACTGTGGACGGCAGCCTCAACCCACGTGCCAGTCACAGCTTTGAGACCCCCAAACTCACCCTGGATACCTGCTCCCTGGTCAAACACTTTGCTGCTGGACCCTCTTTGGGTGTGAGCTGCTGAGGAGTGCACCGTACGCTCTGCGGAGGCACAGGTGAGAGGAGGGGACAGGCTGTCAGGAGACTGGGGGTTTCTTAGGCTGCATATTTTATGAGTTTGGGGCGAGGATGCAGATCTCCAGCCAGCACTGCTCTGCCTGTTCCTTTCAACATACAGCCCATAGCCTGGTGCTGAGGTTTTTCCTTAATGAAAATAAACATGTATGACCTTTAAATGAGTTTTGTATGGGCTGAAGATTTCCAGTATAAACTCAACATACTTCACTGGATTTCAGCACACATGTTAGGAAATAGATCTAACTACTTATGCTTAAAGTGACTTGAACAATTTAAACAAAAATATTTCACAGAGCATGGAAGGAAAAACTTATACACAAAAAAGAATACACATTTACTGAAAAATCCTGAGATACGAGGTTTTCTCCTGCATATTCTGTGACATTTCTGCAACAGAAAGTGCTAGATAGGTATATGCAGATTCCCCAAAAGAAAAATACATGCTTTTCTTACACTCTTAAATTGATCTCAGTCTTGTTAGTTATTAACTTGTTACTTATATATGGATATAAGTTTAAGAATTTCGGAATTTTTAATGCCTTTCTTATCACTGAATTAATGGAGGCTACAAAGTTATTTCCAAGATTGTGTGATTCTAAACACGTTTCTTTTAAAAAAAAGGCAAAAAAGCAGTGGATCAGATTTGGACAGGTCTGTTCCATGACATCACTGAAATTTCAGTATTTGCTCTTTTCTCCTGCTGTGGGAAAGGTGAAAGGTTTTATCAGATTAAATACTTAATGTGAACTAGGTCGACACACTTGACTTGGATTTCTACTCTCTGTCAGAATGGGGCTGTCAAGCTGGCCCTCACATGCCCCAGTCCAGGGATGAACACAGTTACAGAACAGCATCCTGCTTCATTTAATGCTATTATTTGTTTATTGCATCTTTTTGTTTCCCTGTTTGTTTGTTGTTGTTTTTTTTTTAAATCAGTATTCACATTTGGTGGGATTAGTTATTGTTTACCTGTAAGTTTTACTGAACATGCTTTGAGAATGCATAATTGTGGCAGGTTCTCTTGTCATGCTATCCCCATTGCACCTCTGTATGATAGTTAAATGGCTGAGGAAGACAGCTTTTTCAGAGAACAAGGCTGAAGGTCCTGTTCTGACAGATAGAACTATAACCTACCCTTGATTTCTCACCCAACATCCAAGCAAACAGAATGGTTATTCTGCTGGTTTAGCACCAATGCCAGCGTAAGCTTCAATTTTCCCTGCAGCTGACTCCTGCTTGGCCAACTCAGGTGACAGAAGCACACAGGTACAATGAGCTGCACAGACTACTTAGTTGGATAGCAACAAGTTACAGTAGCTTACGTAGCAATTCCTATGCCTAAAAAGCCCAGTCAAGTTAGAATAATCAGTTTTGTTTGATGTAAACACATTGGCAGAGATCTCAAATTAGGGGCAAATCTTGGGTTAAAATTGTCATGAAAACCAATTTGAATTGTCCTGTAAATAGCATAAAATTAATGGCTTTTCAGCTGCCAGTGAGAAGCTGGCTGAGTCTGGTCTAGGAAAGACAGCTGCTCAGTCTGGAGGAGTCTACCAAGCCATCCAAATCAAGACATGTACTGTATGGAATGCTGAAAACGCAACTCAAAAAAAATTACGTAAATTTCTGTATCAGTTATTCATATTCAAAACTTCAAAATCTCAGCTTTCCCTATCTTTGCAGTTTATTCCATTGGGCAACTAGTAGCCTGTGACCAAAAGGGGACCTTAGTATGAATTTAAATGTCTGTAAAATTAAACCAACACCAAAACAAATGCTCTGTGATTGCTACTGAGACTTTCAGCTTATAATTCAAGCAAACAAATTTCTTTAAATGTTTGACATCATCTCCGAATGCAAAGCACAATTCACGAAAAGCTGTATGGAGAAATAGGATATGCCAATTAGAGCAAAGTATCTCAATAATCTAGATTGCTTATCCAAAAGCGTCCCACTCATCACACTTTCTATTGTCTATGGTCTATAAATTTAGAGTAGGGAAGTTCTGATCTTCAGTCAGACCACAGCTGCTGTAAACTGCACGTGAAAAAGTTGAGATCACTTGGAAGAGCGTTCAAGAAATGCTCACTGACTTAATTGCCCTCCTTTAACTCTTTCTCTATCCCAGTTGTTGAAAAACATTCCAGTTTGTTAGACACCCATGCACACACAGAGCTATCTCATGGATATTCTGCACACAAGACAGGTCAAAAGACTGGCCAGTGATGAACAAAATGCAGAAGAAATATTGGAAATTGAAACAAGCTCACCAAAGAATGAAGATGAATATGCAGTAACATCTGATGCAGAGCTGGATGGCAAATTAAGAGATAAACCTAAGGATCATAAAGAGTGTCAGTATGATGTGATATGTATGATATGAATACGTGAAAATGGCATCATTTTTCCTGCCACTAACAAGTAGTAGTTACTTTCAGAGGGCAGTCTCAGTCATTTGTATCGTTTGAGAAGCCCCAAAAATGGTATCTAGTGTTGGAATTGCATTATTGTTTTCTGAATCTATTCAGCACAAAAGAGGAGGACTTTCTTAAATTATTCTCCACTCTAAAAGGTATCATTACCATGTCTGTGCGCACACCCCTGCATACACTAAGGTCTGGTGGAATAGCTTAGCACTTTTGAGTTTACTGCATTAATCGAAGTGTTATCACAGAGTCTGACAGCCAGATGGACAAATCTTTCTGTTGTATAGGGCTTCTTGGGAATCGGGAGGATGACAACAACAAATAAGCCACATTCCCCTTTTTTAAAATATTTGCAGCATTGAAGGCTACTAGGTGACACAAATCCCTCATTTGTGTGATTCTAAGCCTGAAAGCACATTGCTGATCAAACAGTGGATGCAGGCATCCAGAGGCACCTGCTGAAAAACCTGTACTTTGAACCAAAGTCTGGAAGGTGTGGCATGGGTGTGCATGAGCAGAAAGAGTTGTTCATACTACGATGTGGTTTGGATTCACAACAAACATCTGTTTTCTGATGTCCCCTGTTAAAGTCAATATAGTAATTTGTTTTCTAATTTAAAAAGCACAGATTTCCATTTCTCTCCCATCTTTTCCCTCTCAGGTTTTGCATCAACTTTAGCCTGAATCTTGGAAGGTTCATAAAAATGTGGGAACTCTTTTTGATCTTAATAAACAATCAAGAAAAAAAAAAGTCAAAATCTGTCAGAATTTCACTGAGTTCCACCAGGGACTAGAACCTGTTCATGTGCTTGTAAGACCACCATGATCTTTGACTCTTCCACTCTCAAATTCAGATCACAGATCTTATCTTTCAGCACATCTTGGGTTGGTAGTTCATTATTTTGGTTGACTTTGTGCATAGGATGAGGCATTGGAATTTGCTGGCAGCAGGCTTTCAATACTTGGAGCAAGGATCAAGTATAGTTCTTGGTGTTACACAAAAGACATCAACATGCAAGTGGTCCTCTTAATATATCCATAGCATTTAAAAGACTAACAAATTAAATAATAGTAAGGTGTTGCCTTTAGGTTTAAGAGCATACATGCAGAGACCCTCAACTGACGGTCTCTCCTGCTTCTCAGAAAACTGCACTATGGCCTGTAGTTACATCCAGCAGTTAAACTACTGAACAAAATGTTTCCTAGATCTGAATAGCACAGATTTAAGCAGATTCTGGTTTCAGTTACAGTGCTGTAACTCCAGAGCATGACAGTGAAGCCTATCAAAATCAATGGACTTAATATAGATTTACAGAGAAGCTTACATGCACCCTATCTGAATGTAATTTACAATAATTAGCTCTTGTATCTTGATGTAGCTGAAAATTGAGTCAGAACCAATCTCCACAAAAAAATCAAATATTGTATGTCAGCAAAGCCTCTTCTGGAAGGAAATAAGATTTGTCTTCATAGTAACTAAGCTTTGGAGCAGAATGGTGAGGGGGAGGAGATGATGGTTTTTCTCCCCTTCTAATCCAATCTATTTGAACAGAAGAATCAAAACAACAGATGTTTAGTATGAAAAATGCTGCCAGAGACAGCGGTGCCACAAAATCCAGCATGAACTCACCAAAGATGAAACGATGAAGAGGCTGCAGTTTCCCTGTTTCAGTTTTACCAGCCTCTAGTCAGCTGCAATTTAAATGTAGAAGTCTAGAGTGTCATGTTAAAAAAAAGCCATCATTTTTGCAAGGAGAGCAGTTTACAACCTGTGCACCGTCTCACCATGCACCATTCTGAATCTCTGCAGTATCTATAGTATTGCTTGCTAGATGTAAACAGAGGATTATGAGCTGCAAAATTTTATCTGACAGATAATTCTCAAGAATATTAGACTATGTACCAGAGAAGTCTGTTTTAATGAAAGAAATCTTTATTTCTAATCTTTTCTCAGCTTGCTGCAGTATAGTGCAGCAACTGAAAAATATTTTCATTTTTGGGATGTCTGAATTGTATCTCTCGTATCTTGGCAGACACAGTTGAAGCTAATTATTTTGCTTAGTTGGCTTGAGTATTGCTTTCACTGTTTCCTACCGGTCTTCTTTAATTACTTTTTAGAATTTATAAGACAGCAGTTTGTAGGGCTACTACTGTAAAAAGTAAGAAGCATAAGCTTTTTTATTTCCCTCCGCAGCAGTATCTTCTTGCCATTTACCCTTCTTATTTTACCACCCACTCCATGTTTTGCAAGGCAAGTATCTGTTATTTTATTCCTCACAGGAGTATCAAGATCAAGGAGGTAAAAGTCTCCCTCCTCTTAAATATATCAGGTTTTGACCTTTAGGCTAACATCTCCCAATATAGCAGACACTCCAGGTGCCTGATGCATTGCCACTGTATTTCTCTTCCCACATACATCACTGACTACATTATGATATTAGGGCCACTACAGCAGGCAGTATTTGCTTTTGACACACCTGTTTGTCATTTACATTTATTCTGCAAAAGTCTCAGCTGTTAAGTTTTTCCTCCACCTTTAGAAGAACTACCAAGCACCTGAAGAGCAAGAGGTAAGTGGAAAGGAAGCACAGCTGATGCTCAGGCTGCAGCCCTGGTTGCTAGCATCTCTTCTACACACTAGCAGCAGGGCTCTGAAGAACCCTCACCCATGGTCTACAAGCACAGTCAGATGTCTGCACCCCTGTAGCGTAAGTCACCACCCTTGCCCAGAAGCTAATCCTCCACCTGTGCCTGTGGTCCTAATTACTTTCAATGAAAGGCACAAATAGCTTGAAACACCACTCTTTTGTGTGTGTATGTGACTTTTGTCTTAATTATATTTCATAAACTGTCTACAAGTATGCGGCCGACACTTGTCAGTAATCAAGTTTGAGTCTTGTTTCAAACAGAGGTGTCACCTGCTTATGTCAAGTTGAAATCTAGTTTAGTCTTTAAATGTGATTCTGTCTATATTGCACTGCTACCCAGTGAAACACTGTATTGAAACAAGACCTCAACAGAAATACCTCAATGACCTCTAAAAAAGAATTTTGTTCAACTTGACTTGCAGTTTATTTTCTTTTTATTGCTGGGAAGTTTGATTGCTCTGAGATAAAAGAATACTGTTATATATAAAATTTTATAATTTTAAATTCTTATTTTTATTTATATGCTTATATAATTTAATGTTATAGTTTAATTTATTTGGTCCACAAAATAACGAATCAACATTTCTTTCTGAAGGTTGGGGTTTTTTTGTTCCATTCAGATGGCCTGCACAGATATCTACTACTGATTAGTGGAATACCGAGGAATCCTGATAGGGAATTTATGGTACCATGTAGTAAGAAGCTTATTCTAGTTCAAGGCTCTTCTTCCTTTTGTCCTTCTTTTTAGCATTCTTATTATTTAAATAAATACTGAATATATAACATTAGGGCTAAATAATCTCCATCTCTCTCTTTTTATATATATATTATATATAGTCTATAACATCGGGATACATTAAAACATTTACGCTCTCCTGAGGCAATCACTGCTTCAGATTGAGCATTGACACATTAGGTTTGAGATTTCATGAAAAAATACATTCATGCTGCATTTTCACAAACAGAAGAAAACAAAGTCCTTTGTTAAACTGTCAACCTAACTAGACTTTGCAGAGCCTAATACTGGAGCTATAATTGTAATGAAGGAAGAGCTTCATAATCCTTGAAAACTTTAATGGTGCCTTATACTAAAAAAAATTTTATGGATTAAAAAGGATTTTATGTCTTTCCAATTACAAGTTTAAATGCTGGCATAGTAGTACATAATTGCAGGTGTGCTATTCATTATAAATCATACAACAGGACTACTAAGGTGGAAAGTTTACAGAAAAGTTCCCCCTTAATCCTTAAAAAACCCAAACAAACAAAGAACAATCTGGGACATTAAAATCTGTATTTTACAGATGTGTTAAGAATATTTATGAGAAATGGTTTGGAAATTAATATTTAGAATTACAACTGCGTAGCCTTTCAAAATGCTGTCTGCTGTTCATAATGAGCATTTCAAAAGTATTAAACATTCAGAATTCTTTCAAAATGTTCATTAATTTATACAAAAAAACATATACACAAATGATCCCTCATATTTCTTTTCAACTTTTTTCTTTTTTTTTTATTTAGGGCATTATTATTATATATATCACAGATACGATGATTTTTTCTAAACTTCCATAAATCTCAAGAAAAAGAACAGAAAAATTTCCCTTTTTAAAATTCCTGGAAATGTTACATTGCTGGAAATGCCTTCTTAAGCCCCAGAGTTCAATTAAAGACATTTAAGTAGAAAACCAGCAAACAATATCAGATTTCATAATACTGTAAAATATTCACATTCATCTTCCTTTGTAGCATGCCCTTAGCCATTTTTTCTTCCCAACACCCATCATTTCACCATTGTTCCACGTGAAGTCTGACATGGACATTAGTGACTTGTTTTTAATTAATTCCTCCCCCAACCCCATGTACACCACATCTAACTTCAAATGTCAAAACCTGAAGGTCTTTATCCATCTTATCAGTTTGAACAATGTGCTTGTTCTGCCACCTCCAGAGCACTCATGATAAAAATAGTCAATAAATTGGAATTGCCACACATTTTATTTCTTTGTTACTTCTTTTAATAGCCATATCTGAGGAAGAAAATAAGTTAGGGCTCTTATTAACGTTTCAGGCAGAGCAGAATGCAAGTGAAGCTGGAAAAAGGACAGATGTCAAGGGAAGGATTATCCTTTCTTCTGCCTGGCAAAGGTTTTCAACTTTTTTTTTTTTTTTTTCAGTTAACAGTCCCCATTCACTCAGTTCAATGCACTGATGTTAATTCAATTGAAGGTATGATTCAGAAAACATGCATGTATATGGTGCAGAGGTATTTGGGGGGACATGTGTCAAAAACAAAAGCCATTTTATACCTAAAGAGAAAACCACTTTCCTAACTCTGCATGTAAAGTACAAGCTAGCAGGTGTTGATGATCTGGTGATAAAAGGGAGCTCTACGCACCTCTCCTCCCCATCATTCAAGACAGTTCAATCTCTGTGCCTGCTCTATTTCTTTCCCACACATTTTTCTCCTCTTCCAGCTGGGCTACACAACCACCTCAGACTGAATGTTAGTATAAGCCCATCCACAGAGATATACCAAATCCAAAATTTCAGCTTGATATGCTAACACTTGGCAAAGCCCTATGCAATTCTGTAAGAGAGATCTTACTGCTGAAGTGCCCAGGCAACAATAAGCAATAGCTGTTGTTACACACTCAAGCTATTATTGGACATTTTCAGTCAACAGATTGAAGGTGAGTTCAATGCTATTGCTGGGTAGACAGACACACACCTTGCTATCAAAACCAGATCCTTCACCCACTTGTCTACCGAGAGTTGGCAAGAGTGCAAGAGTCATTACTGTATGACATTTTAATTCTATTTATATTCAGAATGCTGGGAGTTCCAATTAAAAAAATGGGCATTGCCTAAGTTGGGCATTTGAAATGTTCAGATGCACTGTTGGCCATGAGCATGCAAACAGGTTCCCGTTATTGCTGTAAATACATGGTTACGTTTATGGAACATGCATCTCTGGCTTTACTGTTCTTGACACATGGTAAGAAGGCAATGAGGGGCAGCCTGCGTGTGAATGCTGACAAACATGAAGGCTAAAGTCTTAATTTTAACTATGCTGTAAGCTACAGACAGACTTCTCCCATGTTTCCCCAAAACATACTGCTCACTTGGGTCTTTTGTATGTTACTATTTTTTCTTCCTTTACCTTCAGATTGACCATTGTCTCACCTCGGGCAGGAGCTACCAATATTCAGCCATAAAACTACAATATCTGATACCCTCTGGAGCAAGCCTGCATGGAATACAGTGGAGCATTGCTGTGGATAAAAGATGAATCCCAGGAGCTGCTGTATCCTGACAAATGCAAGCAAAAAGTAAATGTTCACTCATCCATATAAGTACTGGTTGCCAACAAGTTCACCATGATTTAAGTAGAGGCGAAGACATGTCATCTTAGTGCATTTTTAAGCTACTGATATCTATTGTATCTCATGAGTGGGCTCAGCAAACAAAACAAAAACAAAAGAATCCCCTCCATACCTTGAGAACAAAAAACTATTTTTCCCTGTGTTTGTTACTAAAACAAGAATGTGCTTATCATCCCAAACAAGTCACCATAAGAGGAACTGTGCAACAACTTTCCTACTCATGTACATACTTACCTTCTGAAAGTCTCTCTATCTTCTGTCTCTCCAGCAGTTGCTCTTTTAAGTGCTTTTTCTGAGCAAACAAAAGGGTGAAGAAAAACTTAACTCTGTTTTCTGCCTGAAACACTCTGCACCAGGGTGACAGTGTAGTTATGTGCAAAGTGCACAGAGTTAAAATTCTGTAAAATAAACCCAATGAAAGTCAAAGTTGCATGTCTACTGCTAGGTTACTGTACAAGATTACCTGTGTATCTTCAGTACATTTTCACTTTCAGGAAATGGAGGTTATAATTACTATTCAGTATTTCTACACTCTTCTCCAGCAGATGGTCAGTTTGTCTGGGACATACACAATCACCTTATTATACAAGCATACTGGGTTTCTGGGCAAGATTTTGGTAGCCAGGGGCGGGGTTTACAGGGCTGGTTTCTGTGAGAAGCTGCTGGAAGCTTCCCCTGTGTCGGACAGAGCCAATGCCAGCCGGCTCTAAGATGGACCCGCTGCCAGCCAAGGCCAAGCCAATCAGCAATAGTGGTAACACCTCTGGGATAACATTTTTAAGAAGGAAAAAAAGTTGTGGGACAGAGAGAAATGGCAGCTGGAGGGTGAGAACATGTAAGAGAAACAACTCTGCAGACACCAAGGTCAGTGAAGGAGGGGGAGGAGATGCTCCAGGTGCCAGAGCAGAGATTCCCCTGCAGCCCATGGGGAAGACCATGGTGAGGCA
>JANZLQ010000001.1:23562947-23582936 GCA_026212715.1 Elanus axillaris | reverse complement strand
CCAGCCTTCTCGCTGGCTGGGCATGAGAAGCTGAAAAATCCTTGACTTAGTCTAAACACCACCCAGCAGCAACTGAAGACATCAGAGTGTTATCAACATTCTTCTCATACTGAACTCAAAACATAGTGCCTACCAGCTACTAGGAGGACACTTAACTCTATCCCAGCTGAAACAAGTTTCTACTTCAGTAAGTCCTTAACTGTAGATGACCTGTAACATACTTTAAGTTGCATTCAACTTCTGAAGCAACTCAATCTCCCACTTCATTACATGTACCAATCAATTCACATTAGGCCAGCATTTCTGGTTTATTGGGAGACAAGAAAATACTTTAGTTATTATTTGTTTGCCTACACAAACACCCTGAGGTCAGTTTAAATATTTTATTGTTTTAAAAGGTCTTATTAGATTTAACAAAATATTACTTCATTTTGTCTTTTTTCTAGCTCTTTGGAATATGACTGAAGCTGTATAAACATGGCTCAGCCTTTTTGCAGATCTGGATCTCCTTTCAAATCCAGATACCACTGGATGTTCAGCAGATGAACTGCTTAATGTTTATACATGTATCCAACAGGCAAATATTTACAGTATTTTGTTAGTCATTTTCACAACAGACAAATCTCATTTTACCATTATAAAGAATGCTTAAATCCCGCTCCAAACATACATCATCATCTGGCATGATGGTGGACATTTAAGTTCCAAGGAGAACAGCATTAAAGGATCCTACTATGAGCTTTAAAATAAAAATCAGTCTCTAACACCTTGGGTTTGGGACATTTTAGAGCTGTTTGAAAGCCTATTAAGCTGGCATGATTCAATGCAGAAAAGACTTGTTTTCTGACACATCACAGAGGGAAAAAAAGGTGTGGGGGGGGAACTAGATCTAGCTAATTACTTTTTATCCCGTGGTCTTCTAAAAATAAAATCCCTGGGGTTACCAACCAAATACTAGTACCAGGAAAATACTCGAGGGCATACAATGGACTCTTTTTAACTGTTTTATCTTCAAGGAAATGACATGCTTAGGACTCACACCTCTGAGACAGCAAAACTGAATTTTGGACTTAAAAGTGGATAGAATGAATGATGGTATAATTTCCCAATGCTGAGGAAGCCATAACTTTTCAGTTTTAACTGCACTTTGAAAGCTTTAGAATTCTTCTGCTGGCTATTTGCAATTTCACAGGAACTTTTTTGGCAACAAAGGTGAGATTGACCACAGGTTCTGCACCGTTTCTACTACAGTTAGAAATATAGATCCAGTGTGCCAAAAATGAGGTAACACGGCAATCTCATGGTTAAATCTTGATATTGTCAAAGAAAAAAACACACACAAAAATATCCAGGTTAGGCCAGGATGTAGCCCTTTTATGAATTTGCCTAGTACAAGATGACATTGGTCAAGCTCTTCCTTAACTTGTAATTATCTTCATGCAGCACAAAAAATAGCATCAACCCTCTGTGGGCTCCAGTAAGCCTTAGGCCGTGCAGAATTACACTGCAGGACACAGTCTGAACATTTCTTTTAGTTTATGCAGATTCTAGCTGCTCTTGCATGTCAGATCCTGTCAGTTCTGAATGCACAGCAGCGGGTTTTAAAGGGTATTTTAACTGGGGTTGTGGCTCTAAAAAGAGATGTATGGCACAACTGAAGTTGTTATGGAAGAAAAAAAAAAAAAGGGCAGTGAGGCAACAGTGCTTTAAACAAGCAATGGAACTGAAGACACGTTTGTGAAACTATGGTCTTTGAACAGCTGCATTAGATGCTGTCCAGAGCTTGCAGTTTAAGATCCAAATCACCCCGTACTGCAACTCCTGAACTAAATGACCTGCTGCTCTCCATGTATTTGGCTTATGGTATAGGTGGATACTGGTGATTTGGGATGGCAGCTGTTACACATCTGCAGGAGAATGCCGCCATCCATCCTACTCTTGGGGCAAGGACATCGCCTTGCACTTTTTATTTGAAGAAATTTGTTGGAACTTAGCAAACAGCTCCCAGAAACCTGAAGATCAGTTTTATGGGCTGAAGACACAGCTTACAACTTGCATCAAAAGTCATTACGAAAAGATCATTTTCTGTGTGGGGAAAGGGAATTGTTCCATACATGCCACAGGAACATGCTGTTAAGCAACCTCTTAACAAAGGATTAAATATCTACAACTCACCAAAGGTTGAGAATGGTCTAGTTTTGTTTGGGTTTGGGGGTTTTATTTTTGTTTGTTTTGTTGTTTGATTTTTTTTAAACAAACTGCTCTATTTAAACACAAAACAGGAACAAAAACTTCACCTCAGGAGAGAAGCAACTGATAATTATCTGACTGCTCAGCCTAGATTGTAGTTTCCCAGTTGATTTTAACCATATCCACTGCAGCAATTACAGAGAGTTTTGCCTGCAAATTGTAAACCAAATTCTGCTGTAGCTCTTCATCTACCCTACACATCACCTGAATATGTCTTGTAGCTGAGCAGTGCTTCTATCAATTCTATATACAGAAGAGTATTTTTAAGACATGATTAAAATCCTGAATTTGCAAAAGCCACGTGAAAGATTTGGGCTAGGCCAGGATGTAGCCTTTTTGTTAATTTGTCCAGTAGGTCAAGTTCTGCCCTAACTTGTAATTAACTTCAGAGGTTCAGAAAGATGAAGTGCAAACAGAACAGATTCTCACCTCCTGCCTGCCTGCCACACACAGCCAGATGAATTCTGGCAGTGCTCACTGTTCACAAACTTGTAGTGGAGCACCCACTGCTAAGAAACTGAGAAACCTCCCCAAGAGCCATTTCCATCAACAGTGAAATTAGTGTTTACAGTGAAAGTTTACACTGGTCAGATACACATCTATGGTTTGAAAAGGCATCCACAACATTCTGTGTAACAGTTTCTTAATCAACATGCTAATCACAGCAGCTATGTACCCATGCTCGTAAGTGTAGGAATTAACGAGCAGTGTTCTACTTGCTTGAAGTAATTAGTTTTTAATCTACTACTGAATTTTTTCTTTCCTACAAGCAATGTCACCACAATGTGAAAGTGTTACTCATTACAGGCATGTTCCTACATCAATACAAGCATCAGTTACAGGGCCACAGCTTCAGGTATGTAAAACAGGGTTCTGTAAATAGATAGTGCAGGAGGTGGCAAATAGGGCTTGTTTGGCATGAGTAAGACTTGGAAACAAGGCACATGCAGTGGTGATGAATCCAGCCTACCTGAAGTGTGGGAGAACTTCACCTGAATTATTTCCTCCATCCTATTCTAACTTGAAGTCTACTTTACACAGCACTTAACCAGTACACATCTGGCAGCTGAACAGTCCTACTGTAAATGCTGTATACAGAAGGAATATTTTAAGACAGTAGCACTTGAAAAGTCTGAGTGGGATGACCATTTTCTACAACTTCCAAATGCTGAGCAGAGAGCCAAGAGGAGGCAAGAGAACAAGGGGATAGGATAAAACACGTGAAGCCTTGGCTTACAACTCCTATACCAATTTGCTATGCAATCAGACCCAACTCTAAGAAAAAAAAATGAGGCACCCAATAAATTCTCCTAGCTGGTCTCCTGCCTGGTTCTCTCTCTCACAATCTGAACAAAATGAGCAGCTATTTAACTGCAGAACATAACTGCTCACAATGAGAACAGTGAAGCAAAAATTAGGAGGACTGTCATTGCTCACCACACAGAGTTATTCTTTCAGTTCTCTGTCTTCACAGGTTATCTTCATCAGCCTCTTAATGTGTCTTGCAGTCTACCTATATGTAATACAAGGTGTGAAAAGAATTTAAACATCAGATGTATTTAAAGTAAAATCATTGTTATGTGCATGAAACCATAAACACTAGATTTGTAGTTAGTGGTGGAGAAACAGTTCAATGGAGATTGTGGTAACAACCTATTTAATAAAGAAACAGGTTCTGTTCACCTGGAGACAGACAAACATCCACAGACAACTGAACAGGCAAAAAAAAAAAAAAGAAAGCAAGCATCAAATACAGAAAAAGACTCTTCTATTCCACTCCAGACTTCAACAGCTGTGAATTCCTCTTTTATGTTTTAACCAAGTAGTTTCTGAGTTAGACACAAATTTACCCACAGGCTCTGGCTGTGAAATGCACACTCTTGGGAAGTTGATGCTGCTGTCCCATCTTTTGGTCCAACTCTTTCCACTGATGGAAAAGCACAAGCTAGCCCTGCTTTGAGGGGTACACACTAGAAATCCTTCCAGTTCCTCAAGATTCAAGGAAATCTGCTACCTCTCTCTTCATTCTGGAATGAAATACAGTTGACAATGATTTTCCAGAAGGGGAATTACTCCAAGCCTTTTAGACAAATTAGACTTAAATTTAATAAAAGAGCTAGCAAGAAGCCCCAAAATACATAATTTATCTAGCTCACTATTTCTAGTGTAAAGGAGCCCTGGCTCCAAATTCTGCTTATGAAGAAAGAAGCTTGTTTTGAGTGAACAGAAATATGTAGCATATGAGACTATTTCAACAAACAGCCTAAGTACTTTCCCAGGTAGGCTTCAGCAGTTGCCTTCTACTGAATAGCAGTATAAATCTAGCAGCAGGAATCCAGGTCTTTTTTCTCAGTCCTGTTCCCATACCTTCACTCCCAGGAGAACATATGCTGAATCCCTCCATTCCCAAAATCCAGGACTTGGGGCATCTTCCCATAATAGTGGAATTGTAAAGTACTCAGGAACTGATCAAACCTACTGCAGATGAAGATGGGGAAAGGCAGATTCTCAGCGTTATTCTGAGGATGCACTGGAGGAATAAGGGCATTGATTAGTTAAAAGTATGTGTTTTATATGAAGTAAATGCCTACTGTCCTCAGGGTAAATCCTCAGGCAAATCTTCAGGCTATGAGAGTACACAAAACCCCTTGCTACTAGAAATAAATCCAAGATTAGCCCATAGCTCGAAGTGATGACTTTTTATTTTAGGAAAAAAAAAAATCCAAAAAACATTCCACTATTGCAGTTTGTAAAATTTTCACTGTTTTCAGTAGAAACAGTTCATAAGTCAGAACTCAAGATTCAAAATAACATTGTGCAAAATAGTACTGGCATAACTACACATAACAAAGACTAGTGTAAATCAAGAATTCAACTGAAATTAGTTGAGCTGCTCCAGTTTTACACCAGTGTACATCACCTCAGAATAGGCCCTTTTTGCAGAACATCCCTGGAATTCCTCTGGCTTATGAAAATCACCTTACATGCAACAAGTAACTTATCAGTACAACATATGCAAGAACAGCTCCACAAGTTATCACAGTGTAACAAAGGAAAACATATTAGCCAATTTCATACAAAGGCAAATCTAATGGAAGTTTTGGACACCCCTTGACTGCTACCCTCAAAAATTGCACGTTATAAATGAATTAATTTAGAATAAAGCCAAGCAATATTCTTCTTTAACTATCAGTACACTGACAATTAGGGTGGATGAGGTGTCCAAAAGTTTTTGGTTTTTTTAAGCCTACTAGATTTTCCAGAGTTGTTTCAAAAGGAATTTGTGTAAGAAATGTTAACTTGCAGTGTTATCAGGCCAAGTCCTCTTCTGCAATTCAGATAGACCTTTCAACACTACAGAAGTCTCTGTAGTCAAATACAAATCCCAATGAAGAACTATTAAACAAAGACCATACCTTAAGTATTTACTGATGACATGCAATGAAATCAAGCAAGCAGTAACAGGACTCCGTTTACATTTGGAGCATTCAGAAAGAAACTGTTGCAATTCAGTTGGGGTACAGGACTGGAATTTCACAAAACATTTATGAATAGTTAACATTCTCTCCCCACTTGACTTGACATGCAAAGTAACAGTTTCAAAACAATGCATCTAGGTCATTCTTTGTATAAACAAAATGCTAAGAGCAGAACTGATTTTCAGAGTTTCTGCACACTCACAAACTCATGTCAAGAAAATATACAGGTACGTCTTGCTCTAAGTGGTCATTTTGTTCTCCTACCTACCCAGGTTTAAAAAAACAATTCCATAAGAACTCTTTGATCACAATGAAACCAATTTTTCCACAGTGCTTTTCACCTCCCTAGGTTAGGAAAGGCGTACCTTTAATTATCTTTTCTAAAAGCAAATATTTTTATTTTAATATCTGGTAACCTCGTTTGGGTCTAAACCATAACGACATCTTTAGGCTATGACATTTGATGAAGGGCACACACTTAAAACTATGGAATTATATGGAGAAAGCACAGTCCTGACCTTTTCAAGTGTCTGGATGCTTTTATGTCAAGGATTTTTTTTTTTGCAGCTTATATTCACTTCATGACAACAAGTAAGAACAACAGACAAGCTTTCCTTTGGAGATATGTGTACGTGCATATCAGTTTTGGATGAGAACAGGTCTGCAAGTCTGTCCCTAAAAAAAAGATTCTTACAAATACCAGTCCTGCCTCAACCCATAAAGATAAAAACAGCAGACCTATGCAGACTGTATGTGTGTGCACTTGAGTCAAATGGAAATCAGGATACCCAAGATGTCACCCTGCAGCACTGATCTTTGCAAGTCTCTGGTGACTTTCTACGCCTTCTCCTTTGCCCTTACAGTTTCACAGAGAAGCTATCAGATACTCAGCAGGGAAACATTCAGCAAGGAAGTATGGACATCACTGGCAATGAGTTAATGTGAAGATATCAGTTAGCACTTCAGAGATGGCAGGGAGAGAATAGGTAATACTTCAGCAAGGAATTATTGCTGTACCATTGAATTCTATTAAGCTCAAAAAGAACAGGAAGTTAGGCCTAAGGCAGGAGAAAGGTTAATGGATATGACTTTGTTTTTTTTCTTCCTAAAAGGCTCAGCTTCAGTTTTCCAACAATCTCAGATTCTGAATTCCAGTACATTGTATTTTAGAACCAAAAAATAGCCCTGAGACTGAACATACCTATTTAGAGCTGCTATTGCTTTACAGAAATCAAACACAGCAATCATTACTTCCACAGTATGCAATATTTAATTTTCACTCCCTTTTTTCCTCACTTGGGACATGTACACATGACCAAGAATTTCTTTCCAAGATGTATGTACTCAAGCATTACCTGTCACTTTTCCAAGTACTTAAATATGTTCCTACAGGATTATGGCACCAAGCAAGGAAAGAATAGCTGAAGCAGGTCAAACTTTAACAAAGAAGTCCTCTTCCCTTGTGCCTTGAGTTTTTAAAAAAAGGATTCCAATAGTCACAGCTGCCACCATGGACCTTCATTACAACAACAACCTCCTTCCTTGTGACTTATGCAGAATTTACAACTGGAGGAACACCATTCAGTAGATCTCAAAATCAACTGTCAGTGTAACTGAACACTGCCTCCAGCCTTTAAGTGTGGCTAGAAGTGTAAAATACCAAGAAAACAAGAATATCAAGTGTGTCAAGTTGTGCATAAAAATAGACCTTTTTTTAAGCTACAAAGTAGGCAATCAAGGAACTGACTAGGTCTATGCATAGTTAGGATTTAAAGTATGCCAAAAGAACTTGAACTCTTTCAGAAAACCTGTGCTTGAGTAATGCATGGGTCAACCCCCAAAAAACTGAATATCCCACCCTATACATAAAAGAATTTTAAAAAAGCTCCATGCACTCTCAAAGCTATTTTGAAATTGATTTAAATACTTTATCTAACAGCTCTGGTATGGCACAAGACAGCACATAAAAAGTTTAAGGCTAATTTTTGTATGCACACATGTCAAAGCTGGTCTCAGAACAAGAGCTGTCGTATTTTTTTAATTCTGAGTGTTTAGTGTGGATTCATAATAAAGTAGAGCTGCCACGGCAATAGTAGAGTTGTCCTGCGTATAAAAAAAAGACTGAATGTTGTCCTGAAAGCAGTTTGGTTTTATAAAAAGCAGAAAGCTCACACATTCACATTTGGTTTTTATCAGAGCAGCTCACTAATTTGTACAGTACATTGTCCAATAACATACAATGTAAACTACCAAAGAGATGCTCAAGTACTACAACAACAGGTGCAAAAGAAAGTCCTAGGTAAGAAAGCCCACTGCTATTTGGGAGAGTCACACTGTGATGAAAACAAACATGAGAATGCAGTTTTGGTGAAGTCAGTTAAGTCTCAAGGCTGTAATAAAGGCTATTTGTTACCTTTAGCCCTTTGGTTCTTAACCATTCAGTTAAGATCTCCTGATAAAGCACTAGGCAGTTTGGTATTGATGGAGAAGCTCTTTACATGCTACTGTTACAGAAACAGAAAACAGACTTAAAAGTACTTCCTTCACCTGAATGATCTGATCTTCCATGAATTCAGTCATACCAGATTTAAACAAACCTGTCTAAAGCAGTAGATTTTAGACTTCAAATTGCACTGTAACTGTTTTAGAAGAAACTAATTAATATCCACAAAACCTAGAAAAGAATTATCAACTGGCCAAATCACACAAATTTGATGCACAAAGCTGGTTATTTTAAAGCTCTGTCCCTCAACAACTTCTTCATTGTAAATCAGAGCTGTTACTTCAAAATATAGTTCTTTAGTCCCATCTGCATAATCCTACCTATTTTGATGGGAAGAAGAACAGTAAAGCAAATTCTGCTTGTCTGCTAACTTAACAGGTCTAAAATTTTAATACTTCCTGGTATATTTTTCATTTGCTGCATTTTTGCATAATGTTTTAAAAAGGGGTTCATTATGCCACAAACACAGGACTAGCATGCTAGTGTGATTTACACTTACTTGCTGAGTAAAGTACATTGCTATCTTAGTTATTTATGTTGGTTTTAAAAGAACAATAAGCGTGCATCAAAACTATGACTATTATCTGCACAGGTATGCAGGGTTTTTTCTTCTCCCAAGTGAAATGTTTGCAACCAAATTTAGCATATTAAGCACTGAACAAAATTGTTATATTTGCAGTATCACCTTTAAATAGACACAGTTACTAGGGGAGCCGAGTATGCAACTGACCCATGGAAGCTATGTATATGCAAGCCAGTGACAACTGCCCATGTGTAACAGACCAATATACAGACCCAGAGACTGTCCATGATGACACTTTGAAATTACTGAATCTAACTCTGTAAAAGAGGTACAAGGTCAACTTGTTTTATAAGTTGATGATGACACTGGTATTCAGGTCACTGTAGTTTTTTTGCATATCTATATTGTATTTACTAAAACCTAAGTAATGTGCTCCAGGAACACATGAGAAACCTCACTGAAGTTCCTAAACTGCTTCCGTTTGCGATTGCCTTTCCCCCCATTTTCATTTTTTATTATAATTTCAAAGGAACCATAAACTGCTGCACATCAGGAAAAACCAGGTATCAAAAAATCCTGTTTTACATACCACCCTAAGTTTCTAGTCAAAAAGGGAGAATGTATCTACTACTGTAAACTTCTGTGTAACAGATACCATGCCTGACAAGCCATCACCTTCAACAGACACACAAAACACCGCTATGATAAAAGGGAGGAAATCATGCACAGATATTTCAGTATTATGTGACCAGGTTCTATAATACAGTGATAAGTCATATCAGAGCAAATTTGTGCCAAGAGCGATTAATGATTCAGGCTGACTAACTCCGTAAATAGCCAAGCAAGCCTGTAAGAGTCAAGTAGCATATTTTCTGGAAGAAAGAATACCGAGTAAGAGGGTAACATGTTTTTTCCCCACCCCTGCACAAAAATCCTACAGACAAATAGAACAATACTGGGGCAAGTGCTTTAAAAATGCAATTTTCCAGCCAATAAACCAACACTGGTGGGAATTCTGTGAAGGAAGGAGTTTTAAGAATGTGACTTACCTGAAGTACAAAATTCCGATATCAAAAAAATGTACACTATATACTAAGACTGCTTTTTGGATACTCTTCTGTTTTAAAAGTTGCAAACATATTAACTTGTCTTATTCTGTTTAGGACTGAGGCTGTTCAGCAAGGTCACATAATTTGAGACTGCCAAAATACTTCAGCAATCCTTTGGTCCCAGCAGCTGTAAAACAGCCAAGTAAAAAAAAGAACTTTCCCTACAAAAAAAAAAAAAAAAAAAAAAAAGAAAAAATTGGGGGGAATCATAATAATCACCACCAGGGAAGTGTCTTCTAAACACCATCTGCTATGCACCAGAAAAGGCAAATTTTTGTTACAAAATACACATTTTCATACAAAAGACATCTTGCAAAACCATCTGAATGCCCCTCCCTCTGCAGATTACAATGGTAAATGGGATCAGCTGGTTGGTCTTGAGATTTTGTTTTAATGGGAAAAAAGTCAAAGGACACACAGCATCACAACAACTGGTCCTTTAAATGGCAAAGGATTACATGACTGTCTGTCTTTACACCAGTGTTTTAAAAAGCAGGAGAGAAACACAACCAGTCTTCATAAGCAGAAAGTGCAACAGAGTATCAGCTGCTGCATCCTCCTGCACTTCTCAATGTGCTACCAAACTGTCAATTATACAAACAGTTCAATTATGACAGTGCCATAAATTGTTAAAACAATGCAAATAGTGTGATCAAAAAGGTCCAGTTAACTGGTTCCAATTTCTTCCCCAGTAGTCGCCCAGAAAAATGTCAAGACAATCTAAATCTATCCTTCGGCTTCCTCAATATGTCCCGATTGCTGGAGTATAGAGGTCTGTGGTATTACTGTACTTGTTCCACGAGAGATCCTGTCTTGATCTGTGTTTGTAGACAGGGAGGCCATAGAAATGGGCTGTAACAAACTGGGCGTCATGCTGGAGGAGACAGTCAGGCTGTGTGTAGTGCCCTTACGTGTGAGATCCTGTGTGGGAAGAAGTGGCTTGAGGATGCTGACAAGACAGAAAGCAGAACCACTTTTAGGAATGAAATTCACTTTGTTCTTGTCAGGGCAGTAGAAGGCTGGAATTTCATGCAATGGCTTTGGCCTAGAAATAAAACACATGCAACAGTTTCAAAATTATTCTGAACAATCAAATTCTGTCAATGGCAGGTATGTACTGCTGAACACATCACCAGAAACAAGTTGAGGTATAAACTTCAAGTATTTTAGCTACTCAGTACTTAATGACACTTGCACCATATGGCAAATGGCAAGATGGTTTAAACTGCGTCTTTACACATACTATGAGATAAACAGCATGTTCTTAGGGCAGGCTGTCTCCAAACCCAATGAAGACACTAACTGTATGTTGCAGATCACAAACCTTGTCCATGAATTGGCATACCCAACAAAAAAAACTATTCTTGATCACGTTCTCCAGAAACTTTCACAACCCAACAAGTTCTGCCCCACACACAAACAACCTTTATACAGCAAACCTGGTGAAAGAAAGCTGGCATAGCAATGTTCTTATTATTGCATATGTTAGAGCTGTTCATGATCATAGGGGGATCCCCCTTTCTAGTCTTTTGTCTCCTTTGCATGTTCAGCTGAGTGTGGCCTGAATCTCTGTAAAAGATGAGCCCATCTTACTTAAAAACTCAATGCAGAGAGCAAGTGTAGTATTCCTAAAGCAGCATTCATGATCAAATACCTACAATCTGGGAAGGAAGTGTCAAACACATATTTAGATCCTGACTTGCAGTTTTGCCATCTCAGCATGTAAGTCAGTCAACTCAGAGACATGCTTTATCAAAGAGAGCTGGAAGGCAAATTGTGGATAGCACAGGAATGCCTTCTGTGTCTATCTCTAACCCTGCAATGTAAGTCTACTATGCCAGTCTAACTCTACTTTAAGACAAAACTATGGGAATTTGTTCCAAAGCCTCTATTCCCTGCTGGAAAATAACCATCATAAATTTATACTAATTTTTTCTTGTTGCCAGCATTATCCTTTAGCCTATAACCTCCCCCTCTCTTCCATGTTCCATACCCTGGAGGTATTCAAAAAGCATGCAGACAAGGCATTTCAGGACATGGTTTAGTAGGCATGGTTGACAGTTGGACACGATGATCTTGAAGGTCTTTTCCAACCTAGATGATTCTGTGATTTTATGTGTTTGTAAGACAGAAAAATGCCCTTCTATCTTCATTCCACTAGGCCCAGCAAGCCCATCTTTCAGTATACTCTTGTAGGAGATACTCTACTCTGAGAAGTAATTCTGTTGATGAAACAGAGAATCAGCTAATATGGAAACACTCTAAGTGTCCAGAAAATTCAGCCCCATTTATGATTTTTTTTCCCCCAAATGAAACTCCTGTAAACTTCAAATAGAAATAGTGCTAAACAAAGGTTGAGCTTTAAATAGTTACACTCATGTATTTCATGTACATATGGAATGCAAGTATCAGATGTGAGAAAGATTCTGGCATGACACTGCAGTGCCTAAGAACTACCATAGCTAGGTAAAAAACTTCTGTAGAAGCCTGTTTCACTCTGTAGCAGAACAGTCCTACAGCTATGCAGCAAGGAAATCTGAAAAGAAATGCAAATGCAAGTCAAATCACAACAGAGTATGTTCTTCGAGCAAGTGAAGACTATCTAATCTGCTGGCAACATAGCTTCCACATTCTAAAATAGAGACAGGTAACTTAAGTTACTGTAATCCTTTCCACATTGCTATGGAGAGGCCACAGGCACTTCTCAAAATCCATCTGCTAAGATCAGAGGTGGAAAATACAAAAAGGCAGCTATAATTTTTATAATTACTACTTATACCAGATGCCATTGTTGAGATAATATAGGCATGAGAATTATAACCATATTATACTCCTTGTGTGATAAAATGAAATTTTTAACTACAGGTTAAGATTCTTACAACCAAGTGACATAAGGGTATAAAAAATCCACTGAAAATAATAATAAAACATAAACCCTCCCAGTATATTCCCAGATGACAAAAGTTGGCTTTTTCAGAATAACCAAAGCATCAAATCCTCAGGGTCAAATTCACTCTGTCACTAACAAGTTTCACAGCTACGTAGATGTAGCTGAAAAGAGTATGGTATTCAGAGTCTAGATTACTGGATGTACCTGTCAAGCCGTGACATATATTAGCTGATGCACATGAATTACAGCTTCTTATTACATCTCTCTGTACCTGATTATTTGAGTTCCTCCCCAACTATCTCCCATATAAGAAACAGTCCTCTGAAGAATACTCAAGGTTTTAATACAAAATTTCAGCAATAAAACACACACAATATACCAGTATATAGTCACACAAAACAACAGAGATCAGACTGTTAGCATGATTTTAGCAACTGGACTAATAATTTTGATACATGCATAATTTCTGATTTGGTAATGAATGTTGAATGTTAAACATCAACTTACAAGCTTTCCTCAAAGACTTTCACCTTTTCGCAGCCCTCTGGAGGTTCACGCTTGAACATGTAGCTGTTATTGGGTTTCGGTGAGGTAGCATATTTTGGCAAGGGAGAATTATTCCCATTCTCTGCAGGAACAGAGTATCTCATTACTTAAATGTGTCATACTGTAAAAAAAACCCCAATAACTATCTTTAAATGCACCCCAAATTGAAACCCACTTCATTAATAGCATTATAAAATAAGGAAACATTTTCATTCACCTCCAAGTCTTCATTTGCAAATAAGCTTTCTTATCTCAGTATCTTTCCTCTCTATTTCTCCTTATATAATTTTTAGGCTTCTCTACAATCTTTGTTCATTCCTGGACACTTTCAGTTTGTAACTGCAAACCTGAATCTGTGGTCCTGTGCTGTCACCATCTAGCCAAAAGAAATGGGCAGAAGCCCTATTCCTTAAAAACAAGAACAGGCTTTATGTTGAATTATAAAATTCTCCTAGTACATCTCAGAAGATTTCTGGTAAAAAAGAATACTTAAAAAACCCCAGTTAAAACCTTTATGGGTGCATGTATGAAATGTTGGAAGGTTGCCTATTTTGTCTGAGATCCTAAAAAATACCTGACACAAGCAACTTTGCTATTCCACCTGCTGCTGTACACTCTTGCTTCTTCAACTTTCTTAAAATACTTGAAGAATCTACTATTTAAAAACAAAAACTTGTTTGGGAAGCACAGCCCTCAGTCACATCTATCCAGCTTCAATTACAGAGCGCTAGATATGTGTGCACACAGTATTTGGAGCAATTTGGAAAAACAGATTGCTTACAAGGGAAAAAAAGTGTTCTACCGTTTCTCCATGGATGTGGGAAACAAAACCCCTTTTTTACTACATCTTCATGCACATAGCAACGAGTTAAAGAAGCTTAGCATTGTTGAACTTTTAAAGTTACACAGTACCTTTATCTCTGGAATCAGCAAGAAGATCATCTGTAGAACATGGACTTTCTTCACTGCCTTCATTAGAAATGGTAAGAAATGAGGTTGGAGATACTGACTGGGAGCGGCTGCTGTTGTTACTACCCCTGTCTGCTCCACCAGGCGTTTGAGTATCAATGCTGCGAGTACTACTACTACGCTGAACCAACGGAGGTGGTGCACGGTGCCCATCTGGAATATCTTGAGGCTGTTAAAAATAAAGGTATCAGATGGCTGCTCTTGTCTGGTTAGAAATTTCTTTAAATCCAGTAATGCTGAGGGGTTTTTCCGGCTTCATTAAACTGTTTGAAGTAGAAAATTTTATTCATTACACAAGACTCCAACAGAAAATAAAGTCAGTTTCAGAAACTAAGGACAACAGTTTTCAGTATTTCACAGAATCACAGAACTGCTGAGGTTGGAAGGGACCTCTTGAGATCATCCAGTCCAACACTCCTGCTCAAGCAGAGTCAGCTACAGCAGCCTGTCCAGGACTGCGTCCAGTCAAGTTTTGAGTATCTCCAGACAGTGATTCCACAACCTCTCTGGGCAACTCGCTCTAGTTCTGAGCGCTCTCACACATTTGGGGGGGGAGAGATGTTTTTCTTGTGTTCAGATTGAATTTAGTGTTTTCTTAATTTATGCCCACTGCCTCTTGCCCTGTCATTGGGCACTACTGAGAAGAGTCCAGCTCCCTCCTCTTCATTCCTGCACATCAGATGTTTATACACATTGGCAACTTTCCCCTGAGCTTTCTCTTCAAGGCTGAACAGTCCCAGCTCTCTCAGCCTCTCCTCACATGAAAGACGTTCCAGTCCCTTAATCATCTTTGTGCCCTGTATTTCTGATACTTTCTTACTCAATTTACCTCTAAAAATACCTAAAAATAAAACAAAAGTTAAAAATGGTCAAGTTATGCTTCAAATGGGATGGGGACAGTTCAGCACGGGCAAAGAGGAAAAAAAAAGTTACTACAAAAACTTTCAAAACAGACCTTTTGTCTTTCCCTCATTTTACTGAGATTTCTTATTTTTTTAGAAAACTAATTACATCACAGTAATCACAGAGGAAAAGGTTCAGATTCAAGCTTTAACGCTCTTGCCCTTTTTGCTTTCCAAGAGACTTTTCAACTACCTTTATCAAAGAAAGCAAAATTAATTCCAGACAAATTTTATGACTTAAAAACCTCAAAAGTAAAACCAAAAAAATTATAGAAAACAATCATGGTGGCAGATACATACAACAAGCTGCTCCTCTTTGTCTCCCGTCTCCTTAATTATTATCTCAATCTCCTGATTCAGTCCTTCTACACTGTTTCGGAATCGTGATCCTGTTGATTTGGTAATAGGTATCACAGGAACAAGAGCACTCTTTGGGATGGGAGCCTGAAGAACCAAAGACAGTGAGAAAGCAATGTAGATTTACTTATAAAACACAGTTACTCTTTCTACTCAGAAGTGAACCTTTAAAGAGAATACATCTACACCTCAAAATCAAGGATTTACATGAAACTATAGCAACTGCATTAAAATGGATGCCTTATATGAAGACACAGACATGTTGAATTTTGTTTCAAATCTAATTTCTAGCAGGAAAAGCTTTCAACAATCTAGTCTCAAAACTTCCCTTGATATGGTTTGCCTCCACCTTGACATTGCTTTACAAGTGAAAATTTAACAGTAAACATTTAAATCTAAGTACTTCTGAAGCCTTTAAAATATATTCACATTTTGAACTGAGCTGTACCACGGTTTCACTTCCTTCACTGTTGGATTTACCACTTGTAATTTCATTAAAATTGTATTTTAATGGAAGTCTGCTGTCACCTACAGTAACATGGCACCAGAAGGAAAATTATTGCACAAATACAAGATTGCACTATGCTAGAAATGAAAACCGACATAATAACTATATTAAGAATAAAAAGGTTGACAGAACAATTCAGGAAGACTTCCACAGAAAGAATAAAATCCCAAACACAAACACTAATACATAGTTGCTTCAGAAGGAAGATTAACTTTTTAAAAATCCAATGTTTCAAAGTACACATGAAAATTCCATTCTCAGAAAACAGTTTACTGAAGTCTTCCAAAGCCCCTTTTGGTACACCACAACTTCTCGAGATCTCCTATCCTCTCTATTAGCATCCTCCCCCATTAAAAAAAACCATGCTACCAGAACATCTGAAGATTCTGCCCTAAACTTCAACACAGACTCCTGGTGATAATGCAGGGCACTATTACAGATAATGGAATGCTTCCTGCAAACGTTTAGTTCAACTCAAAGAACAGTATGACAATTAAGTCACAGTAGAATTCCTGTGTAAAATTTCTAGACTCTATGGCCTAGTGTGCTGTGTTGAGAACATCTCCTCTAATGACTGAAGGACAGTAGCATTGTCACCTGGTCTTCAAAGTGGTTTGCTCATGGTTTGGGGGGAGGGGGGCATCTAAGTAACAAGATTGTGCATAGACAGACACCAAAGCATTGTGACTTCACACGTAAATTCTCAAAAAACAAGGAAAATTTGTGTGGCAGAAAAATTACCTTAAATAAATTAATGTAAACAAGAGAATTCTAAGTGCAGATCATAATGCAGACATATTGTCACAATCACAGATCTCTAAGGCAGAAAAGCTTACACATTATATTGGTTTTGCTTTACTGAAACATTAGGATAGCTATAAAAAAAAAAGCCTTGCACAAGGACTACAAAAGCTTCTGTTCAGGAAATGCTTATGACTTTTTATGTCAACAAACACTAAACATTCTCACAATGGCAAAACTTGGAAAGACTTTCAAAAGCCTTGTCTGAAGATGAAAAAGAGAAAGAGAAACCACTGGAGAAGAGTGCAAAAAAGTCTGAGAAAGCAACGCTGCTAATTAAGTTCCAAACAAGGCCTTGGATCAACAATCCAATTAACTAATAATACAGGCATATCAGCATAAATTTAGGCACTAATAAAGGCTGTTTATGCACCCAGTTATTAAACATACACATTCTTATAAAAAACTGAACTTGTTATAAAGTAGAAAGCAGAATGCAAGTATGCTTGTCTAAGATTTCAGCAGCCATTAGCAAAACATGGGAATTCTCCATCGTTTAAATATGATTGCCTACCACAGAAATTCTTAGAATCACAGTACTATTTGAAGAGCTCAAAGTAGAAAAGCACAAGTTGCTCCAAGAGAGTTCACTATGGTTCAGTACAGCATGTTTCAGTTCCAAGAGAAATAATATTCTGCACATGACCAAGGATGACTTGTTAACCCAGAGTGCCAGAGGCTGGAAAGGGAAGGAGGTACCATTACAGGGGTGGAACAACCAGCCTCAAAACAAGAAACTTGATATTGGAAATACTGCCTTCACAGAGGTCTGCATGGAGCTGGCCCCTGACACACAGGAATAAGCTAACAACCTTTACAACTCACCTGTGTATTTGAGAAGGCACAAAATGAAGCAAGGTGCCAAATACAGGATAATTACAGTGCTCACCTAATAACACAATGATGAGGAGTTTTAGTGTGGGACAGTTAGAATCCTGAAACTTTGAGGTATGCCTTAAACTCATGAGATACAAAATATGGGTGATGACAAATCTAAACTGTTCATAGGCATTTGAGAAAAATGCTCTAAGCTCTTCCAATTTTTAAACAAGCAAAAGAAATTTAAATAGAATCCAAGATCTTTTGATGCTTTCGGATGTTAACATCAAACTATCTCAAGGTTGAATGCATCATAGTAATTCCACTCTAAAAATGTAATGTTCTACCTATGTAAGGTGGTAAGAGTGACACAAAAAAATGAACACTGCAAACTGCATGCAGTTGGTCTCAGTATTAGTGGTTGCTTAGGATCAATTGATTGGTAAGATATTAAAGACACATGCTTCCCAGGAAAATGAAAGGAGGGGACTTGTTGGTTCATAGTGTCAAGTAGCAACATAATATCAGCCAAGTGCGCTGAGGAAAAAAGATTATTTTGAAAGACCTAATCCATTTATTCTTCCATCTGGCTTCAGCTTTGGCCTCAATTCTATTTTCTCCATTACATTAACACCGAGAATAAAGGAAAATCCCATTGGTTTGACTCCTGTTCACAGATTTAGTACCATGCAATTAATTCAAACTCCAACATTCTCAGAAGTATCCCAAGATCACCTAAGAAGGCTATGACCTTTCTGCAAACCCCTTTTCCTGTAGAGAGGCAAAATGGAACATTTCTGGCATTATGAAAAAACAAAAACCATGCAATTGCCCTGGAAAAAGATGTAGTCAGCAGCAAGGAATTGATCAAGTTCCTCACCAACTATTTCCTGATTCTGAGTAGAGGGACAGGAATAGCTAACAAGCTTATTCTATAGAGATTGTTGTGGATTTCTTTCTTAAAAAAAACCCAAAAACCAAAAAAAACCAGAACAAAACCCAAACAGCAACACAAAACCAAACAAAAAACAACCACAGAAGGAAGAAGCACAACTAAACAATCAGTTGGAAGCTTAGGTGGTAAGAACCACTGTAAAAATTTTAGTAAAACTCAAGAACTGGGGCAAAGTTTAAGTGTTTATCAGTAGGGAAGAAAAGAAGAAATAAATACACTGGAATTGCTTCTCTTAGTTTTAACTAGAAAAGTAAGCCATTTCCAAAACTTTGAACATAGTTTACCTGGTCTCTGTGAAGGTACTACTGAGGCAATTTCCTAACACATTTTCTCAGTCTTTTCTGGAATCCAACTTCTCGAGCTCAGAAATCTTTGTATGACCCTCTTGAGTCAACAACTGCAAGTTTCCTTTAAGTTGAGAATGTAAAAGAATTTCTGAATATTCTCATCACTAACTGCAAGTGTTTTCACATAGTCCTTCCCACAAATCCTGAAGAAACTGAGCTGCTGCCAGAAATTCTAGCTTAGCAGTTCCCTAGAAAGAAATGAGAAAACCTAGGAACTTTGCCCTTGATGCCTACAGTTACAGATTTTCACTCTGACTTAGAAAGCAACCTCTAAATGCCATTCATCTAAACTCTTCATTTACTCTTTTTGAAGCCTTCTGTAACTTCCCCCCTTTGCAAGTAGCTCAACACAGCTGGCACAAAACTTACAAAGAAAAACAATGTTTTGTTTTGTAACACAATGTTGGAAAAGATGCTTTGCCTCAGTTTATATTTTATAGTCTGTTTCACAAGCCCAAAACCTAATTATCTGTTGTGCAATATTTTATTCACGTACTCTAAAATCTGGCAGAATGCAAAAGACCTCCATACGAGAAGCAAAGTTCCATGAGCATAATAATAAATTATGATGAAAAAAGTTATATACATAATTGGGGGGGGGGAGTATTTTTCAGAGTAGTAGCATCACTGTTCATTTTCAAAATTAAAAGCCACTAAGATTATCTATGTTAAAATGACAATAGATTAGCATTGTTTGTAGAATACGAAGCCAAACCTGTTAGACTGCATGTAATTCTCCAGTATACTGAAGAGCCTACACCAAGTTCCTCAGTACACTTTTTTTGTGGTTGAAATGCCTTAGTTGCCCATTGGATAAAATACCTTCATCAAGTATTTTGGCCTGCCTTTTTAAAAATTTTTTTTATTTAAAATGTGTCTGTCATGGTTTAACTCCAGTGAGCAACTAAACACCATGCAGCCGCTCACCCCTTCCCTCCCCCCAGCGGGATGAGAGAGAAAATCAGGAAAAGAAGTAAAACTCGTGGGTTGAGATAAGAACAGTTTAATAGAACAGAAAAGAAGAAAGTAAT
>JANZLQ010000001.1:23552614-23562847 GCA_026212715.1 Elanus axillaris | reverse complement strand
TCATACTGAACTCAAAACACAGCACTGTACTAGCTACTAGGAAGACACTTAACTCTATCCCAGCTGAAACCAGGACAGTGTCTCACCAATTTTCATAAACTTTCTCAAAGAAAGAAAGGGATTGGGTCATTTGTTTGTCTGTCATCTTTCATCATTTTGGACTGTTCTGACTTGAGCTACAACAGTCACTAAGATTAGAAGCATGCTACACTGCACCCATACTTCAGTAAAGCAGATCAAAATGTAGGAATTTGTACTAGAGAGCCTGTTTCAAATTCAAATTGTTCTTCTGCTGTACTGAAGAGGAGGAAGAAACAGTTTGTCGTTTGAGATCTGAAGTAGTAATTCCTAAATTTTTATCTCAAAAAATGTCATTCTAAAAAAAATCCTAAATACAATACTTGTAGTAGCACAGAATTCAAACTAATAACAAACTCAATTCAAGAGGCACTTATGTCCTAAATATTCATGACTCTTAATTAAATGAACTACAGCAGGGATAAGTTCGGGTCTGAGAAAAAAGATGCTACTGATTTTTATACAAAGTAGGAGTTAACAACAACAGTGCAGGAGAAATTCAAAACACAGTTCTACTCTTTCTTCTATTTCTAGTCTTGAAGTATAACAGATTCACTCAGATATCTGACTTGCTTATCTACAAAAGAACCTAGCTGCTTAGGACTGTTATGTATGGTTCTCCTTTCTTATTTTCTATTTCATAGAATCATAGAATGGTCTGGGTTGGAAGGGACCTTAAAGATCATCTAGTTCCAAGCCCCCTGCCATGGGCAGGGACACCTTCCACTACAGCAAGTTGCTCAAAGCCCCATCCAACCTGGCCTTGAACACTTCCAGGGAGGTGGCATCCACAACCTCTCTGGGCAACCTGTTCCAGTGTCTCACCACCCAAACAGTGTAGAACTGCTTCCTTACATCTCTAATCTGTATCTACTACCCTCTTTCAGTTTAAAGCCATTACTCCTTGTCCTATCACTACATGCCCTTGTAAAAAAATCCCTCTTCAGCTTTCTTGTAGGCCCTTTTTAGGTACTGGAAGGTTGCTATAAGGTCTCCCTGGAGCCTTTGCTTCTCCTTTCCCTCCTTTATCAGAATGGATAAGTACCTGTAGAGCAGGACACATGCTGATGTCACAACAGCTTCCCTCCCTGGCCTAAATTATTTCTGGAAGGATGGAACAATAGAAAGGACACAGTTTAACTGGTATCAAAGTATGATATTTATTAGAACAATATTAACTGCATTTCAGGAGTAATTGGGAATATGATTAGATCCACAGAGCAGCTTCACAGCTGAAGTACTTTCTCAATTTAAAACACTGACAGTCCCACAGTTCCTTTCAACTACATTGACTTGCAAGGCAATCATGAGAGATTCGTTCTTTTTATAACTGTTAAAAAAAAAAGCTTGTATATCATGAAAATACATTCATGAGATATCAGTGTGAGGGGGGGGCAGAAGAGAAGTTCTCTTCTGAAAAAATGACCAAATTTTCCTATTGTTTTTCTTACAGTTACTCAAGCAAAACAGACTTGAAAAGGGATCTGAATGTCTAAAAGCCTGTGATTTTTTTTCCAGCTGCTATCAACTGAGCTAAAACTACTACCTCTCTGTGAACCTGACCTCATTAGCAGTCTTGAGATAAAGCTAAAATTGCACACAGAACATGTGGTGGCCTAACCATCACAATTTTTGAAGTGATTATTACTTAAAGTCTCAAGGCATGATAAATGACAGGGAAAAAAAAAAATCTTACAATAGCTGAATGAAGCCATCCAGAGTATAAACATTTTTAATAGAGTACATAAAAATCCTATTCAATAGCCTTTTTGTCAGGTAAGCTCTCTAAATCAGTTCATCATAGGATTAGACAAGTGCTGTTGTCAAGACACAAAACATCACAAAAACTATGATTTTATTTGGGTGTATCATTTTACCACAAGTTTGCTCCATGTCATATACTACATGCAAAGTCATAATTGTTGCAGCAATGTGTAATGAAAAAAATAATCTACAGCTTTAGATTAAGCTTATCTGTCTTCCTTTTGTAGAGTCTGCAGAATGCGCTTTTAAGAGTTTTGCTTTAAGGAAGGATCTAACTATCTGAAATTCTTTGAAACTGGGAGTTCAAAGCTAACCCAGCCAAGTAACAAAAAGATCTGGGACCCCATACACTTGAAGTCAAAGGAAATGGATCTATTTCATAGAATTCACCTATTGCTACAATATATTTAGCAGTACATGATATTTCTAAGCTCCTTTTTAGGCAAATCACAACCTCAAAAGGAGTTAAAAATAGTATTAGCTACCTAATACATCCAAAAGCCCACAGCCTTACCTGACTGTGGTTAATGGCTGCATGGTTACCATGAAATGGAGACTGCCGTTCTTTATCACGATGATGCCTACTGCTGTGTTTGCTTCTCTGCAACTGTTGACGTAATTTTGCGATCTAATAAAGGAAAAATTCACATCAGATTTCACCATATACATTCAGGTACACACACACAGTTTCATCAATTTATTCCATCACTTAGTTAAAATTCTTTATCACCACAATGTTTGTAACTACTGCCAGCACTAGATTAGACTCATATTTTTGCAAACCTAACATGTTAACTACCAGTTCCGCTGAAGCCCAGAAGATCCTCTGGAAGTTTAATGAAAGAACCTAAAACACATAGAAGTTTTAAAGTAGTTTGGTCATGCTGTATTTCCTCCTTTCATGAAGAGCGTCACCTGCATTTGACAGTTCCCTTCCCATGCATTCAGATTAAAAATTTTAATAGTCCCAAATTATTATATGAAATCAACACCAAATGAACAGATACTTCTTATTTTTTACCACGCACAATTTGTATAATAAAACAAAGCAGGACAATAGTCATGCCTTCCTGAAGACTCAGGGTAACAGTGCATACCAGTGAAAAATTTAACCCAAAAGTATCTCAATTAATAGCATTTCTGACCTCCTTGAGTTGATCATTGCTACCCCATGATGCTGAACGTTTGTGTGAGCTTCTCTTCTTTTCTAAATATTCTTCAGCCCAGGCACTTTCTGTCTGCAGCAAGAAGATTACAGCATTAATTAAAAAAAGGTAACTCCTACTTTCTGGCAAAATATCTTGAGACGAATTAGAAGAGAGAACAGTGTTAACATTTTCTAGTTTCAGAACTGTGAGTGAAAAGGAGTCACTGACTAGAAGACTTTCTAACAAGTAAAGTATGAAAAAGTGGAGTGAAACTATGTAATTTCAAAGACCCAAAACACTACACAAGACCCCAACTTTCAGACCTACTCTAATACAGTAATGTGCTAGTTTCCCTTCCATGTTATTGAGCATAAGGCAGTATTAACAGCCAGATGTAACACAAGCTGCTATAGAGCTCTAAAGAACCAGTACAACAGTGCTGAATTTGGGGGAGATGTTATATTTTATTTCCTGCCAGATGCTGACCTTGTTATTTCTGACGTATTAGCTAAGGGTAGCTTGGTGTAAACATTGTGAAAGCCTGTGCCAGTACACCTTCAAAATCATGTTCTTGCTCAGAAGAATGAGAAAAAGGAAGGTGAGGTATGTAAGCACCACTACAGCTATGGCAAAGCAGGGTATTAACTTATTAATGCCTCAAAGGGCTTCAGGCTCATAGTTGTCTCAGGCCAAGCAAAAAGCAACACAGATAATACTAAGCTAGTTTCACTAAACCAACAAAGTCATTAACATTTAAGAAAGAAACCTGCAAACATACTGCAGGGAAAAAGTTCTGAGAAATTCAAAGTATCATTAAGACAAATTGTATTTATTTAAGGTAACAAAATGCACAGGTGAGACTGTGACAATACTGCATGCTTTATGGACAGTTTGTATTCCCACCTACGCCATGTCCGGAATGGCCTTCAAAAGCAGTGGACTGTAAAGGCTCTAAGAAGATGGATAATAACATCTATCATGAATCTCTGTGCAGTCACAAGAAATATGCCTAATGAAGCAGGGGGAATCGGTTCTGGAAGCAGCTTACACACTGAAAGAGACTGAATTCCTTTAAAATCACTGTTGCCATAGTGCAGTACTTAGCATATGGTAGTGATGTGTATTTAACTCACCCTTAGGAGTCATCGATACCTCGCTGTCCTACAGACAGGAACTTTGCCTCAAAACCTTCACATCTACAGTTTGCAACAGTTGTTCCTACATTTGAGACTTGCAACAGGTTGCAAGCAACAAGCTGACCTCACTTATCCCATCCGTACTTGGAACACAGAAGCTCACAAGACCTTCAGTGATGTGGTATTAATCCCCATTTTGCAGGGAAAATGGAGGTGTAACTCCGAACATACAGGTTACAACTCCCATTGGCTTCAGTCACAGATATAAGCTTTGTATAAATGAAATCTCTGCTATCAGTAGTTTTTTCATCTTCATCATTCCAAATCAAAAACTAACTAGGACAAATCTGAATAATTAAGTTAATAAGGTTGCTTTGAAATTCCTATTTCATAGCAAAATTAGAATCCGCTAGAATCTATTTTTTCATAAAAGCCCTCACTTATCTTCATCATAAAATAGAATAATTGATAAATCCTATTCCCGAGTACCAATCGTTGTCTAGTCAATTCTCAAATGTCAATCTGAAGTCTCATCCTATCCTCTAGTTCTTGCAACAGTAGGCTTTAGTCACTAATTCTAACTTCCCAACTCAGCACAACCATTACACTTGCCTACAGGAACCTAATTAACACTCTAATCAGTCTTTGCATTTAATTCATATTCAAGACTTGAAGATTCAAGATTTATTTCATAAATTAGTATCTGGTTTATTTTAAAGGATTAAAGCTTGCTTTGATGCTCATCCTCAAAACAAATAGTTAGAAATCATGTAAGAGCAAGAGTAGGTGTAAGACATTAAATTATAGGAAACCTAGAAGATGGAAATATAATACTGTTTTAGCAAGTCTCCTACTTATTCCCCATTTTTGTTTATAAAACTTATTTTCAAGAAACACAGACCCAATAACCAACAAACAAAGAGGGATTTCTATTTTTCTAGGTTCTTAAAGTACTACTACTTGCTTATTAGTTGTTACCATTCACGACATCCTTCTGCCTGTTCTAGAATTACAAAGAGAAATTAGTTTAAAGCCAAATTTATCACAGATAGCAGAACACTTAAAAAAAGTCTCAGAGGCAAAAACTTTGCAGTTGAAATGAATTATTCTTTAAGAATTAAAAAAATACAAAGCAATTGTCTCATTTTAGCTTGTATTTTGACATAGCTGTATTTCAAACAACCACAGGCAAAGTCAAACAGGTTTGATTCAAAGGGAAAAAGACACAAGATTACAAACACCTGTTTTAGCAGCACTTAAAACAATATTTGCACATATGAATACTAGCCAGACCCTATAACACTCAATACTACACTTATTCATCATCCAACAAACATTCTGCATGTACATAATTCAGTCTGGTTTTATAGACAAATTTCATCAAAATAATCAAAGCGGAAGCCTGATACATAAACAGTCTCTGTGTGACCTGGGATCTCTAAACAGTTCTCAGCTATGACCTATGGGCATCTCTATAAAGGCCTGCAAGTCGAAACGTGTCACTAATTGCTCTCTTCCCAGTCTGCTTCCTGAATGACTCTACTCCCTATGCCATAAGCCCGATGAATCAAGATACCCTGCTTACACAGCTTGAAAGCCTTTTTTATCTTAACAGGCTCAATTCCTATTCCCTAAACTTTTGAAATCTGAACACATCCATTTCACATCAGACTTTGTGAAATCCAAAATTACACACTGGAGCCAGAATATTTAAGTGAAACTTCATCCAAACACCACATGTTCAGAAACACTAAACAACACAAATGGAGAGCCTATACTATCTTGGGAAACTAACTATTGTAAATCACATTTTAAACTTGACCCTAGCTCAAATGGTTGCTCTCAAGCACACCAGAAAGATTAAAAGCAGTGATGTCTCATCAATGTCATATGTATACCAAAATTTTCTACTGGTTTGATAAATTTTAAATTAGGAAGTGCAAACAGATCATTCTATTTCCCTCAGCAGTATACTAACATCAATCACCACTAAATATACTCATTCTGCAGAAATATCCAATACCCTTTACAGTCTTCCCATTAATCTTGGCAAATATATTTCCCCTCATATATGTAAGCCCCACTACCACAGCAGCTAAATGTGTCAGAACTGGAAGACAAAAAAAAAAAGGTAAGCCAAAAAAAGATGATATCTAATCTAACTGGAAAATACAGAGATTATAAAAGCCCAACCATGGCTCAGGTTAAACCAAAACTAAGCTGAAAGAGATCAACTGAATATAGCAAAAACTTTGGCAATAGCACAGAAATGTAATTATTTTGAAAAAAAGTATTTTCCTAAGAAATCAAATATGAAAATAAATAGCTAAGGCACCGACACTGGTTTAGTTCTGCCCTTTAATGATGCATTTCAATAGCTAAATATGAACAGCAATTCCTCCTGTATCATACATCTTCCTTCCTTCTCCTCTTCTCACTACGATTTGCTTACCTTTTTCACCCCATCTTCTAACCATTTTGCTGATTCATTTTCTTGCACAGAGAACTTCTTCCTTAGCTCTCCTTTCTTCAACAGTTTCTATTTCCACCTTATCCATATGGCCATATTCACCTACAAAACACTTGACTGTTCTACTGATCTGCTCTTTGAATTGTGGTCCTTTCTGCAAAATGTTGTGGGTCTTGAGAAGGCCATACAATAACAATCAACACTGCAGACATCGTCTGCTCAACATCCTACACATTTGAGTAGACAGCACACAAACCTACATGGCCACATTTTTGTTATTGTTACAAAACACAAGGCAAGCTCAAACTCAAGTATGTCCCACATGTTCTCATTTTCTCTTACAACTGCATTTTCCTTATATTCTTTGGAATGGGTGGAGATCTGCTGTTGAAACCATGCTCTAGGAATAGCGACTTAAAAATCTGGTATGTTTGGCTCTTTCTTTCACTTTACAAGTTAGAGAAATCCACAGCTAAACCACATCTACAGAAGCAGAAATGAAACGCTGGGATATTTTATGGAAAAATCCATCTTTTATCACTTCTGCATACAGTAGGGTACCATGTAACAACAGCTCCCTTTAAGGGGAATGATAAAACAACTGTCATGATAAGCGTGTAACTCTTGTAACACCAGTTTCATTCACCTGTTTGTTGGTTCTGTCTTTACAGGTGGCATAGGACAGAGCCATTAAAAGCTTGTGAAATTTTGTCAAGCAGTTGAAGTTTATTGGTAAATCATGTACTTTTTTAATACTTTCCAGCTGACCTAAATTTGAACATCATTCACAGATCAGTGAGTCAGGTCTTCAATGTATATGATACTATACTTGCTGCACAGATCCCATGTGAACATTGAAGGCATTTTGCAATCAGAGGATGAACAGCCTATGACAGAAAAGACTACAATAACTTTTATACAGGCACTACAGAAGCTTCTTTATTCAGCTTTAAGACAGACATACATATAAGGATTCACTAAGTCATCTTGTATACATTTAAACTAAATAGTACTTAACACCAGTGCTATCTAGTGTACTGCACACTAGAAGAAGAATGAGAAAACAGATGTGCAATACACTAGTGTTTTTCTGAGGCAAGAAGAAAGTGGAACTCTTAGATACTACAGTTCACAGTCTTTTCTTAGAATGCAAATAATTCACATATCTAATAGCAAAGGTAGGATTCCTGCAACTGGAAAGCAAATAGGAACTTGCAAGCAAGAAAGCTAAAGTGAATGTTTTCAAGCGAAAAGCTTCTCACATTTAAATCCTGTCTCCACATCTAAATACTTTGAAGACAAAAATCTGTCCTACCTGTGTGGCTTTGTCTCTCATACATGGAGCAGCTTGTCCATGATTCTCACGAGGCCACTGTCCAGCAAGGTATGGAGCAGCAAGCGTATCCAGTGAAGAAGTCCGGCGAATAATACTGGAAGGGCTTGATGAAGGTGGTCTTGATTTGTCAGCTAGAATAAGAACACTTGATTAGAAAGAAAGCAAGACAGAGAGTTTAATTATTTTAATTGCCTATAAGAAATCACACCAAATTGGAACTACTATGTTATTAAGTATACAACAAGATACTTTTAATACAGGAATTAAGTTTGCTTTTCCAGGCTATATTCAGTTTCAGTAAGCAATGAAATGTGGCTTTATGGTTTCCTTAAAAATACCCTTATGTCACAAATGTTGCGTTGGTACTCATACACCACCATTTATTCCCCCAAAGGCACAACAGTCACTGGATTCTTAAATGATGAAGGCTTGGAAGAAATAAAAATAGCTAAGTTTCCTCATACATAAAGGCTGGCGAAGAAAATCTGTGCTGAACTTTTCCGATTTAATGTTGTGTTTAGAATTCATCCCACCAGCCCTTTACCCTTCACCTACTTTAATTCAAGGGACACTATAAACTGACATGTTTTATTAACCACCCAGTATACAATATATGGCAGATTCATAGAGTTATATCTAACCCTTAGATCCAGAAGTCAACTTTGATAAGGTAACATTTACATTTTACAAGATAATCGAGACATCTCCTCCCTTTACATGCTACTTGGTAACTACATTCATATTTGCCTGACACTACACCTTCTGCAAAACATCATTTTTAGCGTTTACATTGATAGCACTTCTCAGAACAATTTAGGTATTAACTGGAACCCTTGATGAAAAAGGTTACGTATAACAAGCACAGGAAGTAACATGAGAAGAATATGGTTAAAACCAAAAATCTGCATCTATCCCATCTGTCAATGATATAGTAAAAGTGGCAGTAAAAGACTACACTGCAAGCTAGTAAGTGTAAACACTGCAAAGAAAGGTTCCTCAAAATAGGATTTTGAGGTTTGTTAAATTAAGAGACCAACAAGCAGGAAAGACCCAGGGTTTAGATATACATACATGCTCATACATTATTTATTACTAGCTATTCTAGATGTAAAATGCAAATCCGGACATGACAATGATTGAAGCTTACTTACTATCAATTCATCTAGCCCCCACAGAACTATACCTGAAAGAATCATGTATTAATGTTACCTGTAATGAATACAAAGGCCTAAAACAAATGGCTAGAACACAGCAAACAAGATACAGAGATCAGATGGAAGCTCTACAAGGGCACTGGAAAAACTTAGTCATATGTCCTTTCCTGACTGTGCCTTAGGATGAATTCTACACTAGAAGCATAAATAACACAGCAATTTGGATTCTACATAAACTCATTTATGGGCAAAAGAAGTTGTGCCTGATTAGTGCCTGACTTTTAGTCAGAAAATAAAACCACTGCCATCAGGAGTCCAGGATTCAATTTCTAAGCTGTTTCAATCTACTAAAGGTACATTATATATTAATAAATATTAATAAATCCTATTAGGTATAGAATTCAGTGGTGTGGACAACATCTTAGTCTCACAGAACACCTGTCTTTGAAATGCAAGTCTAGTGACATTCTATACTATTGAGGATAATTCCTCATGCAAATTTTGCATTAGAAATGTACACATTAAAAGTGTGGAAAATATTTCAATTCAACTATAAGGAAATAATTATTAGCACTATAATCAGCCACGTTCACATAAAGCAGTCCAGAAACCTCATCTGGTTTATTATTGCTACTAGTACCAACAATGATAAAATCTTACTACTGAGCTCACAGCAGATCTGAGTTGCAGCAAAGTTCAGTTTTGGAGTTACCATGCACTTAAGACCCCCGTATCAAAGAAGTGCTCTGACTACTACTACCACCACCATAGAGCACACTGCTTGTATCTGTTTGTACTAGAAGATTTCAAAACAGTTCCTTTTGTCTGTACCACGGGAGAATGGGGCATGCCAATGCAACATGTCGTTCCTTACAAATTACACTTGCTTCCAAAGTTCTACCAAACATGTTATCTGTCTCAGAAGTAACTGCCATACTGTCCCTATTTATTTTTCCTATGAATTATTATTCTTCCTCTTCAAGAAGCTTCTCTCTTTTTACCAAGGGGAAACAAAGGATGTGAAAAAAACAATTAAAAATCAGGAAGTGTATGTAGTCAGTCACATCATCTGCAAAACCACCGCAGAAGACAGCTTCAAAACTGAAGCAGCAGAAATTATTACCCTCTCTCTCCACCCCCCCACCCC
>JANZLQ010000001.1:23510017-23539420 GCA_026212715.1 Elanus axillaris | reverse complement strand
CCTAGCAGAGTTCAGTTCCTCTGCCTGCCTCCTGCACCCCAACACGGAATAGGGGAAGGCTTCTTAAGTCTGCAGCATGTTGGCTGCTGCTGGTTTGCAACAGGAGAACCTGTGAGTACCTCCTGTGGCTGGCTGCTATGCTAGGGTTAACACAATGCCTCAGTCAAGCCTTTCTGATACTGCCACTTGCTTTTCTTTGGCTGCAAATACCTCACGTTTCACTTGCAGTCTCAGTTCATGGCTTATGTAAGCAGATGAAAACTTCTGCTTGCCTGTGCCTTAAAAGCACATTTCTACCCCTCATGATCACATGGCAAATCTCAAACACATGATTTACTTGCATTCTAGTTTTCCAGAAGCTAACAATAAATAAAATTGGCCTGCTTAATAGTGATTTTAAGCCAGCTGTTTCTGAGGCCTGATTCAGAATTTTTAATGGTTCTGCAAGAAAATTCTTGGCATGGCAACAGAAATGCAGGTTCCCAATAAATACTTTCCACCTCAGCAGAGATCCAGTAAGGCCTCCCTCCTGCAGGAGATTCTCTGGCTACCCATACACGCCTTGGCTGCCCCAGTAAAACTGATGTGTGCAGCAGCAACATGTACCTCATGGACTAGAGTCAGGCCTACAACTTGCTACAACGATTTGTGTCAGATCTGATTTTTTAACTAATCCAGAGACCTGGAGGTGCTAGAAGATACTCTTTACAACGTATCTGCAGGGCTCAATTATTACCTTTCCAGTAAGAGGAAAGGGGGAGGGGGAGAAAGAGGGAGAAAGATTGAGAAAACAGGTATAATTTCAGTATTACAGCAGACTGGTAAAATACCAGTAACTGCAAAAAATACAGCCTAACCATCAGTAACAAAACCAGGAACAGAACACAAATGAACCTCACTTCTTATGCACACAGTTGCATGCGCATAAAAGTACCTTACGAAAACCATTCTTTCTGGTCATTCTGACTAGGAAATCTGATGGCCCGTGGCATTAACTTCTCACAAACAAAGGCTGCACTAAGTGACAGAGGAAAGCAAAAAATCCTGTACCGTTCGTAGGAGCTGCTTGCAGGCCTGTTGCAAGCAGTGACACTAGTGAAATGAGCCCTATAACTTCTGTAGCCTCTTTATCACAATGCCCTACATTACTCTTTCCTATCAGCATTTGGCAGGAACAACAAAGAAATAGGGCTAAAGACAAATGCTGAGTCCTACTGTGTTGCTAATGTCTGAAACAGGTATCTCTAGTCTCCCTTCATGCTCTTTCCCCTTCCTCAAATCCACCTCATGCACTTGAGGTGCTGCCCACTGGCTTTTGTCCATCATCTGCCCAAACCATGCCTGCTCTGTACCAAGTGTACGTCCTCATTCTCAAAAGGTGCTTGAACTTTGATAGAGGGTCTTGGGAAGATCCTGTCCTTCCCACCAGTAACTGAAATGCACCTGGATCAGCTGTTTCCAACCTTTCTCCATATTTGCATCCTTAACATTTTTCCAGTGCCCATGCAAGCCCCATCTAGAAATGCTGTTTGCTCAGACACTGCATAGTAAATACAGACTTGCTTTCCTTAATCATCTTCCACAGACCAGCTGTCCTCAGGCAGCACTGTTTGTTGTCTTTGTAAAAGAGGCATGAGTGATTCCCAAAGCATCACTTTGGCTCAGATCACCGTTTGTGGATTTCTCACAGACTTTCCCCCTGGTACTGAGAGCTGAAAGAAGAAGATCCCCTGACATAAAAGCAGAAGACTCAAGTGTGCCATTTAAATTCTAGGAATCAAAACATTTCAACTCCTCATTGGATGGAGAATGACAACCTTTCAGGCTAAAATGAAAAGCTGAATTTATACAGATACAAATGTTTTGGTACAGTCAAATTTTCCTGCCTGTGGAAAATTAACCTTCTTATCCAATAGAACGTGCTTTGGGTCATGGCAGTGAGCAGATGTCTATAATCTCCTGCACGTGGAGAATTTCCATAACATCAGAATTAGCAAGAAGTAAATGGGGAAAAAAACTCTGAATGGAAACAAATGGAAGACTGACGTGGCTGTGTTCCACAAAGTACATTCTGCAGCTGCATCACTGCTCTGGAACAAAGGGGAATATAATTATTGTTGTTTTACTTTCATTTCCCATTAGCAAAGCAAAAGCCGAATAAAAGTGGTTGTTATTTCTGCAGGAGAGAGCTGGCCAAGGTGAGTATATGAGGTCACGCAGGGAAATCTACGAGGAGACTATTTCTTAAGCCTAAACAGCTCACACATCCAGTAAAAAATGTATTAGGAAAATTCACCAGTAACACTTTGTTATTGCAGAGCTGAGTCAAGGCTTCTCAGATGGCCTGAAGGATAAGAGTCAGCCACACCTGCTGGGGTAGGGCAGGACTTGGCTGCTCTTGCTGTCAGCAAGGAGTGATAATTGCTGGGGGGGTGGACAGGGCCATCTACTTCTTTTGTCTCGGCTAGCCCCCACTCCCAGCCCTCCATCCAGAGCACTAAGTGAAGGTGGAACGGGCGCGCAGGAGCCCTTGTTATTTCTGTGTTATTGAGGTCAGCATCCCTCCCCAGCTTGCTGTAACACTCCCACCACCTTCTCCACCACGCCCAAGGCAGAGCTGCTGCGCAGGGCATGGCAGCAGGGAGCAGGCCTGTTGTGCCCCAGGGAAACGAGAGCTTCACATGAGAGGTTCTGGTTCCGGCACTCCTGGTGTCCCTGGATCCCACTGACTCTCCCTGGATACAGCCTCCTGGGAAGTCTCTGGACACAAAGAGCTTTGCAAGCCTGTCCTTAAAGCCCCAAACATAGGTAATAAGGCCTGGCTGGCCTGCCCCTCTTTCCTGTGAGCTGGTATTGCGGTCAGCCATCTTGAGCCAATAGCAAGCCCCTGCACTTAAGCACAATGCTCTCTTTTGGGGAGGGACCTTTTCCTTGTCAATAACTCTTCTAGTCTAATCTTTTTCTGAAGCAGAAACACCCGAGCTGGCTGCAGATCCAGCCTGGAACACAGAGTCTGCCTCCTGCTTGCAGGGGAAACAAGGCTTGTCATGCTCCCTCCCTGTGGCCAGAGGTTTCTAGGTTCATTTGTGGCACTGAGGTGATTTGCAATACATGCAGGTGCTCAACCATATACTACTTGCCACAGTTTGTTGCTTCTTCCTTATTTATGAAAGCAAGAAATGAAGCTACTCACTCTGCCTCCCTTCTGTCTTTGCATTTTGGAGGTAGTTCTTTGGCCACAAAGGTGGAAGACTTGCACCACTTTCTTACTTGCTTGCAAAAATCATCACTGTGGATAGAGAAAAATAAATCAACAAGAATTAAGTAAGGAGGAGAGATACAAACAACCAAGCAACTGAGGTGCAGGCAGGATGGGTCCCACCAAACTGTGTATAACAAAGTGCTGGAACCAGCGAGGTCCTGCAATACAGTGTTTGGTGCTTTAAGGTGCAAGGTGTGTGTTGCAGCACTGTAGGGTCTGGGATGCTCATGCTATGGAGTTGGTGCTAATGTGGAACCCCTTCCCAAGGCCAAAGCAAACCCAGGAACAGTGGGAGCGCAACTGAAGAAAAGAGGAGTTCACTACTCTGGTGACACAGCATTGAGTTTAGTTGCACTTTGTGTAAGACTTTGCCTCAAAGCCATGGTGACCATTGCCCAAGGGAACTTGCAGCGTGGTGGCAGCACTACCCCAGCCAGCACCGCTCAGTTTGTGCTCCAGAAAGAGAACTGAGGAGAACTGAGGTCCCTCCATCATGTGCATTGGCAGACTGGCTGCCTCAGAGCTCAGCTAGTGTTTGCATGGCTAGAAAGGGAAGGAAAGATGGGGCTTGTTCCCTGTCTAAAGGGAAGATTTAGTATTTAGTAATTTCCTCCTGGTCAGGAAAGGAAGGTGAATTAGTGGGGATGATACTCAGTCCTCAGGACCATTTTGCATTAACTTCCCTCTGTTCTCCACATGGACAAACACCCATGTCCTAAAGCCTCAGCACCCTGCTGCCTGCCATAGCAGCAACCAGGCCATGGAACACCAACTCCCTTCCACTCACCGATAGTTACACAGGAGATGAGAAAGCTGAGATCAAATGAACAGCGTCACGTGTGTAAGGGTACAGTGTATCTACCATTTGTATGGTGGTGATGCCAGTTAATGGCTCAGCTTGAAGTTCCCCACAAGCATGAGTGCAAGAAGGGAAACTAGAGGAAGAACTCTTCAATGCAAAGTAAAAAAACCCCAACAACTTCAAAATGAAGTTCTTGCATCAGGAGTTGAAAAACACCAGGAAGCAAAACAAAGGAGACTGCAGTGGAGAAAAGACCTGTCTCTTCCAAGCACCTTACCTTCAGGAGGCATAGCAAGCAAACTCCTGGGTCAGGCCAGTCAGCAGGGGAAATTTGCAGAGTGCTTCTACTAACTTAATGCACCTCTTCTAGTTCTGTCAGACAGGACAGCCCCTCTGGGCTGGGAAAGCTCCTACTTGTAAGAATGCCATGACATTTTCTCCTCATGGGGAGGGGAAAGAGTGCAATAGTTTGGGTGGGAAGGACAGGCAGTTGCTATTTTAATTTTTGTCCCACCTGCAAAGGTTGTTGCTTGCTGTGTTCCTCCCACATGGCTGGTTGCCATCAATCCTGTGCTCTACCCAAATGCAGCTGGACCAATAGTGAAGGAGAAAAGCATTTAAGTTTAATGCCTCTTTCTCCTTTTTTCTTTTTTTTTTTTCCTGCATTTAAACACTTAACAGACAGACAAGGTGTGACAGCAGGCCATGTAAGGCCTACTGCTTTGAAACACCTACAAAATGGTATTTAGTTGCCAATACAAGCATCTTAACAGGCTGACCAGTGCAAATGGGCAAAAAAAGCAAGCAGAGGCACTGCATTAATGTAGCAACAGCAAGCCCTAATTATTTCACACTATTATCTGATAACAGTGCAATGTACAATCTGTCACATGCCTAAGGTGTCTGAAAGTCCTATTCAGCCCTCAGTAACAAAGTATTTCCTTATCCTTTAACCAACAAAGCACAGCTGCAACAGGGGTTTTCCTGTCATTCCTGGGAGCACATCTTATTACTCATGGCCAATAGTACATGAAAAACCCACAAAAGACTGTGCTTTTTGTCATTAATATGATCTTTAATAAATGGAATAATGCACCATTTTACAGCAAGCCTTTTCTTTTAGACCTAAAGAATAGCCTTTTAAATGTTCTTATCTAATGTCTCTGTATCAATACAATCTCTTTATTTAGGTTTATATATAACAAAGCAATTCTTACAAGTATTCATAGAAAACTCTGTAGTGGCTTTAACAATGTCAGCTTTCATAGTGGCATCCACAGATGACTAAAACCCAAAAATTAGCTTTTTATTTCATACTCACACTGTTCCATGAAACACAACTTATACAGCATAGCAAGGGTATTGGGCAGCTTATACAAAAGAAATAACTGAAAGCAATTATTTATAAATTCATACATGATATTTCCTCAGTCATTTGAGAGAAAAAACAAAAATACCCGTTAACAAAAGGGTTCTGATGAGACTCTGTGTTCTAGGGTTTCTCCCCCTCTTCCCCAGAAAAGCTCGCTCAGAAAGTAATGCTCTCTTTACAGTCCTTTGTAAGGAAAATGGCAGTTTCACATCTCCTTATTTCAGCTTCTACAGAAGACCAAACCCTAGAAATCAGTCTTTGCCGCGTTCATTTTCCTCTTATACTGCATTCAGGGGGAAAATAATCAACAGCAAATGTAAAATATTATTCCAGCTTATATAAATGTGAATAGAGCACACTTTCCTCTAGAGACAAAAAGCAGACAAGAAACATTACATACAAACCTTTTTAAATACATTTCAACAGTGTGAAAGAGAGAGGAGAGTCACAAATCAGGAAATTCAACAGTGACAAATGAAAGTCAGCTATAACTTGGACTTGCCTGTTTCTTTGTTCTTGTGTCTTTTTACAAACTACAGAAACATGAACTATTTTATTTCCTTTAGAATAAACAAGATTGAAGTGTGATACTTCATGATACAGTTCTGAAGCACAAAAAAAGTGAATCAAGTGCTCTAGAAATAAACCTCACACATTTTTGCTCTGTCATAAAAACAAGTGAATGGGCTACAAAAATTGACTTTTGTCAGACCTTGAAACTAGGAAGTTATAAAGGCTAATTATTTCTGCTTTAAAATAGTTACCAGGCAAGATGCTATGCCCCTGATGGATGTATGCTCCTGTCATATATCTCCAGAAGCCTGTAAGAGCTTTGAAGAAGTCCTTCCTTACTGTGACAGTTACTGTGTCTGTTGAAGCATGATGTATGCACTGAAGTTAATCAACTGAATGGCCTGCAAATTCATACAACTGCTGATCAATAGGCTTTTAAAAATATCTGACAATTACATTATAAATTAACATAACTCTAACTAGTTCCTGCTTATTATGCACATACATGTATTAAACCACAGTGAAATAAATAGAAATGGCCATAAAAGGTAACTTATATTAGTAACGCACCATAGCAGCCACTAAATCAGACCTGCATGAAGCCCAGATCAACATTAAAGGGCTTTGCTGTAAATGAGGATTTATCTTGAAACCTTCCACTCCCACTCCCACTGGTGCAGTTCCGCTTCCCGACAATAACCACAGCCGCACTGGTACTGACCTAGCCTGACAGCCTGAACCGAGGCATCAGCTAACACCCCTCAAGACGTCAGTAGCCAGGGTTTGCCCACGTGCTCCCACATACCGCCTTAGCTTTCCCAGGGCTAATCCTCCCAAGAAATTTTTAAAACCACTGCCAGCAGAACCCAACCCTCCTTTGCTCATAACCAATGGCAGACTCCTTTGAGCATTTGGCTCAAGCACTAGCCGATTAGATGTTGATTTCCTCAGATACATTTCTGCCAAACATAACCCCCATTTTGATTTGCAGGAGTGCCTAATCTGTCATCTGCAGAAGTGAAAGTTCTGCTACCAATTTTAGTTGGTACAAAAAGAAACCTCAAAATAAGGAATCTGATTTGTTACTATGTCACATCAAACCTGAACCTACTGGGGCGGGGTGCAGGTAGGATCAAAAAAAGGGATGTACTTGTACAGCTACAGTTTTATATGACAATATAGAAGCCTAAAATGTAATTTGATTTAATGGACTAGAAAACTATGTTTAAATGGCAGCCACATACATAACTATAGCTACTACATAGAAAAGCCATGTAAAAATTACCAGGTAATAAGTATTTTGGTTATTTTTTGATCTTTAAGAGAGGTACCTTAAATTACTCAGCTTCAGATAAATTTTGTCATCTGCATTCCCAGCTTTCTCTCTCTCTCTTTCTCATAAATCCATTCCACCTAAACAACACAGTGACAAGTCTGTAATAGGAAATCTTGCACTACTGGACTATATGTCACAGTCTGATCCCAATTTTACTGGGATGCACTAAAGATAACGTAAAAATGGCATATGAAAAAGAATATTATCTGTGCTACCATCTGATGCTGTAACTCAGAGAATTTAATCCTGGAACTCACGCACAACATACATATGCATCTAAATACATACAGAGTTTACATAAAAAAATATGTATTTGGCTTCACTGCAATATGTATCACTTTTTCACTGATGAAAGGCTTGAAGCTGGACAAAAAATAATAAGCACATTAAAAAAAGGAGGTTAACGTATTTACCTGTTAAAACAAGTAGTGGGAGACCAGACAAAAAAATTCAAATAATCCAAATTTATGCAAAATACTAAGTTGTCCAGGCTATAATCCAACTTTCATAGACTAATCAATCCTTTTTTTTTTTTTCTTTGATAAACTGCTCCAAATTTTCCAATTAGACATCAGGTCATGTATATGTTACTGTGCTTGGCAACTATTATTTTTATGACTTAAAGCCCACCTGTTTCAGCAATGGGAACTGCCATCATTTTTATACAAGTAAAAATTACAGCATAATTAATTTCTCCTGTATTGACTAAATACATGAATTTTAAAATTCTCCCTAATTAACCTGGAACGTTCCATAATAATATGATCTTTTGAGTATTTTTCATGAAAGAAAATTATAATCTTAATGGAGACTTAGTAACATTATATTAGTGGACTATTTTTCTTTATCATTTAAAAAAGGAGTATCATTGGAGCAAAACACACTGAACACTGAAACTATGGCATATACAATGTATACACGTATATTTTTTTAAGTAACAATTCATTATTATTAAATTTGGCCCAATAATCTATTCCATACCAATAGAGAACTTCCTTATTCTCCTTTCTGAGGCAGGTAGGATTAAAGATTTCTTTTAGATAAAGTTGACAGGTGGGAAGATACATACTTTTAAAATATATTTATAAGGTGGGGTTTTTTTTTGTTGTTTGCTTCCTGAATGAAACCTGCCAGAATCCATGCATTGGCTTTTGTCCCCAGTGCACTGAAAAAATGAAACTGTGTTGCCTTTGAATATTAGGTAATTTTCTGTATGGAAATAAGACACAAATGAATGGCAGTAAGAAAGCAAAACAAAAACAGAAGTGTTCTTTGTTTCTGAGAATATTCTAATGATGACAATATCAACTGGTTTTCTTTCAGCTTAGGAATTCCTTTACCTTTAGCTGTGCAATTTAAGTGCAAAAGGCATTTTTAATACTAATTATTTAGCACATGAAGCTATAGAGCATTATAAGCAAATTCAGGGGAAGTGTTGCAGATAATCTGACTTGTAAATATCAGTTTTAGAAGAAAATCAATCTGACTATGAGGCATGTCTGTTGAAATGGCTAGAATTCACATTCCAAAAAACCATGTTATGGTGGTGAATATCTCTATTATAAGAAACAGGAAAAGAGACAATGCATTAACCTAAGCAACTCTGCTGGCTCCTACTAGCACATAATTTTCTAAACCCAGTAAGATTTTGAATTTTGGCTTATATATACAAACTTCACAAATGTTTGCTCTAACATTTTACTTGAATTATACATTATAAATTACCATAACAAATATTCTACTGTTGCCTATTTGACAGTGGCACAATTCATAGGTATCTACACTATCATTCTATTTTCATTTTGCTGTATTTATCTTGTCTGTAATATACATGAGAAACTGATAGAAAATTATCGACTTCCATCCTCTTCTCTTAAAAAAAAAACCCACAAAAAAACCCCATAAACAAATAAAACACATTTGTTTCTCCTGATTATAGTACATTTATCAACTATCCATGTGTTTGATCTGTAGAATTCTCTCTCTTACATGTATTTTTTTTGGTTAAGTAGGATTCCCCATGCTATGAGATACAATTCAGTATCATTTAATTTACAGAGAAAGTATTCTGTGGAAATTGCATTATGTGCTATGAGCAAAAAAAGGGCATTACTAAATTAAGCATTAAACCAAACTGCTAATCTGATCTCATCTAGCTGTGCAAAATTACAGTATTTTGGTACCTACTTAAGAGTTTGTTTTGACTGACCTTTAAAAATAGTTTTTCTCTATTTAATCTATAGGGTATTTTGTCATAAAGTATGTAATTCTATCACATTACAAATATTATTTATCCATGGTAGATTACAAAGCCAGTACTTTCTACTATTTATAATTCATCCCAAGGGCCTTCCAGCAAGTGACAGAAATAGATAAAGGAAAATAAACTATGATGTTTGCTTTAAGAATGTTTAAGTAAAACTGCAGAACATTTTCATCTGGTATTAAAATGATTATGACTGCATTGAGCATAAAGAAGTTGGATTTCTTACAAAGGACTGGCCTGAAAAGAAAGGCTAGAAGACTGGTGCAAATCTGTCTTAGCAGAAAGAAGTGGTAGTCACAGCAAATAACTTTTCTCTCTCCAGAGTGTTTCAAGTTAGGTGTCCTAAATAAGCTTTTTCAGCCCACATTCTGAAATGCTGATGGATGATACATGCAAGGCAAAGCAAAAAGTCACTCGGAAAGGAGTGAAGAATCTTCAGTATGTACAATACAGTGATCATCACACAACAACATACCATATTTCAAATGGAGACTCAAACAAGGCCAAAAGAGAAGAAAACCACAGCCAGCATTATAAACAGAATGCCAAAAATTCTGATTCAGGTCTTGAAACCCAGCTGAGCAACTGGCAGATTTTCAACATCTGGGATGCAAGATAGCAGCAGATGGGAAGCCAGAGAGTGAATTAAAAGTAAAACCAGAGAAAGGCTGTATTTTCGAAGAAAGGGGATATAACTGTATATTGCTATAGGCGGGTAGCAGAATTACACCTTGGAGACAAAAGGTACTTGTTGAACTGGTGCTTAAACAACATAGGGAGCCCAAAATGTGTCTCATGGCTTCTATTTCTACAACTACATTTAATCAAAGTCTGGATTTATCTCTTGGAGATACCTAGGAGAATCTAAGAAACATTAAGAAGCATTACAAGAGAAAATCATAACAATCAAGCATAAACAAGGGAGTTTGGGAAACAGCAAGAATCAGATGCAGCAAGGCATATATTATGCTAGTTGTATCACCAGATACAGAAGAATAGGGTTGGCAAAGTTTACCTCGGGGGGGGGAAATAATATAACAGCAAGGAAACAAATGAGCTTGAAAGCACAGAGCATCTGGTTTAGTCAGCTGAAAGGAGACAGGCTGGGGGAGGCAATTGTTTGCTGCCAGTATCCTGCCACAGGAGTTTGGCAGGCTGACTGAAGAGATTTTTCTTTCTTTGAACATCACCAGTTTTCAGATAAAGTGATAAAACTTTACTCAGTACCAAAGACTGACATGTGTTGTATCTTTGTTTATCCAAATAGTTTTTACTGAAGTGTTTTCAATCAGAGTATTTCTCAGCTGGAAGGATACTTCTTAGGCAGAAGGAGGTCCTGACCAATAAGGAAATTGATTTTCTTTCAGCAGACAGTAAAAACAATCATTCTAAGAAGAGGTAAAGTTTACTTGAGATGGTCAAAAAAACAATTTATCTCAATAGATATCACATTCATGTTCACTGACACCTAAAATCAATGTGCATACAAACTGAATGAAAGGTCGGGGGGGGGCGGCAGAAAAAACCCAACACTCCCCTGCAAACACTCATAACCATGAATTTTAAAAGCATGCAATAATTTTTAACAAGATGAATGAGGGGCTCTAAAAACTCTGAAGGGAGGATGAGTTTCAACTCAACTCAGCAGTAACAGTCAATTAGGATGCACTACTTGCATAACTAATCAGACTGATTTTACCCCAGACTGTCTGTAACGAGGTGAATCAGGAAAGATTTGTGACTCATCACAAAACTGTTTTGTGCCAAGTAAGATTCATGATTTTTCCTCTGTATAAACAAAATACGTTCACAACCTATCTTCACTAAACCTTTAAAGTATGACAGCTTTTAAGATTTCTGAGTAAAATGTGTTTTTCAATGTACATCATTAGTGACCTAAATAAGGTTTTATATAAATACAGGGGGTGCAACTGCACACAAAATAAAATGGAAAAAATGGCTGACATTGTTTCCTTACATTTGTTCAATGTTTTGTTACTCCGAACTTCACAGGCTGGCATCTAGTACTATAAAGGAAACATATTTTGATTTGGAAGGATCAAAGGAAAGGTACTGAGCTCAGATTTTTGTTGCTGTTGTTCCTTTTTAAAAGCCCTTTCAAGTTGGGGAAAATTCATGCATTGTCACCTCAGAGCACAATGTGATATAGGCAGCTGCTCCAAGCTGGCTATGGTGTGCAAAGTTCACTGTCATGACTGGCTGACTGCTCAACTGTCAGGGTAAAATTAACAAATACAAAAAGGGGAACATGTGGCAGTTTTAGAAACACACTGTTCAATAAAGCATACTGTGAACTATAGACTATTGCACATTTCAACATGACAAGAAAAATAGGGGGTTCAAAAGAGAATACACTTTGTAACATAGAAATATACAGACTAGCTTGTGCACAGAAATCAAAACATGGTTACAAGACACCACTGCAGTCAAACCTGTCTTATAGTCTGCTTATGATCTTAGTGACCTTAAGAAACTGGTCCAAACTGATTATCAGTGATACTTTTTTTTGTTACTTTTTTTAAAAAAATATTTTGAGACCACATTTTTGATACACATATATATATTCCGTGGTCAAAACAGACAGACTTAACTTTAGCGATACTAAATAAAAGTGCAAAAACGTTCAAAAAATAAAACAAAATAAAAAAATACGGAAGCATAAGCTAAAAATTTTCTGCATAGCTGAAATCTATTTAAAGCGAGTCCTTGGTAGGGGTTGCTGACAGGAGGAGAAAGCAGTTTTTTAAAATGTCTTCTGCGTGTTTGTTTCAAATAATGCAAAAAAAGGTCATTTGTCGGCTTTTGAAGTATTTCACAGGCAGTTCACTCCTGCGTCCTTAGATACCATTGTGGTGGCAGTGCCTCCTTCCGCAAGGTAAACAGCAGTGCTGGATTTGGAGGGGACTGCCCGGTCACTGCCATTATTGTTGACCTCGCAGTGCAGTGGCTCAGTGGAGATGACCCATGTTGAAGGACGCCACCGCTTAAGTGAGTACGGAGTTTTCACACGTTTCTTGATCTTTTCTCCTGAGCCTGATTTGCCATCCTGTGAGGAGTCACCTACTGAAGAAAAAAACAACAACAAAACAAACAAAAAAAAACACAAACAAAAAACAAAAACAAAGTAGAAAACAGTATTATGAGGAAGGTAAGATTAGACTGGAGTCCAGGGTTGTTACTCATGCAAAACAGAACAAAAGAACAAAATCTTATCACACAAAAGCAACTATGTGGCAGAGGCATGACAGGTATATCAACTACACTAGCTGCCACTAAAACAAGGGATGAGATTCTGTTCTCGGTCAGAAATTACTTCAGTGAAGTAATTTGTGTTACCTTGAATGCACATTGGCAAACAGCAGAATCAGCATTTGACATTTGAGGGGCTTTTGCAATCATAGTATCTTATATTACCTGTAATGGGAGGTACAAAAAAATGTCGCTACTACAGGACAGCAAAGGCTAAACTTTTAATAGCATAATTAAATCATAGGTCCCCTAATCCTACTTCACCTGGCAAAGTATTTCACCTGAAGACAAAATGGTCCATTCTCTGTTAAGATCCTAAGTCAGGATTTGGGATGTTGGGTTGCAAAACTGGCAAAATCAAGTTTAACAAGGATAAAATTTCAGCAGCAGCAATCTGACTGTCAAAAAAAAATTCACTTTATATAACCTTAAAACCCTTCCTTTTAACTTAACTTGCAATTGAAGAGAGTTACTGCAATAGCCTTTTTTCTTTACCTCAGTAAAATTCAACTCAAGTCAACATGTTAAGACAAAAATTAAGGTTTCCTACTTAAAAGGAAGGCTTAAACATTCCGCTGCTGAATATTAATCTAAATTTCTTGAAAGATTTGTTCTGGTTTGTTTCTAAACCTTTTCTTTCCAAACATGCCTGGCACCCCAGACTATTTTACTAGTATCACAGCATCTGTCTAAACATAGTCAGAGGTTTGCAAGCACCTTTCAAAGACAGCAGTGCATTCTCAAAATACATACTCTTAAAAATGCACAGTAGGAGGCCTTTCCAACAGCTCCAACAGGCCCAAAGTCAAACTCAGAGGATGTACCCAATTTAACTATAACTACATGATTACATTCTCACTGTAAAAAGGAGAGTCCCATTGTAACCTCTTAGATCTTTGGCCGTAAAAATTTTAAGACAGTTATTCTGAAGGAGTCTATTAAAATCGATTCCTCCTCTAACTACTTTGATTAATTTTTAATATGTATATGGTAAACTGACAAAGGATTGCTCTAATTGTTGGAGCTCAAATAGCAAAATAGAGGATGCCTGACCCTCTATCTATGCTGGGCTAATACAGTAAAATCACTTGCTTTAGAAGTAATGAAGCATATAAGTTGTTACAATAAATTATTTTTATCAATGCATCTTAGAGCCAGCTACTCTTAAGAGAATGAGGAAAAGTAAGGAAAAAAAGTATAATGTGCCCCTGAAGGAGAAACAGGAAGCTTTTTCAATATGCTTTGCAGCTGCCAAGGTAGATACCTTGCAAGGAATAATGGAATTTAGAAATTACTCCTCTCCTAGAGTCAGAGTAGACAGGTTATAAAGGGACAGATTTATTCCATGTATGTGGCAGGAAGACAGTGACCTAACAGGTGCTGGACTTGATGGAGACAGGACTTTATCAAGAAGATTGAAATTGTACTGATATAAATTAAATTAAATTTATATGGGATTTAGCAAGCATGCTTTGAGGAGGGACAGGAGAGATGGCAGTATTTTCTATTCAAGCAGATATATGTAGTTATTAAGTAAAAAAGTGTCAGGGAAACTGTTCAAGTCCTGCAGGCACTTACACTGCATACTACTGCTATCCAAACTATTTGTGGCTGATAGATCCAGCGAATTAGGCCTCTGTGCTCTTCTAGTCTGGGTCTGCCCAGGATTTCTCACTACATTCTGGATACTGACTGTAGCTGTGTCTTGCCCTGGACATGGATTACTGTTGTTGTTATTGGCATTTGTTCGGCCACTATCCAGTGGTCGCTCTCTCCTGTCTACTAGGCGGTCCAGAACACCTTCATCATGGCCAACCTGCTGCTCCCGCCTTAACAAGGGTTCATGCTCATCAGGGCTTGAATTAATATTCAGCCGACTATCCTCTCCACTGAACTGGTTCTGAAGCATCTCCTGGGCCCTCTGTGCTACTGAACTGGTTGTCTGGCCAGATGGCACTGTGCCATTGGTGTATTGGGTTGTGCCAGCATGAGAGTTTATGCTGTGGCTTCTCCCAGCCACTCCGTTCATGGTAACTGTCACAACATGAGGTTCTGCAGCATTGATAGTGTTCATCTTTGCAACACCTGTTTCCACTTGCTTCAAGTTTGATTTGTGCTTGCCACCAAATTTTAACCGTGGCTCCTTTGTTGAATTTTTGGTGTTTAGGGGGAGGCTAGTAGGCCTCTTCGGAAGGTTCTGTTGCTTGGGTAGAGGATAGACCTGAGCAGATGGGACATCTGGAATCAAACATGCTTGACCATTGCCAGCCTGTGTGAAGTCTTGTTGTCCTGTCACCTCTACTGCAAGTTTTATCAGTGGATAAAGCAAGCTGGAACTAGTGCTGCTGAGTGGATCTGGCCCGCTAAACTGCTTAAGTGAATGTTCCATCAGATTCTCATCAGAGCTTTCTTTCAGGTTCTTATCCACTTCTTTTGGATCTAATTTATTTGTCTCTAAGTCCTCCTCTGTTAGCTGCAGACAAACAGGGGTGGGCCCACCTGGCTGCATGACATTTGTAGTATGTAAGTTTGTTTCATCCGAATAAGGCATTTCGGATATGGTGGTCATGCCAGTGCTAGGAGTGAGGCCAGTTGTATTGGTGGTGGTAGTATTGGTGGACAAACTGGTGACACTTGTCTCAGGACTAGGGATGCGAGCTTGCGCTTGTTGCCGCTCATAGTTAATGGAGTTTCTATTTTTTTCCCCTGAAGTCAATGGTGTAGTGGACATCGAATGTTCAGAAGAAATGTTCTTCACTATGCTGTCAGTGTGGTGGATTGAATCTTCAATGTAGGAAGAGGAAGAGTAATCTGGATATGGCCTTATCTTTGATACACGCCTATGATGCGACAGATTCCTTTAAGAAAAAATAAGTGATATTAAGATCATATATATTATAACATATATTATTATATCATGTATTATCATATATCATAATTGTATTATATAATAATAATCACCTCATATTATAAAGCCTCTCATTTAAGAGAGCTGAATGTCTTTCTGTTTCTTTTCATGCATAAACTAAGGACAGATACAGTACAAACTGAGATCTTTCAGTAACATTCTTGAAAAATCCTGGGTAGCAGAAAATTGATTTTACTAGGACAGCAATTCTGTCATGGATGTTATTTATACAACTAAGTCTGATAACAGTAATTTTCTTCTATTTGTCCAGTATGCTGTTTGTCCAGGTCACTGCTAAGGTACTGCTCTAGTTGCAGAGAAGTAATGCTGAAGGAGGGCAACAAGAATGCAACACAAAAGACAGAGAAAGTGATACTGGGAAAAAGTCACAATGTCCTAAACCGTGAAAAATCTATTATTTTAATGATTTCGGTATTCTACAATTTGAACATAATATTTTTCATGACAATAAATACTGCCATATACAGCAACATTACTCTTCTCTCAAATCCAAATCTCTAGCGTATACCGTTAAGCGCTGATGTCAGTTCTGCAAATTCTCACTCCCTCTGGATCATATGTAAGCAGAGAATGTGCAGCACTTCTCTCCCTGGGTCAGAATAACAATGACAAACAATGGCCCTGTGGTTCTTTAACTGAAAAGCTACAAGTTTGAGACTCTGTGATTTCCTGAACTCATACTGCCTGCGAATTCAGTTTTTAGCAGAATACTTCAAACAGAAGTTGTATGCATCATTTAGCAAGAGTCCCTAAAGACAATTCATAGTCACTTCCTATCTTTACAAGCCTGTTAAGACAGTTTGCCTAAGTTCAGTTTAAAAAGCCTCTCTGTACAAAGTACAGTTGTTTACATAAAAGGTGCCTGAATATTGGGGACACATAAGAGATCTGAAGAACACAAGCAATCAGGGTCGTGTCATCCAATACCCATATGCAGACTAGCTCACGTAATACATACTTGCTTCACGGGTGCAGAAATGTTAAGCTAGCAGCGTGATCTAGCTGCCTTCCTGGAGTGAGCTGAGCATTGCATTGGGCATTTGCTGCTGACTAAAACCAAATGTTTTCTCTTCTTACCGCTCGTTTTGCATGGCAGTTGACATAGGGTTGACTGTTGGACTAACTGATTTATTTCTCTCCCAAATCATCATGAGTTCTGCCATCCTTTCCTCAGCACACTGTGCTGTTAGTCGAGCTTCAGCATCTTGATCCCAACAGTCTTCAATTGTTTCTTTAAGTGACCTCACGGCCTGCGAGGAGACAAACAAAACCCCTTTATCTTAAATTATTTCCCCTTTATATTTGTGCTTCTAATTTACTGGTTTATGACAGTATTCTGTATGCATGAAAATGGTCACAAACTGGTGAGAAAGAGACACAAAAGGTACACAATTTCATTCAAAGATAGTTTGCCCTAATAACAGCAATATGCAAGACTAATATTATCATACCTCACACACCCCCCAACTAGGAAGACAATTACTTAGGAAAAGCTACATTCACCAATGTCCATACAACCTTCAGCTAGCACTGTCTGATGTATGCATGCTCAACTCACTCTCCCTGCTTTATGAAAGCTGAGTACTAAGGACTGATGATACCCTGGAAATGCTGTCATTGTTATCCTCACAATTCAGCTAATGGTCCTCGCCTTGCTTCCCTGCAACGTATGCAAATAACACAGCCTTGCTCATTCATCATGCTTTTCTTCCTCTGTTCACTACTGTAACATCCAAATGCCTCATAAATATCAGTGAATTTGGCTGCGCTATGGGAGGAGATTATGGCTACACTTGTTTTACAGATGGAGAAACAGAAACAGACACACTTCCTGGGATCACACAGTGGGGTGAATGGTGCAGTGAGGATTATAGCCCAAGACCTCCAAAAAGTGCTGCCATATGGTCAGAGGCCTGGAGAGGAGACAACTGAAATTATGAGCACTGAACACTTCTGCTTCCACTGCATCCAGAGTACAAAACGCAGGCAGACATTTATTGGCCCCTGCTGCCAATCTATGGCCCATGGTTAGGATGTGGTTTGCTAGAACATCTCACATCTACAGCCCAACTTTAACCTCTCCAGCACCAATGACTGTGCATAGTCCCAGCTGGGCACTAAGGCATTCAGTGCGTCCTGCTGACTGCCTCTGTGCCAGAACTGCCTTGTTCACTTCTGGCAGCAAAAGCCAGGACTTGCTCTGCATGCTAGCCAAGAGCTCCTCACCCACAGAGCAGGCTCCTGGCATCGCTTGCATCTGGCAAGTCACTGCTGCTTAGTGATGCAGCTAGGGTGGCACAGGTGGCGAGAGCTCACACACAAGCAAACCTTTTATCTCCCTTCCCAGAGCAGACTGAAGAGGGGCTAAGCAACCACATCCCTCTCAGCTGAGGGACATGAGACTAAAAGCACCCTCAGGGGCAATGACAGGATCATGTACTGGATCTGTTTTCTCTCCCAGAATAAAAAGCCTTCATTCTGCTTTTAGAACCTGCTTTAGTCACAATTTAGACATATCTCAGTCAGTGGACACCCTAATCTCCTGTCTTGCCCCTTTGTAAGGCTCTCCCCTACAGTTTTCACCAGCAGTAAATCTAACCAATATTTAATTTAATATTGTCTATCTTCTACCAGATCCTTTCCTTTTGATGTTTTAAGGATCATGAAAGGAGTACAGGGATGACTGTATAGACAGTTAACAAAACTAAAGTTCTAGAGCTTCACATTTACCACAGTAATGTGTTCTCTATTAATTTCATGTTCAAAGACATGTATACTAAAATGCACTATTTACAAGTTCTAGCACTCATAAAAAAGACAGAAGGGACAAGAAATCGGCATTATTCTATTATTCTACTAATATCCTTCAGTCCTGACCTTCAAAATCAAGCTTGGGGTCTGCTTTGGCTGTGGCAAATGAGACAAGAATGCTGCTAACATCTCAAATCAGTTTATAGCCCCTGAATTATTTTATGCACATCATCTGCTCAGATTGTTGATTTATACTGTGAAAAACAATACTGCTAATCAAGGTCGGTATCATAACACATGTTCAAGAAGCAGAGAGACTGCACAGGTTATCATAATTTTTTTTAGGATTCCACATCTTTTGAGTGCCTTAATTATGTGACCTGAAAAATTAAACATTGCTTTTAATTTGTATTTCTCAGAAGAAAGGGCAAAATACATTTCTGTAATAGATGAATTTGCATGAAAGTGTTATAACCTGACATGTCAATATAGCTTTAAATAATGGACAAAACTCTTTTATTTCATGCATTAAATACAGGAGGTTAGGACCTGGGGCCAGGGTGAGGTTATCCAGAGCTCAGTTTTCTACAATATCTCCTCTAGAGTCCTCATTCAGATGTTATCCTAGACTGGCATAGGGTGGAGTAGGTTGTTTTATACCCATGAGAGAACTACAGATTGTTTTTTTTATTCTTCTTTTCTCTTAAAGCAATGGTGTAGATCCATCCTTAGAGCTGGACTTATCACCATCATCATTATTGTTTTGAATTTTTGCAAAAGAATTAGTGACAACACAAAGAATGTGTTAGGCATTTTTAATATGGGGATCATTACTAGCTCAGTGTCTAATAATGCTGGAGTCTATCAGCCTGTTAAAACATAATTAACATTTAGAACAATAGTCTGCAAAACAAAACAAACCTTGAACTGTTTTAGTTATAACTGTCTTCAAAAACAGCTGTCAAGCTTGGTTCTTCCAACAGTGCATTTGCCAACATGGCTATAGTTACAACAGTTGCTGCTTGATTTCCTGTATAGTTTGGGCATAATTATTATTTTCTTTTCCCCACCCCCCCAAGACTGGCTGGTCAAAACTGTGTAATAAAGGAACCTCTCTATGAAGCTCTCAACTCAGTTACAACATGTTTTACAACAGTGTTAATACTGGAGGCTATGCTCCTCCCTAAAAATGGTTTCATACATATTTACAAGTACCAGCATAGATGAGGCCTTAGGCTCCCCATTATCTGCACAGTAGCTACATGCTTATCAACTAGCAAAGTCTCTGAAGATTGAAGGGCCTAATTCCAATGAGGGAATAACCAGAAGTATCTTTTTAGATAAGAAACAAGTATGTCATTTTCATACTCCCAATCAAGGTATTTTAGCTTAAAAAGTTACCATGTATCAGGTGGAACCCAGTAACTGTTTGCATTTCACTTTGCTTGTAATAAAAGACAAACGACCCCCCCAAGCGAAGGGGATTCGCATTACCTCACCTTTGCTGCAGATGAAAGCAAGCACACAGTCTTACCAGAGTTCAGCTAACTTGCTGTAACTTGTTGGCCTGCAGCAACAAGCAAGGCTCTAAGCCATAGCTAGACTAATTCAAAACAACAAACATAACTATGTTTATAGTCTTGAAAATAAAAATTGCAGATCAAATGAAGCCATATAAAATTTCTAATGTAGTTATAATGAAATGATTGCTAGAAGCTGTAGCCTCTGACCTGCTTAGTGGATGAGGGAAAGGCTGTGGATGTTGTCTACCTAGATTTTAGTAAAGCCTTTAACACTGCTTCCCACAGCATTCTGCTGGAGAAACTGGCGGCTCATGGCTTGGATGGATGTACTGTTGGCTGGGTAAAAAACTGCCTGGATGGACAAGCCCAAAGAGTGGTGGTGAATGGAGTTAAATCCAGTTAGCAGCCAGTTATTAGTGGTCCCCAGGGCTCAGTACTGGGGCCAGTTCTGTTTAATATCTTTATCAATGATCTGGATGAAGTGGATTGTATGCACCCTCAGTAAGTTTGCAGACAACACCAAGTTGGGCAGGAGTGTTGTGCTCAAGGGTAGGAAGGCTCTACAGAGGGATTTGGACAGGCTGGATTGATGGGCCGAGGCCAATTGTATGAGGTTCAGTGAGACCAAGTGCCAGGTCCTGCACTTCGGTCACAACAACCCCATGCACTGCTACAGGCTTGGGGAAGAGTGGCTGGAAAGCTGCCCAGCAGAAGAAGACCTGGGGGTGCTGGTTGACAGCTGGCTGAATATGAGCCAGCAGTGTGCCCAGGTGGCCAAGAAGGCCAACAGCATCCTGGCCTGTATCAGAAATTCTGGGACCAGCAGGAGCAGGGAGGTGATTGTCCACCTGTACTCAGCACTGGTGAAGCTGCACCTCAAGTACTGCGTTCAGTTTTGGGCCCCTCACTACAAGGCAGACACTGAGGCGCTGGAGTGTGTCCAGAGAAGGGCAACAAAGCTGCTGAAGGGTCTAGAGCACAAGTCTTATGAGGAGCGGCTGAGGGAACTGGGGTTGTTTAGCCTGGAGAAAAGGAGGCTGAGGGGGGACCTCATCACTCTCTACAACTACCTGAAAGGAGGTTGTAGTGAGGTGGGTGTCAGTCTCTTTTCCCAAGTAACAGGTGATAGGATGAGAGAACACGGCCTCAAGTTGTGCCAAGGGAGGTTTAGATTGGATATTAGGAAAAATTTATTCACTGAAAGGGTTGTCAGGCATTGGAACAAGCTGCCCAGGAAATGGTTGAGTCACCATCCCTGGAGGTACTTAGAAGACATGTAGATGTGGTGCTTAGGGATGTGGTTTAGTGATGAATTTGGCACAGTGCTAGGTTAATGGTTGGACTCAATGATCTTAAGGGTCTTTTCCAACCTAAACAATTCTATGATTCTATGAAATTCTAAGAACTATACAACTTCAGAAAAAGTTTATTACAATGTTTATAGATTTTAGTTTTGGAAGAGTTTATTTACATTTTTGCCAACTTTGTTAGGGTGTTATTAGTTTATAAGATGTCAAAAGGCAGAAAATGTCTTTATGTTTCTCAACCAGCATATAGGCACTTCATGCATAATACTACAGAAACTGTCTTCCAATTAATATAACAAGTTATGTTCTGTGTATCACACTTCAGCATCCGATAATAATCATAGTATTTTTCCTTAAAATAAATCTAGCTTTCATGTCAATGGCTTTTTAAAAACTGAATTCAATGTTTAAGAAGTCCAGACAGAAGCAGCTCCCAATTCTTAAATACTAACAAAATTTTTTAAAAAGAATGTATTAAAAAATTGCTTTTAAGAAGTGAGTATACCCTATAGCTGGTTAAATGATAGAAACAATCTCACCAGGCTGTTCTCTTTCCATGCTTCTGGGAATTTTGGTCTTTGCTTCTCTCTAGACACCAAGACTTGCATATCTTCAAAAGTGGGATGGTTTCCGACTTCTGTCTGGAAAGCCATCTGGTACTCTGGCACAGATTCCCCTGTTAGCAAAAGAAAGTATGAAGAAAAGTCACAGATTAAAAGGCAGAATAAGGGTTTTAGGTGATAAAGGGTAGCATCAAAGTTGCTGTCTATTGAGATATTCTTCACTTTACCCCAAAGTCTAACTTCACAAAAAAAGCTGAATTAACTACAAATGAATTAAGTATTGTTCAGCAGCCTCTCAAAGGATAGCATCTTCAAACTTTGCTGTCTGAGTGGCACATTCAGAATGTCTTAGAGCCTGGGGATGACACCTAATTTCCATGAAACATCACTGACTGAATATATTCATATACTTCATTTGGGAAGAAGCCCAGTAAAATTACAAGTCTCTGCACATAAAGTGCAGCTGCTTGACTACAGAGAGAATGCTGCATGTCAGATTAACTCTATATGCTGTATCTTGGGAAGAAGATGGTGGTTGTGACAATCTCACATGTTAAATTCTGGAAGTCTACTTCCTTTGGTTTTATGTTAGAGGTATGAAGGATTTCCCTGAATTTTCAATGTCACTAGCATAAATGTACAACTGACTAAAGGCTACATTAAATCACAGCACTTTCTTATCCATCCTTTCATGAGGGAAGTCTGAAAGACACTTCAGGCACTTTTATCAGTTCTAAGAACTGAAAGTACTGCCCTTGCCATCAGCCCAACTCTCCATGTTTGTAAACTCCAGCCAATAATAATAATGCTCAAACTGCACTTACCATGAAGCCTGCAAACTGCTTAAACAGGTAATTTAAAGTCTTTCAGCATGAACCATGCTTCACAAATACATTGTATTGACAACAATAATCTTGAACACTAGATGGCGCCGACTTAGTGGCAAAAGCAATTGAGAAAATTACTTCCCTTCTTCAATTTAATAAGCTATAGCTAGGGAGTAGCTTTAATTGCTGGTACCACTTTCTACTATTATGTTTTTTCCAGTTCTTTTAGTTACCTGGGAAAAGGTCTGTACATCTCATAAATATCTCCCAGTAGATAAGGCCTAGTGCATACATATCTACTTGTTTCAAAGCAGATTCACAGTCCCTCAAGTTCACTGCTCCTTCAAGCACTTCTGGGGCCATATAGCGGATCGTACCGACCTGGAAAAACAAAAAACCAAAGCTTTGAATCAGGAAGCAATTTCCAAATTCAATTTATTATGGAGATTTTTTTTTTAATACCCTACTTTGTTTGATATTTTCCACAGTTAAGGAAAGTGCAGTTCTCTTCTAATCAATGTTCTCAGCTTCTAGACTCTATCAGGAGCCTAGTCATAATAAAACCCTTTCCCTACTCTGTCACTTTTTTGTATGTACCAAAACAAAATAATTATGTCCCTTACTAAATGTTCTCCGATGCAATATGATAAAGCAAAAATGTTTATTTTTCCTGAAATTACTCTGTTGAACACCAAGGTATGTGTCATAGTGGAAGAGGATGCTGCTGAACAAGGAACTTGTTTTCTTTATTCCTGGACTGTCAGCAAGGCTCTCCCCTGCATCTTCCATGGTCAAAGGTTATTAACAGCCTTGGAAGGTATCTATTCATTTCTACTAGGAAATATGCTAGATTAAAGCAATCACTCATCACTACTTGTAGGACAGTGTTTTGTCACAGAACTATTCCATAATGCTGCATTTTAAACAGTGGTTTCCCTGTTTCTTTGTTCAATAAGGGGAGAGCTAAAAAGAGGACCTGTGCACTAGATACTATTAATGTAGTGCTTGCTTTCTAAGGGAAGGTGATTATCACTGTGAAACACATTCATTGAATTCAATGTAAAGGTTTTCTATAAAAGCACAAAGACAACAAATATACTGAACCATGAGAAACTTTTACTCTTTGTTTAAAATAGTCTCACTGTATTTCAGTAGCCTGTATTCAGATGTCCACGTATTCATACTTACAGAAAAAGAAAACAACAAAACCCCCACTCTCTGAATCAAAGCATCCTAAAAAAAGAAAGCTTAAGAAGTCAGTTTCTTCCTTCTGCCCAGAATCCATTCTAACCCACTCCTAGCAGATGTTTTCCCAATATGTTCCTTAAATTCATAAAATGATGCAAACTCTACATAGTCTTCCCTCAGCATTTCGTTCTAGACCTTGGCTGCCTTCTACAGATTAGAAAGGTTTCTTTGTAACTAACCAAAATTTTCGCTCCTACAACGTAATCCCATTACCTCTTGTCCAATCCACAGTGAATGCCAACAGTTTACTCCTTTCTCTTTGTAGCAGCTGTTTATATATTCAAAGAACTGTCTCTGTCTTTACTTCCCTAAACAACCCTCATTCTTTCATCTTTTCCCATAAGGTACTCTTTCAAGCATCCCCTGTTATTTTGTCCCTGTTCTTTCTCAGTTGGTCCATGTCTTTCTACATGCACTTAACTCTCCCAGATGTACCCCTATGAAGTCCAGAAAATCATAGATGACACACAGAGAAATGGCTGTAGGATGTAGAATGCAGTATGTCACCATGTCAGAAAAATTAAGACCAGAACCATCAAAGAACCTTCGGTCTTCACACTAGTACAAGACTGAAGGAATGTGAACCACATCATTGCGAACAACATGGCAGCCAAACCTACCTTGCATCTTCTCATATCTCACACAGAAGACTTCAGTCTCCAGGGCTGCCAATCTATCACCTTTCAAAATGCTAGGTTTGTTTCCGAGTGTTTTGAGAATAAAACCAGTTTCTTCCTATGAAGGTTTCAGCCACTCCTCACCCATATGGCAGCAATTCCCCCTTACAGGAATTGTACCACCTTAACGCTCACCTTCTAACAACAGAAACAACTATTTCTCAGTGTTCCTTCTGTACTAAATTGTCTTCAAGTTATACCTTTATACACTGGTTTATCTTCATTTGTACTTACCTCACTAATGGCTGCATTATCCTCCTCACCTGGGCGTACCAGTCTGTTTCCAGTTAACTTCATGGAGAGTCCAAAATCACTAATTACACATGTTCCATCATTCTTTACCAGTACATTGCGGCTGTTCAAGTCACGATGGGATATTGCAGGTTTGTAATGGTCTATTAGGACATACAGAAGTGCTTGTTAACATTTGAGCAGTTCTACTGTTTGGCAAAATGAGAGAATCTCATCATGTCTGCTTAGCTATTATAAACACAAAATCAACTTATCTTTTAGAAAACTAACCTTTTTGCTTCCTTACAATGAGCTCCAAAGTGTGTTATCTATAGAAAACTAACTAGCATTCAGAGTTTCACTATATCTATACAATATATTAGGCTACTGCTATACATGGTTTTAGTGTTTGCCAATAAGCTGCTTTCCAAGGGATACTTCAGCATGATTTTGGCAAGGGGAGACATCCTGTACTTAAGCACAGACCTGCTACTACAGCCCTGATAGCTATTCCAAGTGCTCTCTCTCATATCCACACTCCTGTGTCAAATACAGCACCAACTATTTACATTATGATTGGAATTGGCACCTATTCAGAAGATACATAGACAATATTATTCCAGAGAGTCTGAACATGTTCATCTTGCAAGTGATCTGATCTTTTCCAAAGAATATACTCAGTTGTTCCTAGTTTACATGCAATTTATTTTATTAGTAAAGCAGCCAGCACTATAGAACCGGTTTTACTGTGCAATTTTTTCTACTCTGTGAGTTCCTCCTAGCATTCATAGACCAGGCTATGGCTGTCTCTTCTTTCTGATGGGAAAGTTTACACATTTTCTGACTGCTAATGGACACACCTGTCTGCACATTTCAAAATGATGAAGTTAAGGTGATAGCTGCAGTTTCAACAGCACATAGGAATTACTGATTTAGGTTATTTTCAGCCTTGCACTTTTAACAGCATCTTCAGTTGTCATTCTCTGGTAAAGTTGATGTTTAACATTTGAGATATATAGTTTGGAATTTTAATCCAAACATTAGCACCTTAATGTAGAATTAATGATACCATCCTTTTATTTACTGCCAAAAAGCTAACACATCAGTGCCAGGCCATATTCTGCAGCCTGATACATCACAGATCTCAGAATATCTGCTTTCTAATCATGATACTTCAGCTGCTGAAATGCTGGCTGACGCATACAAGCAGAGATATAATGATATAAATCAATATGTTGTCACATCCTGTGCTATAATAAAACACTAGAAGTCCAGCAGTATTGTTTGTACACAGTGAAGACCAGGCCCACACCCTCATAGAATAATAAATAAAACTACAGTGGAGTTAGAAGATTTAATTATTTCTCTGTGTATACAGTTCACACAGAAACTAAAAATTGCTTTGGTGATTTGTGTCTGAACTGCAAAACCAAACAGAACACCCCATCTGTTTGCTCTCTGCTAGACAGACATCCAATGCTTCAGGTCTTCAGTCATCTGTTGCCATGATACAGCAGCACTGCACAACTCTGCCTCCTCCTCTTGCCTTTCTCTGGGGCCCTGCTGGCTCTTACTCCATGTTTTCACACAAGTGTCACAGACACAGCCCACAACATGGGATTGTTCAGAAAGAAAGAACATATGAGAAGTTCTGAGTAATCTCTATTTGCATTCATGATTTCCTACTCATTGTACTGTCACAGAGAAAAAAGACACACAGGAATCTACTGCCTGATAGAATTAAGAGTATCTTGAACTTCCTGGCATCCCTTCCTGGCCTTACCTCCTCGAGGTAGCTCCGTGTGCAGGTACGCCAAGCCCCTAGTTATAGAGTGTGCCAAACGACAAGAGCTCACCCAATCACTTGTGTGAAGACTCAAATATTTGCACAAAGAACCCTGAAAAAAACCCAACAAACAAACAAAAAAAGGGATTAGAATCATTGTCCACAGTTGAATAACTCAAAATCTTCGGGAGAGTCAGTTTTATCCATTGCTCCTGAAAGGTGTAATCCTGCAACTGCTTCTGTGTTTACCCAGATTTTCTAAAACACAAGACTGCACCAAAGTTTCATTAATTTCTAGTGCTGCCATTTGGTTTATCTAAAGAAGGGAAAGAAAAAAAAAATCTATCACAGGGATTGCCTTCAGGAATAATGATATTAATTATAAAACAAAAGCAAAGCATGCACTTCAGTTATTCTGCTGAAAAAGTCTTGTTGAACAACAGAAGAAAGGTAACTGCAGACATAAGAGCCTGGGTTACTAAATAGTGAGTGGCCTTTAAACCATTAGCACTTACAGAAGAATACTCAACATCTCTTACTGGCATCTCCCCTGCTATAATCTATTTATGTATCAAAACAAAAAAACCTCAAAAGCAATTCAGAATAGGAGCAAGTCCACACACACTGGAGAAACAGGAAAAAAGAATGTCATGTTCCCCTTTTCTTGAAAGAGAAGTTAAATGTGAAAAAAGGTGGAATCTCCAAGAAAACCAGAAGGAAGGTTGTCAATTATGATACTGGATACTCTAGAAACTGAGGCTGCTATCTGAAACAAGAGCCAAATCCTGCAAACTATGACAACCTTTGAGCAGTTTTTATGCACATAGTCCCCAGTGACAGTATACTTATTTTAAACAAAGTAAATCCACATGCTTGAAGAACAAGTCTCTGCATGTGTTATAAAATATTTATTACTACACGCTACCCTGGTTTTGCCTATTTAAATCTGTAATCTTAAAGAGAAACCCATGTGTAACATCTGATCACAGCCACAACTAGAACCACTTTATTGCAAAATTAGTTGTGTACATTTGGTTCAAAAAAAGCTGGTATGTGCTATTTGAATCCATTTGGAGTTTACATTCAGGTATGTAATGCATGCACAGCTTAGATGGAGGCACAAAGATACCAGAATTTGAAGTGACTGAAGCGTTAGACATTTTTTTAATCCAATACTAAAACTAAATCCAGTTCTTGACTCTTGTTAATAGAATTATGAAAGTCTTAGAGCTTTTCAGACATGGCCTGTGCAGAACAAGGAACCCATAAATAGATAACCTCCTCAGTGAAAACACAGACCAAATGTCACTTATACAGGTTTACATGAACATTTTTTTCATTGTTTAAAATGCTGTTATATGAACTTCAAATAAATTTTGGTAATATATAAAAAAAAAAGCTGAAAATTCACCTAGAAATTAGTTAAAGAATTTTTTTTTCTTATTGTTTAGAGTTTTTTAAGAAATACAAACACTCTTATTAGCCTCCAACTACCAGCAACTGGTTGCGGTAACAGATTTTCTTGGCTTAGTGGGTTGAGATTCCAGCCCACCCTAATGGAGGCCACAGGACTGTTGTCACAGTGTGACTGGGAAACACTCACTGTATAAAGATCTCAAACCAACTTCAAGATCTTTCTGCTGCAGAGCTTGCTAGCCACCAGGTGTTTTTTAAGCTAGCTGAGGGCTGTGATTGTATGCTTTTAGTGAAGTTCAATATAAATGAACCAGGAGAAGTTTTAGTCAAGATTTAGAGATATATGTATTTGTAATTAAGATTATTTTTGTCAGAGTCATGAGTTACATGTTAAATTGGGGACATTTGTTCTGATTATAAATTTTGATAAAACTGGTGTTTTTGTTTTATCAATCATAAGATTCTGTATGTGTTTTACAACATTTTTTCTATTGTTCTAAAATAACATGAATGTCTGACTACTGAGGGGACAATTCTGTGGCTATTATGTATTTCCTACTATGACATCGCTTGCAACTTACTCACTGCTTATTCACCTGCCATGCCTCAGAGTACTATCAGAACAGCACGTTGATTGATAAATACACGTATCTTTCCTTTTATTACTTTCTCACCTACTTTCTTTGGTCTGAAGACATGTTTGGATAACAACACAATCTAGGTCAAACCTAGCTGTCTTGCTTTCACCAAGGCAACACCAAGAACAATTTTCTGTGTGAAAGTGTTTCGGTTTGTGTGTTCCTATTTCTGAAAAGGAAAGCATTTCAAGGGAGAATGATGTTTTGGATGGGGAGTGTTTCACCTGCACATCTTGTATGGGTTACTCCTTATTGAAATAATATTTATGGCTCCAGTTTGAACAGTGCAATTCTCTTTTAGTAGGGCTGCCACAGCAGGCTTCCTCTCTGCTGTTATGTCCATATACAGCAGAACATCTGCTCACTGAATTAAGGATCACACTGTGCATTAATTACACCTGCTGTGCACTTTTTCCAATGACTTCCAAACCACCAGTGGATTGATTTTAGACTAATCTTGCTGTTCTTAATACCATATTGAGAAAGAATCCAATATGTCATAAGCCTCATCTGTGCATGTGTCCTGGTTTCAGTTGGGATAAAGTGTCTTCCTAGTACCTGGTACGGTGCTGTGTTTTGAGTTCAGTATGAGAAGAATGTTGATAACATTCTGATGTTTTCAGTTGCTGCTAAGTAATGTTTAGACTAAAGTCAAGGATTTTTCAGCTTCTCATGCCCAGCCAGCG
>JANZLQ010000001.1:23481102-23509917 GCA_026212715.1 Elanus axillaris | reverse complement strand
GGTGGGGGTGGCTGCTGGGGGACTAACTGGGTGTCGATCAGCGGGTGGTGAGCAATTACTCTGTGCACCATTTGTACATTCCAAAACTTTTACTATTACTGTTGTTATTTTATTAGTGTCATCGTTATCATAATTACTTCCTTCTTTTCTGTTCTATTAAACTGTTCTTATCTCAACCCACGAGTTTTTACTTCTTTTTCCCGATTTTCTCCCCCATCCCACTGGGTGGGTGTGGAGTGAGTGAGCGGCTGCATGGTATTTAGTTGCTGGCTGGGGTTAAGCCACGACAGCATGTAATCAGATCGTTAACAGATCTTGTTTATATAAGCAGCAAGACACAATTTTCAATCAAATTACATTTCAGATGAAAATCTGTTCATTCAGGAAAAGTGCAAAACCAGATCACTTGTTATGACAGTTATGCTATGGCCTCTCAGGAGCAGAATACTTGCTTGATTTCACTTAACTCAGTTGAAAAAAAGCCCACTCTACCAGAGTAGGCCAGAGCTGACATGCTTTGTCACTGTCCATCTGGAATGGGCATGACTGAGCTTTTTCTATGGTCATTTCTATTCCCTGCAATCTCTTCTTAGAAGTCCATCTCTCATAAGCTGACATGATCAAGTGTGTTCTCACTTGAAAGTTTCAGTTAAGATGCTCTTTATATATTTGTGAAGTGCTATGTTGCCTTAAATTTGCATATATATTTAGATGCTTGTATACACGTATGCATTTAACTTTAAACACAAGCATATACGTAGGTCTTAAACCACCCTAAGACAGGCTATTGTTACTGCTATTTATTATTGGTCTGTTTCTTTTTGCTACTTGAATAAACAGCTTTTGTCCTACTGTCCCCATAACAAATCAGGCTTCAGCCATCACCTTTACACACTGGAGGAAATACAATATGAGTTCACTCACTTGACACAAAAAAGCTCATTAAAAAAATTATTTAACTGAACAATTAAAGTTCTTTCCCATACACAAGCCAAAAACCCCCAAGATAAATTGTGAAATCTAATTTTTTGCATTTTTATATATAAACCCCATATTCATTACATTTTATGATTTTTCATGAAAGCAATTCACATTTATGCTGTGTATTTTTAAAACATTTTTGTTTCTATGCATGTACACACACACACACACACACAGAGTGTTAGGAACTCAAATCAATGAATCTGAGGGATATAAGCATTCAGTTAGCTAAGGAGATTTGCAGATAAGGTTCTGGAAAGTGAGGCTGCCTTCTTAAGATTTGTCCCACATCATCAATATATGGTACAGCAAAATAAATAGGGTATGCCACAGAAAGCTTTAAAGAAGATAACAGGATAAAAAGCCAAAATGATTTATAGTACCACAAAATAGTTTGACAACAATATTGGATCTATTATGTTTCATTGTAAAAAACCCCACCATTTACAGCTACTAAGTGAGATCATAATTACCATAACAGAGATATAATGTCCTAATACTAAGAAGTTTTAAATTTATTATATTATTTTTAAGTAAAAACAACTCGTCAAATTCTGTCCTTGAATATTGCACTGTTAACTAAAAAAAACCTGCATGATAACCAAGAGCAAATACTACAGCTAAAAATTTGTAAGACTATTTGGTAGCAGTAGATGGGAAATCTTAAAGGGCATTACAGTAAACCATACTAAGGTTCATTAAAATTGTAATTTATATGGATTACTTTTACATTACTGTGCAAGAAGCAGCAATGAAAAACCCTGGCAAATACTAAAGTACATCCTTTTTATGTGGCTATTCTTAGGAATATAAACCAATCTGATTGATTTCTTTGAAGCACTTACATTGGGGTAATACTCCATCACCAATAAATATTCCATACGGCCATCTGCAGTGAATCTCTCATCCCCCACAATGAAGCGCGCGATGTTGTCATGTTCCATCAGTGGAATCCTGTAAATGTTCCTCTCGTTGACAAAGTTCTGACGATTAGCAAAAGAAAATACTTTCACAGCAACTGGACGCTCATCTAGGGAGCCTTTATACACTGCTCCATATCGTCCCCGGCCAATCAACTGTGAAAAAATGTAAATAATCAGTTCACTAAATAATAAATTAAGACAAAATCCAAGTTTTCACTCTACAAAGATTGTACATGAACTTTTATACTGACTTACACTATAAAAAAAAGTAAATATAGTGAATATTTTGTATTGAAAACTAGAATTAGAATGCTGTCATAAAAGCTATTTTGGAGCTGGAAACCTCAGCACAGGCTAACTTAGATCTTACTAAATTGATCCATGGTCTGAATACTCCGTAAATAAATCATAAATAATCTATTCAGCACTTTTATGTATAGAATCAATAAAATCCATGTGGTTTGTGCTGCTAATTCTCTTATTAAACTTTTGCCTACTAAACATTTATAGCTTTTATGTGATCAATTTTAATTAACTCCACAGATCACAGACATTAAGCTAAACATTTTAGGTTTAGGATAGCTTTATAAGCTGTACCTTTTAGGTTAGTGATAACAATATAGGCATTTGTAGCACAAAATAGATACCAAAAGAGGTAAACAGGTTTTAACAGAAAGGAATAATTAATTCCTTACTACATGTGAATCTTTATTCTAGCCCCCACTGTGTTAGACATTCTTCACAGACCAGCCTTTCCCATCTCCATGGCAACTAAAGAAAGATGCGATCTCTGCTCTAAACCAAAACATGCAACCACCTTCAGGAAGAGTCCTAGCTTCTACAGCTCAAAAAATTCTAACTATATAAGAATTTAAGTATCTATTTAATTCAAATAATTTTCAGGAAGGCCTAGCCATGAAGTGGTAAACATTTCATGGACCAGAATCTTTTTACTTTTTAAGTACTTACACTTGGAGGAGGAATGGAAAGCAGAAGGGATTACAAAAATAATGCTTCTAAAGATGATAAAATTGTCTAACAGGAAAGTTTTCAATATAAAGTATCCTTTAACAGACAGACGTGCTATTTCTTAGTCCCTGCATGTTAGTGGATTGCAAAACAGCAGCAAGTCACTTCAAGGTACAAACCTGGAATGTATTCTACTCACAGACAGGTCAAAAGGCAAGCACAGGTTAAGACAATTTGTTCTGCAGCACCGTATGACTGGGAGTGAGGAGTCAGCTCCATAGGATTTAAGAAAGAGTACAGAAGACCCCATAGCAGATCTCTCTACCAACAAAGTTGCTGCTTTTTCCAAGACTGCTTATCAGTATGAATAATTTCATCTGGGGCTTTGCATACTTCTACAATACACATCCTTATACTCTTGTAAACTCTGCCTGAAGTACTTCTTTTCTGGCAGAAGGCTCCCAAGCTTCTTTGCTGATTAGTCTGCTGTCACCATTAGCCCAGACCACACTGCACGTCTGCAGTCTGCATCTCTAGGTGTGAATTCTAATGGGCAAAAAGAAGAAAAGTACCACTCTCTCAAACTCTATCAGTCATTCTACTGATTTATTTCTGGCTAAAAGCTTTTAAAAATTCCCTAAGTTCTATCAAGCATACCAATTGAAAACATAACATTTTGCAGTTTTCTGATGATATGTCTAACACCAAGCTGAGTAGAAAGTTCTGGTTGGCCTCTAGTTGCCATGGAGATAGAGAGTACCCCACTGTGAAGAATGAGTATACATAAATGCACCACTGCTGAAACATACTGCTCTATCTGCAGTAAATTCTATATTCCAATAGTGTTACTAAAGCATTTCAAATGACTATGGTAGGACACTGTACTTCAAGTGATCAATGTCAAGCAAAAAGATGGATCTTTTGATACAATCCTGAAATACAGTACATACCAATTTCCCCCCTTACCTCCCAGTGTTTAGTATTTTCTTCTCAAGGTAGAACATGTTCTAACTAATACCAACAATATTACTAACAAAACCAGGCAAAATGAAACTTTAGTAAGCTTTTATTTATTTATTTATTTATTTATTTATTTAAATTTCTTCTTTAAACTATGATTTAGAAGAAAACATTACAGAAGCACTGATACATTTCTTTCTGTAACTATACCTTGGAGGTGATACGACCGCAAGTGTTACATTGAATAAAAATGAAGATTAAGAAACAGAGTTGAATGTTTACCTCCAACAACTTTAGATTATCCAGATCCAATGAAGGCTCTGATGCTGCTGCCTCCATCATGTTCATACTGTGCAAACCTTGTTTACGGTCTCCTGTGGAAGGGGGTGGGGAGGGAATCAGAAGGTTTCCTTTTTTTGCCACACTACAAGTGAAAAAAATACAACTTACCTGGGACTTGGCAGAAACACATATTGTAGGTAAGGACATAACAAGTAAAAAGGAAACCTGTAAAATCTTCTCAGACTCACTAAAAACAGCAGTGAAGGTGCCGATAGCTACAAACGTAAGGCTATCTGCTACACAACTATTTTGATAATTGAATGTCACTGGCAATAACTATAAAGCATGTTCACAACCTCACTTAAGCTGTGTTGAGCAGAAGATCTGTTGAAGAAAAATGGGTCCCAAAATGCCAACTTGGAGAAATCGCAAATCTCTCTGGACTGTTATGAAAGGGTTATCACCATAAAGTGTCAGAGAAGAGAAAGGGGAGCATTATGTACAAACATATAGTAGAGACTGGGAAGAACAGAAGACATGAGTGTAACTTTGAGAAATAGTCAAAAGAACAATAAACCCCCCCCAGTATCATCAAACCCTACCTGCAAGCATCCTGTATCCGAAGAACAGAGCAGCAATCAAAACAGCCAATACAGACACAGATGCAAGGGCAATAACTATAGTCTCATCTCGATGAAAAGAATGAGAAGAATCTGAAAGAAAATAAGATGAAGACTCTTGAATTGTAAACTTGAAAGAATCAGCACTATAAAACATGTAATTGTTATTACAACAACGAGGGAAAAAAATTGTACTCTGGATTGTAAAACACTGCACTAAACTCTTTTTCCTCTTAAAATCTAGGGATGGGAAAAGAGCTGATCAGGAGAAATACAGCTGAGCACATGTTCATTAGCAGCTTTTCCCAGTCTTCCCTTGCCACCGTAGAGAGAAGCACCAACAGCAGAAAGTCAATCTTCTTTCTAGCTGGCAACATTCAGCCCAGCCATACAAAGCCAAGTTGATGCAGTCCTGCTCCGCTATCTCTGCCTTAATCCAGCTTCCTGGTAAGAACCAGGTTTGTAACCTTTACAAGTTGGTTTTTTTTCATTATTTTTCCCAGGATGGAAATCTCAGAAAAGTTTGCTAATAATGCTGCAAATGTGATGAATACTGAATGTTTTGTATTCAAACATCTACAATGTACAAGTCCATTTCTGGAAATGTTTCAAAATACTTTGGAGTATTTATTTGTGTTTTGTCAGTGCTCAGATAGTTTTCAGCATAACTCTCACTCCTTAATTCACAAAAAGAGGTATCTCCACAGACTGCAGCAGAGCATCAGGAAATCTGAAGCAACAATAAAACACTAAACATAATTAAATAACTAGTTTTGTTTAGCCTTTTTTTAAAGTAACATTTGCTTTTTTGTCAAAATGTCAGTACCTTGCTTTTTTTTTTTTTCTTTCTTCCAAAGCAGGGGAAAAAATTTTCATGAAAAAATTTATTAGTGTCTTGAATGGCTAATTTAATGCTTCTCCATGTCAGACCCCAGTCTTGCCTCTTCCAAGCATATAAAAATTCAGCCACTTTTATATTAAAATTTATTACCGCAGATATTCCTCTGATGTCAGAATCACTGGAATGTGGCACTACAAGACCTCATTTACTTTGGCTTCAAAACCAAGTTTGGGAACTATGTTTAAACTTGCCTTATATATTGCTAAAAGTACTCCTTAAAAGACTGTAATGAGACCTCACTATGCTAAAACCACAAAACATAAAATGCACACAAGGCTTAAACACTGGATAAATTTTTAGGTAAGACTGAAATACAATTTATCCTAATCTACACTAGCTGAATAAACTGACAAATTCACTTTGCTTGAACTGCATTTAGAAAAATTAAACATGATTCACTTATTCCAATTCCCAATGTGGATAGATGCAAGAGAACGAGGTAAGAAGACAAAGCAAATTTAAAAGACAACAGCTTCCATTTCTATGTAACCATAATGGTAAGAGGAAATAATAAAAAGCTGGTAAAACAAAATACCAGTGAGAGTTTCAGCTGCAACAGAAGTATGTGAAAAATCACCCTCCAAAAATAACATGCAGCTTGTATCTGATAAGCCCTTCAAATAAAAGGGAGCTTATAATAATCATGACACCATCAAAATTAAATTTGTTCCGTCAAAAGAAATACCATTACTAGATATACAAATATATATTTCAAATTCAAAATATATACATATATATTAAAACCCACAACATCATAAAGGAAACTGTTACATCATACAAAGCTATATGAAATATTACACAAGTGTAAGAAGCTGAATAATTGCTGGCCGGGAAATCTAATTTTGACTTTCATATTTTTGTGAATGGAATTTACATTTTCTTGGCTTATCTTTTAAAATATATATTAAATGTGGTAGGTTTTGCATCAGTTCAAGATAGTGCCTAGCATGTACTAAGAAGATGCAGGTTTTGAGGGGCTGAGCTTTTTGCTATAATCTCAGTGGTATTTTCTCTGACCATGCAACTAGGGGAGCAGCCATTTACAACCTTCCCATTGCTAAACATACAGTAATTGTTTCCACTGCTGTTTGCCAAATGTTATCTAATGCCTAAGTTTGATTGTTCTACTTTATTTCTTCTTATAATCAAAGGGTTAACAACATGCCTCCATCATGAGGGCCCTCTTCTACCCTGCAAAAGAATTTTGCTGTTCCTCCACTCCTAGCATGGCCCAGGGCAAGGGCATCCTGAGCAACAGGGGTTATTTAGCAGCTCTGGCTGCATTGGCACACTTTCTCTTTCTCCTGTTAGAAGCTTGTGAATGGTGGCATTATGCAGGCTGGAGAGCTACTAGAAAATCTCCAAATAACAACATTTTGTGCCCATCAGCAGTATAAAAACATGCAGAGAAAAAGGATTGTTGCTTTCTTGTTCCTTGATGGACCATTCCCTCTGGCGGCTTTTTCTCTTTAGTGGGTAGCTGTGCAGCCACCAGGTAACCTCAAAGAACTTCCCTGGCCTTCAACAGGAGTGTTTTAATTTTTTTTTAAGCAGAGTTGTTTCTTAACAAATCTTAGATTGGCTTATCTTGAACCAATTGTTAATTCTTATAAACATTTTCAAATGATGGTGTCAACATTCCAACAGCCAAGTCAGTCCTACAGTGTGAGTTACTATGGTCAGGATGTTGAGCAACATTTATAAATTCATGGATAAATACAAATTTCTTAATAAGGGTAACTGAACATCTCAATGGATTGGAAACATGCAGCTCAAAACAATATGAGTGAGTAAAATGCTGCATATGATGGCCAGTCATTTCCCAGCAAGGGCAATTTCACTATCTTTTACTTGTAAATCTACATAGAAAGAAAAGCACAGAACGAACACAATGACAAAAAATCCAGATGGGCACAAAAACCCCACAAAAAAGTATTATTTTTATCTGCCCTCTATCTGCTTTGTATGACTAATAACTTTTGAAGTTGTCAAATTATCAATCTTTCTTAAATAGAACAAAAAGGATATGTCACTTATTGACCCAGTTTTAAAACCTTCCAAAGCTTTACAGTACTCTTATTAACTAATTAATTTTTTCAATCCATCTCTTTCTTTGGATATATTTCATCTTTAGCCTTTTACACCAGCTGCTGACTTGACTTTACATGCCTAGATGAGAAATGCCAGCAAAGCCAAAACCAGATAGGACCTCTCAAGGCACTGCAGAGGTTCACATTTCCTCTTTTATCTATTTTTAAGTAAAATAATATGTATTTTAGATATACATATACATACACACACATAAGCCATATTTCTCTTGGTATTATCTGGAGATGCGTTTTAACTAACTCACCAAAAGGCACATCAGTGTGAGTCAATGAAAGTAATTACTGACCTTTAAGCCAGGCACTTTTAAAAAAAGAATGTAAATACATATGTATACAAATTTCTTTTCATGTTTTCTTCCATGAACTTATAGTCCTGTCTGAAACAACTACAAGTCCTTAAGATTAAAAAATTCATTATAAAAGTTTATTTGGTATTACACTTCCTGCCAGTAGCTCCAGATACATCACAGAGCATAAACAACACTTTCTGAAGTAAGACTTTGTTGGTCTGAAACTGTTAACAATCCCATCAGTGGACTCTGCTTTTAAAGTTTATTTACAGTGACAAGACTCCTGCCCTCTGGCTTCAGTATTTTTTCATCATGACATAGTATGAACTGACTTTAAACATGCATAAAACTACTATTCAACAATCTCATTTGAGTTTGGGGGATCACTACCAATATTTGGGTATTTCTTTAGTGACGAATACAGACCAAACAAAAAACAAACTGTACAACAGTGGTTTCCAATTTCAGACTGGGAACACTGGTATCTCAGTATTATTCCCAAACCAACGTGTAGCATAAAAAAAAAGCAATAGCATATGCTGAGCAGAATTAGCTGCAGACTCTAGAAAATCCACTAATTAAGGAGCTGACTGCTGAGCCAAATTCTACCAAGTGTACACAGAAGATATCAGCGAAGCTTCTTCAAGTTTATGTTAGTGTAACTGAAAGCAAAGGTTAGTGTAGTTGCTTGTTTCACTGCTATTTATATGTGAGGTTTTTATTTCCAGCTTCCACTTAGGCTCCCTGATCTAAAACAAAATCTGCCAAAACAAAAAATTAAAGCCAACAGAAACTGTTGTAAGGCCCAAAACACCTGAAGAGCCAAATTCTTAGCCCACTTGGATGGGAAAGGGAGAGCACCGCTCACAGGTCTACCGACTCTTCAAGCAGCAGTCTGAGGATGCTGTTTAGAAAGCACCCAGCACGTACACACTTCTAACTTGAAACATTACTGCCAGTAATTCTGATACTAGTCAACGTTTTCAACGTTCCACTAAACCCATCACAAGGAAATATCACAGCAAATAGTATAACAGTTGTGTTGTGCGGTTTTTGTTTTGTTTTGTTTTTTAAATAATAAGAAGAAACAAAGCACAACTCATTAAAACGGGAGACAACCTCCTTCTGGCTGGGGAGCAGCTGGTAACCAACAAGCCACCGTTCCCAGAAGCGTCCTGACCTCACCATCAATAAAGAGCTTGTTTTCAGGTTCCAAAAACCCAAGTATAACAGCTCCTGTGTATGGAGAGAATTTTGTCAAAGGTACATATGAATAACTGAGAATGTATTTCAGAGCAAACTGTGAAGGGGAATGCTTCTAGTACTCAGAAGCGAGTCGTCTGGCTGAACCCAGCCCTGCACGTCAGATACTCCCTGCAGGCACTTCTACCACATCAGGGATTTTTCTCTCTTCTCTCAGGCATCACGGCCATAATAGTTTCCAAACACTTAGACAATACTTTTGGTAAATTAATTTTTTAAAATTAAGCTTCCACATTGCCACGTATGGAGGCTGTCTACTGCTGCCTTCCTAACCTTCCCCAGGAATGACACAGAATGAAGAACACTGACAGTGCTAATGGCATCAGGAGGAATAATATTTTTCCTTCAAATTAACTTTTCCACTATAAACATAAGCTTGTAATAGTAATTAATGCAAAAGTATTCCAATCTGTGCCTTTGCCTGAAAAAGCTTCTTATTTCTCTGTAATTTAACTTTCAAAAATGAAAGGCTCTTTTATATGCTTCCTGTTTCCATACTTTAAAATTAGCACATATCCTATTACCAAAGAACATTTGAGTAATCAGAGAAAACTGAGACAAAACTAGTTAACAATGGCCAATGGCAAAAGAGTCCGTAAACATACAGAACTCTTCCCTGGGAGCCAAAAAGAGGATGCGCGATTCCTGTACCTTCCTTTTCAATCAGCAAATACTGTGAAACCTGCAGACAGCTATCCTCTTAGTTCCCCCCACTCTGATATATCTTCCCTCTGTGGCCACTGCAGATAAAGCATAAACTAACCCACTGCTACCAACATCAGTTCAAGCACCCAAGTCTGTGCTGTGAAGGTAAAATATTCCAGCCTGGGTGACGAACCATGAGGAACCCATGCAGAATTTTCACATTTCCTACTTCACTGTTCAGCAGATTGTTGCCCCTAATACTATTACTACAATTACAAAGTATGAAGTGAATGGAATGGGAAATGAGGAGAAGGAAGAATAGTCTCCTCCTGAAAACTCTTCTCTATCACTATACCAAAGGTACTACACCACAATGACCAAAGAGCTCCTTGGACACTGTAGAGATCGCTGTTATGATGAGATATCTTAAGACAGCCATGAGAAAAGGCAGTCAGTGTTAGCCATGTTGAAAAACTAGGAGTCCCATGGGGAAAAATTTGATTGCATAATTAAAGGCTGTATCACAACACACACAGAGAGATGGCCTTAAAACTGTGCAAGCAATGACGTTGTTTCCTTCTCATCTTTAAATGTTTTAGTATGAAACCTTAGGCTTTGAAATGTTGTTTCAATGCAATATATTTATATGAGGGTGATCATATAATAAAGGACATTTGCACACAAATTTCTACCAGATCTCTATATTGCTATTAAAGCTTTTCATTCCATTTTTAGAAATCTGTCTACTCTTCATGTAAATGACTCACAGCTGTGTTTGTCAAACAGTAGTAAATAATTCTAGAAAATATGTGTGTATTTAAGTTTAGATAAGCATTGTATAAAAACATTTTAGAGAAACATACAATTATTCCATATAATGAAAATCAGTTTTAAAAATAACTACCTAAGTTTCCACAGAATTTCTGGTATCGATGTATCAGAGGTCAAGTGGTCTTACAGCTGATAGGTACCAAAATATTAATATTTATTTAAATTGCCATATCACCAAGTAAGTAGCAATGTTAGTCTCCAACACATAAGGAAAACACCATCCTTTAACCTTCACAGCACAGTAACATCTGATTCTTCAAAACAACTGCAGCTGTATGGACTCTGATCAAAGTCAGTAAAACTACACAGGGACTCAAAGATCTGCCCATACAGATTGCTTTAAAAAGAAGCAGAGTCTTCACGCCATCCTACAACTATTTCTTTGATGTGATAGATTCAATATGTTCCTTGCCAGTCTGTTGCAGAAGTTGTTTTTCTATTAAGAACTCTTAATGATACTGACGATGAGATCAGAAGCAGCATGAGGGAAATCTTACGGTTCAGTCACCAATGCAGCGCGTGATGGAAGGCTGAAGTGTGGGGACAATATGGCCTTCAGCTGCAGATGACTGCAAATATGCTCTGCAGATTGGAAAAGAGACTTCTCAGGTATAATTAATTCTACTTGCTTTTAAAGTCACATTTCTTTTCACAGTGGCCCTGCACAACTTTCATGACAGTGATAAGATCTTGGTCCTTCAAAAAAACATACAATTAGCAATCTTTTCCAAGGGCCTAGAGATCTATTTATCTGTTCCGTCTACACATAGCTTATATCAAACATGTCCCAGGAATCTTCCGCAGAGTGTAAAATAAGACTTCATCCCTTACTGCATTCTAGCAGCACATACCAACCAAACCGAAACACCTCATCAGGTCTTTTTTATCCTCTTTTCTGGAGAGTAATCAACATTTCTTTCCAACCAACTGACCACTACCTCATTCCTGATCCACTGTCCCACAGCAAGAGCTCAGTCTTCACCATGCTAGAGCAAATGACAAGAAAGCCTCCAATATAAACACTGTACCAAAACGACTCAAAATATTTTAAGTAAATCTTAAATTAATTCACTATGGGGAAGAAAGTGTGAAAGAAAAAAAAATAAGCAGAGAGCTTGTAAGGAAGAAATATACGAAGAAATAAGTTAGTAGCCTTTTACATACATGGACATAGGTCAGACTTTCATATATGCAAACAAGAATCCCAATCACACAGCCTTCTACGTCAATTTAACTAAATGCATTTAAACTCACTTTTTCAGTTAAGCTGGAAGTACAATGTTGGAACACCTTATAATCTACAGACCTTTACAATGAACTCGAGCAGGAGCTACTGCCTGTTTTCCATTAAATCTATGTATAGCTGAGAATGATGAAAGGAAAAAAATTAGCGTTTCCTAAACAACCTTTCCTGTTCACCTAAGCTTTTATAGGTGCATGTTCTAAACCCACTATTATCCTAATTCTGATTTATGAGCCTGTACATTTGAAGTGAGGATACATCCTTCTCTAAGTGCTTGGCAAATTATTAAAATTAAAATCTATGTCCACATTTTGTAATAAGATAGTATAAAATGCAAATATATAATACCTATCAATGTGACCACCTTCAATAGTTAAATCAAAGTTAATGTAAGGAACACTATTTCACATACAATTTTTTGAGGGACCTGAAAGCACAATGAAGTTAGGAAGAAAACTTTCATGGAAGAGGCCTGAGCACTCAGTGTTCACACAAAAGAAAAGCACAACAGAAACTGTATTTTTTTGTGGGAGATGGTGCAACATTCTTTAAGAAAATAATCCTGCCAACCAGTAACCTTAAAGCAATTTTCCTTTACAACTGAAATGGATGTTTTCCCTGGACTTAAGAACAAATACCTGGTTTCTAGTCTATTGACTTAGATGAAGCAGAAAATTTGCACTTAGTTCCCCAATCATTCCATTATATGAAGAAAAGATTTATACAGTCACTAATATGTTCCCACTTTGCCCTTATCACCATCATATTTGCCTGATTTTAACTTTTTATATAAAATCTTATATAGTCATTGTCATGAAGTGTCCTTTGTAACACATCTCTTCAATTTTTTTCTCCACATCAGGGGAGATAAAATTTTAATTCATTTTTGACATAATCACATCACTGTATGGAACCTGGGCTGTAAGAAAGCAGCAGATTCTCATGAGACTTGCAGTAACATCACAACCTGGCAGCGATGCATTGTGCTGCATCCCGTCTGCCTCCTCAGAGAACGCCTCAAAACATCATACAGCTTGGGCTGTAATATTTGTTTTCCATAACATGCTCCAGAGGAATTCTGCTACAGCTAGAAGTCAGTCATTCATGATGGCAGAGTTTCAGTGGGCAGGTCTCTTTAAAAGTCTGCTGTTGGAAGACAGTTTGGATTTGAGCTTTCTGGGCTTTGCCTCAAAGAGGAGGGCTCTGTTGCTGCCCCTGCAGCCAGGTGGTCCGAGGGGTGGAATCACTTCTGGTGCCTCCATCTTCCTCTGGGGTACCAGCTGCCACTAAGCACCTGATCCAGAGCCAGGCTGTTGGTATTAGATTCACCTTTTTTCTTTGTTTTGAAAACTGAAGGCTGCGCTGATACACGAACTTAAAAATTAAGCACGTGTGGCAATTTCTTTGGCAGAGAAGTGGGTTATGCAATCCCTAATGGCTCTTTCTTTGATTACTCCATAGAGAGAGGTGAATTAGCAGCTTGTCACATTTGTACAGAAGTAATTCCTGAGCCGATAAAAACCCAGCACAACTTCTCTTTCTGCCTTTTCTTCTGTGAGTTTGGGCATCTTCAGCATAATTTCTAACACTACTGAACAGACCCTTATAATCACAATGCATGTAAAATGAACAGCAATTAAAAAACAAACCCAAATTTAGATTATCTTTCTGAAGTTCTCTATATACTGATAAAAACTTGGTTACTACAGAGATAAAAAAATATCTTGCTTCTTGTAGGCAAACTGCATTTGAGTACACCTCAACCTTGTCTTCAAACTTAATGGAAAGCTAATTTGGGCACTTAACCACATACTGGGGACATCTTCTATATTGAAAGAAAATAGTCAGAAAAATATTCTTTAATAAAAAGGCTGCAAAAAACATCTACACTGTCCCTTTATATTGATCTTGGACCAAAGGGACTTCTTCCTTATCAAAACAAACAGTAACACAGGCTTGAACATAAGGGCACTCTTCCAGCTTCTGTAAAAACATGATGAAAAAATGCACATGCTGCAACAGAAAAAAAATTAGTACTTCAGAAAGCCTTTTTAAAGCTATTTGAAGTTATTTTAAATCCAACAGGCTCAATAGCTAAGTATTTCATGCTTGTAATGTTCCCAGGCACTAAAAACAGAGCCCCAAAAGTGACATGGAAACACTAAAATGCCTATTTTTACATGGGTAAGCAAACAAACAGCCCCCACAAACCACCAAATCTTGCAGAAAAGGCAGCTCTAATCCTGCATGCCTTCATTTTTTGTGTCTTTGAGAGCTCCAAAGCCCAGGAATGCTGTCTACCAATCAGTTGTGCTCCCCTCGCTCTTACAAACCCACATCCCCCCCTTTGCCAGCAATTTCCTCAGTGGGAAGGCTGAGCCAAGCCCAAGCAGCGTGGGGCAGCCAGGCCTGTCCAAGTGGGTGCTTCCTGGGTGCACACCAGAGGAGTGCCGGGTGTCTCTGTTTACAGCCATGGAGCCAGCTGCGGCACAGAGCACGATGCTGGTTCCGCCTGCTGCCAGCTCTACGCTGCCTGCTCCTGTGCTCCTGGGCAGGCAGGTATATGGAGGACTAATGTCCTGTCAATAAAGCTTCACACCCCTGTCTGAGGTTCAGGAATATTTTTTTCCTGTCAACCTTAGTGACAGGTAATGAAAAATGAAGTGATTTAATGGACATGATTGTATGGGGTGTTTATTCCAAAATCATTTTCCTAAAGATGCAATGAAATCTGAATTATAGCACAGTTTTAGGCAACTAATTTGTTCAAGGAAAAACCCAAGATCGATATAAACAGATAAGGTGAGAATGAGTTCTGACAAAACCTGTCATTACTCTTCTAGTTATGTCCTAGTACTTCAGATCTAATGTCCTAAATCAGCTTAATACTGTAATCCTCAATGGTAATCCACAGGTATAGCAAATATTTTAGTATTAAAACTTAGCTCTTCCTATTTTCTTTAATTCAAGAACAATTTTCTATACTTTCAGTACAACTCAGTATAGCACACATTCTTGGACATAAAAGGTTTTGTAATTTTAAATTTGAAGGCATGTGCTACAGACCTGTGAGTTAAATCTGTCCGACGTTATAGAAACATTCATGGTTACTAAAGATTGTGTTTGTCTGGCTAATGCCAATTCAAATAACACCTGTGGTATTCCAAAAGGTATACATCTGATACAGCTCTTCCTATCATGGTTTAGAAGGTCAAAGTCTAACATGAAAGTACATGTCCCGTTTTCCCATTAATCTTCCCTGTTACTCTCACGTTTTTCCCAGTCATCTTCTCTACATGGCCATAAAATTTCTAACTTTTACCAGATTCTCTTTTTAGGACTTAAAAAATATTTTAGAAGTATTTTGTAACGTTAAAATAAGAAAAATCATTACATTTCTCTACCCTCTAACACTGCACTGGTTGGTCTTACCAGGTATTTCCCATATGAAATTATTGTTAGAATGAATTGAGTGGTGAAGCAGAAACTGGGAAGTTGGGGCCAGCCAAAAAATCTCCCTCCTATCTCGCTCCAGGGTCCCCGAGGAACACAGTGAAGAGTATCTTCCCTTTTCCTTGAGACCTTCAGCACTCTCATTCAGTCAGCATCAGTGTCTCTCAGTCTCTCTCACTCCTACTCCTCGTTCAGCTCCCAGCCAGCACAGCGCCGTCACCGAAGACACTGCTATCCCTCTGCTGCAATCCCCTGTGTCCATGCCAGTGAGTGGAAGAGGCCAGTGGAGCAGCAAACCTCTCCTGGCTCCTGCTGAAGGCTGTCTCTCCTCCCCAGCTGGGAGGCCTTAGCAAGGGCTATTTTCCTCTACCCCTATGCTTGCTTAAATTGAGAGTCAGCTGGCTTCTGAGCAGGAAGAAACTCCTTCTCAGAGACACTTCACAGATGTGAGATGCAGCTATTCGGGGATATCCTTAAGCAGAAGGAAATTAAGGACAGAAAAGGCTGTGGAAATCTAACAAGCCCAACAGAGCAGTCAGGAGGAGGCAGAGGCATGGCCAGCACTCAGCAGGGTGGAAGCTGAAACAGTTAGAACAGCCCGGTGAGGAGAAAAGCTTTAACCTCAGGGGGACCCCAACGAGATCAATAGTCTCCACTGACACACTGCTTCTGTTTCCAAGGCATCAGCTGGAGTGACCTTCTTCAAATAACTGCATCTTGTATGAGGACACACAAGTGCATATATTAGATATGTGCGAATGCATTGTTTTCCTGAAGGAAAGAAAAATTTTCCCTAACTTGAAATACAAAGCAAAGTGAAACTTGGGTTCTGTTTCTGGCTCTGATATATAATAGCCTGATCTTACGTAGGTTACTTTGTTTCTTTGTGCTTTATGTTAGCCAGTTATATAATGGGGAAAACAGTACCTCCCCTAACTTCAAAGGCTATTCTGATTATTTTAAAATAACATGAAGATGAAAAAGGCAATAATGATAAATAGTAATCCTTAGTTTGCACTTATGCAAAATCCTTCTACAGATCTAAGTACTTGATTTCAGATCAAATACAGACATTGTTTGATGTTCATTTCTCGCAGCACAAGCCCCAGCTAAAGCATCCCTTGCCTCCTACTCCCAGGTGCCTGTTCCAGCCCAGTGGTGCCGACAGCTGTGCTGTACAACTGCGGTTATGCTGAGCAGGGAACTGGGTATGAAAGCCAACAGGGGACACCATGGGAGGGGAGGAAGGACAGTATCTAAGACAACACCTCTGCCAAAATAAATATACATCAATCAAGTATGAAGGCTGGTATCAAAGCTATCAATTCGTGTTACACCGTGGGTATATGAGAAATACAGCTGACTTCACTTGTATAACACGTTCTGTCTGCCCTACAGTAACAAACTTGTTTCAAACCAGGTATAAATATTTCAACACCAATCTGAATAGGTCACGGGGAGACATTTCATCATCCTATAGAACTGATTTGCTAATGATGTTTGGAATCTGTGTGACTGCTACATTAAGCTCACAGATTGGATACAACTTTTACATATTAAAGGACATGGCTTCTGTAACTGTTCTACTTTAAACATATTTTCAGTGTAATTAAAAATGTTCTTAAAACAATCCCTAAAGTTGTCACAGCCCTGAGTATTGGTTTCAGCTGTTTTAATGATGCTGTACAATTAAACTCTAAGAGTGAGATTAGCATCTTCACAACACACTATTTACACAAATACTGTAGAAATTAGAATGGGAAAAGCAGCCTTTTAAAAAATTAATACAAAGATGGCTTCTATCAATCTGATTTACTCAAATCCTGAGTGTACCATGAACTCCTATTAAATTAATGGCAAAAACCTCAAGTCTCATTAAACAAAGAAATCTTTTTTGTGAAACAACTAAATAAAATTGAACTTGAGACTGACTCCTTCCTGACAGGTATTCCTGCTTTAAACACATCACAAAATATGAGAACTCATAGCCAAGGCTTTCAAATGACTCTTCTGCTCCCAGCAGGTCACCATCAAAGCACTTCTAGATTTCAGCAAAGACACTGTGAAACTTGCCCACTTTTAATACATACTTTTTGGTCACCCCAAATTTAAGACACCCTTAATCACTAGTTTTCTGAAAATTTTTTGCCCATTGTTCTCATGGTACTCTTAAAAGAAATCAGATTTAGCAATATGCAATTCTATCAACTCAATTAAAGTGAAAATGCATAACCAGGACAAAAATAAGGATTTATGATTGCTAACTGAAACGGAAGACTTCAATCAACTTTACACTTTCAGCCTGAACTATGGTTTGGTGGTTGGGTTTTTCTTTTCCTTGCTTATCCCATTTGCAAGTAATCACATCAGTTATGCCTCTGAGCAGGTACCAACCATCCTATTAATGTTTTAGACAAGAGTTCTGTTTCCCAATCTATCATTTCAAGAAAGGAAATCCAAGTGTTCTATGATTACTGTGATGCTTACAAAATACACTTGCTGGTTTTCTTCCTGAACTTCCACTTGCTGTAAGATTTCAAATCCAGGAAAGGTCTGTCAGGAGCCCACTTCAGTGCAATAATGTAGCAAGTTGTCAAGTACTTCATTCAATTACAATACAGCCACATTACAGCTGTATGCCAATAGTCAAACTTCGAAAGGCATTTGCAAGTACATACTTGCTTCTCCAGAAGAAAAAAATTACAGCTAACAGCACCTACCTGGTAACTATTTCATTTTATAATAATCTAGAATGAATGGAAAAGCCTGCCTTCCAATCTCATTTGAAGGGCTCCATCATAACACAAGCCAGCATCATGCCGATAGCACTTTTGGGAATAAGACACTGCTACTGACATAATCCATTACAATGATTACAGATACATTAAGGCAGTGAAGACATTCATGACAAGCTTCTGGCATCACTGTGGCACTGAACGTGCTAGGCTATTTGTCATGTCCTGCTTAAGCAGAAACTGTAAATGACTAAAAGTGATCATTTCAATTCTTATACAGGCTGCTAGAAAAATCTCCAAGTTTACCAGTTTATGCTCACCCACCCACTTACTTGTAAGTTAGCATGCAAGTGTGCAGGCATAAAATGAAGACGTCTTTGATGAATATTTAGGTGACATACAATCTCAACTAATAAAATATTTAGCATTGCGTTCCCCCATACTGTAAGAAACTTCTGTTCCACAGCAAACATAACATGGTGACCACACAGCCAGACTCTTTACTAAATGCAGGACTGTGCTTACCTCCACTCCTTGCACTGTGCAGTCTGTTCTACATCATAATACTACACACTAGCTCCATGCAGGATCAAGATCAGCAGAGCTGGGAGAAGCTATTCAGACCACTATCTTTGGTACCTTATTTCACTTAGTCTATTCTGGAATATTCAGTGAAATTAAGGATTCACAATTTCTGAGTTTTCCCCATTACCAAAATGTAATGATTACTGTCTTCATAACAGGTATCTAACACCCCAAGAGTATTATGAAAACTTTCTTCCCACAGTAGAGCCTGATGTTTTCTAATTAAAATATATTTTTTTAAAAATCCCATTTAACTGATCTGTATAAAACCAGGAAAAATAAAGTTAGCATACCTGAGGTATACAGTTGAAATCTCAGATTAGTTTAAAACCTTTCCCTTGATGCACTCTCTCCCACTGCCATTACACACTAACTATTCTCTTAGTACTGGACAGTTGAAGTGTCCTATTTAACCCTCCAAAGCTGAGCAGGGTGAGCCCACATCTTCCTTGGCACTCTCACTGCGAGTGTGCCTGTACAAGCACTGTTTGCAAGAGCCACAAGGCCTGTGGACAGCATCCCTCCCAGAACTCCTGGCACAGCGCTCAGGAGATGTGTAATGCTTTTGGTTTACAGTCTATCTTTATTTCACCCACACGCATTTTTAGTTTGTGCTGAAAATGCTATGAATGGCTCTGCAGCTGGGAGTGTCTAATGTAGGTGTGTACAGTGCTCTGCTCACCCAAACCTATGTGTGGTGGTGGACACTTCCCAGCTTCATCTGCACAGCTAACAAGTGCATAATTGATCTGCTGCTGATAGTACTGATGAAGGCTGAGAAGCTTGAGTTACTCTTCAGGGTCATTAAAAAAATTAATTCAAAAACCAGTTCAAATATTTTCTATATGTTCACCTATCACTGACTTATTGTGAAATAAAGCATGGAAAACCACCAGAAGTTATCACCAAGTTTCCTCTGCTTTCCCAAAGCACTGCAGAGCAGCAGTGTCTGGACCTGCATTCAAAGGAAGAACATTGCTAAGTGTAATTCACTGTGGCTCAGTTACCATCACCCATTTTACCTTACTCACGGCAATTACATCCTCAGAGAATAGAAATGGAGGGAAACAGAAAAGCAGTAAGAATATAACCATTTGTATGTATCTGCTGCAGTTTAGATGTCTACCTTTCAGGAGTTCATGTTGGTGTGAATGTGGGTATTTTCTCCACCCTTGGGAGTTATTTTGTCTGTTTTGGGTTTTTTTGGTGTTTGGGGGGGGGCGGCTGGGTTTGGGTTTTGTTTCTTTCTGAGGTTTTGTGTATGTGTTGTTACAGTTTTTAAACAGTAAAACCTCCAATGTCAAAGGGACATACATATATAAACTGTACTTGTGTTTTTAACATTTGTACTAATTCATTGGGGTTTAAAGTTCTATTTCTGCATCCTACATCACTACTTTCAGAGTGAGTTAACGCTTTAATGAGACAAACAGAACTACAATCAAGCAACAATAATCTTAGTGACTCTGTATAGATGGGACAGCTGCCTAGAGCACGTATCAGCCATGTATTCCTTCAGATATATGTATCCATTTGTGAACAAATCGATAGACAGGGCTCTGAGCCATCACTCAAAGATAAATGAAAATATTTTGATTTGGCATAGAAAAAAAGTCACTTTCACTGCTACAGCTGCAACACTCGTATTTCCTGTCCAAGTGTTACAAAACTGAGAAGTGCTTTTATACAGGATGCGAGGATACCTTACCCTTGCTCAAAGTATATATAGTTTTGAAGTCAATACGAATGTCTGGAACAAGGAATTTTTTGCTAGACTAAGAAAATATTTACAGGCCTGCAAGCAGTTTCTTGCCACTAGTCTAAAGGAAGGCAAAAATCCAGGCCAAAGTCGAAAGCTGTCTAATGTCATCCACAAATATATCAGAAACTTTTAGAAAACAATTGGCCTAATGCCAAGAAACTTATATGCAACATTTTGCTCAAACTTCAAAATAAATGCATAAAAACTGTAGTGCTGGAACACTGAATCCACCCCACTGGAACCTTCAAAGGAATTTAAAAGAACCAGATCACAAACTCCTATTCAGTCTCACCCAATTTGGTGTTGGATGTCTTAGAAAAAGAAGTGCTTCCTCAGACCTCTCAGAAAATGTCAAATCTCTCTTTCTACCCTAAAACAAGAAAAAAAAGCTGAGGCACAAGAAAAAATGCTAAGGCAATTTCACACTTTCCTCTTTCAGTATCTTTCATTGCCCTTAAGAGATTGAATTTCTAACTTCTCCCCTTTAGACATATCTGTGCAACAAATGTTCTTCCATGAATCAATTTTGAAGGTAAAATGTGTATAAGTTAGATTTTAAGATGAATGAATATATTGATTTCTTTCAGATTATCAAATGTGTTACAGAATAAGTATCTTAGTATACCAAAATGAAACACTGATAATCAAAACAGATTTCTTAGAAGAAAATGTATGGACTGTCTACATAAATCTGATGGCATTCAGTATTTAGAAAGATCCATACCTATTCTGATTTTGAAAGCACAGAAGCTAAAAATAAATAAAATAAAATTCTGCAGATTTCTAACAGCTGGCATTAAGTCAGATTTCCTGTCACAAATTCAGTCCTAATGAGAACTGCAGCAAGGGAAAGTCTCTGTCACGTACAAAAATAGGTAAACACTTGGTCCCCCAACTCCAATGCTTAGGTATTAGTGACCATAGCAACACAGCACTGTGCATTTTATTTATTAAATACAAACCAGGAAATTTAAAACCCTGATCCCCAGTATCCATTCACACACAGAGATTTTGTCTGGTACGGTGGAAGGAAAGAGACAAACTATAGCTTGTATCAAGTACAGCTCCTAATCTTTTTAATACTCCCCACAGAAGATGCTCCAACAGCACAGCTGTGAAAGCAGTAAGAAGAAAGCAAATCACATCAACAACAATCATTTAGTGCATACATGCAAAGATAAGCACAGCAATCCTGAGTTCAGGCTTTGACTGCAGCACCTGCAAGCCAGACTCGACCCAGCAGCCAGGATGGTATGGTGCTGCCCTGCACATTTTGCTCCCTGGCTTGGGGGAAATGCAGCTATTTCTGCCCACAGACTGCTCTGCACCAGCCTCTGCAGGAGCCACCTGACACCTGACATAATTCCAGCTGGTTTAAATGCTTTGTCTAAAAGTAATTCAAGTGTTCTTAGAACGAACTTATCACACAGTTGAAAACCAAATGCTTTATTGACCTACAGCTCCTAAGATTGTGCCAAATTGAAATATCATTTTTGTTTTACCTCCAGATAGTGTCCTCTCTGAAGATGCGCTGTATGCTATATCATAAAGAAAGGAGTCTGAAATCAATGTTAATGTATTGGATTTTCACGATCACAGTATTTTCCAGATAAAGAAAAAAATTTTTCCTCAAAAAGGAACAGTGATTAATGACCAACTCTGAAGAGTCAACATCCTTTAATCTTATGTCTGGACTTTCAGCCTCCTCTGGGGAGGCCAAGTTCCATTGTGCTGAGCTATGGATGCAACTCCAGTAAGACTGCAAAGCAGCTGGGCTAACAGGGGACTATTCTAAGTGGATGTCAAATGCCAAGAACCTAACGCTTTCTTTCTAAATTGTATCAGTTCCAAAATCAAGGGGGTGAAATGTATTGGGCAAAACCATGATATAGGATCAGATTTTTGTCAGCAAGCTTAGCGTGTAGGACAGAAGCAAGTGAGGCTTATTGAAAACATCTAATTAAGTAGCAAGAAAAAGACATGAAAGGTTTTCCAGGATCTAAATGTTACTCTGCACAAATGAGCTTAATAGTACTGAACAGCCAGTAACAGACCCAACATCTGTAAGCGATCTTCTGTTTTGTGCTTAACAGTTCCAGTCCCAAGTCTGCCTTTTACTATGTCAGTAGTCTGTGGACAAAGACCCTTCTCACCATTACTGTACTGGGGACAGACAAAACCATTCACAGGGTATTTATTAGTAGTAGCTGGCAGCACCTAGCAGTACTTTATAACTGAATTTTGCAGAGTTCTTGTTCCTTTTAATCTTAACTCCACTCATTTAAGCATTGTTAAAGAAAACCAGAGTAGAGTCATGCTAAAAATCAAACATGAGGATAGCTACTAGGATGACATTGCAGGAGAAAGGGGATTATGAGGAGCACTGTTCTCAGCAAGCCTAGCAGCTCCAGCCTGCCCAGGGAGATACAGCTGTAGCACTTTGAAGCTAATGCCCTCTGTCAGGAGCTGCAGCAGCGGAGAGGCCTGCACACAGCCATTTCTGCCACTTTTGCTCACTGCAAGAAGCCTTTAGCATGACAAGACAGGGAGAGGGGCATATCAACAAAGCTGATGTGAAAATAAACGTTGTCTGAACAAGCACAGGGACATAGACAAGTAGAACATCCACAAAACATAATGTTTTAATTTTGCTTGGTAATGACTACAATGTACAGTATCTTGGCTAATTCAGTCAGGGTACTTTGTTGAGTAGAGTTACCTAACCACATTTGCAAGCCTTTAAAGGAGAAATGCTTCCATGGTGGCATAGTCTGAACTCACTCTGAAGTGTTAAGATTTATGGCACACAGTCTTAAAATTTTGGGGGCAGGTGGAATAGTTATTAGAAGCCTATTACTACTACTACATCAGAAAGCCTGTCAATCTAGAATGTCCCCAAAAAGGGTACTGGTATGTCAATCTGCTTTCCAGAGAGCTCCTACCTATTTCTCAAATTATCTGGTTGTTAAATAGCAGTGTAGGATTTGTTTGGAATAATGTTGATATTGTATACATGTATTAAATTGCACATTGCAGCATCTGAATAAAGACATAAAAAGTATAGCATCTTTGTCTATTCTCCATTTTGCTTTGAGAAGAGGCAAGACAATTCCTTATCTACTACCTTTTTTATTTACAGTCCAATTTTCTGCTAATGCATTCTCAAAGAGTCCCATTCATACAAGCCTTATCTACTTTTGCCTTGCATCTATAAGGCATTCACAATAAAGCCCCAAAGTGCACTGTCTCAACAGACATCTGCTAATTATTATACTGAATTTATAATACAGCAATATGAAAGTCAGACAATACTCAGCATTCCCAGTAAATGGAAAAAATGTTTACTGTATTTGTATTATCCAAAGATATTTGCAGATCTTTAAACTCTTAGAAGTGCATAAAACATACTAATTATAAGCAACTAATTTCCAGCAGAGATGCAAATTAGTGCCTCAAGAACTGCACATGATACAAGAACTGTGAATCACCTATTTGCAGATACTAGTTGGCTTAAAATGTCCATTTTCACTATTGAAGGCAGCAAAAAGCACTGATTATATTTCAGAAAAATCTGTTTCCTTTCTTCATTCTAGACCTTAAACTTGAATATTTGTTGTGTAGTGCTAGAAATATGGACACTTCAAAGATGACAAAGATGTGGGTCAGATAATTATATCAAATTAATAAGCTAAAAGTTATGTTCACATCTACTTGAACAATTGAGATCTCTAAGGACTCTAAAGTAAAATATTTTTAATATACTATTTTACTATCAAGTCAAACAGTAGTTTGATATAGCAATAGGGAACGTACTCATAAAAAAACAAGGTTTTTTTCGGTAAAAATAATAATTAAAGTGTTTCTCCTTTTTCAAATATACGTGTTTGTTCTTATTTAACACAGTTTTTAGCATTTTGTGGGTTTAGTGCATAACAGCAATTTTACAACATTTCCAAACATTTCAATCTCAGTGCAAGTAAACCACTCCAATTTCATCTTCCTGATTAAATGTTTCTGTCAGAGAAAAATTTACATGTACAGTTTTCTGTCTAAGTTGGCTTTGCCTTCACAGCTAACACTTCATATTCAGACTCCAATTGCACATCAAAGCTTTACTTTTAAATGCAGTAAAGATGCAAGTTTAATCTCAGGAGAATATGATGTCTTAGAAGTTTAAGCATTACGTGCTGCTACCAACAACCTTTAAGAGACTCTGCTTTTGATATCTCCATTTCTAATGAGAATCACTGAACTGAAGTTACTCAACGAGAATTACCAGTTATCTTGGGTGACTTGCAAAATGTTCCACTCATTCTACAGAAACTAAGACTTGAATTTCTACATAACCTTCTACACTAATTGCTTTAATACTCTGTTTGCTCCCTGCAACAACTACTTTCAATTCTACTTTTTCTCCCTTACGTTAATCCACAATACTATCACCTTTCCCTCAGTTGCAACAACATAAGAAATAGCCTTAATTAGCACACATTTTGAAAATGTTATCACTAATTATTTGTAGCAATATATACCCTGTGTCACAACCCCCTCTGCAGTTAGTTCATTTCCTTTAACCAAATAAACAGCAAAAAATAAATAACACAAGAATTTATTTTAAACATGCATAAAATTTCAGACAGAAAAGCAACTGAAGGCTCAATAAAATACACATTTGTCAATAGCTAGCCAAAAATCCAAAATATTCCATCATTATATCAGTATCTTAAAGAATTATTCCCAAGAAAAGCCCACTTTTCATTTTTCCCCTCTACTACCTGCTCCACATATAATCTCTTTTAACAGAGATACATATTTAGAAATCTCCATGCACATTCATCTGTACCTCCTTCAGCAGTTCAGCACCGTCTTTTTCTACAGTGCCCTAACTTCCTGGGAGGCACAATATTGTCCTCTTGAACCAAATGCTTAGCTGTCTCAAAGTAAACTTTTTTTTAAAAGAGATATTAAGACCCTTAATTACTGTTTTAGTATTTCCTCCCCTGCCTTATACTACAGTGAAGGTACATTAACAACATACAATGCTTTATCTCTTCACTGAAGGGAAGATGTGCCTGACTGACTCCCTGTCATTTCAAGGGTACAAGTTTTAATCCTCATATGGATCAGTCCCACCACCATCTTGTAATTTCCCCTTTGCTATACATACAAATCACCTGAAAAAAAATATAGTGCAAGTAAGGGAAAATGCTTATTTACAGAGCGTTTTCTTAGATTAGGCAGATAAGAAATGAAAGACCAGCTCAAACACTGGCTACAAACTTAGCTGATCAGGTACTGCAAGCAGAAATCAGCTGAAGTAAATACATTTCAATTATAAACTAATATCAGATGCCACTCTCCAGAAAAAAAGGCAGTTCAAGATAACAACCGAGAGTGAGCAGGGTGACAATTTTCCAAAATTAGCCTGACATGACCTAATTCAACTTCAGTGGGACTTGGACTGGGCCATGGGCCCACAGCAGCATGAGTTTAACTGCTGCCTCTCAAAAGCCATAGTTAAATAAAAACTGTCTATTACTACCTTAATTAACCCAACCCAGCCACATACAATAATAATTACTTTTTTTTTTTATGGTAGCTTTCCTTAAAGTTTCCACAGGATTCTGTGAGCACTTAAAGACAGACTTTTATATACGTGTTTTATATACGTAGCAAGAGGGCTGCCAAAGAAAAGCCAGAGCGATACCCTGGAAGATAAGCCCATCATTTCAAGAATACTATATACCAGTAATGCTTAACTGTTTCTGCCAAGGATTTTTTCTATATAAGATGCAAATACATCACCTGTCATACAAAAATATATTCTTAACACTCAGTTGCTGTAAGATTAATTTATTTGCAGTGCCAGGAATGCAGCCCTGAGGAAAAAAAAAAAATTAAAAATGGCTTTGTTGCTTTCATCTTGATGTTATTTTAACGTGAATGTTTCATTACAGCAATATATCTACAACCAATGAGAGAGATCATTTACCTCTTTAGCTACTTAAACTCTATTTAAATGGCCATTATGAGTGATTGTAGAACTAACGAATTTATCTTCAAAACAGTCTCAGAATTCAGGAAGCATTTTGTAGATATGAGGCAGATATTTAACAAGTCTCAAAATAAATATTTGACAAAGCCAATAGAGTAAACACGCACCTCAAAATGTTTATCCAGGAAGCCATAGCTGGCCCTTTTTAGGTCAAGTTAAGGGGTATATACACATACTGGCTGAAGTTAAGATGGATTTTTTTTTGGTCAATTTTTTGTGAAAATAGAAGATGGAAGAATAATTAATCTATCCACAAGTGATTTAGCAAAGCATAAGAAAGTATATTTTTCCCCAAAAGTGCAAGCTTTGGTTGAGAATGAGCAGTTGGTTTTGAACTTCTGCACTGCAGTAGCTCCAAACTCCACAGGCAAATCTTCAGATCTGAAATAAACACCATTCTCCAACCTCTACTTCTCCCGGCATCAGGAAATAGCTATTTGAATCTTTGCATTTTTAATACCTCCAGACTGTGGGCTCTAGACTACACCCAATCCTACAGCATTTCCAAAATCCTAGCTGGAGGGACTAGCAACCAACAACTACTCAAATCTGTCTGGATTATCTTTAAGATAGAAGAGAAGACTATTATGACTACTCACTCAGGTGTATGATTGTTTTAAATTACCAGCTGCACATTAAGAAGCAGTAAGGATTAAATTTAAGGCTTCGAGAACCTGTTTTGTCCTTAATCTTATTTTTCATTTTTATAAAACTTTTGTTAAAGACAGGCTGGCTTTCTTATATTTATGCCTTGACCAAACATGAACTAAAAAAACCCCCAAGATAGTCCATTCTACACAGATATGGCTGTGAGATAAACATGTTTTGATACCCTAAGAGATAAAAATGACATTACAAATTAATAATTTGTTAAATCTAACATATATTAAGATCGTAATTAACTTACTTCTAGTCTTCTTGAATCATTTATAGTCTAGATGCCTCTTTCAACATACCACTGTTAATTGTCCCACAAAAAATTGCAACCAAAAGATTGTATGAAGTAACTCTTTTATTCCTCCATTATTTTTCTGGATGGATTTAGCTCAAGAAACTAACAGTATTCTGCTGTTTTCACAGATCCTTCATATAGCTGCAAGTAAACAGTTTTAAAAGAATACCTACTATTTTCTTTAATGATGAAGTTTTAAATTGACTAGGTTCATCAGTAGTGTTTTCAGGTTCAGTTTCATTTTTAAACTATAGCTGAATTTCCACTTACTATTCAGGAACTTTTTATTCTGGGTGATTTTACTGGAAATCAGCAGAAAAACATTTACAAATACTTAGTAAAAACTGTTGGCTGAATTCAGACTTCACATAATTAACTATACACTAGTCACACCTGCTTGGAAATTTACAGGACCATAAATACATAATGCCTTATCAAAAACACAGATGCAATAGTGCTCTTACAGCTCATGGGCTACACTCTTCCGCAGAAGATTTCCCATATGACTGTGACCTGTTTATTTCAATAATCTGAAAGGTATGGTAATATAGACTGCCACAGCCTGTGCAGCTAAGCTTACTAATGTCCTTAAAGCATTCTGACAACTTCAGTTGAAAGGCTGAAAGAGTGCCCAAGTAAGGTATCTAGTAGGTAACTGAAAGCTTCCCAACAATTCCATAAAAATTGTACTTTGCCAAAAAAACAGTTCTGTCCTCAACGTTGAGGTGGCAAAACTAAATCTTACAACACCAAAATGGGTTCTAGAAAGAGTCAAAAGGGCTGGGAAAAGGACCATGGAGACTCCAGTGCCTGAACAGGGGTCAGTAATATTGCAGGGATCTGTGTGCCACAGCCTCCCTCTATTTTCACCCATCCAGCTTCCTAGAACACCCTCTGCCTCCGCAGTGCTTCAGGTGTATGGGATTTACACTGCCAGGAGCAGCCCCATCTGCGTCAGATGCACCAGTAGTAGAGCTTTACAAATAAAAGACCAGAGTGGCACATGAGGCCATCCTTGCTGCTGGAAAGGCCCATCTCCATCTCTTAACCTAGACAAAGCAGACAGACAACTGTGCTAAGCAGCATCCTACTTTGCTTATGCTTATGCCTAGAGCCAAATTTGCATATTATGAAAATGGAGGGTGACACAGTAACACAAAACAGTTGGGAGTCAGTAGAAATGTATGCTGTTAACACTCAATTATAGATGGGTAAATTAAGGACTGTGTTACAAATTTAACCCCCCCCCCCCCCCCC
>JANZLQ010000001.1:23470880-23481002 GCA_026212715.1 Elanus axillaris | reverse complement strand
TAGATGGTTAAATTAAGGACTGTTTTAAAAATTTAACCCCCCCCCCCCGCCTCACTTTGCAAGTCAAGCTAGATCTTTCAGTATTAAAAATTCCACTTAGAAATTATTTGAAGATCTTATCACCCAACAACTTACTTAATTCAGCTTGTAATTTCTACCCCTGGAGAAGCACGAGCACAATCATTTTGTAGAAACCCTGTCTTCCTATTTTGGGGGTATAGAAAGGGACAAGGAATTATCTTTACACCTTTTTACCCTCCCATCTAAATTCTCTGCACAGCACTAACTCCAGTCACATCTGGGAAGCCCAATTAGATGACTATTAACAGAGTCAAGCAGAGTATGTTCTGCATTGCATAGTGCCGAGCCCGGACACAATTCCAAATGATTATTGTTTACTGGTTCTACAAATAGTATTATCAGCCAAAAGGCACCATGTCTTATCAACTCTCTTTACCCATTTATATCGTAGGCACTTTCCCAGTAAAAGGTTGGCTTTCTTTTTGTTCAGTGTGCCAAGTCCTCATTTTGACCAAAATTGCTTACAAAGACTCCATCCTACAGCTACTTTTGAAAGCGTCAGTATCTTCACTATCTTAGCGTTTAATTTAAGGAATATCATTCCTAAACACAAACTATTCTTTTTGCATTCTGCTGTAAACACTATCCAATTAAAGCCATCTTTATTTCACAAAACACTTTTCATTGATAAAGAACTCTCGACATACAGAAACAGTTGTACCTGCATTTAAATACCTGCCTCTATTCAATTACTCTTTCACAATTCTTATTTAGAAAAGGCTATCCAAATATTTAGATTAGGCCACTAACTCGGCTTCTTTACAGGTTCTTAATTCTTGGAACACAGCATAAGAGTGTGCCTGCTAGTCATGATCTTGCTTCTGTAATAGGAGGTTAAGGAGTCTGATCCCTTGATTTGGATCCATACGCTATGTTGCTTTTATAATAAATAACAGATAATCTAATCTGGAAGAAAACTACATTGCTCAAACTAGTGCTCTTTGAACATTATACCAAAGTTAGTATCTACCCAGAGTTATGCAAAAGAAAAGTCAGATTTCAAAGCGCTGTGAGACTGTTGAAGAGAATTTCAACAGCCTGATATAAGACCGGTTCTACTGCTCAAAGCTGTCTGTGAACCATGACTGAATAGGCAGGCCAGACTTTTCAAAGGTATCATAATGTTAATGAACTTATTGGCCTGTTTTTTAAAGATGTCTGAATCCTTCTGAATATCCCCACAGGCTTCTGAAGTTGGGCATCCAAATACCAAAGCACCCAAGATTAGAGACCATTTTGGAAAATGTAATCTGCGTTCAGCAGTTGCCTATACAAACAATTCTCTTGTAAGCATTTAACTTATTCTTTGCAGAGCACTATGGAATATACAAATGTGATAAACTTTACATGGGAAAGCTCTCTTCTGTTTGCCATTTCTGTTGCACATAAATAGAAAGGTCACAGGTTTAGCATTTTACAGTACCACGAGATAAGGATCTTTCTCCAAATTACTTAAACCATTAAATGACAGAGATGAAAATGCCTGACTTACTGTAAGGTGTTGTATCAGTAGGGTCAGGAGGCGGAAAATTTTCTGTGAAGTTAACATTACACAAGTCTGTACTACAGCAGCAGAAGCGGTATGTTCCATTCTGAATCAAGGAAGGGGTGGTTGTAACTATACACTCCTCAAAGTGACACTCTTGTGGGTCTCCTATATGAGACCAGCAACCTGTAAAAAGAGGCAAATTAAAGAATTCTCTTTAAAGGAGGCATAAAATTAATTCTATTGCATGGACAATTAAACACACCTATAGAAATACATACATTACCTAACTAAATGTTACAGAGTGGGGTGAAAACAGTTATCATAATTTGCTTGTCTGACTTCACTATCACCTTTTAAACAAAAAACTGAAGAATTTCTTTCAGAATTTACCACAGCCAAGAAGAAATAAGGGCAGCAATGAAGAGCAACATCAGAGGCACCCAGCTGTCAACGTCAGTATGACAAAACCTGAATTCTGAGCCTTCTAAGCAGAAGTATGCCGCTCCCCATTTCTCTGATAGCACAGACAATATTACCACCCTCTGGCCCACAGTCTAGATGAAATCATGACCTAGTCCCCTTCTCAGAGCTAGACCACAGGCTGCATCTAGATTGACGCCTATTGCATAATTTCTAAAAATTCTGTCCTTCCTCACTGTCAACATCACTGGACTCTAAAGGTTCACAATTTATTTCTTGGTTAACGTAGGCCCTTTCTCCCTGCAGCAACGGTTCCTTCCCAAGTATGGTCAATGGTAGTTAAATGTCATTTATGCACAACTGCCTGGAAGGGAAAGAGGCAGCGTGGGGGCAGAGGTGAGCAGTCAGACTGCTTCTTTCAGCAGATTACCAGATCAAACATAAAACAACACTGAGTACAACTTCACAGGATGTTTCTAAATACCAGTTTTCATTCAGCCCTATACTACGTTAACTTTTTCCAAGTAAGCAAGAGCAGAGTCCTTGAGAATGGTAATCAAAACACGTCTCCAGCAACTTGAAACCCTTCACCCCTCCCTCCCATCACTGTCCCTGCAGAACAGCAGCAAATTGACAGTGATGCGGCAATTTTGTATGTAAACAAACATCCAATCAATATGAATATATGTTTTTACTTAATGAGACACTTATTTTTAAATTTATCATTATAACAATACATATACTCAGATAAGAGTCATGAAAGCTATCTTCCTCTGGACATCCTAAGTAGTAAGCAAGTGGAGTGTTTTTTCTTTCAACTGTGCATTGATCTCTTTGGTCTCTTTTACAAGTAATTTATTTCCAACAAACTTTCTGTTCATATTTAAAATTGCTAAATGGGAAATTTAAAATTATGCATTTGTAAAATGCATAAACAAAATATCTAGGTTTGCAGCTGTTCATCTTTGTATCAGCTAGCTAGATCACAAAAGTGAAAATAATAGCAAAACTACTGCGCTTACACTGAAATGTTACATACCTTGTTTCACAAGATGTATGTCTCCTTCTCGTGTTTTTTCCCAAAGTCCATAGCACGTACTACCTTTCATGCACAAAATTGTGCCATTCTCCTGGGAGATTCGGCTCTCACTGATTCCATGGTCCTGCTGATATGGGTCCTTAAATGCACAGAGCCGCTCCTCACTCTGTGCAGCTTTAGACAAAGAAAGAAAAATACTTCTTGTCAGTGATTTTATGCATGAAATATTAAATTTAATAAAAGAACTACTACAGTATTCTGGAAACCTACATTCAAAACCATCCTGAATTATACATATCCGTTCTTTACACTGTACTTCAACAGTCAGAAATAAAAATTAGGTCTGTCCCAAAGTTACTTTCGTTAAGAGGACAAAAATCCTCAGCAGATGTTTCAAAATGAATGTGCAAATGTTTAAAGTTCACAGGTGCAGAATAAAAATTTCATTGCATAGTCTGCATCATCTGTATCAATTGTCCTCAAGCATAAGTTACGCAACTGTTAGCTGGTTTCTTCAATAACTGCATGTGTTACTTAATTGTTTGCAGATCCTAAACCAAGATTATCTTTTTCAGACTGTCATCCAACCCAGTGCCTACGTAATTCAGAGGGGGTTTTTGACTCTCTTTCTACTGACCTCTCTCTTTTTTCTACATGTTATCCAGCTGTTGCACTGATATTTACTTCTTCTTGCTCAGCAACCTATCAGTTTGGGCTCTTTCACACAACTTCATTAATGACCACCAAAAGAAATACTAACAGCAGAGTAAAACCCATACAATTGTCCAGCAGTTCTGGCAAACACTGCCTGTAAACAGGAGCAACGCTGCATGTGAAGTCTCCCTGTGGCATGTCCAGCAGGAACATTACAAAACATACAAAGACAGCACAAAAATACATGCCCATGATCATTTGAAAAATCTTTGGGGTTTTTTATTAGAACAAAAACAAATCACCCACAAAAAGCATACAGATTTTTAGAAGAATATTTAATCAACAAACTTCAAAAATTCAGTATCTTAAGAACTCATGTTTTACCCATATGATTACTGCTTTTCTGTTTATATCACCTCAATGAAAGGACTCAGCCATACTGATATGCCTCTGTCATATTTTCTGAAGATGAGTAGGAAGAGAATAGTAAACACAATCAAACAATAAATTCTTCAGAAAGGCATAAAGTCCAAGATAAATAAATCCTACATTTGTAGTGAATATGACATTTAGATATTTTTGTTCTCCTCTCGAATGATTTTATAAAGTGCATGGAAAGCTAGGTGTGTAATTACAAGGCGCTTAAATATTATTCAGTAGTACAGCTCTGCAAACATCCAATCACAGTAAGAATTTCTACTACATATCTCAACAACTAGATTTCACCCAGTTCTTTTAACTCCCGTGAAAGCACTGGTAGCAAAAAGATGCAAGGTAGAGTAGATTGGTCTTTTGGGAAAACAGATTTTGAACTTAAAATGAAATTATAGCACACGTAATTGTAAATTATTAAAGGTACTGTATATGTACAAAATACCTCCTCACTGAGGATTTGTTTATTTGATCATTCTACAGCAGGGACCCCAAAGCAACCATGTTTCAGCAAGGCAGACTCACTGCCACAATGCTGTTTCATTGTGTCACCAGCACAGACTATTGGGTAATAGGCAAACCAAGAGACCGAGATACATGTCTCACTTCTAAGGCTGTTACTATTCTCTAAGGAGTCAAAATTCATAATTCTCTTATGCTGAGACAACCATAAATAGCTGCACCATCCAGAAAAGCAGTCTGTCAGTGACACCCAGTTTATTTTGTGGCAGCAGTAATTAAAACAGCACAACTTAGCTTATTTTTTAGTGGTCTGATAGGGTGTGTATGATCAGTTGAGCTGCCTATCAGTTCAGTGGCAGTAAAACTCTGCTGAGAAGACTGGAACTCCTTAAGCTACTGTAATTCAATCACTTACAGCTCCACTTACTCCAGTAACCTGGCCACTGCAGCTCATGCTACTTGCCCACCTCTCTATACACTGATCAGTGTGCAATTAACACCTTACATGTGGAACTAGCGTTTTGAAGTGATAAACACATTTATTTTAAAGCAGTGGCTTCATATTCAGAAATTCAGTTGCCTAAATTTCATATAGAATTTTTTTCTTTCTAAATAAGCAGAGTTAGTCAAGTTACTGAGGACAAAAAGGTCACACATTAACAGCTAGCATATGCTGCCTCAAGCAGTACTTGCCAGTCGCACGTAGTAGTTTTATTCTCAGAAACAGCTGAGTATGCCAGGCGTGAAGCATCTGTCCTGCATTCTCTGCTCCATGACATGGGACTGGCCAAGAAACAATGCATGAAAGGACAGTACTTCACTGCCATAATGAGACTGGAGCTGACTAATTTTTGAAAATCGAAAGGAGAAAAAAAAATTATCATGGAACTATAATTTGCAAAAGAGAACAGGACAGAATTATACAGCCTTGTGAAACACGACATATCTGCTCCTAGGGACACTATGAAGGTTTTAAAATCAGTTGTATGTGGTAGCTGAGTGGAACTAAGGTCGTCCGAGATGTTGTTTACAGAATGCTCAAACTGCTGCAAGATAAGCCATTTCATAATTTGCCTTTATTGTGAAAAATAAATTTAAAAGAACAGAATTTATAAAGCAGCCACACAGATTTGGTTTTCTTATCAAAAACCTGTGGTTTAAAAAAAAAAAAAAAAAGTAATTCCAGGAAAGTCCATTTTCAAAATACCTCAATAGGTTTAAAAACAAAAAACCAAAAACAAACCAAAAAAACCCCCCAAAAACCTTTTAACTTCCAAACTAACAGAACAAAAAGAAAAAAAACCCTGTGTTTTTGCTTTCTCCTCATAGTTACATATATCATGTCTGTGCTCCAGAGACACAGCTTTAATTGCCTACTTTTCTGGTCTCTTCATCTTTCTATAAATCTCTTAGGATCAAGGTTGAAAGGCAGGAACACGCAGAAGATACTTGAAAAAAGAAAAGTTGTTAACTGTCGTGCTAGATGCTGTCCAACCATACACTATAGAAAACAACAGTTGCTACCAAAGGCTCTTCTGATTTAAGAAAAATGAATGCCCTACAAAAATACCTGCAGAGGAGAGGAAGGGGCAAGCATGAGAAAGTATGACACCCACTGCTAGCAACCTGAGTATCCATCTTTATCAGTTTTCTAGCAAACTAATAAAAATGCAAGTTAACTTGCCACAATTTAATGTCAGATGATCTCAGTGGGAAACTTTGCTAACAAAAAATAAAGGTTACTCACCCAACAACTAGAGTTTTCATGCTGATCACTGCACATTCCTGCTTCGATTATAACTTAGAGTAGTACAACCCCTGTGGGAGCAGTACCCACTGCAATACTCTGCTGACCCCTGCCCCTTCCCTGATGGCATGGAACATCTGGAGAATGGGGGACACATAACAAAAGCGACTTTATTTTTCTGTATGGCCTCTGTAGGTTCATTGTTGAAGCTGTAATGCCGAAGAAAATTAGGTAGGGCATTCAGATGTCCAGAAACTGTCTTGAAGAACAACAGAAGAGATGAGCCGCTTCAATTTCTTTGCGTGATTTTGGCACATTCCTGCTCTGGGAATTTGGCAGAAAGGTTGCCTTCTTCCAGGCAATGGAAACTAGTCAGCTCTAAAAATGTTTAATATTAGAATACTTTTAAGTCAGGCCTTGAAAGCAACCTCCGTCCTAGATGAGTATGCCTTAAACCTTCCCCAAAAGAAATGAAGATACTACTAGAAAAACACACAGAAGTGTTGGGGTACCTGTTCTAAACTTTACCTATTTAAACAGAAATCTTACCCTTCAAGGTAAAATGCTGTTGCTTATTTGGATTTACATGTGCTCCTCGTGGATGACTGTTTATGTCAGTTTTCAGTCACCATGGGAGCCAACAGCTATGCATGGTACATTCAGAGCTGAAACACATCTACCTGTCCCTTGGGAGCTCAGCACCTGGAATGTGAAGGGCAGGCACTAACGCTCTCCATAGCAGCTTAGCTGGAAACAATTCCCAAGCTGCTCCTTCCAAAACTCCATCCTTGGACATATTCAAAAGCCATCTGGACATGGTCCTGGGGAACTGGCTCTAGGTGACCCTGCCTGAGCAGGGGGTTGGACAAGATGACCTCCAGAGGTCTGTTCCAACCTCAACTAATCTGTGATTCTTGCAGGACACAAGTCTCGAGGTACTCAATGTGCAGCAACCAGACAGAAAAACAGTATTCCTCAGCTGGGCTACCTGCTATTTTTGTCTCCAAGGAGGTGAAATGGTAGGGTAAGACCAGAACTACTGAATTCTCTTGTTTGTCTTCAGTTCAAGGAGATCCAAACCCAAGGAAATACCTTAATGTTAAGATCTCTATTAAACAGCATGAGCAATTAAAATAACCAACTTATCCAACGAAGACTGAAGCTCTTGAACCGATCCATTTAACATATCCAGTTCATTTGCTACCTATGTCAGAAAAAATGAAGGGCAAAGCCCCTACAGACAGGTGCGCTCACCAGGTACTAAGGACCCACTGGACAGCACTCCTTTCCTTACAGATTTCATAGACCCAAGATACACCAGCAGTGTATCCTCAAATTGGCAAAATGCGGAAGCCATTTACAGATTAAGCTATACATGAAATGTCCCAGCATACAAACAAAACCACGACCTAGCACAAAAATAAGTGTCAGCACAGATTTCACAGGACATCTGCTGCATGGCTGAAGTAATCTTTCAGAGCCCTGCTCCTACTAAAAGAAATCATGTTGTTCCAGCTCTTTTACAGGTCCTTTCAAACTATCCATCTCATTACCCCTGCACAAGTTAAGCATTACAAAAATAACTGCAGTAAAATCATTAAAATTAATTTGGATTGCAGTTTCTCTATAAATGTGTAAGTCTATAACGACTCTTTCATCATTAAGTCTACAGCACAACAAACAGAAAAAACTGCCAACGATGCATGTATTCCTTCAAAGATTATAAGTCTACTGAATCAAATGATCAACTTCTTTTGGGGGGGTGGACAGCTCTGGAGAGTTCACTGTACTTAAATGCAATTATCTGATTAAATCAGTACTTGACAAAAGTATAATTTCCATATTTCTAAAATTACAATTATGAAAAGGAGAAAGTCTCATTAAAGGCTACCTCCAAAACTGGAAAACATCTATTTATTATTTCTTTCACAATATAGAAGAAGTAAGAGAAGGACTTTTGGTACTTTCATTAACTTTACAAGGTAAATTTCATAGTAAACTATATTTGTTCATCACAGAACTCATTATAAACTCAGGTGTTTTCTAATCCACCTTTGAAAGATAATGAGAGAGATTTTGAAACAAACAAATGGTAACTAAATGCTTACATGTCATATGCCACTGAAAAATCTGCTACTAGAGACAACTGTAGTAGCCACAGATAGGCTGAAATGCCTATTTTCCATTCCTCTTGAACTTGTGTACCAGACAAACTATGTCAAAAAAAATCAATAAAAATAATAAAATGAACTCAAAACTTCTGTTCTCTCATCCAGCAGAGGTTTCCAACAAAGACAAGAAGGGAAGGCACCATTCCCAGAAGTTCTACCAAGAGGAAAACCAACGAGAACAGGACAAGCTCTTCACTTCCCTATCATAAACCAGAAAAAACCCCAAATCAGTTCTGTTGCTCTCCAGCCCATTTTACACCTATATTTATAAAAAAATACATTTTACTATCCAGTTTCAAAAATATGCTTAAAACATGAGCAGCGTTACAGTTGAGTATGGGTGCTTCAAGAAGCAATTTAAGAAATATTAAAAGTTCTTAGCTTTCCTGCTTGGCTGTCATTACTGCTGTATCTGATCACCACATGCACATTAACAGACTTGACTTGAAGCAGATTGTGAAACCTTATTGTCAAATTCCGAAAAGAGAATGGGGAAACAGACTATGTTAAATTACTTTTCCTGAAATCATAAAGGAACTGGGAATTGCCCATAGTTTCCTAAGTCCATCCTGTAGCTCACTCTTACTGCAGCAGTGCTCTGGGGGGCATGGAGTTCATCCCTATGCCACTATACAGCCTCAAGTAAAAGCACCAGGGCTTCGGGAATTTCCTTTTGGCATAGGGCTCAGGTTTTGATACAATTACAATCTTAGCATTTATCAGTTCTACCATCAACAAAAAAGCTGAAAAAAGAAGTTGTTATAGGAAAAACGCTAAATCAATGTTTTCAGTATTTTCTCCCTGTAACCATACTAGTATTTCCAACTGCTCAGGAACAGAGAAGCGATTCACACAAATACGTAAATTCTGGATGTTGGTAGTGGTTCACTACAAAAACACCCTGAGATGTGTTTATTATTTGAATATTTGCATTCATTTGCCACTGAAGATATTTCTGGACAGCAAAGATCAAAAGAAAATGACAAGAGCATCTACTGTGTGTCAGAAATCTTGTGTGCTACAAATATACGATTCAGCCGTACTAAGATGAGTTTAAACAAATGAATATGCTTTTATTGCTTTTAATATTTAAGCACGATCATTTGGTGTTCTAGGAAAACGTAATTACTGAAAACAATTACAGCAGAAATACCAAAAGTTACAGGAATCCAACTGCAAATCTTTAGAACATGAGTCATGTTTTCATTAATAGCATAGGAAGTCAGTTCCATTAGTACTTAATCAACACTTCCTGACTTTACATCTATTCAATGCAGTACATGGAATTTGCATCAAGTGCAAAGGGAGGGGGAAAGGAAGGAAAAAGGACTCAAATGTTACTCAAATGCTACACAGAATTACTCTACTCCATGTTCTAACTGTCAGGATTAAAAATAAATAAATAACCTAACAAACATTTGCCACTTTAAAATTAATGCCAGGCAATACATTTTGTGATGCAAGAGTCATGAATAAAAGAATCTGAGATAACAGTCTGTCGTGGTTTAACGCCAGCGAGCAACTAACACCACGCAGCCGCTCACCGCTTCCCCCCCCAAGTGGGATGGGGGAGAAAATCAGGGGAAAAAAAAAAGTAAAACTCGTGGGTTGAGATAAGAACAGTTTA
>JANZLQ010000001.1:23441686-23470780 GCA_026212715.1 Elanus axillaris | reverse complement strand
TACTGAACTCAAAACACAGCACTGTACCAGCTACTAGGAAGACACTTAACTCTATCCCAGCTGAAACCAGGACACAGTCACAACAAACTTGCATGTAACCTACAAGAATAGACTTGCTAGCATCACAGACCACATAAAAGGGTACCATGTTGCTAATTATGTCCAACTGCGTTCATGACCACATAGGTGAAGACCTGAAAAAAGGCAAAAAATTAAAAAGGTTTCTGAGCATTTGTTTGCCTGTAATGAGATTTCCTTAAATACAGGCCACCATATATTCAACTGGGAACCTCATTAGGCTGCAACAGATTTTTTTTGAAACAATTAAGGTTTTTTTCTGTAGCTTGTCCTTCAAATTAGTGAGATTTTCATCAGAACAGCCATAGACACAAAACTTGTTTTCTTTTAGCCCTGTCAGCTCTCTATGGAGTTCTTTTATTTACACCATACAGGGAAACATCATTACCCTCAAGGCAGGGTTACGAGATAGCACGTGTCTTCATAATGCAAACTATTAAAAGGAAGGCGATTAAAGTAATGTACATCAGGAGGCTCCTTTGAGTATATCCTTTCAACTACTGATAGCTGAATTCTGGCATGATGTACAGAGAAACAGAATCTTGAAGAAATCATCACTCAGCAAGCACTCTACTGCTGCTTTTTTCATCTTTTTCTCCTTGGAGGTTTTAATTACAGGTATTTCTACATTTGTATACACTTATGTAAAAATATATCACAAGCAGATGCCTTTCGAAAGAAGACATTCTTCTACAGACAGACCATTCTTAATACTAACTTAAAGCAGGAAGAAAAAAGCTAAACTGCTGGTAATCTTCCATGTATTTACACTGGTCAAGAAGAGAAATAGTCTGCTTAAGGACTGGGCATAAGAGCTTGAGGGTCTAAACCAACCAGAAACAGCCTGGGGACTTTTTGAGCAAGAGGTCAGGAGCAGCACAGTGCAACACACAGCCAGTGAGCAGACAGCACAGCCTATTGCTTTACAGCAAACTTCTATGCTAGAAGTCCTCCAGGTGGGCTCCACAAATGCAACCACTAGATTAATATTTTGAAGACATGAATAAGAAAGAATGGAAATTTGCAGGAGAAAATACAGTAGGAACTTCCAGGAGGGAAGCAGCAGAGTAAAGAAAAACACTTCAGAAATTTACATCTGTTGTCATAAGCTTTCCTCTCCTTCCAACAAAAGGAAAGGAAATAAACATCACAATCATTAAAGCTCCTCCTGTATTTTACAGAACATACCACATACCTCAAGATATATTGCAAAATATATTTTGACAATAAACCCCTTACAGTTTATACTCAATGTTAAAATCTGGAATGATCTGTTCACAGTACTGCACATCCTTAGCCTTCATTGATGAAAATTATTTTGGTTTTGTCTGCTTTTGCTGTGTAACATCGCAGTTTCAAATGCTGGCAATAACACAGAGCCAGGCTTTGATTGAGAACTCATGCCAAAACTGAAGTGATTACTAGTACTGATATCCATTCCAAAATGATTAAGTGACTGCACATGCAGATGACTAAATCATTTATGTTCATTACAAGACCCTTTTCCATCAAAATAGCATAAGACTAGAAAACTCAAGTACTTTTCTGCACATGGATATACTTTAGTCCTTCCTTCTCCTCAATCTAACCTTTGAGCAAGTAAATCTGAAGTCTCTTTTCTCTCCTTACTCCCCTTCTAACACACTGTTGTCTGCTGATAAACACTACTAGGGAGTGACAGAGGCGGCAACCTTTTCCTGTTGTGTATTCTTCAAAAGTACAGTGGGTATGTTGGTGTTTCAGCTTCATTCTGAAGTACCAGTGGTCTGCTAGCACTAAATGAATAAAATAGAACTAGGTCATGTGTCAGCTGCGTTATATCTTGCATGTTGTGTACAAGGTTTACACTTCGCTTCCCACCCAGGCACTGCTGCTGCCTTGCAGCACTGCAGTACATGGTCTGTGGCCTCCTCTCAGCCCCATCTGGGACATGCTGACCCTCTTAGCACAGGCTCACAGCCTCATAGCCACAGGGCCACCGACACGTGCACCCCCTTGCAGCCCCCTGATGTTATATGTCTCTGCCCAGATACATCTACCATACCAGGAATTTATGTAAATAGAGAGGTATGGAGTGGCCAGAAAGTAAATAGTCAACTCAAATTCTTTAGTGAAGGCCTTGTTCTCCTTTCCCCCAAATTTACTCTCAAAGAAAGTGTTACCTTAGAACCCATCTTAAGAGAGAGAATCCATGCAGGAGGAGAGCAACGGGATGGCAGAGATTCACTCCTAGCAGCTGACAAATTATGTAGTCCCCCAAAGCTGCCAGATTTTATGCAAAAATACCTGAGCTTACTGCCCATAAACTGTCACTACCTTATTTCCCCAACCTTCTAAATGTTTCTGAGGACAACCAGACCAAGTTGCTGTGCAAACCTCAACCAAATCGGGCATTACCACAGAATCAAAATTTCATCCATCTAGTAAGAGCACAAGATATAGGAGCAAGAAAGCGAGCAACACCTGTGTTTTTGCATAAGATCTGCCGGGACAAAATTCAAGAATTTCAAGGAAATTTGAACCAACGAAGTTAATACTGGTTCATGGTTTACATTAAAAAACTGATGCTTTTTTCAGCTGCTATGGGAAGAGATTCAAGCTGAATTTGTAATGAGGATGAATCTCATTTGCTCAGCCAGGGTCAGAGGAGGACAAACTACAGAATTAAAACCAAGTGTCCTGAAGTCTCAACTACAGCCCTAATAAGTTGACCTTTGACTACCTCTACTTTGGCCACTAATCGGAGCTTCCCTCACCTCACAAGATTTCCTCCAGAATATATACATCTAAACCAGAAAAAGAATCTACCTCCCTCAATGATTCCGCATTCTCCTTAATATTGTTTTATAGCTGCGTTCAGCTAGTACGCAGTTAGGACATTTGTTTTTGTTGTATAAGTCTGTCCAGTTCAGCAGGTTTCTTCCTTCCATCTTTTTCCCTTATGCTAAATTACCATTGATTTTTAACAACACAGAATTAAAACAACATGTATGTAACAAACAAGTAGTGGAGGAAGGTTATCAATCTGTTCAATATGAAATTTCAAAATAAATCACCTGCTACCAGTGAAAAACCTACTCTGGTATGTTAAAAAACAGTATCATCTTAGTTCAATGAATATGCAGGACTGACAACATTTTATAACACAACTTTTCACTCAAGAAACAGTTAAAGGCTTTGCAGCAAGAGATTACAGCAGGTTTGGGAGTTTTTTAATGTTGTAAAAATAGTAAAATGTCGTGGCATTTTAGCATTCACTTTATTAGCTTTAAAGTACTCATCTTCGTAATCCAACTTCAACTTACAGCCAGCTTATACCCATGTCCAAAAACTTCATGTTCTGTACTAAAGCAAAATCCAGTCAGAGTGTCCTGTGTGGAACCGCAAAGGTCCAAGCATAGTCAAGAAGCCCTCTGAAAAAGCCGTCAAGCTCAAATACTGGAAAGCAGAGGTAAATTAGCATAAAACTTATAGAATTAAACCATTAAATATCATAGAAGTGTTAAATCATGGAGTATGTTTAACACTCACTTAAGGGAGTATCTAATCTAAACACATTAGTGGAATACAAAGCATAAAAACATTTAGTCTTGATCCTCAATGCTTGGTTTTTGCAATAATCTTTGAGATTCCACAGCTTTAATAAAGTTGAAAACAATTTTCTGTGGGGGTTCACATGGCAGAAAACATGTCTGTGGCTTCAGATCACATTGTCTGGTTTGCACCATATTCTTGTCTCAAGATGAAACAGTTGCTTATTTTACCCCATGAGCAAACAGGAATTCCAGTTTTTACACACAGTTGAATCAGCTCAGAAAGAACCTACTCACAGACTCATGGTGGTGGGCAAAAGAAAATGATACATTTTTAACAAAAACTATTTTGTAAGCCAGCTTTAATGTATATCTTCCACTTTATTTAAGTATTACTCCAAGTCAAGCTAAAGTCATTTAAGCGCAGATTTCTGGAAAAACCTAGGGAAGGAAGTAGCTGGCTTTCACTGACTTGATGGGATTCTGGACACCCAACTTCTCCAGGTCTCCTGGAAAAATCCCAGCCTACATTTAATCTTCTGAAAGCATGAATATGTATATTACAGGATTTAAACAAACCTAGCATTTTTCCAATTTATTTTTTTAAAATATTATTCACTTCCTAAAAGACTGTGTCTTCATTCAGAGAAAAGTATGTTCATATTACTGTTTAGCAATTATGTCAGAACAGAAATCATCACAGCCTTAGTCACACATGATCTTTTCCAGTGGCCAGTGTCTATTCACAGAACTGAAAAAGCCTGAATTCTTTATCTTTACCCTAAGCTGGAGTTCAGGGATTTTTTTTTTCCTGGGTATAAGTGTCTGGCTTTTGTTTATCTGGGCTGTCAAAGTGAAGTATCTGCATGGAATAACACAGGAAACTCTGCAGCAAAAGCAACAGCAAAGCAAACTAATGATGTGGTGTTTCTCTCCCAAACTCAGATGTAACAAACTTCCCAGAGCAAAACCAATTATTTCAGAGTCTACTTTAGATTCCCTTGAAAAAACGTCTGTTACTAGATATTCCCCTAGCATGTGTACCATGCTCACTTTTCTAGCAAGCATGGATGCCATTTCTAAAGTGTGTATTTCTAAAACATTTTCTTGAAAACTATTCAGTAGCTTGAATGTGGAGAAAGATAGTACCCATACAGCCTGTCTTTTACAGTGCATTACAAAAATTTTTCCTAGAATAAACATTTTTAGGATGCTTACACTACTGGCAATACACTGAAACATTTGAAAACTGGCAAACATTCTGTGATCTGAAGCTACAAGGAAACTAATCATATTTTGCCCTCAGTAATACATATTATATTATGTTTTGACTGACTACAGAAGCATAATCTATTTGGCTCTGAAGTCTTAAACTCTGAAAAAAAATTACAAGAGGAGCAAAAGGCAGAAACTATCTTCCACCCTGAGATGCTTTATGAAGGTACCAAGCCTCTCACCCTTTCAGAATTCCTAAAAGAATATATGTTTAAGTTCAAAAACATCTCAAGCCTTTATCTTCAAGGCATTTAATGGTATGCCACAGAATATCCCATAAACCATCATCATCTTGAGTCAAGAGCATGGTCAACATGACAGCTCCCTAGGCACCTTAATTTAGCCAATGCAAGGTGAAAGCCAATTCATGCAGAGAATGGAGTATTATCAAGGACTAGTAAGAGACTATGGACTGCTGCAGGAACTTGGGACCTACTTCAAACACTCTTACTCTGTGTTCCCTGAGAAAAGGTATGGAAAGAATTGTGAGGTAAAGGTGTTTATGGGTGCTTGTTGAACTGGACAAAACTGGAAAATACTGACTTTTGCTTTGCTAGACTTCAAGGTTATCAGCTCATTGAACAGAGGTCACAGTTCCTGTATTTCTTGGTATGACAGTGCTTAAATTGGTAGAAATTTATGGACACGACACTGAACTATTTAAAATCAATTCATGCATTTTCTTTATGCACTTATTCTTTCCCATTTAAATCTCTGTTGTACTAATAACAACTTCATCAGCTAATAAGGTGATATAAGCCAAATCTTGCAAACTACAGTCAGAAAAATCAGTGTCTAGTCAAGACAAACTCTTCATTAACTTCTGGTTTCTAAACTTGAGCAGTTAAAAGGGTATGGTTGGCACATGCAGACAAGCCCTGATTACTGAACACAGTTGTGTTTCAAGGACTGGCTTTCATGTACTGAAGTACAGTACATCACACCAAAGAAAAACTTCTGGGGACAAGGAAACAAAAAAAAAAATCATTTTTAAGAGTACAAGTTTAATAATCTTTTTTGATGCTAATGACAGGAAACATGTAAAAGGGCACTCCCAACATACAGACACTCAAAGAAAAGTCTGTCATCAACTTGCTTAACCATTTTGCCTTACACACCTGAGAACAATTACTACATTTATGCTTGAAAGACCATCTTAACTCTTCACCCTATATATATACACCCAGGTAGCACAGGTTAAAATACCTCACAAGACATGAGAGGTCGTATGAGCAGAAAACTTCAGGTTCTTCAGGTCACTAGCGAGCCTAACCTACCAATGAGCTGTTCCAGGGATGAGCACAGAGCCAGACTACATGGGGGTTTCCCCACGCACACTGTAGCTCTCTACCACAGACATAGATACGAAAAGCACTTCAGTACATGATTTTTAGAGTTCAATTATTTTTTTTAATCAAACATGTTTAAGGGCAGGAAATAAGCACCAATAGCATCTTGGCATTTGGACTAATAAGGAAGGAACAAAGACAAATCTCATCTGACAAGGAAAAAAATTTCAGAGGCATCACAATGGCAGAATTTACCAGGTTTTTTTCGTTTATATTTTCACCTTTTTTGAAAGGCCTGAGTCTTTCAAAAGCACAAAGTGGTATATACTTTTACCATAGGGACACTGAACAAATATCAGTTGGTTTATGTGTCTCTAGAAGAAAAACCTATGATCAAGCACTACGTCAGCCACTACTGAGAATGTTATCATTTATCAAGTGAATAAGTTTTTCTCTTTGATTTGAACTAGAAACATTAGATAGCAATATAACTTGCAGCAAACATTTAAACAGCAGCTTTAAAGAAATTCAGATCAGGTTTATTAATTCATGTACTTATTTTCTAGCAAACTGGCTCTAATATATGAAAATGAAAGTATAACATGGAAAAACACTCATGTTTGCACATGCATTACTAAAGCTGTGCTTCTTTATCACAAATAGTGTTGTACAGAATACTGGGTATTGTAAATAAAAACACACATACAAAATAGGTTTCCCATTCTTTTTAATAGATTTATATAATGGAAATCTTATTTGCAGTCTCCTCCTAAATAAGAGATCCCGATCCAAGCCTGAATTACTTGACATGGTAATAAGCCAGATAAGAACAATTTCTGGTGATTAAAATACAAATCCTTCCAATGGTAAATTAATTTAAGTCCTTTTTTTTTTTTGCTAAAGTTTTAGAACAGACATGTCTTTTTTTTCTTTTAACATAAACACAGCTATCAGAAAAGGGGAAAACCCAGAAGCACAGTGAAAATAGACAACACATAACCTCAATATATGTTTTAGAGTCTTAAGGCAAGATATAATTTATTCTACAATATTCACCAAACACGTTTACAGGATCAGACAGGTTTTCAGAGTCTCTGAGACAAACTAATACTGCAATCAAAGGATTAGCAAACCAGCTGCCTATGTGCCATTACAGCTGATTATCATAGACTGTAGACAGCTAGCTTACTTGGAAAGTAGTTTCAGGAATACTCCATTGTTACCAGAGAGAAGGGTATAGCAGAATAATGTGATATTAACTTATTATTTTATTTATTATACACAAAAAATTGAACTTATGAATACAAATTCCATGCGGTTTTAGAAAATCTTGAGTTATAAACCACATTTACAGTAAAACCTGACAAAATGAAGAAGTGAATTAGAGAACACTGCCATTCAGAGCTAAGGATGCTGTGCAGTGAAGGTTTGACTTTTCAATCTTCTCCCCAAATCCTACTAAAAACTAAACCGATACCAGAATTCATGTCTTATTAGATACTAGGATAACATCATGGAAAGAGAAATTGAACAATTTGGAAGTTACAGGTTTATCTTCAAAATGTTTTCAAATAACTTTTCAGGTCACCTGTAGAAAAATTTGCAAGCTATAGAATTCCAATAGTTCTCAGTAAAAGAAGTGTCTTTTTTATTAACTACTTGAACACTCTTTATGTCCCAACACTTTCCTCCTTAACGCTATGAGAAAGAATTATTGTTCTGACTGGAGAATGAGCTACTACCAACCAGGAAAGCAGCAGAACCCAGCACTTATCAAGATCCTGAAGTGCTCACAGCACTGCTTACCAAAAACAGGAAACATCTTCAGTTTTCTACTAACATCTTACTAACATTTCAGCATCATGTTCTTTCAACATCTTTATGAGTTGCACTACTAGTAATGGGAGAATGTTTGCATCACTCCAACTTGATACAAATAAAGGAAATTCAAGATTTATTAACTATAAAGAAAATTCAGGTGTGGAAGGAAATTGTAGTGATTCATTCATCTGGTAAAACCACTCCTTTCAGATGACACTGAAGCAAACCAAAGAATAGTAACCAACTGAGTTCATCCCTCTGGTAGTTGGTAAACCAAGAAGTAATTTTAACCAACAGAATAGAGCTGTATCTCATTATCAGAAGTATGGATGTGGCATTTTTTGCTGCATATGGTTTGCTTTGACTAACACTGGCTTGGTCTATGTCATTTGGAATTATATACTGAATCCTAGAATTCCTGTACAGGGAGAAAAACAGGATCATCTTGATGGCAGTTTCTAGCTATTGACAGGGCCTCTATCTCAGAAGAGGAAGACAAAAATCAGAATTTCACAGCCAGTCAAGAGAGGACCAACTAACTAGGCCTAACTACAGATGTAAAAATATGCACCAGTTATTCAAAGCATGGTTTTCCAGAAAGCTTTTAGATGAGATAGGTTATTCCTCCCCTACTTGCTGCTTCTCTAGTTTGTCTTCTTTCCCTCACCTTCTGGGGATTTAAAGGTCTTTGAACGTCCTCTGCAGGAGATGAAACAACAGACACTCACAGTTTTCAAATGCTCTCAATGAGGCAGAGTAGTTAAAAGCAGCTTACCATAGTTTTATCCCCAGCTTCTTTGTTTACAACGTGGTTACTCTCGAAATCTTGCTTGCTGTCTCTATCCCATAAGACTGAAAGGTAAAACTCTCAGGTTTGCAAGCTTTTTCCACCCTTATATAAAACCTCTTCAAATCCTCTTCCCTATCCATCCACCCAAGTAAAATTGCTGAGGGGGCCTACACATAAGTTCATCCACACCCTCTTTGGCTTCTTTATTTATAAAAGCTGTATTTTCCATTACATCTTGTTTTTTCTAAATCATAGCTGCACATCACAGAGGACAATGAGGATGAGAAAACAGGAAATACTTTGATTGATGTGGGTTTTAATGTTACCCAGTCACTGTATTATTCAGGGACCAGAAAACACTAACAGAAATTAAAGTAAAGAAGCTCCCAACAACAGAATCAGTTAGATTTCACAGGGGGAAGATAAAAGCAGCTCAGGCTCAGCTTCATTAATCCTTTCCCCCCCTTCTGCCCCTCTAATTAGTATGACGCAAGTGCTCTCTGAGAACACTGGACCATAAGGATGTACGACACTGCTATCAATGCAAAAATGGAAGTAAAATAATGAAAATGTTGGCACGTACGCAAGTGTCTTCTCTGTAAAGAGAACAGAACACAAAACAAGAAAACAAAAATCCAGGCCATGTTATCTTTGTAGGGTAATAGCAAGGGAAAATGAAGAAAGTCCAACACAGGAATCGTGCAACTGTTCCCATCAGTGACAGCAAGCCAGTGTCCACCACTTGTGGAGGGAAAGAAGCATTCCGTGGATGAAAAAGAGGGGAAATTTAGTTCAGTCATGACTAAGCTTTCTCTATGCAATGAATGAGTACATAAACTACAGAAGTAAGTTTTTCAGCAGAAAGCCACCATTCCCTTCTAACTGAAGCTCTTTCAATTCAATACAAAGCCAAATAAGGAAGCAAAGGAGAAAATGTAAATATAGTCCTAAACAAAAAGAATTGATATTTCTATATGAAAATCAAGTTTGAGGGTATTTTTGACATTACAGAAGAACGTTAACAAGACATGACAGTTTGCAGGCTTTGCAAAATTACTAACTTGTAACTGAAAAACACAGACAATGTAAGTACGATGAAATTCCACAATCTCTGAATACACTGAGAGGAGTTTACTCATAAAATACCATCATTATAATAGTAGTATTTGGACTTTAAAAGCTACTGAAACAGTGAGTGACAACGTTTAAAGCCATAGGTAGGTTTTCACCAGCACAGAGTTCATTATTATGTTCCCTTTGACATCCCTTTCACACCCCTCAAGTGGTAAGGTTCTCTGTTCTGCTATTTCTCCCCTTAATGCTGAACTTCATTGTATTTCCCATCTTACCTTTCAAAGTCCTACAGCATTCACTCTCTCACTGACTTTTTTCAATCTGGTTATGATATCCTTGCCTGCTCTCCCTGTGATGCATTTGATAGCAGATCGCAGTTTCTCCCATAAGCACCAATACACCTCTTCTAGGTCACTCTCTATACATACAGCACAGCTCCTATGAGCAACTGCTGAGCCACAAAGCCACTCTCCTTTCCATCCAAGCTTGTGCTGAAGTTAATTTCTGCCACAATATAAGTCCACAATGAATGGACTTTAACTTTAAAAAAGTATCAACAAAACCCCTGTACTAACACACACATCAAACTGACGCACTACACAACTCCATTGGAACTATCTTTGGCATTCTTTAGCCTGTGACCTGACCTCCACACTTCGGCATTTTTGCCCTGAGTCATTACACTGTGTCTTTATTCTGACTATAAATAAACTGAGACAGAAACCAACTCATGCTTTCATCCAAGTATGTATCAAAAATATTAAAATAAGAAAAATCAAAACTGTCCTAGTTACTGTCATGTAGCCTATTACTTAGTGCTTATCAAAGTCCCTATTCAGGGGAAGTAATTCATTCTCTCATTTCATGAGGTAACACAGAATTATTGGGAAGGAAGGTAAGGGCATTCTACAGACCTCTCAGGGCTACTAACATGACTGGCACGAGCACCCGCCATGGAAGACCCTGTTGGTGACCCCTGGTGAGCCTGCTAGCCAAACCCACAAACAGAACAGCAACACAGACCGGGCACAGTGCTGCAGGAAGAATGACAGAAGTGGTGATTTCTCCCATATTGGTTTGCTCCTACCCGCATAAAAATTTGCAGTCCCCTCTTTAACCAGGTCTGCTCTATAACCCAGACACCAGACGGTGAGAGAGCAAAAGTTCTTTTTTTAGGCTCTGTCCTCTTCTCCTGCCCATCATAAAACACTGCCTACTTGCTATTTTCAACCAAATTTGACAGAAAAGTAAAGAACTCATGGATACTAATCCCTTAACAGTTCAATTAAAGCATGCTGCGTAGAGGCTCGAGACACCACCACCACTCCAATGGAAAGAAAAGGTGCTTATTAGACACAAGAGATTTTACAGCTGAAAGACAGATTACTTAAAAGTGCTTTCTGCTTATTAATACCAGCACAGCAGCTCCCAGAAGACCTCTGGCAAGCACAACGCTCCCAATTCTGTCAGAGCTTGTCCCATCACCACATTTCTCACTCCTATAACTTTTTAGTATACACATGTAACCATTTACACTTCACTTAATTGTACTAAAGTTGTTAAATTCCAGTCAAGTGCCAGATATCAGTGTTAGAGTCAGAGATGATGTCAAGGCAGAAGCTGAGAAACACTGTAGAGGTCTCTCTGTTCCTTTTCAGCACAGCCACCCGGCATCCCAACCAAGACCAGTTACAACGGAACAGGAGGAAATGGAAAAAGTGCAACATGCAATGTCTTGCTGTGTTTTAATCTAAAATCAGACATAAGCTCCTCACAGCAGTATCTGTTTATAAAGCATTGCAAACAATTGAATCCTGTGGGATCTACACATGCACACCCCCATCACCTTCTGCTGAAGCATACACTAACACTAATCCTACGCTGGCACAAGCAGTATCTTAAAAGAATTTTGTCTGTTAAAAACCAAATCTTACTCTTGGCAGTAGGATGAACAGAACAGACATTCTTTTTATTCTATACAGTTTTCTTCATACGCATACACTGATTTATAAGATTCCACACAAGCCACCATTTAAAACTAAATGAGTCTGAGGCTGTCAATTTTTATTTTCTTAAGCTTTACTTTTTCTATGTGTTCAAAGAAAATAAGTACTGAAAAACATCACTGCAAGCATCACTATAGCAACTGCAGCTCTTGAAGCTTCCTTGATGCAACACACTCAGATTCCAGATGGAACAAAATGCCATGTCTATCTTGCTTTTTGTAAGGTGCCTCTCTCTCCTACAAAGCCTCCAAAGACTAGCAGGGACATCTGCCACAGAATTTGCTCTTGCAAAGACCACACAGACTCGGATAAAGTCACGTATTTTTGCAGTTCTGAAAACAAATAAAACAACATCATGACATCTGCACCCAAATGCCTGTGTGAAATGTCACTAGAAGAAGAAAAGAATTATGCAAGGTATTTATTCAAGTCCCTTTGCAACCCAAGGGTTGACCTCATTAAAGTCAGCGGCAATTTTGCCATACTATTTCAGCAGAGCCAGAATTCTACCCTTCACAGGAGATTTCTCTGGTAGCCCAGCTCTTTGACTCACTACACTGCATCCAGACTATTTTGTAACATTTCACTATATCTGCTGCCTATCAACTCTGCCTAACTACCTGGATGCAATTTGAAGAAATGGTTGTGTATCCTTGAATCAAAATCTTAGAAAATAGTAATAATAATAATAAAGAAAGTACTATGGAGATTGTAAACTAAACCAGGGTTGTTTTACCACTAGAAAAAGACAGAAGACTGGAATAAAGGCATCACTGGCTTGTATTTTTATACAGCCATCCAGGGATGACTGACAGATCATTGTGAATTTTGTTCTTTGGTTCCACTGTTCTGCATGAAATTCAGCATTATGGAAGCAAGAACAACCAAAAGATCATTTCAGGTGCCACTATGAACTATAACTGCCATTACAACATTCAAGTAAAAAAAACCCCACTCCATCACAATGCATCAGCTCTCCATTGTATTCCTATTGCCAAAAACACATGGAAGAAAATACAATGAAAACTCCCAACAGATTCTCTGGCTTGGCCCCTACTCTGAAAAATAATTAAGACAACATTCATCCAGCTCTTGTCTAATCCCTTTTTGAGTTTGCAGAAGCCATCCCTCAGTTCCAAGGTGAACTTCTGGTATTTATTGCACCTTCCTTTTTGCACCTTCCTGGCCTGAACGAAGTAGCAGGAGTATGGTGCAAGGAAAGATGACGAGTGTACCATTGCTTCTGGCAGGCACAGATGCCAGCATTTACATGATTCCTACAAGCCTACTGCTTTTCAAATAGCAATATAGTTATGTACTAGTAACATCATTATGCCCTGGAGATTCAGCCCTTTGTCCTCCAGTTCACATAAATAAAACCAAGTACCAATACATCAGAGAATATTGTCTCTAATTCTCATCGCAAGTTTCTGCCATAGATAACATGGCTCAGCTCTTACGAGTGGAGGAAAAACCATCTCCTAGCTGACCCCAAACACTCAGGCTTCCTTGGCACACCTATCAAAGAATTCAAGAATAGGAAAATGAGGACAGTATGAATTCTTTTTCTGAAAAGAAAATAAATAACGGAGGGAAACATATAGGTCAGGAAATTAATTAGTATTGTCTAGGCCACATTTGAAAAATACTAGATAGAATGCACATCTGTATTTCCCTTCTAGAGCCCTGGGCCTTAACATTCAAAATAAACTCAGCTGCCAATTATCTGGAGTCCCCATAAAGTCCATCTATTGCAGTGAGGAATCTGACAGTCGCTAGTGGGGAAAGTGCAGTAAAAAGGGTTAAGTTGCCACTGTCATTTAACAAATGTGCAAGAAGTAACTTTAATTCTTTTTCTTGAATAATAATTTTTCATTTTTAAACATCATAAGTGAGGAAGTGCCTTCAATTTCTGATAGATGTCCTATGATACGAAGTTCAGGTCTGAGAAAAAGTTCAAGCAGTATCAACATCTAACCTGCAAGCAACTAAGAGAGACTAGCATCAACAGCAGTAACGACCAGAAACATTTCTTAAATTGTTGTCCAAATTCTTAAATCAAGTATCTAAACAAAAATTATTTTCTAAATTATATACATGGAGCTTTAGTTACTAAATGCAAATCCACACATGCAAATTTGATTACACATTTCTGGCACACCATCAAGGCACAAAAAAATGACACATATACTTGTCTGCCTAACTTTAACTAGAGATGACTCAGCTCATAATTATTCAGAATCTTTAAAACTTTTTTTTTTTTGGCGATCTAAACAAGTTCAAGTAAATCAATTCCCACTTGTGGATATTTTATGAAAAAAGCAGAACTTTAATGAAATTACCTCCTTCCAACTACATCAGTTACTTTTAAGTATAAAGACAGCACACATAGGACCTATGGCTGTAGAGTTCCCAGGTCATAAAAAATGGCTCTAAAGATGTACAGCATGATTAATATTATGTCAAGGAAAGCTACAACCTTTGAAACTATCAAACAGATATTTTGAGATAAATGTGAAAGATATATGTCATTTTCAAGCTTAGAAAAAATAAGGAGTCAACAACAAAAAGCTTCCATGATGATTTTTAATTTTATTTTGCACTTCACCCATTCTACCATTACTAAACAAGTAAGCTGCAACTGTCAGTGATACTCTTCCTACATATTATTATCAGTAACTGCTGAACATCAATAGTATTAACATATGAAATAGTCAAAGCAACTTACCTTTTTAGACTAGAGGGAAAAATCTGAGGTTTTCAGCTTGGTCAGGAACATTTCCAATTTTTAGTTTTTGACTATGTTGGTTTAAATACTTACAGAACTACCATTTCTTGTAAAAGAAATCTACTGAGAGTAATAGCCATCAGTATATGCTCCTCTCTCTGAGGCTAGCACCCCCTAAGAATTAAACTGATATTCTACAAGAAATTGTAATCAAACTCCTAGCTCAGGTATCAACTATATGTTGATGTGCCAGATGACTGCTCAGTGTTCATCTCGCTCTACTCTTCTTTCTCCCCATATTCCTAAGACTTACTAGCAAAAGACAGTACCATTGCACTGACTCAACATCAGTTTATGCAATCCTTAGAGTAATTCTAAAACACTTTGAAAGAGCAAACAAGCAGCACATTTTCTTTCAGACAACACAATTTATCTGCACTGTAAAACAAATGTTGTTTTAAAAGCTAACTGTAACCACTCAGCACTACTGCCACTTGCATTGCCCCTCTCCCAGAAAATGATTAACAACATAGTATGGGACAGGCTGCTTCCCTCCTTCATAGCAATCCAGCAAACTAAGGACGTGTAGAGTTTTCAGACAATATAGGACTATTCAGATCCCATTCTGGCCTGCTTCTTTATGTCTCTATTAACCGATCTGCAGCTGTACAAACAGCAGTGTTTCACCAGCCTACAGTCTCCTTCACTACAATTTATCTCATTCAAGAGCACTTCCATGAGCTTAAATAAGCCCAGCATCTGAAAAACAGTAACAGATACCTTCAAGACACACTCCCTGCTATACAAAAATATAACTACAGGTCTCAAACAGTAAATTGTATGACAGTCTGTCTACCACATCTCCACAAAGGAGTTCTGCTGAAATTGCAAGTCCTGGGAAGTCTGAGTGGCCATGTGTTATTTTTATGAATATTCTCACTCATTATCAGGTTCTGTTCTCAAAACAGAAAACAGCACTGTATAAATTTTGCCATATACCCAGTACAACCATCAACAAAAGCCACCATTTATTTCTTCAGGTAGAAGAGGTTTCCCCAGCTGTGCTAAGAATGCCAACATTTTCCTAAATAAACTATTAAACTGATGAGGAGACTGTAATTTCTAAAGAAAAGTCTGGAAAAAGAGCTGGTTTTGCAAATTTGCAAAACAAGTCAGCTAACATGAGCAAATAGTACTTCTCACAGCTGACAGCCCTGGCTGGCAGCAGGTTGTAACTCATTTTCATTCTTCCCCCTGCAATCTTTTTGGGTACTTCTGGGTAAAAATACAAAAGAAAGACAGATGAGACAGATCCAGACACACCCCTGTAACACTCATCCAATCCATTGCTAAAACCGAACCACCTTACAATTGCTCAGCTACACTACATTATTCTGGGCTGTCTTTGCACAGGTATCTCAGGGCAGTTTTGCATCTTAGCTGTTCAAAACATTCAGCAGGGTTGCACTTAAATGAAAAGCTTTTTATATTGGTGCTGCTCAGAGCTACTGTGTTTTTTAGAAAGTCTTAAATCTTAGCCAGTTAGGATAAATCACATGTTAATCACAGAAGGAAAAAAGTGGCATCAGAGTTGAAAATCCTTCTGTCTAGCAGAACTTCACTTCAGAAAGCATTCTTTTTTGATCTCTTAAAACACAGTTGCCCCAGTTACTGAGTATTTCAGAAAAGTCACAAATTACCTGAAGTTTTCCCCATTATTGATATATAGAGTATACTTTTAATATTAGCATAATAAAAGCTTTATGCCTTATAGAAATTATGATTTCAATCATTTATAGTTTAAGAAAAAGTAATGGATTGAAATATTTATGTTTAGGAAATAATTTACAGCTTGCAAAGAAGAAATGTGAAAACTAGACCATCTTTTTCTAAGGTGGCGATGTTTACATCTTTAACATACGTTATTGCTCATTTGATTTAGAATATAGCACAAGAGCAGTCAATTTTGCTAAGACTGCAGGAAGACCTTTGAACGTCCTGTTACAGTTATTGTGTCTCACTGAGGCAAAGGAAAAAGGCGAGGGACAGGAGGGAACACATTCAACTTTGACAACAGCTAGCAGAAGTTACAGCCAACGTTTATTTCCAAGAACTTAGCTAACCCCCTTTAGCACAATAAAACCCAGCAGCAGTTGATGGGCGAAGCAGTCTTTTCTTTCCTCCCCTCCCTTTTTGAACGGCTTCTTTTTGCTGGGAGAGAAAGCGCTGAGGCTCTGCTGCCCTGAACGCCTGGCTCTGGTCCAAGCTGCACTTAATGAGGTCCTGGCAGCTCCTCGGCACTGCAGACGTCTCTCCAGCACCGCAAACAGCCTTCATCAAATAGACAAGAACCACGGGCAAAGCTGCGCCTGACAGCAGGGCTTTCACTTCCAAAATAAAGAGACAAACAGACATGCTAGAATATCGTATGCCCCAGACTTTATCTCAGCTAATCCAATGTCACTTCAACTCTTCTCCAAGAAAAGCAAGCGCTAATACATTATAACAATTACCAAAGTTCACATACAGTGCTATTCAAGTCAGCTAACGTTTGATGCAAAAGACACCCTTAACCCTTCTGTAATTTAAATTGTTAGAAATGCAGCTACCTATTTAATATTTGGAAAAAAGATAAAGGAAATCAGTAGTGGTCAAGTTCAGATTTCTTTTCTAAGCATCACTGATAGCCCACATCACTACAACAGGAACCACGTTCTACAAGACAGGAGATTCTTCCTTTAAACAAGTATTGAAGTTCTCAGCTAAAGAAACACCATAATAATACATCAGTCACACTACTCAGTCATATATATATTTGCTGCAGAATATAATGTCCACTCATACTTCCACATTCAATTACAATAATTTTCATGCTTCATATCCCTATTTTAGATGATTTCCTTTTCTGACAAGCTTGTTTTTAAAAACAAAAAAAATGACAGTACAACCTAACTATATAACAGACAGCAATTTCTCTGCTCCCAAGGTGCTCTCCATTTAGTTTCAAGTAAAAAATATAGCCAGAATATGTGCACAGAAAGTGCTCTCTCTTACCTAGCTATGGAGTGGGATTTTCCCATTTGGCTTAAGGGTTTATTTATTTGGTAAGAAAAAGCACTTTTCTCTACAATAATTTGCAAACTTTATTAAAATTTTATTTTTCCTGAGTTTGACCTACTATCATATTACAGGGTATAACCCAAATCCTTGCCAACAAGGCCCAAAACATCTCCTTTCAAAAAGGACACTCAGGCACAGGAGACACCCTGCATGAAACCATACATTCAGATCCCACTTAGCCAAGTCCAATTGGTAAAGTGTAAATTGAAGTAAATTATCAACAATGAATCAATGAAGAACCTCATCTCCTCGGGCTCAATGCCAGCACTGTCCAAGCTCAAAACTGATGTGCAGGAAGTTTACTCCCTTTACCACTGATGCTTCCCTTTACCATTTCATGTTGAAAGCAGTTCTCAGCCCAAGCCTTTTGTTTTAAACACATAAATTATATATACATAGTAAGTATACAGTATTTAGCAAAGACACTTACTCTTCAAAGCTTACATTAAGACATTCTGTTTGTAATATCTAATGAACATACCAAGTAAATCCTAGGTTAGGACCAGCACTTGTTCTCTCCAACCAGGCAAACCTTGTCCAAATGGAGCAAGCTTTTCCCAAAGGTAAGGGAGAAGAAGGTTATTGCTTCATCATGTATGACTGAACAGGGGAACCAGATTCATGTGTTTCACATTGTTATTACATAAATATAGCTACAGACTGTACGAAATAAAAGATGGGCATGAGCTTTAACAAGCACAACATGGAGTTGCAATAAATCCTACAGGTTACATCTAATGTCTCCCCACTACCTGGGAGAGACGGAAAGAGGGTGTAGGTCTCTCCAGCCGACACTTGGCAAGAAGACTTTGCTTCCTATGAAAGGCATTTCATAGCATGTCGTTCAACAAAGCACTGCATTTGGATAATTTTGCAAAAGCAAAACATTAATTAAATACAGTAGTAATAGCACAAACAGGGTGTGGGAAATCTGAACAGCAAACAAAGGAGCATAGACAAGAGTACAAGAAGGGAGGGGCAAAGGGTTCAAGAAAAAAAATGCCAGAAGGCAGCAAATAAGAAGCCCATCCGCCCAAAAGTGGCAAAGCACTAAGTTGCCATTGCTGTGGTAATCCATTCCTACAGTAATCACAAATTATATTTCAATTTGTGCATAACACTGCTATCAGTTGAAATGTAAAAGCACATTTATACCTAAATAATGATTTTGTGTATTTGATATCACTAATTTTAAATTGAATTAGCAACCCACCATATGGAATTGAAGAAAAGGTTTGCACTAACATCATCATCTCACTTTGTTAATTTCAGACTATGAAATATATACAAATTAACACCTGTGAAATGCAAAAAATAAAGATCTATATGTGAGGATTTGAGAAGAGACACTGATTCTGCATACTTAAAACAGCATGGAGAAGATGGAAATGTTTGCTCTTCTCAACAATATCCAGCAACCTGTAATTCAGCAAGCTGCTATCATGAAAAACCTGTTACTCCATTTATCATTTTGTCACCAAACTGGACTAAAATTTTAATCTGGATTTCATTTACATCTCCCTTTGTAACGGTGCAGCTGAACATAGTTCCATAATCACACCACCGAGTATTTGCTATGCAGGCTGTATTTTGAGAGAGAAGGAGGTGAAAGACCTTCTCCTTTAGATACACTAAAGTAGCCTTTGAATCAGACCGAGGGACTGAGAGTGAAAAGGCATCAACAATGCCCACATCAGGGTAATGAAGCAGAAAAGCAGCAGGATCAGCAGCAGCAGAGCGAAGGAGCTGTGAGGAAACTGGACCTCCCCCACTGCAGGCAGGATGGCACCCAGTGCCTACGTGACAACATGGCAAAAAACCACACTCAACAGCTGAGGTTTCAGGTTAAGGCCATTCACCTTCCACGTCTTCCTTCTTCACAGGGCAATTGTGTGCTTTTGAAAACTGCACTACTTATTTATTTGAACCACCACTCATGTAGCACAAAATCCACTGTGTAATGTTTAACATGGAGTAGACAGGGGAAAACGCACAACACTGACCTCTCGGCATTCTTAACGTATGGGCAAAATAATCAGAAGACCTTCATTTTCAGTATGAGACAAAAGGTTTTTCCCAATGACCTAACGCACATCATTTACAAGGATTATCCTGCTGGTGAAAAGACATTTCAGCTAGCTGACTGCTCAGGGTATGAAAAGGTTTCAGGCTGTTATATTAGTTTCCCTCCAGCTATTCACTTGGTGCCAGTAACAGAGTAGAGTATTTTTGAAAACCTACACTTACAGTGCATATGTTTTTTGGATGATTTCCAATACTGACCAGTTTCAGATGTTAGACACACAAACATATAGTATTTTCCAGTACAATTTTCTGGCTTCTAAGCATCAGCAGCTTAGGACTCTCCAAGTCAGAGAATATAGCATTTTGTGTAAAAAAAACTCCAGACATTTTTCTTCCACAGAGATGTATTGCGTATTACTCCTTTTCATCATTCTACTCTACCCTGCACATGTATATCAACCACCTTTAAAAAGAAACCAAATGTATCAAATCAGTTTTCATAAAAATTTAACAATGGGCTTTACCCAACTAAAATGCAAATATGGATGTCAAGCAATTTGAAATTTTAAATGCAATTCAATACCCTTTAATGTCATTAATCAATATTCTTTTCAGGAAGGTAACAACATGAAATAGCTTGCATTAAAAACAACAACAACAAAACATTTTACTAGCAATGACCTCCTTCAATCTTGAAAAGATTGACATCTTTCTCTAGGGTTGGAATAGACAATTATAGCCTTAATACATGTAAGCTCCTGTTAAATATGTCTGTAATTCACTACCAAAAACATTTGTTTACCAGGTCACATAAAAAAAATAATTATCCAACTGTATAAAAGCCCATTATAAAACATTACTTTATACAAAAGCAATTAAGCACCAAGAAAAACCTGACTTTATGCAAATCCCAGCCACTCATTATGAACACAAGATAAATGTCTTGGTTTGGCTTAACATTCAAGATCAGTATTCAGCAGAACATAAGCATTTCCTTAACTTTGTGCTTAACATTAACAAATCCTTAATTTTCCATTGTATGTGCCCCAAGGAATTATGATTTTGAACCTGACACTTATCAAGTTTGCAATAGATCATACAGTGATAAAGTCAATAGTCTTTATTTCCTTCACTTTCTTCTATCTTACACTAATATCTCTAAAACTCATAGAGCTGTCTAGCATCAAGTATGTTTGTATCAGTCCCTTACTTTCTTCTTAAATGCAAATGACTTTCTTAGAATCTCAAGTTTTTAAGATATTACTTGCACATTCATCTATATGTAACGCTTATAGCATATCCAAACATGATGCAAAACCATGGAGTAACAGCTTGTGTCCATAAGGCAGCTCTCACTTTACCAAATAATCCAAAAAGGAGCAACAAATTAAATGGAAGGGGGGGGGGGGGGGGAGAATAAAAAAAAGTAAACACAATAAACTCTTCAGTAGGAAATCTTGAAATTATAAATACGTTAAGTATAAGCTTATATAAATTGTACTGAGCATTTGATTTAGCAAGTAATTTTTTAAAACAGCAACTATAGTGGCTTTTTTCATCACCTATCACTTTAGAAGACATCAAATGTGATTCAGTAGTAGAGCTAGAAACAATTTGTCAGAGCTCTGCAAGTTTGCTGTTTAAACGCGTCCTACTGTGTCTTACTATCTGTCCCGTTTTATTCTAGAAGTCTTACAAAAGCAATCTATGTCTGCAGCATACTTCTTAGCAAATAATTATGCACATCATTTACATATCTTTATTATTTACATTTTCATATTATCTTAAATAACCAAAGGCTCACAAAACCAAAAAGTTTAAAAAGCCTTTACCCTCCTGCTGCCAGGGATTAGCATATTTAAGCATTCTAGGGAGGCTCACATGAAACAAAAGGGAAGGGCTGTGAAGCACCACAAAGCAATGCTTCTCAAGTAGAAATAGGTCCTTTAAAATAAAACAAAAGAAAAAAACCGAAAAAAACCCAACACTTATGCATTCACACCACTTGCTATTTACCCAGTGACAGAAAGAGTTTAAAAAAAACAAAGACAAAAACCAAAAAACCATCACTGCAGATGATAACAGAAGTCAGAGTATCGCACGCAACCAGCTCAAACCTATTCAGATCCTTTTTCCTTGCAGAAAAGGTCTGCCCCAAAGCTCACTAAAAAGCACAATATAGTCAAGCCCTAAACAAGCCTTCTTCTATAAATCAAGAAAACTACCAATGGGAATAGAGGATAAAAAAACAAATTTCTCTCTCTTTAGACAAGAACTCTCCAAAACATCAACCCTTAAGCCAAGCATTTAATTGAGGCAATGCAGTTTTAAATTAATATGTTTTTTACAGATCAGTTGTGAACTACTGATTCTGTCGTGCTCCATGGACCACTTGTGGTTAGACAAAGGTTTTTTCCTAATCAGCTGCTCAATAACTGCAGACAACCCTGTTATTCAGTAACCCAGGAATAATTCTCTCTCCCTCTCTCTCCCCCCCACCCCCGCCCCGGGGCCATTACACTGCCTCTTAAACCAAACAGAAGTGGGATTAGCACCATTTTGCCTTTTCCCCTCCCCTACTTAGTGCTGTTTCTCTTGAGCCACAGTTGATACTCATGAAACTGCACAGTGAACCAATTCAGAGAGACAATCTGGGGGGAAAAAAGCAAACTGGCGGAGCAGGGGGAGATTAGTTTCGAAAAGTCAGCTTTCCAAAGGGTCTCACTGCATACTGAAGCACTGGTGCCGGCAATGGGAGAGAAGCCAAGGCCAACTGGCTAGCAGGGCGTATGGGAGGCAGGTGGAAGTCAAGAAAAGTGGTCCCTGGCAGCTCAAGATTTAGATCAACTTCAGCTGCCACAGAACTGCACCCTAGGCTTCACTGCTTCCTTCTAAAGCAAACCAAACATGTAACAATTCTACAAATGCAAAGAAACCAATACTTTGGATTCAATAGTCAGATCACTGAAACAGAAAATTGTGCTCACCAAATGCTGACAGGAGGAGTGTTTGGAAACAGAATGAATCGTCATTGTCAGCTGATCGTTTCAGTATCCCACTGTGTGATATTAACCACACTTCCAAGAATTAAAACCAAGAATTTTTCATGGGGAAATTATTCTCAAAATCATTAACTTGATTGTCATAGTGGTTTTATGGCAATTTTATAGAAGTTTAAGCCTTTGCCCTGCATTGAGTAATTACAGTATAGAATTGTACAGAGAAGAGTAAACTACTAAGCCTTTGCAGAGTAAATTCCACAGCACTTCATTCCTTTATCTCTGTGGAGCTGAAAGGGAACACCTACTATTTCACAGCAACCTATTACCAAGTACGTCTACCAATACATGAAGAAATTCCAAATTTCCTCTTAAAGAAATGAGAAATAGGAATAATCTGCTATGTTACTGGTACCACTCCAGGACACAAAATCTTCACTTGGCTCAATTTTTTTGAAGTGCTTCAATACATTTTTGATAGCTCAGTGAATGGAATTGTGGGTAGTCAATTTGCATATATTTTGATAGAATATGCAAAGAGGTTCTCTGAAGATCCCTTTAAACAAACTACAGAGAAACATTCATTATTTCAGCAACTATGAATACAGAAGCTGTCCCAGAGAAATTAGACACCTACACACTCTCTGCATTAAATTTTATTGGATTATTTACTAGCAATGTGATTTCCTTCCTGAAAACCATTTTACACTCATCTCTGACAAGCCTCTAGAAACCCCTAGAAGCCAAGCAAGAAGCAGAGAAATTTACCATAATTATGTGTTTGAAAATAAAAATTTATTTGTGGGGGAAAAAAAAAAAAACACAAACCCGAAACCAAACCCACACCAAAATACCCAAAACCAGATCCATATTGTTGGGCAACCATCACTCAAGTTGAAGAGAAAAATCAGCAATGGGCCTGCTAGTCACAGGTGCCTGGATTCTCCCCAAATCTTATAACTCGCCAGTTTGGGCCTTTTCGGACTTCCTATTCCCATACAGCTTCCTGCATGTAATTACTCTGCACAGACATTTCTGAGCCATTTCTTAGCAGTAAATCTGTTACTTCCTTCTTTGTGCTGACCCTGAGTAACTTCACTCCTAATGACCTGGACAAATACCAGTGGACTTTGGAATTTCAAGAGTTGCCAATAATCAGACTTGCCTTTCCTTATACACAAGCATCCATGAAATTCAAGACTACTTGTGCTGTAGTCCAATGCAAACATCTCAGGTCTTCCTCTAAGATAAGGTAAAGGCACTGTGAAGAGGGAGAGTTTCAAACAGAGCTGATGTAAAAAGACAGATTACAAAGCATGACAACTGCACTGTATCACAACAAAATGACCTTGAATTAGTTTTATGAGAATCAACTTTGACAATAATGAAAGATAAAAAGGTGTTTGATCACCCAGAACATCTTTTCGATCTACTTAACGTAAATGGTTACTAAAATATAAAAAAATAAGCAAGCAAATATTTCAGCTTGTAAGGCAGATAAATATATCTGTAGATGAAGGAAATTCAGATTTGAAGATCAGCTGTTACAGGAGAAATACACAGCAACTGATACACTTTTTTCTGCAAGTCTTAAAATTTTGTATCTTATGAACTTACCTAGTTAATCACCAAGATCTTGCATTACTTAGCATTTCTTTCATCTGCTTACACCTTGTAAGCCATTTTGTACATCACATAAATACTAAATTATTCTACAAAATTCTATAAGTTTCATATTTGAAGTGTTCAGTTGTTAACATTATAATATTCTACATTGTTACAATCATTCATCTCATATCCAGAAGAATTATGCTTTACAAACAGACATAAATTATGTCCATCAGTCTGATGCCTGTTTTAAGGGGTGAGTTTAGATGGCTACCTACAAAACTTTGGTCCAAGAACATGAAAGAAGAAATACAGCCCATTCCGCAGCAGAGGGAAGTGTCACAGGCTCTTTGAATTTAAAATAGGCTACAGATGCATGTTATTAAGGAACACAGCCACTCGCAGAATCTAAGTACACACACAGTCACACAGATAGTATTTCAACATCTAACAGCCCTGAAGTTCCTGAATAAATACAGCGAGCAGGCAGAGCTTAATTTCCTTCTCGGAATAATTGCCAGTAACATTGAAAATTTCAAAGCACAGTACAAAAGGGCTGCATACTCCTGCTATTTAACAAGTGTTGGAGCAGACCCACAGCAGGAGCCCCCATGAGCTGCTGTAACTCACCAGTCTGGCAGAAAACTAGGTCAGTAGGCACACAAACACACTACTTAAATTTCTGCCAGGTTAGTGACTTAAAGCTGCTTAATGAGGGATTCCAGTTGAGTACAAGGGAGAGGAAGGAACACGTAGCTAGGAGCAGGATAGAAGCTGGAAGAGAGAGATCTCCTCATGGATTGCTGCTGTAGAAGGATGACTAAATCAGCTCCAGGAACCACAGTCTCCTGCCTGGTTCCTGAAGACCCTTGCCAGAATGCAACAAATAACTAGGGACAAGTAAGAAAAGAACTGTAAATACTCTTCTGCCTCTCCCTACCTCAAAGGGCACCTACCAACCAAACCTCAGCTATTATTACTTACAGACACTTCCTAAAAAGCAACCCTGTGCAAAAGTCAAATTCTGTATTCAGAGTTACATATTTATATGGCACCTTTAAAACCACATTAAATGCCATCTCCATAGAAAAATTACTTCTGTTCTTCCTGGAATGAAAAAAAAATGGGCAGGGGGAGAAGGAGGAGAGAAATCTATTTCTGATAAAACTGATCTACCAAAAAGAAGTGCAGCTAGAATTGTATATTAAACTTTCTGGAATAGAATAACATACTATCTCATGGGCTACTTGATTTTCAAGGTAACAATGAACCTATTCTACCAACACAAACTGCTCACTAAAACAAAAAAGGTATAAATGGTGACAGTGTAACACGATTTGCAAATCACAATACTAGCACTGACCCTGGCAAGCACCATTCTGCATTCAAATAATGACAAGTGAAAATTAACCTTTACTTCCAGTTAGTTGCCTGGCTTACATACCAGTCCTAAAGCTTTCACTTTGCCCTACCTGCTACAAGAGCATCAGAAATAGAGATTACATTTCTCGACAACTGAAATGCAAAGATTCTGTCCCACCAGATGACTATCTGTAGCTGAAAGGACTTGAAGTATTTTCTAGCTATGAAGCACCACTTGTGTGTAGAGTCAATAAACACTGCCCAGTTGCAGCTGTTAAGAATGACAAAGACAGCTAATTCATTCATTAAGGGTAAGTTACACAGAACTGTTAAAAAATTGACTATCTAGTCTTACCTAAAACATGGGCCATGACAAACAGAAAAAAAATCAGTATTATTTCTATCAGTGGTATATATTAGCTCTGAAACCAACTGTTTCCTGTGGGATAATGGCTTGCTTTTAATGAAATAATAAAGAAATCACAGCAAAGAGTTAAGAATTAGAAAAACAAGGCAAGGTATCTATTACTATTTATGAAGAATATTTAGAGAGGTCCAGAAAAGTTTGTATGCTTCAGTAGCCATTTTAGAAAGGGGGAACTTTTGAAAATGTATCATACCCATAATCACCCTAAACCCTGTAAAAATAGGCAAGTTATAGTAATAACTACTGTTAAATATTTGAAGTTAACTTCAATTGCATACCTAAAAACTTCCACAGACTGTTTTTAAAAGATCTACTGATATAACCTAAAGCCAGTAAGGATAATACTATATAATAAATTGAAGTTTGTGGGAACTGAATTTGAAAGCAGCAAGAATACATGAGATACTGAAATTTAAGTTCTTCTGAAATTTCCCTTAAAATACAGTTGTTTCTGCTGGGTTTTTTCCTTATACCCATCCAAGACAGCTAGCTACCTCTGCCCCATTCTCTGTTCAGACAAGGATATGGACTGCACAGGGACCTGGGAGGCCTATGTAATCCATGCATGAGAGTCATAACAGAACTTTTGATCTAACAAGTTGGTTCCCAGTAAGGTTTTTGCCTGGGCTGTGGAGGCTGGGAACAGGTTTGGAGGTGGAGAGGGAGGACTGTAGTTTTCTTGCCGCTGTTGTTTTAAATATAGTATTTCAGCCATACCAAGAGTGGTCAGCAAACCCAGTTTCTAATCAAGCTTGACTTGAACTGAAGTGACCTTGCCTCCCCAGCCTTGCTAATAATACTTGATAAGAGGATCTGTGAGTCTCTTCCAAGTTCTTGATAAGCAAAACAATTGTAGCAATTATTAGAAGCAGAAGATGCTGTGACAATCGTACATTTTGGTCACATTGTAGACAAAACCAGAAAGCTCTACAAGCTTCAAGGGCTGCAGTATCAGACTATGAAGACAAACCCAGCCAGTACTTCAAAAAACCCAATCTGGCCTTCTGGCTGCCTGCCATAAAATCTTTACCTCATTTAAATTCTGCTCCAATTTTACTCTCTATTGTTTCATTGCTTTAGGGAGCTTTCACTTCACAATGAGGGCACCTCTGCCAATCTAGCCCTGCCTCCGTCAATAATTTACTGGTTACACAATTTCATCATAAGCAGTGACTGGAACTGCAGCATGGGGGAATTTAAAACACGAGTGTCAAAACGTCCACTTACCAGAATCCCCCCTGACAGCCAGTGCCCTATCAATGGCCCTTAGGCAATGTCCGGCAGACCTGGAGCAGGTCTCTGCTTGCTGTGGGAACCACCAAATATGTTTCATCAAGATGGGGAGTAAACTCCCCTCCATGAAGAGTAATGACTTCAAGGCAGCCACTGTAAGCTTCAAATGGAGTACACTGATAAAGTAAGGGGAGGGGGCACTCCACACCAGTTCCCCCCACTGTGTCTTTGAGCCAGTCTCTCATATTCCTTTTAAGATTTATCATGTCTCATGCCCAGAGAAAACAGTCTCAAGTCAATTAAGAAACATCAAACCTCTTGCTGGCTCCCTTTGGAAAACTAAGCTGCCTCATGCAGGCTCTTAAAAATACAGAGGGAGCAAGGAGGTACCTCATGCACGCCAGCCAGCTGCACCTCTTCACCTGCGTAAGACCATTAAAAGCTGAACCATTGTCCTCACAAGAGGAATGATGACAAACTTCTACTCCTCCTGTAAAGGCCTTTAGAACGATCTTTCATATTAAAACCAGCTGTCAGATACACAGTTTCTGTCACTGGGGCAGTCCCAGAGAGAACAAAAAAATCTCCCTCCAGAGGGACGTAACGTGGTGTTATTTGAAAGCATGACTGTAAAACTCGGAGCACATGCAGCTCTGAAGGAGTTTATGCTCTGCATGAAGATATGTAACTTGTGAATGGATCCATTAAAAACATTCATCTGAATACAAGTCCTGCTTACAGAGCAGAAAGCAATGCAGAGCAGTCACTAGAATACTCCACAGCCAGCAACTCCTCTGAGAAGCATCAGGAGTGGGGACAAGCTGCACAATAGCAGTGATGTGATTTCTCTACCATTAGATAATGGAGTGCTTCTCTTCTTCAAAAAATTTTACTAGGAGTTACAGATTTCACCCTGCAAACTCCATGAAATTATTTTACTGAGTATTGTATTTATTTTTTAAAATTTATTAATGAAGTTACGAAGTAAATTCAAGCAGAAGGACAGTTTTCATCAACATTGCAAAACAGCGGAAGACATGATGGCAATTCAGGTCAAAGAGGTTATAAATATTTGCATTAATACACTAGGTCTGATTTGTTACTGGCTTTTTATCATGATTTGGTTTTGTTAAACTGACCACCACCACAAATATTCCTGTTCTAGTTTACCTTCACATTATTTCAGCTCAGTATGTTCACATACATAACCTGAAATTCAAGTTTTAGGACCTCTTCTAAACTAATTGCATTGTTAACCATGTTTTCAATGTTAGCCAATTAAGGACAGCATTGAGGGACAGTTGGGTTGATGTTATTTATATTTACTTACTTTTAATTTAAATAGAGAGAGGAGGGAATAATTACATTTATAACAACCAAGCCTAGAACTCTACCTGTAATTAAGGATCTGACACATCTTTAGAAGAACTCTATTTTCAGTTGCTTAAAACATTTGCCAAACTATCAGTGTGGTCACAGATTTCATACAGCAAGTGTTTTTCTACTATTTTACTTAGAAGTGAAAAATATATTCTGTTAAAATGATGCTGTCACGCCTGAGAGTAAGACTAGAAAAAATAGTTTGTGAAGTCCGTATTAAAATATTTTTTGAAAGTATTCTGTTGACAAATCCTAAAACTGGAACAAGCTGAATTTAAGATGTGGCAGACAGGCTGCCTCATACCAAGGGTGTGGCTTTCGGTTGGTTTGCGGCTAGCTCTTTTGG
>JANZLQ010000001.1:23421830-23441586 GCA_026212715.1 Elanus axillaris | reverse complement strand
GGGGGGGGGGGCCGGCGGGGGGGGAAGTGGAAGGGGAATAGAGGGAGGATTGCTCATTTTCTTGACAAAGTACCAAAATTATAGGTCTCTGAAAAACTTCAGAAGAGGTTGTTAGTTTGGAAACTCAGGTTTTCACAGACCAGCAGCACTGGACATACTCTACAGTCTCTCTAGGACATTGGATTGTTGCACATGCTGCTTCCATATGCAGGTAAAAATATGCTCGGCTGCTTTATGAACAAGCTGAGGTGAACTTACCTTCAGTTCCTCCTCCAGCAGCGAAGAACCCACTCTGGTAAAACTGGAACTAAAAGCACAACTCTATCCTAAGCTCCTCGCTCTTGCCAGGGAAGCACACAAAATAGGAAGAAACCAAAATACTAAGAATGCTAACATGTGAAAAGCAGACAGAAGACAGAACACAGGCCAGTGCAGAAAGCAGCAGTGGTGCCACTGCTCAGAGAAGCAGACAAAAAGCAAAGGAGGTCAAAACCAAATGAAAAGATCAAAAGCCAGGGAGAAGATGCAACTGAAACAGTGAAAATAGATTCGAAATGCTTGCAGTCTCCAGTAAAGAGCAACTGTCTTGCAGATGCAGCTTCCCCCTCCACCCCCAGCTTCTTTCTCACCCTCTAGATACCTGGCATTTATTCTATGATTCCGATCACAATTTTGTGCTTCAGAAAAAAAATAATATTGTAGTAAGAAGCAGTATGGAGTAAACTGCTAGGTTCAAAGTATACAGCAAGAGAATTTTTTTAATGACATCTTGCTTTCAATATACAAAGTTTTGGGTTTGGGATTGGGGTTTTTTTCCTTCTTTTTTCTTTTATAATTGCTTCCATATCCTTATTGCAGGCAGATCTCACCAGGGTATTTGGATGCAAGACAGCCTGTAAGACGATTTTTCAGTCTTCTCTCTTCTTCCTTAGGACTCTGTAGTCTCTTTCCTGGTAATCACTGGAGTTAAATCTCAACATTTTAAGAACATCACCAAATGCTCCTCTAATTCATCCAAAGACACAGATAAGATATAAAATGTGGTATAAGAAGAATCAGCATTACAGAAGAAGGTGTAACACTTCAGGGGAGAAAGTCTTTGCAAATGTATACAGACTCTTAAAGTTTCTAGCAGTCAACATTTATGGGAACAAAAAATCTCCCAACAAGACGAGCAACAATTTCAAAATTGAAACTAAAATAACATCTTATCCCATAGGAAGACATCATTTGGGCAGAACTGAGGATACTAGAATTATCCAGTGGCTACAGGACAAGCCTACAACTGCTGAACTCAAGCAGTATTCAACCAAAGACGATTTGAAGCAAGCTACTCTGTGCCTCAATTCCTCATCAGAAAAGTGAGTAGATAACGCAGCCCTATCTCACCAGAATATATTCCCTGCTTCTTATCTGGCACTCAGAATAACACAGACTAAGATTTCTATTATTCTTTAGCATTCATGAGGATAGCAGTAGCAGGAAATATTTGTTTTAAAGAAAATAAAAGCTTACATATGTTTCATTAAAGAAAGTGCCCGTCCCTGGCAAGGCTTAATTTTTCACATGAGAAAGGACGATGTGGAGTTCTAGTATTTAACTGAACAGAGAGATTCATATGCTTCACATGTCTGCTTTTAAGAGACAATTCAGCTACTTCAACAGCCAGTTTATATTTGTATTCAATAGTATTTAGACAATTACATCAACAAACAAAAATGTTAAGATACAATGTATTTCTAATTAATTGGTTCTCTGCAGATTCTTCTGTGTTTGGTACCAAACAAAACTACATACAAGGGAAACAGAGCTGAGAGAAGGAACGTTTTCATATTATGGCAGACAGGTAATTACACACAAACTGCGTGCATGTGTCAGGCTAACATCAGAAGTCAACTACTTAGATTTACTAAGAAATCTACAAAGACTTTAAGCAGAAAACAATTCTTCTCTGTCTAACCTCTTCCAGCGACTAACTCAAATTTAGCATTTTTTTTTCATATCCTTAAAGAGGTCTTTATTACATAGCTCTTGGGAGGAGGATTCATTCTTCACACCAGTCTAGTGCCCAAAGCTTCAGCTACTCAGCCACAGAGGAAAATTAGGAAAGAAAAAAGTTTATTTCCAATTATATTATCAGCATTCTTGCACCTCATTAGCATTTCTTGTGCTTCCAAAGCAGTAAATTATTGCAATAACCTTTTCTGTTACAGATCTCTTATCTTTTCATCTATGAACCAATACTATAGCATACCTTCTTCTATTTTCATCCACTATTCATCTGTATGCCACAACAGATTTCAATACTTCTAATTCTACTGTACTTTTTCATTACTACAGTTTGAAATCTGCACCTAGTTAGCATCTTTTTCCCCCACGAAAGAAACTATAGGTCAGTGTTCATAGTCCATTCATTATGGTTTTAACACAGCAAGTGTAAGGTTTGGCAACTAGTGTATTTTAGTTCAGGAATTTAATAACACTACATCCTCATTTTCGGAACTTGAATGCTAGAAGTTCCAACTGTCCAAAGATGACTTAAAATATTGTCTCCTAATTCTGAAGTCACTAATTTTAAGACCATAATCATCCTGCTCTCTCTCACACAACAAGCCTGAAGAAAACTTACAAGGCTCACCATTAGCAAAAATAACAGCTGTTAAAAATAGGAAAGGAATGGAAATCAGTTGGTTACAAGAAAAAAATAGCCACAACTACCTTAAAGTTTTGTCATAGTATGTATAGCTCAAATTCACCAAGCTGCAGTGAGAAACTGGCAATATCTGAGTAAATCCACATTTATTCTCAGATAGTAGCCCACTGGATTCCCTCACACTAAACTTACTATGTGAGGTGTGAAAAACGAATAGCTTGAGAAAATGTTAACAGAAGACACTCTTAGGGTTTCATGTCCTCATTCAAATGTCCTTTGTGTCTAGGAGTTTCTTAAAATTTACAGGGAAAGCAAGGCTCAGAGTAATTTTACATATACTAGTATTAGACACCAAAACATTCCAGCAACATAATTGGATAATGCTAAGTCTCAAATTACCTCTTCTTTCTCCTACACAGGCAGAACAGGCACTTAAGAGAACTTCTGACAGAGAGAAAAAAAAAAAAAAAAAAAAAAACACAAAGGAAATACATAAAGATGTAAAAAAGGAAATAAGAGTAATGAAATTTCAGCAATGTGTTCATGTCTCTACACTTTGTTTTTTCTTGCAATAAAAAACCCGAAGGATACTCATTGTAGAAAGAAAAAGAGGAAAAAGAAAAAGGTTACATAGGGAATATTCTAGTTTACTGCTGCTTCTAAGAAATGCAGTGAAAGCACATGAGAGACACCTGGATCTGCTACTTTACATATAGATACAGCTTAAGATTAAAAATTCATTTTCATCTAAAATAAGGAACATCCACCACGTGCCTACCAAATAAGCACATTTTTGCTGAATCATTAAAATATATTCACATACTTGGGCAACTGTACACACTACCAAAAAACCCTATTTAGTCATTTGTTCAGCTGTCTTAGCTGTTTATTCAACTTCACAGGAGCAGCTCAGACAAAGATGATGAGTGGATGATACAAAACAACATCTATTTGGAATCTGTGGTCTGCCCGGGGTAAAAAGTTCAAGAAATTGAGAGGTCAGGAATGATTATAAAAAAATTCAGTTTAACTAAGCAGAATTCAAACAGCAGTAAGGTAAAACACAAGATAAAACACTCCAAAATATATTTCAAATCAAAATGTTTTTTCTTTTGAACTATTGGTATAGAATTGAAACAGAGCAGTTAACAGTGGTAAGAAATTAATAAATGCATTTCTAAACATTCTGAAAAATTTCATGAAGAATATGGTATCTAATAGTTGTATGTTTTGCAATAAAATCACCACCTTTCACAACTTTTCTCTGTAACTGTAGTTTTAATAAGTACAATGCTTTCACAACCAGCTTTCAATTATGAGATGTCTCAAAAAAACATCAGCTTGGGATCGTAATGAAAGAAACCCAGAATGGTGAAGTGGACAACAATGGACAGAACCCAGCAAACCAGAGATCTGTTCCTCTTTGTGGGTGGCAGGCTAAGCAACAGCAAGATACTTCATCTCACTATGGTCCTCCTTCAATTCGCTGTCTATATAGTTTGTAAGTTCTCTGATGCTTTTCCTCATTACAATCACAGTTAGGCCTCAATGCTTTTTTTCTTTTAAACATCTGTACTGCAATAATCAGTGGTGTGCACAGCACAAGCTCTCAAAACACAACTGGTGTCTCAGAACAGAAAATCCAGGGAATAAGACTTGTCTCCAGCTACCAACAACAACATTTATGGCAACTTAGACAATTGCTTAGAGAGGAAAAGCAGCTATTTTTAACTATTTTGCTTAGTGGCTGCACTTGAGGGAGGCTCCCATTTCCTTTCTTCATCTTATGTAGCCATAACTACTATTTCCTTTTCCCTCAGCTGCTTCTACAAAGTATGTGAGCTTGCAGCTTGCAACAATGCACTGTCTTCAATACTGTCACAGGTTCAAAGCAAAAGCCGAATACTGCTTCCAAACCAACTTCTGCCCTGAAGGGCAGCAGGCAACTTTACCTTTGAACGCATCTATTTCTGTTCCACACAGAAATAGCAATCCTGAATTAGGTAAGGCCCTGAACATGAACCAGCAGGCCAGGCAAGGGATCCAGATTTAAGCTGCTGGTGTTTAATGCTGCTGGTGCTCCCACTAGTAAGTGCAAAGGGGATGCAGCCCTCACACAAGCGTATGTTGATTATGCTGCTTAAGCACCACTACTTGGTGTGATCATTTGCACTTGAGACAATTTAACTCAAGCACAGGAATCTGTAGAGACCGACAGCCCTGTATGATTTGTCAGCTCCTGATGATGACCAAAAGCAAGTATTAGGTGGATCATTAAAGAGGAATTTAAGAACTTCTCTCTAGGACTATCATTGCTAAAGACCTAGTTAACTCTGACTCTAGTTTAATTCTGTTTATTTTAAAGCTATGAGAGGTTTATTATCATATGCTAAAACAAGTCTTCCGCATTCCTTAACAGAACTGGATAAATGCTACCATATGCCAGGTATGGGACAGGAGAGAGGAACTCTTATCTTCTTCCTCAAACGGAGACATTTGAGATGAGGACAGTCTTTGTATTCACATTTGTATACATTTGGTGAATAAAAACCGGAAGGATAGGAAGGGCAGAGCAAGCAAAGGCTACAGTGGTTCTAAGCTAACTTCCAAAGCCTTATCTCATCAGTCTTGCACAATACAACTTTAACACAAAGACAAGAATTCAAAATGCTAGCAAAACTACAAGGAAAGGTATCTGCTACCACACTAATGACTAGATACAGATCTCCAAGAGAGCATGATCACTTTCTTTTTGAGCTGTCACACCCTCCCTCCCCTGCCATGCAGTAATTGACAACATTGAGAATAATTTTGGTTTTCTTCTACACATAGTGAAAGAATGTATTACCAGCTTGCCTTTCAAAAGTCCTGGAACCCTCTAATAAAATGCACTATAGGAGAAATAGTTTGGAAATATGTGGCATGGAACCTGTATGTTCCCCAAGGATTAGAATAGCCCTTCACACAATTTTATCCTAACTGCCCCCCTCCCCAAATCCGAACCAAATCTTCATATGGTTCTTCCAAAAGCATTATTTAAATATATATCTGAAATCGCTTCCTTAATTACTCACTCAAGCTCATGCATGTTTAAAAGTTTAGTAGAAGAGCCACCTCTCATGGGCTATACTGAGCCAAGTTTATGTAGGCAATGACTGTCCTATACTGCCTCTAATCTCACCCCACTGCATTTGCCCCAGAAAAAAATATATATTCACAGAGGATCTGTCATCTGTCAATCAAAATTCTCAGTCTGTGTTTTGCAAGACAAAAAACTAGAAAAATAAAAGAGCCCCACTTTTAGAAAGCATACCAGAAGAGTCAGGAAAGCTAAGCATTCCTTTAGGGAAGAATAAAATTCAGTCTTTTGCACTTCCTTTATGCATCCCAGTTGATTTGAGCACTTATCAAAAGATCTCTTTTTAGTTACATGACACAACTAATTTCTTTTCATTAAAGCAAAGAAACGCATAAAACAGCAATGTTCAAGTTGAAATAAAAATGCCTTTTTTAAATAACTGAAAAAATTGGCGAGGGAGAAGCAATGATATCCACAAAGACAGATAAGATAAAATACAAAATTACAGCGGGAATTTAGCTACTCTTTCCTGCAGCAACTTTGCACGTGGATGCTCACAACTTCCTTCCAAAAGCCATCTTACACTTATTGCAGGTTAGGAGCACACACAGGCAATCAAAGCAAAGCAGTTAGCAAACTATTTAGTTTCTATCCAAACTAATCCTGTTCCTTTCCATCTCTTTGTTCATGAGTTCTTAACATTTATCCTCAAGCTGTCAAGGTGTATCTCACTGCCTGTGCCTCCTATGCTATCAGGGGCACCTGCTACTCACTGTTTGTCCTCAGATCACAAAACAAATTTGAAAATACCTTTCCGCACTTTCCTTAATAGCTCCACCATTTTTCCCCTCAGGAGTCCTCCCCAGCTAATTCTGGTAGTGTCTACATAGAAATCATGCTAACAAATCCAGCAGAACTAATTAAACTGGGCTCAACTTGTGCTACATCACGCTTTACCTTTGAATTCTGATATGTCTTAGAAGTAGACACATGCCCTCTAAAAAAAAAAAAAAAAAAGCAGCCCTTTCCTTGGAAACCTTGTTTGAAAAAGTCAAAGCCCACTCTACTACTCCTCAATTAAAGGAGTGAGATGAGACTCTAATAGTGTTTCTTACTACTTTTTGCAGTAAAAGTGTACTTCAAACTTCCTCCCACCTCAACTAGATAACAAGCTTTTACTTCAGTCAAATGTAATAAACTGTCCAGCACTTCATGAAACCAACATTCTGCAATCCAGGCAGCATCCTTTCAAGCCAAGACCCTTAACTCCAGGAATAGTATTGCTGGTGATCACACCGAGCTCTTGACTTGCCTTTCTGTGTGCCCACCACAGCACGTGCTTTAGCTGCAAGGTCACTTATTAGAAGGTGATTAGCCCTCCTTGTTTGTTACAGGATGAATGATGCTCTGTCTAGACTGAAACTTGATGGAATGCAGTTACCTCTGCGCCTCGTATTCCCACACTTCACAGAAGTGAAGCAAGCCCTGCTGTTATCAATTAAGCACTGAAACTAACTGCTTTATGTAATTGCCACAAAGGAATTTACTATCAGATTCCATCGCACACGTCATCCTCATTTGTTATTACATATTTCAACTAAAAGTAATAACTCCTTGTATGTGGCATTCCTGGATTATTTTTAACTATTTAGTTGCAATTATATGTTGAAAGCACATCTAAGTAACATAAAGGTAAATTGATTACATGCTTATTCTAACCATCCTAAAAAGAATAAAACCGGGCGGAGAAGGGTGGGCAAATACAGGGAAAGTATCAAGACACAAATACCTTGTCCTGTAATAAAACTGGTAAACATCCAGCCAGGATGTCTAGTTTTATCTGGAGAAGCAAGGATATTACAATAGGCTTACTTCTCAGTGTTTCCTCACCAAAATGCTTGATCTCCAAAATCTCTGTCAAGTTCAAAGAATTAACTGTAAATTTTTAAGTTTTTCAATTAATAAAGTATTCAGAACACTGGAATTCTAAAAAGTCTAGGGGGATTACACCAGCATCTTGTATAATAAGCATTTGAAAACAGAATAAAACTGTACTGAACTTCACTGTCCCAAAATGATTCTGGTTTTAAGCTTATAGCATGAACACAAAAATATGTGAAAAAAGCAACATTGAGAGGCTCATAAATGGCATCATTTCAGCACAGAAAGGGAAAAGTGACTTACTTAAATTTCCATTTAAATGCAGAACATTGACATAAATTTTCATTTTCCCCTCAGTAATCAGATACAGAAGACAAGTTAGCTGATACAGTAAGTTCAGTATTTAGAATTATCTTTATTAACTTCAACTAGAAGCCTGGCTAAAGGCTGTTGACATCTTTGGGTTTTATTTTGCATTATATGCATGAACGTACTGCAGAAGACTAGAAGTGATATATAACAGTGTCATTAAATATATATTGAATCCTGGTGTCTGAAAACTATGGATCTAAGTACATTGTAAGATTTGAAGTTGGCAGAAAAGATACCACATGCACAGCAAACACATGAAACCTGCCACCAACGAGGAGCCATATCTCTTCTTGTTGGTAGTAAAGCAACATTCAAACATAAATACTATTTGTAAAACTCGACAGCCATTCAATCATTTAAATTAGGCGTTACCTAAGACACTGCACTGATTTTCACAAATATTTAACAACAATTTTATGGAAGATTAATCCTAACCAAATGCAAGGAGGTAAAGGCATAAAAAGGATTGAGATTCTATGCAAATTCTCATTTCAGTTAGTACAACTGTAGATTATTCAGGTTCTTTGTATAAAGATGTGCTCAGTAAAGTTCTGCAATATTGCCACATAAAAACATTTTTTAAAAATTAAAATTTTAGTTTTCATCTGTTCCTTTACACTCCTAGCAGTTCAAACAAAAACCATTGCTGCTATTTTGATGGGTACTGGCTACACAGAGTGCAGTTCAGACACAATTCTGGGGGACATACTCTGGATTTACTGACAATTCCAGGTGCTTTCTCACTCAGCTAGTGCAAGCTTCTTTCTGTAACAGGACATCCAGGAGTAAGAGTGTAGCACACACTGTCCTGTGTGCTACACACAATTCACCATTCTTCCCAACTGGTTGCCCAATTTTTAATGAGAACCTTAATTAACTGTGGAGCTTTTTGACTTTTCCGCCTATCTTCTTCCCTTGTTACTGGATCACCAACTCCATTCAGAGTTTTGTTTACACCACGTTAAAAGCCCATCCTTTATTCCTCTGCATGCCTTACTATGTTATCAGCTCAGCTCTTCAGTTACTAACCCTTCCACCACCTTTCCAACACCAGTCGAGAAAATCAAGTTGTTGTCCATGATATCACTTTGACAATATCTGCCTCCTTTTGCAGACCTTCACTTGCTTCAAGATGAAGGACTTCGTTTTGGTGATTGCTTCAAAGTACATGACATCCGAATAGTTGCTTTCACATTTAACTCTTCCATTCCTCAGCAGGACCCAATTCAACATCCCTTTTACTACATTCCCTCTTAAACACCTCTATGTTTCCTCAGTGAAGTGACTTCTGCTCAGAATATGCTTGCCACTCTCATATATTATGGTACTACTTATTATTCAAGTGTCTTAGGACCTCACTGCTTTTTTTCCCTGCACATGGGAAAGGGAGAAGAAAATATTCTTGCATTCTCAAAGTGGAACCATGAAGTTGTTTGAGTTATATTATTATTGTATCAGTAGTCTTTCTTATTTTACACACCTCCCCATTTTTAAAATTCATTTACTACATTGTGTTGTATCTGGACTGCATATTCCTCTGCCCAAAGGCCACATCTTCAATTTTAAGTAGCATTATACAGTCTGCATACAGATTAGTAAAATAACAGTCAGGGGTTTATTTGTTTTGCATACAAACATTCTATTCCACTACTTCTTAAAATAAGGGAAGCTAAATTTGCTGACAGCTTCATTAATGGTACTACTTCTCTGACAGGAAACAATAAAAGCCAAGAAAGTCTCTATTTGACATTTAAGCTATCTAAGTTTGTACTGAAAAATTCAGGAAAAAATATTTACTAGATTTTAAATTCTTAGCTAAAACAATGTTAAACAACTGTGGCCAAATAACTGTGTTCTGCTGCAACAGCATTAACTACTATAGACTAAATTTAACTAAAATTTAATCAGGCCAGGTTCATCTTAGTATAACTAGAAGAGAAATTATTTAACAGGTCCTGGTAGAATCTTGACGTAATTAATAAGTGTAAAGTTTACCAGTCACGCAAAATAAGCTGTTTATAAGGACTTTTTGGAAATCTAGAACACCAGGCAAACAGCTAATTTGCTAATACTAAAATATTAGGTTTTAGCAGTGAAGCAGATTGGTATACTCAAATGTTGGTAACATACTGAGTACTTAAGGATACATACACATACAGACACACACACACGTGTCATTACAAGTCATCTTCAGTATAGCTATGCAATACACACTAGAATCAGGGATTTGCATATGTTCTATACAAACAGATACAGAGAGATCCAAATACTGCGGCAGTGGGCATGAGAAATTATTTACCCTACTGTTTCCACGTCTTTTTTCACTCATTTAGATTCACAGAGTCATTCATCCCAGCCTACAAAGCAGAGCAAGAATAGCGCAGAACGCTGGAACAAGTTCTTCCACTTCTCAGCCGAGTCCTACTCAAATACCAGCAGCAAGCCCTGCGAGACAGGAGTGTGCGCCCTGACCCAGCGCTTGTCTCCTGTTACAGCTGGCAGAGCCCACGCCTGTGTGGGGCTATTTCAACCATGGCAGCTGCTCCAGCTACAGCTCCCTGGCCTGGGCCATTACAGCTAGAAGTAAAGGAAAAGAACTTTAAACATGCAAACATAAGAAACCGACACTGTGGTGGCATCCAGACAAACTTCATTACAGGGTTCCTTTTATCCCTCTCCGATTGCAACTGAAAATATTTTAATACAGAAAGGCTGTTCTTGGCCTAAGTGCCTGCTTTACATATATATGGCAGTGCCACAGTCTAACTAAAAAGATAGGTGCTATAATTTTCCTACTAGAATCTTAGTTTTCTTCAGCTTACTATATTGGCTCTACCTATCATTCATATCTCAGATAGCTAAATATAATGAAATTTTATATTTAAGAACCGGTAATCATAAGCAAACCTAATCTCCTGCTACGAAGGCCCCTTGTCGGCAAATATATCCAGAAAAATAATTTCTAGTTTTTAGGTTTTAAACAAATAAGAAGACTGGCAAAATTCACAGCATACTAGCACTTATCTACAGTGTATATATAGTACGTCTGCATCAAGATTTTTGCAACTTGGAAGGTATAGGGACACAAAGATGCCCAACTAAACCAGCTTTACTGTCTTGTGTCTGAAGGATAGCACCAGAAGGAAGGATTAATTTTCACGTAGGTTGAGCAACAAATTAACTACCACAGAACCACTCCATCACCAACAAAAGCAAAACACTTTTTAGCAATGGACAACTAAATATATCCCTGTAAGATCATTTATTTAATACAATCACTGCTATAGAAAATAGCTTTAAGAATAACAGGACCCATTATTTTTCCTGATACATGTTTGCCAAGTCTTAACAAATTTCAGAATGGCAAAGGATTGTGGATTAGCTTAAATTCTTGGAAAGCCTAATTAAGATTCTCTAATATGGATGGTCTAGAAGTTTTGTTCCAAGTATCTGTACCCATGCTGCTTTGGTTGCAGCAATGATTTTTTTTTTTATTTTTAACAGAAACCAAGCCAAACTGACTAAGTCTAGTAAGGCAAAAGCAAGGCAGCAGAGCATGTTTACACAGTCGTTCTTGTCACTGAACTACTTTAAAGCTTCTTACACCAGGTGAACCTGACCTTTGTGACTTATGCAGAGGGAAATGTTCTTCACGCCAAGAATGATCAGCTTGAGAGATGACACTGCCAACGCCCAATACTTTGATATTAATTAAGTGCTGCATTCTCTAATGTATAAATTAAGGAGCCAAATTAGCATACATGACCTACAATTATACTTTCAGTCACCTCAAAAAAAAAAAAAGCCTCTTACCCATATTTTCTTACACCCATTCTGCTTACAACTCAAAATAGAAAAACTATACGTAATACAACAAGGAGCATAAATGTATTATCAGCTTTTGGCTAAACATAAACAAGAGCTGCTGTGCACCACTGCTAGCATTACCTAGCCCACTTGCTGGTAACAACTCAGTAGAGCAGCTTTGAGGTTCGCTATACCAACCACTGGCTCTGTCATTGTCTGCCATTTACTCCAGCCCAGAAGGTGACAGACAATACGTGCCTTTCCATTACTCTTGCTTAACACAAATAATAAAACTTTTTCATGCACTTCACAGGTTTAAGCAAGTATAATATGTAACAAAAACACTGAAGGGGACCACAGGAAAGGCTAAGTTACAGCACCGTTGAAAAATGATCACAAGTTTAATGTGTAGGATATCCAAACTAAAGCTAAGTGTATACACAGGATAGTGAATTAAATCCAGTTTTGAAAGTATGAAAAACAATGCATACCCTAAACTGCAAGTTAGTCATACACACTGTGAAGTCATAAATGGATGGTAGCCATTCAGTCAAGTCATTTGGGCATTGTTTTGGAAGTTCCATTAAAAAAGTTGCCTACTACATTGTCTCAGGTTAAACACAAGTTGTTCCAGAAGCAGCAGACTAATTGCCTGTAAACACATCCTTTCTCCCATACTTCTTACCCAACTCCCACCCCTCCCACAAAAGGGATCCCCAGTTCTCCCTCAGATGTCTATGGCATGCCAAGGTAACAGAAGACAAAATATACTGTACTTAGTCCAGAAAGGTGTACGCACCAACACACTTGCCATCATCTCTGCACTGACTGGACAGCCAGTTTTAAGCAAAGAGAATTACATGGGCTGAGTTCTGCTCTGCTTTCCCCTTGGGAAAGCTCTACCTAGGAATTGCCTCCTCTGTTCCATTCCTAATTTTCATGAAAACAGCAGCACATTAATCCCTTGAGACTTTCAGCATCTTTCACATAGGGTTGAAATTGGCCATCAGATTCAGTAGTTAATGGTGGAGGTGGAACAGTTTGCAGATGGCAGTGACAGTCTTCTGTGTCCATTGTGCCTTTTTTCCCTCCCTCTCTCTCAGAAATAAGAAACAAAAGAGAAAATACAATATACTGAGTGATGCAGAAGGTAGACACCTTTAGAGTTCAAAACAAAAAATATTACTTGATGCAAACCCAGGAAGGCAACTGACAAAACTGACACACCCCAATGACTTGGGATAAAATGCCAACACCACCCAAAAATCTTGTGGTTTCCAAACTTATCAGACCAAGGGAAAGGGACCAGGGTAAAAGCATTATCTAAATTATTAGGTCTCTCATTTGTTCTCACAAGAGCGAACAGGTATCTTCAAAACTGCTACCTATAACTACACTTTTTATCTCCCCCAGCACAAAAACTTCATTGTATCACACAACTGCAGCCACTCATTCTCCAAACAATCCTGACAAATATAAGACACCATCTCTGTCTGGCTGTCTAATACGCCTTGGTTCTCATTCCGCTGCAAACCAGACTGAATCTTTGATCCTTTCAAATCTCTACTGTCCTGCTAGCCAGTCGTCACCCCGGTCACACACCCAGACTGACATCTCCTATCAGATTCCTGCTACTCAGCCCAGCTCTGCAATTAACAGACACCCCCCGAGTCAGGAGGGCATCATCAGAAATGGAAATTTTAGGAAGAGCCTAAGTTTTCAAAAGCAGCTTTTTAAAAGTTCAAAAATTTCATTTTAAAACATTGATAGTCAACTCAAGCTTCCCATGGCAAATTACAGCATCCAAGTTTGGGATGCTAAGCTTCAACATATGAAGACTGATGTTCCCTGGCAGTGATGTTCCTGTGTGTGTACTCCACGCTATATGTTCAGCTGGATTGCCACATATTAATCAAGGCATATCTTAAACAATCTTGCATTAGAACAGAAGGGGAAAAAACTGCTCCTGTTGCATTATGAAAAACATGATAATTAAGCACTGTAACAGGAGAAGCTACCTAGACAGGCTGTGAAATCCCTCTTCACTGGAGATTTTAGAGATGTTAGACAAACACTGTTATCTGTACTTATGCAACCAGACCATGGAGGAAACAGAATTCACTTCCAGCCTTACACTTCTGTGAACTTACATTTCAAAGAAAGAAAACAAAAACAAAACAAACAACCCACAGAAAATCAGTTTGAGTACTGAAATGTTGGTGTTTTGGAGAACAGTTCTTCTATTTCACTTATTTTTAATTTCTAATTCAAGCAGTGAGCAGTTCCACTAAGTCTATAGGCTTAATAAAATTAATACTTAAAACTGCCTGTAAGCTATGCACAGCTTCCTGTCCTACCCAACATGAAGCATCACCAAGCCTGCTTTATTCAGGGCATAAACATTTTGTACTGAATGAAACTTTACACGCTGCTTACACACAGCCCTGGCTGGTAAAGTTAGATTCTGCTCAGAAAATGACAGCACACGCTCATGGAGCAGCCAGGCTGAGTCCAAACACAATATAACTCCAGTGACAGTAAGCCATGCACTCCACTGTGAGGAATAAAACATTTCTGAAGAACTTAACATACTAACTTTCTCATTGCTCTGGTCAGAAAGGCAGAGGAAGGTGGTATCTGCCAAGTAAACAATGCCACTGACTATACAGGCTACTGAGAAATAATGGAATATAAAAAGGCAGGGGGGACAACAATGTAAAAGTAAAAAAAAAAAAGAATATTTTTTAGAGAAATTTGTAATATGTGCTAGAGAGGTGTCATCAAAACAACCACTTTATACAAAGTTCACCTTAAGAATAATTACAAGAAATACAGTTATGCTTCCCTCTTTGTCCAGGGTGAAGCAAGGTTTGCCTTCCTTCATCAGAGAAGGATAGGCAGAGAATCTAGCCAACCTTTTACATGTGGTTCCTTTGAGGGCAGAACTATTCATACTGAAGCAAGGTATCTGTAAAATGTCTCAGGGCTTGAAATGTGGACTCCTTGGCCATCAGATGAGTGCAGCTTCCATCTCCTCACAGGCTATGCCTACACTGCACAGTGCAGTACAGAAGTACTGAAGTTTGCTTGGAAACTAGAAGCAGCTTAGATGAACTATCACAGAGGTTCATACAAGCTGATTTACCTAATGGAAAAAAGGCTCTTCTCAGCAGGGTGAATGGCTCAGTGCAGCATCCTGTGCTTTCACAGCTACACTATTTCTTTACACAACTAGACAGTTAATGAAGCCCTAGTCTGGCATACACGCTGCACTTAAACATGTAGTCATCCATCAAGAGTACCAGTCGTGCCCCTCAAGCAAACAGTCTGTTTCCATGTGCTAGGCTAATATTTCTGAGACAGCTCCCAAGCCAAACAGAAAAATAAATTTAATTTTTAGATCACATCTGAATGAGCCATAAACAATGGGTATAGCTCAAGTAAAGAAGTAGAACTTGGGGTGCAGATAGGTAAACCTGTTTAATATGCAAGATACATAGAGTCAGACTCAAAACACTGAATTAGAAGAACTGAGCTGAATAGCCAAAGGAAGCTTTTCCTCATGTCAAACAATTGGTATTTCAAATAAATTATGTTTAGACACTAAAGTAACTTTAACTGGCAAGACAGAATTGGATAAAGATGCTTCAGTTCACTCATTTTAATTAATAATTAAAATGATCATTAAAAAAAAATACTTCAATCTCTATCCAATTCCATTCACACTGACAATTTTGCAGCCCTGTTGAACCGCACATATACAGACTTATGGAAAGATTCCTAAAGATAAAAGCGTATTCTGTTTGATTTCATTTTCACTTCATACTTTCCACAAATAATTTACACGTTAGACAATGGAATGCTGTCTACCCTGGTTATGTATAAAGAAGGAAAAGTGGTTTAGTATTGCATATCACAGACAGCAAGCAAGTAAAACGAGGAAAGATTGTATCTTTAATATCAGGTCCATATGAACACCCAAATAAAATTCTTTAGCAATATTGGGGAACGGCTCAAAGGTTCACCAACCACCTCTTCAGGCACAAACCTCACAATTAAGACAGCCAAACCCTCTAAAATATAAGGGCATATAAATATGTCTCATTTTTAAACAAAAGATTTAGAAAGAGGTATTTCAAGTAATTTCAGAAAAAAAGAACAATGTGGCACAAACCATTTTTTTCCAATATAACTTCTTAAACACCTCAGATTTTTACCTAAGACTAATATCAGTAAAATGTCCTTACTGTAGCATTTCTCTTTAGAAGGACTAATATATGATTTAAATACAAATTTACCAGATACCTGCGCAGAACTGGATTTTATGGAGGAAGCCAGTAGTAATTTCCCGCTAGTAATCAGCAAGTAATTCTGCATCTCGAGCTAGTTCTTTATTATATCTTCAATTACAAAGTGAAGGAAGACCCACCTTCATTCTTCATTCGTACTCCAGATTATGAGTGAAACTGTCATCTACAACCCCACTGTAAGATTTTTTTGTTGTCTCCTTTATGCATCTTTACATCTTTCCTTTCCTGCCCATACTAAGCCCAGGTCTTCGTGGAGCTCTCCCCAAGGAGGTCCAGAAAGTCTCCTCCACACAACTTACAAACCAGTTATGAAAATACTTTCCCTTTGACACCATGATTTTGCACTTAGAAACACTTAGTTCTGTACACTGCTGAGATATAGTATCCATTCACTAATCAGAAGTAAGAATTAATAGGGATTTTCAAAGCTACAAAGGCAGCATTTTCACTCTGATGGGAGCATACAGTTCATACTTTGGGGGAGGGGAGAAGAAAAAGTGTTGGCTCTTTCATGAACATAAAAGGGCAGAATTACACATTAGTGTAGCTTCCCCATGTATAGACATTTTTTTTTTTCTGAAATGCAGTGTAAACTTAAAATCAACCATTAGTTACTTTAACTAAAGCTCCAATCATCCGTATAATTACTTTTACAGAGGATTATGACCAAGGTTTTTTAAAATGTGGATTGTTGAAATTTCACAATTAAGAAATAAATCACAATGGGAAAATAGGTTCCTATTCACAAAACAACCAAACAAGCTGGCATCACTAATACCCTTTTAACAAGGCAAAACCAGAACTGAAATACTGGGAATGCTGTTGCCAGGTCAGTATTGAGGTGAATTGGCAAAAGCGGGCAAATGAGCTCATACCACACCTGCCCAGCCCTTGGCCTGGTTCAAATCCATACTTGCTCCTTCAGTAACCCTTCTCTCTCATCAGAGCAGAAGAATTACCAACTCCACTGAAGTTTTCACAACAGGGAAAAAAAAGCCTATGTTTTTAAAAAATTATATTTGAAAGAAAATTTAAGAGTTAGGCATTCTTGATTCATATGTGCTTTAATACCAGGACTTTTGACCTTCAGAAGTCCCTTCTTCCAGAAAAAAAAAAAAGAAAAAAAAAAAAAAAGGAAAACACTCCTCAAACTACCACAGAGAGAGGCTGCAGATATCAATCTAAAATAATGGCTGTCAAAGATCAGAATAATATAGGCAATATCAATCTTTTCATTTAAATATCTTCTCAAAAGAGACCCTCAAAAAGCAGAAGCAAGAAAATCAGGGACTATCCAGTCAGAGTGATGAAGAAACTCCCTAAACATGTATAATTTTCAGGATTTTTCTAACAACACCAAGTATCTTCAACTTTGACAAATAATCCAATTTCAAAACCTCACTGAAATGTAATATGGAAACTACTATCAGCTTGTTGGGTCATCTTAGCAAGACACAGCAATTTTTCTCACAAAGACTCATTTATCAATTATACAGATCAGATTACAAAATAACACTAAAAAAAAAATCAAGCACTGCAAATTTGATCCTGATTACTAAAAAGACACCAAAGTCCTAGGAGTCTTCCAAAAGCGCTGGAAAATGCATACTGCAAGAATTGGTGGTATTAGTGCCTAACAAAGCTGGGTAACACTCGGAAGGCTCCAACATGCTGATCTGTCACCATGACAGAAAACCAAAGGATGCCAGACCAATACACATCTCTCTTCCAATATCACAACCAAACACCCTACATATCTGACACTGAGCTTCCAAGTAAAATTACAAATAGGTCTAGAGTGTCCAAAAATATGAACGAGGATGCTCTTAGCATATATACTTCCAACTTCTTGTTAAAAAGAGAGTACTCTCTGAGATCTTTCAGCATTCCTCAACAGCATTTTGTGTTACTGTTCTATAATCACAAGTGACAATAGAAGTAGCTAAATTTTGCTTCAGCTCTCCAAAAAAACCCCAAAATTACGGTAAGTCTGTTATAAAACTGCAGCACACATTTAAGGCCCCTAAAAGCACCGACGCTGATAAAATTAAAAATGGCTGTGCCCAAAGATCCCACAGCAAAACAGGCACAGCTCTGCTAACGATTAAAATATATATTAAAAATTCCTGCATTACCTTACAAAGGGCGAGGTATGCAAAATAAAAAGATTATATATTTTTCCAAAACTGAACTAAGTTATTAGACAAGAGATGCAGATCTAGGCAAAGCATACATCTTTAATGCAGGTCGAGTTCATTTACACAATAAAGCAGATTTTATTCTGCGAGACACCTAACGTATCGGGATTTCAAAACTTTATCGGGCTTCGCCGCTTAAATAGATGCACGCTACTTTTTAAGGAGACACAGATGTGCCCAAATACCAGCGGACCCCACCCCCCTTCCCTCTGCCAAAATGGCTAGTTCGTTACACCCACTGGCTACTTACCAGCCGCAGTGCTGAGCAGCAGGGTGGCACTGGAGAGCAAGAGCACCAGCACAAGGTGCTGCAGTGAGGCAGTCATACCTGGGGAAGCCAAGGATCGAGGCAGGAGGAGGAAAAAAAGAAAAGAAAAAAAAAAAAAAGGCGAAAAAAACCCGCCGAGAGGAATTTCCTCCTTCTTTCGCACAGCCTTCCTAAACTCTCTCGGTTTACAATCCCGTGTGGAAAGGCAAATGGCAGATGAGAGGAGCCGTCCTCGCTCTTACTCCATTACACCCGCCTGCCTTCATGTCTCGGGAGCCGGCACCGCTCCGCGGACTCTGGGGAAGCGCCTGCTTCTGCCTCCAAGCCCCGAGGCATCTCCCCCGCCGAGGAACGGCGGCACGCTCCCCACCGACCTGGGAACCGAGCTTATTTCCCACGCAGCTTCACGATATCGAAGAAAGAGCCCGGTTGAGAAGGAAACATATCCAGACACAAGCCCGCTTCTACAGCAATGTCAGTCAGGGCAGCCCCCGTAGGCTGGCCGAGGCACGGAGAGCAAGCTCTACGGGCTCACGGCAGAGCCGCGTCCCATCCCGTTAAGGGTCTCTGTCTTCTCGCTGCCTCACGCACCCGGGAAGGCGGCGGCGATCCCCTCAGTCCCTCCGCGGCGAGGCGCGACCCCCTCCGCTCTCACAGCGAGGGCTGCGGCTGCATCTCGGCCCATCTGTCTCCCCCGCCGGGCGGGCTCCACCACGCACCCCCGGCCCCCCGCCCCCCACCACAGCAGCGACGCCACCCCCGGCCCCCCCGACAGAGGTGGGGCCCCGAGCGCGGGGCGGCGGGAGGCGAGGCCCCTCCTCGGCGGCTCCAGCTGCGAAGGCACCCGGCTTCCCTCCGCGGGCGAGAGCGCGGCGGAGGCCCTTCCCCGCGCCGGGGGAAGGCGGTCCCCCTCCTCCGCCTGCCCTCCCCGACTTTCCACAGCGCCAAGCAGCCGCCGGCCCGGCCTCCTCCCTCAGGTCTTCGCTCGCCGCCGGGGGCCGAGCGAGGCGCAGCTCGCCCGGGGAACGGCTCAGCCCCTCCGCGCTGCCAGCACCGTCCCCCCCCCCGCCCCGCGCCGGGCTCGCCGGCGAGGGGCAGCTCCGCGCCGCTCCGCCTCCTTCCCGTGCCCGCCGCCGGCTGCGGGCGGGAGCCGAGGGCCGGAGGTCCGCCCCCGCCGCGGCTCGCGCC
>JANZLQ010000001.1:23369338-23421718 GCA_026212715.1 Elanus axillaris | reverse complement strand
GCCAGGCCGCCCCCCGCGCCCGCCGTCAGTGGCGGGGCCGGGCGGCGCCCCGCCCCGTGCCCGCCGCGCCCCTGACCATAGAGGTGGGCCTCCAGGTAGGTAGAGAAGGGCCCTCTCGGGCAGAGGGCGGGGCAGCGGCCCGCCCCGCCATGTTGTGGAAGGAGGCGGCGGCGGCGGCGGCCTCCCCGGTGTCGGCCGTGGTTGGGGCTGCTGAGGCGAAGGGCACCGTCACGACTAGGAGAGCTGGAGGCAAGGGGTGGCTCTGCCAGATAGGCTCGGCCCTCGCCCTGCCTGGCGCGGGGGAAGGCTGCGACAGACCTTCCCGGGATAGGCCGCGGGCGGCGAGCAGCCACCCCCGGGCAGCCTGCGGGAAAAACGTCCGAGAGCCTGTCGGCAGGGAAGCGTGAGCTCAAGAATCACAAAACCGCGTTTAACAAAAAGCCTTTGGCTGGCCCTGGGGTTGCATCAGCTTTGAACTCCTTGGCCTTCGTTTCAAAAACCCCGAAGCTTCTGCCGTGTCCTTTGCGTCCAGCCCCTGTCAAGCTCCACTACAGGCACTGGCAAGGTGACCTGCTTCTGTCTCCCTTAGTCCACTCAGCTTGTACGGACGGCTTCAGCCGCCTCAGTCTCCTGAGCAAAACCATTATCTGCCTTGTGAAGAGATTCTGAGATTTCAAAACAAAGATAAAGTTAACCCACTGAGCTGTTTGTATGCTTTAACCTTTGCAATATTGTATAGGGCCAAGGAGATAAGTGAGGCCGGCAGCTGATGGGAGAACTGTGACTGGAATGCAGCCTCTGATGGTCTAGCCTAGCAAGGCTCTTTCAAACCAGTTTTACTGGGTATAACGTAGAAAAAGGTTCTTAGATATACCCTGCACACAGAAGGCACCTTCGCATCCGGGCTTCTCTAAAGTGTAGATTACAGGAAATGCTTTCCTGTGCCTAAATTCCTACACCGGTTTCAAGAACGGGGTACAAGGAATACAAATTCAAAAATCCAGTCCCGCACCTCAAAATACTAAATGGTACTACATGAAGTGGTGTAGTTGCAAGTCAGAGGTATGATTTTAGTTATAATAAAAGGCTTCTGCATAACTCCATCCCTCTTCACAAGCTGTAAAAGGTGAAATAGATGTAATCCAATTCTTACATCATCAAAAGAACTATTAAATAAATTCTAATAGGATTTTTATCATTGTGATGCTTTGGCCAGAGACACAGTTTGACATTCCCAGGGTCAAGCTGAATTTATGTAGCTGATAGTTATAAAAATGTTTTAAAAGCTTGTAAAAATATCTTTACTTCCAGTCTGTGCAGATCTAACATGGATATTGGGGAGAAACAATAAAATCTAGAATCTCAGATTGTAATATGTATTGCCACTTTCCAGAACTGCAACCACATGTTAACCACAGTATCCTTCCTGTTCTTTGTGGAATGTCATCTGTCAAGAAATAACCTTTACAAGGGAAAAAAAAAAAAACAACAACCCATACCCCCAAACCCACCCAACAACAAACAGAATAGGTTTACTTCCAAGAGAGGAAAAAAAACCAAAAACCAACACTGAGTATTTTTTGTGGGCCCAAAATCCAGCGTTCTTTCCTGGTTCAACAAAGACACCAAACTCTGCAACATACTTTCCGCCCAGCTGTACCTACCAATAAAAGAAGCAAGATCTACTTTGTTCAGAGAAAACAAGAACCTAACTGTGTGGGTTGCACAGCACTTTCACTGTTTAGATGGTAAAAGAAAATTACTGTAATTGTTTATGACGTGTATCAAAACCTGCTCAGCCTGAAGTAAATGACAGAAGTCTCACTTGTTTTTAATGGTTCTAGTTTTGGCTCGTTAATTAATACTGGGAGTTCTCTACAAGCAATTGCATGAAACAGATATTCTGCCTTAAATTATTTACTTTCCTTTTTTTGCTCCGCAAAACGGACTGGATTTTTGTTCTGTGTTTTCCTAAAAAGAAGGAACAAGACGTGCCATTTTTAATACAATTATTTCCTCCCAGTTTCACAAAAATACAGACCCTGATGAAGAAAACTCCCTTGTGAAGTCCATGAGGCTGCAGATCTGCTTCAGCTGAGCTTGTATCAGGTCCTTGGACTAATCACCCAGACTTGCAATCCCAGCAGTTCGCAAGATTTTCTCCTCCTTCCCTAACCTATTTTGAATTTTGCAAAAGCCCTTCTCCCCAAAGGCCAGGTCCCTCCTAGCCCGGTGTGACTATGAAGCCTGCAAAGGGCCCCTGGCTGCACACAAATGCCAGCCTGCAGAGCTGGAGCTGCTGCACCCCTGTTTGTCTGGAGCTGGCAGGGCCGAGGAGGGGCTGACCCTTGCTTCACCACACAGATGTAGGAAGTAATCACTGCTGTCTAAGCACAGAAGCAGCTTCCTTTTCCCACGGTGGGAGGAAACCAGAGATCTAAACTGTCATACTCAGACTCATTCATTGTTATGTGCTTGGACAAGAACGTATTTATAATTCTTTCTGTATATTGTTTTATCTATAAGCTAGGATTTTGCTAGCCTAATAGTCAGCAATGTCAAGTAAGACCCACAGAAAAATACTCAGGATAATGAAAACTTGCAGAACTGCAGCACAGTAAATCTGTGCTGTGGGTTCAGGTAAGGGTAGGGGGTAGACAAGAGAAAAATTATAAAACTTACCAAGATTTAAAAGAAAGTATTCTAACTGAAGTACTGTATTTCCACCAGGAAAAACTTCACCCAATGAAACAACAATCTTGAACTAACAGAGACAAGACTGTTAAAAAATAGAATGAGGAGAAAAGATCTTATGAAGTAGTTCTTTTGCAACTGTGCTCGCTGTTCTCACAACCAAGCAAGGGAAAGGCTGCGCCAGGAGGGCAGTCACAGGGCAGGGGGCAAGGAGGACAGCGGCAGAAGACCTGGGGTATGGTGACCACAAGCTCCCCGAGTTGTGAGTCTGATGTGCACCAAGTCCACAGCAGCACACATGTGTCTTGCCCTTGGGCACAGGAGCTTTGAACAACACAGCCACAGGCAGCACACTGGGGCTGCCCCTATGCTTAAATGAGACACTGAGATGAGAAATAAGGCTGATATGCATCTCAGATATTTCCTGCTGTTGGTCATACTGATGCAGATGCAGACATGTTGCTATCACTTGCAAATTTAACACTGTACAGAAGTGAAACACGTCCTTGTTCGCACCATCTCCTTTAAACAACACGCGTCTTTATTTTTAATTACTTGGAACATGGAAAACTATTTTCATGCTTCCAAGAGAGTATTCCAATCAGTGGAAAGTAAAATGAACAAAGGATGAAGAAAACCAAAATGAACTACCAAACAATAGCTTTAGACATATTTCTTTTTAGAAAATGCAATGTTCAGGCACTTTAAAAAGATTTCTCAGGTCAAGAGTTTTTCAGCACTGACGCAACATAAGTGTTATCATCGTTAGGACGCAGGGGACTGTTCTTTTTGACGGGGCCTTTCATGAAGTCAACAAATCAGTTTAAAATAAGCCATTAATTATATTTGGCTGCCCATCGGCTTGGCCAAAGTGTTGTCAGTGCTGTCTTAAGTGTTGGGGAAAGAGGATAACAACATGGCCAAATGTTTAGCTTTTAGGGGATATATTTTGTTCCTAATTGAAAAACAAAGCATCCCCATAGCATTGACTCTGATGCATAAACATATGTTAGAACAGCAATCGAGATGTTCACAGACTTTCCTACAATTAAATATACCCATTCTGGATCCCAAGTAATAGCTTAATAAATAATGGATTTGGTACAGGTCTCCACCACGAATGCCTGCCAATCACTGCTAAATTAGGGAACTGTCAGCAAGATCACCTCCCCAGTCTTGCCTCCTGTAACAGTACATGGTGAGAGAGGTGGTTTCTGATAGCCAGGATCCAAGCCTTATATAGCTCTCTAGATTATTATTAACATCCTGAATTGCAGCCAGAATGAACTGAAAAGACAATACTGTCTACTTACAGTCTGCTGAGTTAGCAGCTAAAGCTTCAGCCAATGCAACCAAACAAGTAATCACACGCAGACATCATTACCCTCGGAAGTATTCGGTTACTTATTTTATACACATTTTCCCATCAGTGTCCAATCTGGGGTGTTGCACAGAGGCATTAATGCACCCCCCATAAGTCCCATTAGAGTTAGAGGTCAGGACAGCAAGGGTGGCTGTAGGAAGACCATAGTAACAGAGAAGTGGGCACATGATATGCAGAAAGAAAAACAGTGAATCTTCTGGGAACTTTAGAAGCAACCTGGACCCAGAAGTGCCTTTCTTCAGTGTGGACTCGTTTCCTTGGGAATACAGAAAGGCACCCTGCCCTTCAGAGCCTTCCCGCAACCTACCAGCATCACTTCTACCTTGTCTGAATTATTGTCGGTTTCTGCTCCTTTTCCAGGGCTTGGCTTCATCTTGGGAAAAGAGTTTCCACAAAAGAGGGACAGAGACACCAGGCTGTGACTGAAGCCCTGGAAAAGTCCTTTGTGGGGAAAAGTCAATTCCTTTCTGTTCTTTCTGACAGGCAGGAAGAACACTATCCGTGACGGTCAGTCTGCCCTGCCAAGATGTGAGACTGGCAAAGCCTCCTGTGGCATCACATACCAGAGCAGGCTTTCATGCTCACAGTTCTACCAACAGCCTTAAGGAAATAGCAAATTGAATTCCCTGCCTCAGAGAGAATTTGTTTCCCCTTCAGGCCAGTTAAATAATCTGTGCCAGACATTACTTTTGGCCTTTAGACTCATAAAAGTCCATCTGAAGGCTGTTATGACTTCATTTTTCTTTGTCTCTGAAGCACAGAAAAAACCACCAACTGTCAAGACTTTGGAAAAAAAAAATAATAAACATTTGCGAGTATGAACTAGTAAGTGTTTTCAGACCTGGGTTTTTCTAACTCTACCATGCTGCTGTGTAATGTACTGCAAGATAAACCATATTCTGCAACAAATATATGACAGTCTTTGACGATATCATCCCATATCGGAAGAGAAGTTTTGTGGCAGCTTTGTTTACCTTTTGACAGGAGACTTTTAATTAATTTAATGCAAAACTTAATTGCACTACTTTTGTGGAAGTCCCGGGAAAGATTTATTTTGATACTAAACTTCTTTTCTTTTATGCTGGTCTCAAATTCCCTGGTTTTGGTATAGTGAGTGGTTTCCTACAGGGAGCCCATAATTGCATTATCAAAGATGTGCGGGTCAAGCCTGGAAATGTAAACAGGTGGTGTGGGACAGGTAAGCCTTCAATACTCTGGGAAAAGGAGGAGGAGGGTGCACACTGTGGGATAAACACACAAAGGTAATATTTTTTTATCTGAAAGGATTAGCAGTGAAATAGTTAATAGACATTTTTGTATTTTTTAATACATGCTATTTCCCTGTGATAATGAACTACCGACAACGTTCACATCAGTTGCTGTCTTGTTTTAGAGATAACACTGCTTAGTCTGTGCAAACCTTATCTCCATGTGGGGGGTGGAGGTGAGAGAAACTTTCAAGCTAGCTATGAGAAGTGCCTCCCACTTTGAATTAAGTCTGAAATCATATGTTAAAGGCCCTTTACAGCTTGCCTGAATCTCTTGGCTTGTTCATCACAACATAAAATGGGAAATTTGCTGCAGGGTGTTTATCAGTTCAAAACATCACTTATTCATTAAATCCAACACTGGACTTAGTCAGAAATAGAAATGTAATGAGTTGTGTCAGAATCATCTTCTGGTCTGTAGCAGAGGTGTATGTCATCACTACAGACCTGCAGGGTTTCATTCCTGAGAGTTACCTGAGCCTTCTCACACTCACAACACATGGCTGGGAACGGAGCTCATGGAATCTCCAACACGCTCTCCTCCTACTATTACGTCCCTTTTTCCTGCTGTTTTTTGGGCAGGGTTTTTTTTTTGCTGTTGTTTGGGGTTTTTTTAATCACTCACTACACAAGCTAGCTGGCAGAACAAGCCAGTGTGGTTTTCAAAAGCCACCTTTTCCTTTTTGCTGTTTAATTTCTCCCAGACAATTAGACCTAAAAATATTTCTCCAATCAGCTCTATACTTCTAGCAGAAAGCTAATAAAAATGACCTTTGAGAATGAAATAAAAGCCTCCGATAAAGCCTCAGTGGACCTGCGCTCAGTTTGGCATGGCCGAGGTCTGAAAGAAGCAGCCTGTGTGTGTGCTCATTGCCGGCCATCCTTGAACTCCACGCCAGCTTGACAAGTATCAGACATTCACGTAAAGGAGAGAAGCAATGTCTACAAAATGCAATCATTACCTGTTATTTTAAATGGCAAATTTTAATGGCGAACCAGCCATGCGTGTAACTGCTCCCCAAACTTCTGAGTGGTGGCAGCGGTGCCACCGCTTGCCCCTGGGTGACACCAGGCCTCAGAGGTGTGAAGCCTTGGTGTTATTCTGCTCTCCAGAGGACACATCGTACTCATTGAGTGACTCTGACATATTCCTTGCTGCCTGCCAAGCCTGGATGGCTGGTGGGGATGAGGGCACAGCCAGGGTTGCATTTGTCCCCTACCTATTTTCATCCTTTCTTTGGCTGCTCCATTGCAGCTGTGGTTGTCCTCTGAGGCTGCTGGTTTGGGCAGTCATTTGGCATAACAGGGCACACATCCCCTTCTCCCTGTGTCCTTCAGTAGCTGCAGTGCAGCCCTCAGACTTTGCCGTTACCTGGCTCCTTGGTCTCTCCCTATTTCTTTTTCAAGGAGTCAGCAACAGCGTCAAAAGAACAGCTTTTGGTCAGGCTTCTTACAGCAGTTCCCATCTGAAATGAGAAATCAAATATGAACCCAACAACAAAGCTTCTTTGGGTTTTATCTTCTCTTGCAAAGGCAAAACCCAGTGGAAACCAAGTTAGAACTGAAGCATCTTTTAAGTCGAGGCTTGCTGCCACTGCAAGCACAATGGCAGAGGGCTGACCTCTCGGAGCCATCGCTTCCAGAGGAAGGTGCTGCTCTGAGCGTGCCTGCTCAGCGTTCCTCTCCCGTGTGGGCCAGCTCCAGGAACGTCACCTGGAGAAAGATAAAAGTAAAATAGTTACCTTTTACTATACCAAACAGGAGATTTCTATCCCTTGTGCTTCTGCCTGTAACATGACATCTGTTGCCTGATGATTTTGAAACTTATTTTTATCTGTGAAGAATGTTCCTTCAGATGAAGAAATGAGTCAGTATCTCTGTACAGCCTGCTTGTCTCTCACAGATCAATTTGGAAACACAAACCCAGCTACCTGCTTCCCTGAAACACCCATCAGAAATCCTCCTGTTGAAGCGATACAGGACAGACCACCAACTCCAGCCACTGGCACCTGCGCTGAATTGCTTGCACATGCATCAAACGTTGAAAGCACAGTTGTTCCCTTCACCCCGTGCTATCGACCATCATTTGAAATTGCAGAGATCTAAAAAGCTTTGATTCACAAATGAGAACCAGGCCCTCAGAGGCCATTTCCAGAGCACAAAGTAGGCTGTGCAAGCCTTGCGTATGTGGCTTAGGGGGCACAGAAAGCCCTCGGACTCTGTGAAACATCTACCTCTGCTTGCAATTTCAGATTAAAAGGCATAGGCATAAATGAGGATGGAGGAACAAGGGGACAGAGACTTCTAAAAGAAAAACTGCACTTCGTTTCCATAGCAAAGAGTTTGTAGTTTTACGACAGATGAAAGCTCATCAAAAGCAGGAAGGACAATCTCACAGAAAGAAATGCCACAGGAGATGCTTTATGTTTCATAAGTTTGAAGGAATTTTTCCTTCCCCGCCCCCCCGACCCCATTTGCCACAAAACAGTCATGATGTTTTGCATACTGCTTTTCCCTTCCTTTTCCCCACCCCTCACTGAGTTCAGTAAAATCAGTGTCCGAGCAGGGTTTACCCTCTCTCACATATTTTTTTTTTTTTCGCTTTTGTATTCATTTACTTTTAGCCATCCCCTCAACTTTGGAGACCTTGCATTTAGCAAAAGGAAAAACCACCCACCCTGCACCTCTGCCCCCCATAACTCTGCTGAAGCTTTCATGTCCCCAGCAGAAGCAGAAGGGTGGAAGGGGTGCGCAGCAAGGGCCGACAGAAGCACCGACCCTGAACTAAATGTTGAACGGAAAGAGGAGGGAAATTATGGGCAGGAGAGAAGGGAGCCAAGGAGGGAAAGGAGGACAGAAAAAGTTACAGGAGAGAGTTAAGCAAGTTGGAATTTGCATTTACTGATTTAACAAAATGAGGGATGCTAAATTCAGACCTCTAATATCTGCGACCAAACCTCCCTGAGGGTTATCATTTTACTAGGAGGCAGCTATTCGTACAGTAATAGAGTTGCTGTGTGACACTGTCCCCACCAGTGCTCCTATCAGAGGTATAAGCAAATAGGACTAGAGCAAGAGGAGGAATCGCCATGGATGAGAACAGGTTGAAACCCCACAAATTTTCCTTAACAACAAGAAGGTGCTGGTCTGCCTGCCCAGGAGTCCTTCCCCAGGAGATCTCCCATCCATGCCTGTGAAGCGAAGCATGTTAAGAATAGCAATCATAAACACCTTAAATCTTTACAATGTCCTGGGATATGAAGCCATTGCTGCAGCCACCTGCCTGGAAGGGCTGAAGGTCAGCGCATGCAACCAGGGGGCATAGGATGGAGAAAGAGGCAGGCCCCCCCCCAAAGGCCAGCACGCAGACGTGACCTGCTGGCAGCCCCATCAGTCATTTCCCCAACTCCCTCTGGCCACCAAGCAATCCCGACTCTAGTGTCCCATGGACCCCCTTCTTCGAAGCAGAACCCATCCTCCCCTCCTTCCCCTGACCCCCGGCCCACCCTCCCTCACAGCCTTCACCCCTCTCCAGGCACTTCCACAAGCTCCCTTGCTGTGGTTTTGGGTTCACCTCTGTCCCTCCCCGAGGAGGCAGCCTGGGCTGATGCTTCAAGTGAGGGCGACTGGCCCTCGGCTCTCTCTCAGCTTCCCACCCAGGGTCACGTCCACGCGCGAGGTGGGGGCTCAGAGGGCGCAAGCTGCCCGCAGCCACCCCAGCATGCTGAAGACACAAGCACGTGCAAGCCCACCGGGCCGTTTGGTGGCAACCCCAAATGGTGCTGTGCTGGGCCAGAGCCGGACAGGGGTAGAGCTGAGCAAAGGGCTGCCGAGCATGAAACCCTGCTTCAAATGTCCCCAAATTCAGGTAACTGAGTGCAAGCATCTGCAACCATTGCAGAGACAGAGCTGGGCTTCACTTTTCTCCATCCTGCAGCTGCCCTGCTCCTTTGGCCCAGCCCCAACAGATACAGACACAGGGGTGTAGCAGCAACATTTTGGGGGGTGGGATGGGGGACGATGACAGAAGACTCCTGCTGCTGGCCATGCTGACATCGCTGCACTCAGATGCAACTGGAAGAGGCTCAAAAAGCCAGCAGACAATCCTCGGCTCAGAAGGAAACAGCAAGTCCTATGTTTCTCTCAGCTTAGCCAAGAGCTGTAAAGCAGAGTCCTCCTGCCCTCCACTAGCATTCAGCCCTCCCCTGCATGTTTTGTTGATGAAATCTCTCACCCCAATTTGGGAGATAGCGGTGTTTGCTAAACATGCTCTGCCTTGCTACCAGAAGAGCTTCTGACCTTGTCTTGTCTTCTTGGCATTTGGCAAAAACTTATCAGTGCTCGCAGTGACCTCCAGCCAGCTGGGCAGAAAGCTTTGGAGCCAAACACGTGCACAAATAATTCCAGGGGCAGCTGTTACTACTGTATTATCTCCTTCTGTGGTTTTTACAGATACAAATAGTTAATACATGTTGCAGTTTGCAGCCCCTTTCCCTTTAGCACACCAAGGAGCATCTTCCTTCAACTCGGGGCCATTAAACCCATCCCAACAACGGGGGCCTTCAATCCGGTACTAGTCTGTTTTGCCAAATGTATCTTACCCTCAGATGAAACAGAGCCTAAAGCAGCCAAAGCCACAGATCACAGACCTGCTGTCTTTAGCTGAGAAGGTCACCATTTAATCACCCTTCCCAAATTAAATGGAACAGAGGCCGCTCTGTGCACATCCAAACATAGCACCTCCTCTCCCTTCAACTCCTCTGGCCTCCCATAGCTCAGACGTGAGGCGTTTTTTCACCCTGACACATAAAGGTCCAAGCCTGATCAGAGTTCATTCAACCCAAAGAGCAGCAATGACTCGCTTCCAAAAAATGAGACTATTATGGCTAGAGACTATTATGAAAGCCTGCATGAAGCTGAGACCAGATGTGTGCTCGACTTACTCCAAATGTTGCTTAGAGCAAAGCCCTGGTTTGTTTTGGTTTTGTTTTTTTAAAACAAAACAGAACAGAGGATTGATAGGAATTAGGCCTCATCTGTAACAAGAAAGATTTTTCTGATTTTTTTTTTCTGCGCTGCCATTACAGATGTGTAGCTGGGCTGGGAGCACACAGCCACCAACAGTGCTGCAGTGGCCGCTGACCTTCTGCCAGGGCAGAGCAGCTCCCAGAAGGTGGATGAAAACATGGAAGGGGCCCTTACACAATAGGATGGAAATGAATGGGGATCCCATCCCATTTAAGTTCAGCTCCAAGAACCAGCTTCTTGTCATTGGGAATTTCTGTTATTGTTTCAGGAGGATGCTCTGTACCGTCCCCTGGAAATCAGAGCAATCACATGGCTACGATCATTCTTTGCCTTTACAACGAACCTTTCATCAGAGGATCTTGAAGCAACTTGCCATCAAGAATGGGCACAACCTCCCCCTGTGCCTGTGAGATAAGTGAAGGATGGAATAGATTAACTGCTTAAAACCACACAGCAGCTCTGGGGGATGAAAGGAAAATAAGAAAAATTATATTTACATTTGAAACTGTACAGGGTTTTATAGAGAGGCAGCCTGGAAGGCTGCTGGGATGCTGAAATTGCCACCCCTACACAACCACAAATACCATGGAAACCAGCAGGGCACTGGCAGGCAAGAAAGAAAATCAGCTGAAAAATGGCTTTCCATGAAACATAGACAGGCTGGGACTCTGCTCCCCTCCTGACTGAGGGAAGACTATTTGCCCAACCACCAGTACTGCTGCCAGTGAGAGCAGGGCTCCAAGAGGGAGTAATTCCCAATAATTTCCCAGCCTGGTGTAGCATTGCTTTCCTGATGGCAGCCAGTGGATGCCAGCAGAAAGTGGGATGGCTGAAGACTGCTACATCATGTCAGCTGTGGTACGGATGTAATGGAAACCCTGAGTGCCAGGTAAAGCTTCAACATGTGCTAGGAGGTGTAGGAAGATGAAAGTAAGTTGACATCTGAACGAGGACAGGGAAGGAACATGCACACGCAAGCTCCTGCATGCCCTCTCTGTGAGGCATGATACGCTCAACAGTAATAGTAGTTTTCCCCCCAAATACCAAGAAAGCTCAAAAAAGGATTCCTTTAAGCTGAGCAAAAGGAAAGGGAAGAGGCCTGGGAAACAAAACCAAAAATAACAAATGAAACTGAATATAACAGGAATAACAGAAGTAAACAAACCCAGACAAGTGGTGGAGGAGGAATGAACCTACTGTTAATCTGACAAGTACACCGTGCACACATTAAACTGTAGAGTAAGCTCGGAGAAATATCTAGTCTCCCAGCTGAGCAAGGACACCTGCTTGTTACCAAAGAGCACGCTTCCCTTAAAAAGTCATACTCTTGGTAAGCCAAGTCAGGAAGAACCCGAATGTAAACCAGCTGTATTCATTCAAACTGCTGCTAAGAGGAACTGCAGCAGTTTGTGAGTATGCTGGGTATAGGGAACCAGCACCAGGCTTAGAAAAAAAAACAGCCCAGTGGAGATAAGAGGCAGGTAGAGAGACAGACACAAAGCTCTCCCTCCAGCTCTCAGCAGCTGAAGGGTACAGAGATGAGATGCACAGAGCCTAGCTGGAACAGAGGTCGGGGGAGAGGGGAGTATTTTACAGAAAAGAGGACTGAAAAATCCAGAGAAGCAGCAGAGTGCCGTTTCTGTCATGTTAAAATGCATAAAGCTAACGGGCCTTCCAGTAAGCACATGGGAGGGCTGGAAGGAGATGGGAGTGCTGCCACAGCTGGCCCCGATAAGGCTCTATCTAGGAACAGGCAAGGGCTGTGCAGCCAGCACAGGACCACACTCACGGCCCAGCCCGAGAAACAGGTCCGGAGGAGTGCGAGAACAACAGGATAACATCAGGCATTTCTCACGCAGCTGAAGGACCGCCGCTGGTCATCAAGAGACAAGTGCAGATGGGAGACTTTAAAGTGGTGCCAGAAAAAACAAGCTACAGCCAGGGTCGAGGAACATGGGATCCAACTCCTAGTTGTCAGCAGTTGTGGTGTATACATTGCTGAAAACAGATGCGGTGCCAGGAAAATCCAACTCCCAGCATGAAAAAAATAACTTAAGAATGATAATGAGAGAAGCCAAAGCAACTGTGACTGTGAATTAGTGATTACATAAAAGCTTTTATCTTAAAGTTATGTTAGGCCAAATTCTGAAGTAATTTTTTTCAGCCAGAATGCTCCCTTGAGACCCTGTGATTTGGCCACAAATTGCTACATCTTAAAAAAAAACCAAGAAAAAAAAAAACCCAACCCAACCCAAACAAACCCAAAGATTTTCTTTTTAAGCTAGCAGGCAATAGCCTCAACTTTGCATCAAACACTTCTCCAGCAGGTAGCTGAAAGTTCTCTGCTTTATGCCACTGTCCATCCGTACAGTGTAACCATGAGGCACAGGACAATTTTCAGGATTTGCTCCTTTGTGTGGCTACTATTTAGAGAAGTGGGAACATCAGGCTGTTCGGTATGAAGGGAAGCACATGTAATCAAAGCTCCCTGAAACAAGGGAGGTATGATCTATATTGCAATTCCTTCCACTGAGACATATCAAAGATACCCCTGAAAACTGAACAAACAGTAGCTTGGGTATTGCAGTAAGGAAACGTAGTAATCATCACTGCCTACCACCCACCACATGCTGCTCGTTTGAGTACTCCAGGAGAAGCAGCACTATCTAAAACCCCCCAAGCTGCAATGTTCTTTGGTATGTCTGGGCTGAACAGCATGAAAAATGTCTTTTCAAAATAACTGAAGTAAAAGTAACCAGTGTTTCAATGGCGGGCACACAAGAACAGCAAAAGGATCCTCTTCCCAGCGCTGGAAGCTTCATCCCATTCCCTGGGCATTACTAAGCCCAGCAGCAGCTCTAGGCTTCACACCTGGAGACCTCTGTACAGTTTCAAAAGGAGCATTTGCAAATCCCATGCTCCAGTGAGTCCCAAAGAGATGCAGCCATACCGAGACACCTCTCGCTTCCCAGCACCTCTCCTCATTCTGGTTTGAGACCTATAGTACCCACGAACCTTCCCTGCTCATGCTTTGGACTTGGCTCACCCTAAATAATACGCTGCCAACCTGCGATTTCTAAAGAGGTATTGACAATAGCATGAGAAAATGATGAATATTTTGAGCAAGAGACATAACCTTCCTATGAAAGATGGCCTGCTGTAATAGCCCTTCCAAAACCAAGGGAACATGCTCAAATACCTGTTGTAAAATCTGAAGCTAGAATGCTGCCCAGCCAAAACTACTGGAAATAGCTCTTTCAAGTCATGCAAACACTTCAGAGTTTCTGAAAGGAAAAATAGCTGGAAATAGTTTCAGATAAAAGAACCCTTCATGCCAGCTGGCAAAAGGCAAACAGACGGATCAGATAGATGGATAGACGGGGCTTAAAGCCACTTTTGTCTCAATAGTGGGCTGGGCTTGTGTATGCAACATCTGAAGGCAGCATATCACATCATCTGACCCTTAAATGTTAGCTTTATGAAATCATATCAGATGAAGCCGCAGCGTTCAAAAGCATCTCTCAGCCTGGCAGGACTCTCGCCCTCCTCCCCCTCTGCCCAGCAGCACCTTCAACAGTCCCTGGGCCAGCTCAGTGCTCGCACAGACCATTGCCCCTCAGGTTTTTGTCCCCTGCTCAGTTCAGCAGTTCAGCCTCTATGGAAGCTTGAGAAGGTTTGTTGTGGTGCGGGGAGTTTTGTAAATATTTAGGCAAAACATTTCTTTTCCCATAGTGAAACAGCAGCAGGGTGACTGCAGACAGTGAGAAATGAAAGATGCTGTGAAGGCTGAAGGGAAATTCCCCCAAAACCTTGTCTGACATGCTTTAACAGAAACTTAATGGATGTAGGATGTGATGTAAACAAAACAAAACAGGGTAAGAGTGCTGTATTTTTGGTAGCCTGCGCAGCGTGAGAAAGGTGATGTTTTGTTTCAGCTGCAATTTTGGTTCTTGAATCAAAAGAGGCCAAACCGAGCTGCCTCAGGACAAGAATTATGCCTTGATTGACGGGGATGTGTCTGAGCCACGGGTCTGCCTGAACCCTTGCAGTCTTCTTACAGCCAGACACCGACTCCTTACCACTTACTTGCTTTTCATATAAGATGACTATGGTGAGGGGCTGGGATGGCCCCAGTGCTGACAGATCATTTCATGTGATGGTTGTCACAAATTGCAAGGACCACAGCCCCTGCAAGCTCCTGCCGGTGGCTCATCCCCTAGGACTTCAGTGGGTCGCTGCCAGCATGGTGACATTCCAGCTCTGCTGGATCACCAAGCCAAACCAAACCCAGGGTCTCTGCAGCATCTTAACTAGCGCAAAGAGAATACAGAAATCTGGAAAGATTAAAATAGGTACATTGAACAGGACCAGGAGTAGTTGTAACTTTCTTTGAGAAATGTGGGGGTTTTGCTACATTAGAACTATGTGTCTCTGGAGATTTCATGTCAAAATGGAACTGCATAATGAATATTAAATATTTATCAAGAAATTCACAGTTGAAAGTGGTCTGGATGACAGATCAGAAAAGAAAATCACCTCTGCACCATTTCCATTCTCATTTCTTTGACACACAAATTCATCCTGACAGACTTTAATACTCACCTTTACAGATGTTTCTGCTTTTCACATCAGACATTAAACTCTTTCCTGTCTTGTCTGGGAAGACTCTGAGTTTTCAAAGTCATGGCAGGATTACACCATCAAAAGTTGCAACATCTGAGCCCTGATGTGACTAATCCCCACGTAAATCTGAAAGACCAAGATATTCAGTCCATGCAGTGCCAGACGGTCTCCTTCAGCCCACGGGTGCATGGGAAGCACATCCCCTCCACGCAGGGACAGCCTGGGGTAGACAAGGGTCTCTGGCACCTTCTTCCTTGTCTCTCTTCATAGGGACAGTGCCACAAGTGGTCCTGTGGGCATATGGGGGCTCACCTCGTGGTGGTCCCCCTCTCATGTGAGGGCAGCATGGCTCATGGTAAGGGAGTTACTCTTGGGGGAGTACTAGATTCTTTCTTTATTTGCTTTCATAAGCATGTTCATGGGAAAAATCCTCCTTTGCATGAGGTATAATATCACTTTTTACCTGTGGTCTCTGAAAGACAAGCAAAACAGTCTCCTCTATGTAAACCACACAGCCAAAAATGCCTCAGAGAGCACCCAGACTTCTTTGTCCATCTTACAGAAGTAGCTGTCAGAAGAAGTCATCACCAAGCACACTTCTCTCTCCTGTAGGCATCATCTTGCGATGATTCACACAGCTCAGCTGAAGGGCATTTCTAAAGCATGTCTATATGATGTAACGACAGAGCTGTGTCAAATCCAACACCTGAGTCCTAGTTTTCAGAGTAAGGACACTCATTTTCACTTTGCAGAACCAGTCTAGCCAAAAACATCCGTGAAGTTGGCCCAAACCCTTCCCCAGCACAGAGCATGGGTGGCTGATGTGGACTTGCACAGGGGTAGGTGTGGACCCCTGCCTGCTCTGCAGATGCAGAAACCCCCAGGACCACTGGTGGGTGGCTGGAGAGGGGAAAGGACACGCACAGGTCCTTCTCCCAAACCATCCCCTCAGCACACTGGGACCTTGGCCTTAAACACCATTCCCGGTGGGGAAACCATGCTGGTTTTGGCAGCTGAGGGTGCTCTGCATTTAAAGGCAGGCTGGCAGGATCTCATCCACCCTCCATAAAGAGGCAGAGGCACCACTCTTCACCTGACTTCATTAATTTAGGGGAAGGTAGTGGCAGGGAATCAATGTTTTGAGGAAATTGCCCCAGCAGAGCAGCATTTACTATACTTTCTGCCATTGAGCTAACAGCACAGAGACCAGAAACAAGAGACATGCCTAAAAAAACCCAAACAAACAAACAAAAAAACCCCCCACAAAACAAGAAATGCATCTTTTGCAGCATGAAACACAACTATGGGTAAGCAAAACAGCTCATTGCAGCAATCTCTAAAGGTCAGAGTTTCACGTGGGGATGGCAATCAGCAGCTGACAGCCAAAGGAAACCCAGATGTTTAAGTTGCATATTGAGGAAATTTGATTGAGAAATCTGAGAAACACAACAAACAGATTCTGTTACTCTACATTCAGATTTTTTTTAGGTTAAAAATGCACTCAGAGCTCTTTTTTGTAGTTTTGACCTCAGCAAATGGTAGTTATTCCACTGTCAGTATCAGAGTTATGAGCTCCAATGACAGCCCATAAACTCATGTGATTAAACCAGTGTTTCAGCTTTTATCAGCATAAGTTTCTGAGCTTTATGCTAAAATAAAGGAAAATAAACCCTAAAAATATGTACACCAGGTGCCAACCAAACCCCAGAAGCTGCTACCTGTAAAACCACTATCATTTTTTTTTCAGTTGATCACACAGTGTGGGGACATAACATTCAATTTTTCTTCCTTAACGCCTGGAGTTACTTTTAGATTGTACCCTAGATTGTACTTTCGGATTGCACAGGTACATTTGGACTGTGCTGTTATATTGTCACAGGCTTCGGTGCCCGTGGTGCCTGCACTTGTGACTCAGCGCAACACCACAAGGCGTTGGAGGATCCACCTCCACCAGCATCCAGCTTTCCCCTTTTGCAAACCTCTCACCAGGGAAAGCTGCGCGGTTCGCAGGAGACGTGTCTGCTCTCGCTGCCTGTTGTTGGAAATCGGCAGGAGGCTCCAGGAAATGCTAGTTAGAAAGGGCTGGAGGCAGCAACAAAGTGAAAATAAATCCAAACCTATCGCATCAGAAGGTATTTAGTATAAAGCAGTATTTACGGTGCTGCTCTGTGCTTTAGGCACAGCATTCAACAAAAGTGGTCTTCCCAGCCCTTTTTATTGGTAAAACAATGCACATCAGCTCAACTTCAGAGACAAAAGCTAAACAATCTGATAAAACAGATGGCTGGTTACTGAACAAGGCTCTAACCTTCACTACAAAACAAGTAATCTTGAGCATTTACCTATCAACATGGTTTCAGTGTTATGAACACCTTTTAAAGTAAATAGAAAGGTCATCACTGATAGCAATGGGAGTTGAATTCATCTGAAACGCTGCACCCAGTTAACTCAATTACCTACAGACTTTTCAAGAGACATGAAGCTTTTACAAGCCTTTGGAGAACAAAGACTTTCACTTGCAGCGCCACTAAATTCACCATCCTGCCCCAGCAACAGAAAGTGAGTATCATGAGATTTCCAGACTGTCCTGATCAGGACAGTATATTGCTTTCCATTCTTTGCATAAGATGAAATATTTCCTGGTTTGCAGGGTGTGATCAAGCAGAAGGAATAGTTTATTTTCTTTAAATTAATTTTGGTGCTATTTGTATCTACGCTTTCTTTAATAGTTTCAGGTGCATTAGTTATCATGAATACCTGCTTCAAGGCATAAGTAATGGAAGTTCTTGATCCGTCTTCCCCTGCAGGGTTTTAAAACCTTTTCTCCCAATATGAGTGCGAAGCCCTTTCCCACAGATGCTGCAGAGCAGAACTATTTTGATTGCCAAAATACTAAAACCACAAACTCAGGAGGGGAAAAAAAAAAAAGATAAAAGGCCTTTCAAATCAAGTGAATAAGCCAAGGGGGAAAAAATAGACTCAGTCATCTCCCCTACCCTTTTAATTAATGGCATTCCTCTCCAGCAAGCACAGCGCGAACCTCTCCGGGTGCCTTTTTACAGCTGAGCTCCCGCAGCTGCCCCTCTCCTGCCCTCCCTGCCGGGACATGGCTCTGCCCATGCCCCTGCCCAAGGGCAAAGCTGTTGCTGTCAGTGGGCAGGCATGCGCATGGAGTGGCTGCACTCCCCAGTAGGGACCTTGCTCTAGCCAAGCGTTTGAGCGGACGAGATATTGTAGGGAAAGGAGCAGGACTGGTTGTGCTGCAAGATAAGATTGTCTGCCAGAGCTTCGTTGGAGGCAGCCTTGCAGATACAGGAAGGAAAACAAGCTGTAAAGATGGTAAAAGGAGGAGGGGAAAAAAATGCCCCAAGGAAAGCAGTGCTGGCACAGGAGACCAAGAGCTTCTGGTCAGTGAAGGGCACAGTAACACAGGAGCAGAGACAAACCTGAACATCACAAGTCAAACAGCATCGTGACCTGCCTTAGGAAGCCCCCTCTCCTCACTCACTTGCACCATTGTCCACCTCCCTGGGCATCCGGTGCTGGGACAGGGCACCAGGGACCTTGGCACAAGGTGAGAGAGCCCACCCATGCTTGAGCCGCTCTAGCCCACCTTGCCAGCAAACTGTCCTGAGCAGGCAGCCAGCGCACTGGCCGCAAGGCCACCTGCACGGGGGTCTGCTTTGCTCATGGTGACAAAACCTACCTAGGAAACAAAGTGTGGGGCTGGCGCTTCCTGAGCAGGTGCCGGCTGTTGACCCAGTGCGTGTTTCACCGTGGCAAGCAGGAGGAAAAGCATCTGGTGGCACAGTTTGGAGGAGGACGATGAAGTGCTGCTCCTGCAAGAGGCAGCAAGCGAAGGAGGGCACAGCCAGCCCAGCAGCCACACAGGCCCTGCTGCTTGCAAACCGAGTGCAACACAGACGTGTCTGCGCTCGTGTCCCATTAGCCTCTTTTGGTTGTTTAGTTGTTTTTCCAGATTTAGCCTGCTATTACACCTGGTCAGGCCCTGCATTTAATCTGTCCCACGGATGCAGAGAGAGAACAAGGACCTTCACGAAGGGTCTATGGAGGCCCACTGCTTCCTTCTCAATGCAGGTTTTGCTGCTTGGATGCCTTGCTTCAAGCAAGCAAGTATTCAAGGGGAAGTCCTGGTTTCAGTTTAGCTTAAGCTAGTCCTGCACTGCCCAGCCTTGTGCATCCCTCTGTCCCAAGGGTATTTTATGTAGCGTAGTTTCCTGGGTTCCATATCTCCACCCACTTCTGGTCCTTTCCCCATCGCACCAAGCCACCACAAAGGGAAGATGGGGTCCCTTTGGACTGCTCAACAGCAAGGACAGTGTGAGGCAGGGTGCCCAGGGGCAGCTGGATTTTCCACATGGAGGTCGGAAAACAGCAATGCACTATGTGTCATTCTGGTTCTTCATAGTCTGGAGACTAAAACCAGCACCTGCAGTCCCATGGGAGCCCTGCTGAGAGCACAGGGAGGAGCTGTGGGTTTGGGACCAGCGCAGTCCTGTTTGTATTCAACCGGCTGGTGATACACTCAGATGAGCCAGACGAGACCTGAGACGAGATCATCCACACAGCTTCCTGCTGTGCTTTGTTTGCTTGATGCATCTTGCAGGTAAAACCAGTGCCTCATCCTCATGTGGGTGAGCCATGGTCCTTGGCATGCACCCAGTCTGGAGCGTGGGAGCAGCAGGGCCTGGCCAGAGGGTCCCCTCCTGTGCCAAAGCCACTTGCCGGTGGCTGCGCAGCTCCAGGGACACAAGGAAGGCAAGGTACTTACAGTGAAAGCCATGGCTGCTGCTCTGTGCCCTGAGGCTTGAGGTCTTTTTCCAGTACAAGGAAGAGAGGCTTGTGCTAAATACCGCAGTTTGTTTAATCCGCTGTACAGAAACAAAATCCGGAGAGGTTCAAAGCTCCAGTGTTTACTCTATCAGGCTTATTTCTGGGCTAAATAAACCATCAAAATCTAAGTCTCCACTGAAAACATCTAAACATGCTAGTTGAAGCTAATGAATAGTTAGCATTTGGCAAAGACAAAGCATGAATCCATAATTATTGTAAGATGAGTCACCTGGAGAAACCAGAGCAGTAGCCAACAAAAAAACCCCTTTGAATAACTCAATGAGAATGAAGATGCCTAGAAACGCGCACATCAGCGACAAGACATCAGCAGCCCTGGTGAATGCAGGAAAGGGGCAGGCAGCACTACCCCAGCTTTGTGGAGGATGTCTCAGACCCCCACGGTCACCTCTGACCAAGGACACCATGCCCATCTCACCAGAAGCCCATCCCTGGATAACAGGGCAGTCCAACATCCATATTCCGTCTGTGACTCATAGGATTGGAACAAGCCAGACTTCTGCAGACAGCAAAAAAGATAAAAATCATATTGCTTGGGGGAGTGCCAAGCTATTATTTCACCCAATTAGAGTCTTGAACTGCTGAAAGTTAAAAGGATTTCCTCTGGAAAGAGAACATTCCCCAGCCAGAAAGTCTCCAGAAAGGTACAGGAGCAATAACTTCTGGTGTTCAGCATTAGGAAACAAGTGTCTAGACAAAGGCTTCTTTTTTTGGTTTGTTGTTGATGATGTTTTTAAAAGATGCTACAGTACAGATCTTGTAACTCAGGATTTCTATTTTTACACTCTTTTTACCTGTGACAGATTCACATGTCCAGAACCTGCTGGGGACTGTTTATGCATTTTTCGTGTTTTTTTTTTTTTTTTTTTAACTGCCACATCCTAAAGATACCATACCCCCTGGGGTTAAAATGGATGGATATTGTTATTTGGATAGATGTCCTGTCATGCTGCACCAGGAAACAAGAGCCAGCTGCACCGATCCCAGCAGTTGAAACTGCCTCCTGGGGAGACCATGTGTGGTTTAGGCCCCATACCATCCCTGCTTTGGAAACCTTAGCTGGATTTGAGAAGTGCAAGGGGCTTCTGCACAGGATTCGCACAGGAAAGGCCCCAACACACCAGTGCAAAGCTTCAAAGCAGCCCCCTCGTGCTGCACGTGGCACAGCTGGGTTCAGGCACAGGAGACCTGTTGGTGTTCCTCAGCCTGCTTGGCACCTTCTTTCCCTGTGCCTGCCTGCCGTCAAGTGAGCAAAAACGTGGAAAACAGTAATAAAAGGCAAGTACGGTTTTTACCATGTCCTGCCATTCCCAGGCGGGTGTGGGCAGGCTGGCCGCGGGGAGGAAGCACGCTCCCTTGCCACAGCACTGCCCATTATTGCTTCAGCATGTCACAATACACTGATTGAGTAATTGGCAATTACACTGCATTTCTCTTTATCTCCAGTGTTATGGTGTTATGTTCACAGCTGTATAAATAACAGCCTGTCTCCCATTCATGGTAGCTTCCATTTTGCACGGCCTTGCTGATCCTGTGGCAGAGAGCAGCCGTAAAGCCTGAGTTCAGGTTTCAGTACTGTCCCCAGCCCATTCAGTGCCACACCAGTTTTAAAAAGATAATTTTAAAATATGCTTCTATACCACTACAAAAGCAAACCTCTTTTTTGCCACCATGCAAATAGAAGTGTTTTGTGTTTTGGCATAGCTGGTTTTAATTCCTTTTTTGAGAATTTAACATGGCTGCCCTGAGACTGGCTGCAGCTTTATCAAGAGAGATTTCATTGTGGACTTGGACAACCTCGCTTGCAGCCATTGTACTGTCAAACAGGTTTCCTTCCTCTTCTTCACAACACTTCTACATCACATCCTATTTAGAGCTCTTACAGTGCTTCATAAATAATGCGATAATGAGAGCCCTGTACACTTAGGGGATTTGCGAGGCATTATCTCGCTTTTTAAGAGGTGGAATACAAAGATCAGAGATAGGTGGCAAACCCAATGGGCTGTGATACAAACGACAGGAGTTTTCTACCTCATTTCCCTTTGATCTGGAGCCCTTCTTGGCTTCCCTGCCATCAGCCCAGCTCTCTTGCTTCTCCATCCAGCACTTCAGTCCTACCCTGTCCTTTCTCTCCAGGGTAGCTTACAAATTTTGTACCAGTGCATCACCATCGGTAGTTCATTGTATTTTGCTTGAGGTCTGTAGAGACAAAATTGCTGTTTCCATTAGCCAGTAACTGGGATGAGAAATTGAACATCAGAAAATCTTTCTATTGTAGATTAATACTACTGAAAACACAGAGATGCTCACTGCTATGAGAGGAATAACCTTTTGCTTAAGAAATAAGGCAGAGTGCAAAGGATGTGAAAACAACATGAAAGCTCAGAGCTAGGTCTCACCCATGGAGGACAGGCACTTGCTGCAGAAGCTCCTGGCTTTCTAACAAGGGCTAGTTAAGCACACACAAGCGAGCATAAGCATGGATGGAGCATTTGGCAGTACTCTGTACCAGCCCGAGGAGGCAAGCTCCAGCTCAGGGCATCCCCAGCTCCGTGGGGCAAGGCTGACCAGTGCCGAGGGCTGCACATTGCAGCCTGCAGCTGAAGAGGCACAGGGTCCAAGCCTGGCCATTAAGAAAGCAAGATTTCTATTCAAAAATTTAAGCTACTCCAGAAGACAACATGCTGCTGTCCTCCTCCCTGGGGAAGACAGGAAGCTACTGCTGAGCTGGCTATGGTTTACAATAAAATTACTGTTTTTTCCAGAGAAAGTGAAGCCTTGCTGCGGGGGCACACAGGCACCAGGATGCGGCACAGATGGCAGGAAGCCGGCTCTTGGGATTTTTCATGTGCAGAAACGGCTCAAGAGGGATGGGCAAGCTGGAGATTTTACCTGAAAACCAGCAGCGATTCTGTCCCTCCCCAGCAGACAGGCATTGTAACCCCTGAGCAGTTACCTCCCACGTCTCCACCTCGGTCTCAGCAGGTACCTCCCGCTGCAGGGGCACACAAAATCCCGGGATGGCTCTGGGGAGCTCATCTCCGCAACAGAAGGGCCAATGCCTGGAGCAGTGTTGGATGCCTGCCCATCCCGTTCCCTGTGGTGGGGAAAACCAGGGAATCTTCACTTGTCTTCTGATGCCCAACAAGAGCTGCTGCACATAGGCACAGACATGGGGAAGACATGCATAGGGTGTGTGCCTGTGGGTGGGAGGAACAATCTGCGGATGACTGAAGCAAGCAGGATGCCCGCAGGCAGCAGAAGACACCTGGTAGGAAGCACACATCCATGGCCAGTAGGCAATGGGGTGAGGGACCACCGCAGGTCAGGACAGGGCTGTGGCCACATCCCCCCAGCAGTCCCATGCAAACAAATCCTCATGCATAGGGAGCACTACCAGGCAAATTCCCAAGTACCAAAAAAAAAAACCAAACCCCCCCCAAAAAACAAAAACCAAACCCGACCCACAAACCCCAAACATCTGTATTCCAAAAGACTACAGTCTTAGCCTGAAGAAAACACTAATTTTCCTGACAATAGCTTTCACAGTGCAAAGTAGCTACTAAAAAAGCCAGATGATGCCTCTCCAGTGAGAAGGTGCCCCAGCAGGAGCAGTGAGCAGGTCCTGTGCTTGCTGACATCCTCCCTGCGGAGTAGGGAAGCGCACAGCTCCCCATTTCCAAAGACACCAAAAAAAAAAAGAAAAAAAAAAAAGCAGAAAACTACACAACCTCCCCCCCAACCAAACACCAAACCACTAACCCTGCCAGGCACTCTGCCACTAGGATTCTGCAGCTGAAAGCCCAAAGACAGTGCAGTTTTCCTTTTGGGTCAGTGTGAACTACAGAGAGAGCAGGAGGTAGGAGATGCCCAGGACCTCAGCTCAGAAGCCAGTCAGGCCAAGCTTTTGCCTGTTAGGGTCTGTAACCACACAGTCAAAGGGACTGTTGGCTACTGATTTATAATTAACTTGGTCTGTGAAGGAAGGCTGCCCCTCCAGCTCTTAATTGACATGGGACTAGATTTTCAGAGGCAGAGCAAGCACAGCCCACATTATATCCCCCAGAACAGCAGGACCTAGGGACAGAGGGTGTAAGAGCCCAAGGAACCTGTGCAAGGTGCTTTCAAACTGTCAAACATCCCCTTGAAACACCTTCAGTCACGCTGTTCTAGGCTTAACCCTAGCTCACCAGACATTTTTCACTGTTAGCTTTGGCTTAGACTAACCCATACTGATAAAATGCTCTAAGGATCCTGTTAAAACGTTTTAGATTCCTCTGTTACACAGGTCTCACTGTTTTACTTGAAGTGCCATTGTCAGTCTGGCTAGCTGTTCCTTCTGTATTCAAGCAACTCAAAGCATCTATCCCTAATCTAACATTAGTTTGAGGGTTTTGTTTGGTTTTGCTTTATCAATAGACAAAAGATCCATTTTTGGACGGATCAACTCCCTCACAAAGATTAGTGATCAATAGTACAGGCTCTACATAAATGCCCTGTTTCATGATTATTTCTTACGAGAGAAGCTGTACAAGCCTCAGGATTTGAACTGCTACTGTAAAAAGATCAAAAGGCTCAAGTCCCATTTAAAGGCCTGTCCTACCTCTTCAGTAAGAACCACCACCTCTCTGTGCAGAGGTTATAGTATTTCCCAACTATACCTGTAGGTTTTATTGTTATTAGAAGGCTCAAAATTGTACAGAAATGTCCAGACCTTTGAGGAAAACCATGTGCAAACAAACCAGTCTTTATCTGCTTGAACTGATAAGCAACTTGAAATGCAGTGACCCTGGCTTACAATGACTGCAGTCTATCACCACTGTTTATTTTCACTGATCATAATTTAGCACTCAAGTTGAATACACTTACCAATGTTTCAGCAGCAGCCCTTTGGGATATGCAGCCTATTGTTTTGAAGATGAGGAGTTTAACAGTTCAAACCAGAACTCAGAGTACTTACTTCCTTACCTTCTTAAAAGAGGTGGTAGCAGATAAGTGCATGGTCTATTTGCGACTGAAAAACTTAAAACTTGCTTCCTTTTCTCCACCCAGTATTTCTGGATCACACACACTGACTGATCTCTCAGTGCTTTTTTTTTTCTCCAAAGAAATTTCATTCAGCAAAATAAAAAAACCTACAGCATTTCAGAAATTTTGGAAAAGAATAAAGTAGAAGCTCTAGTTAATATGATAACAAAATCAACACTCCCAACACAAGAGCAGGAGGAGAGGTAAAGACATGCTGCTTCTTGACTACGCACCAAGGGGCTGCCTCATGAGATGAAAGCTGGCCTACACTGGACTTTGGCTTGCAATCATAAACGACTAAAATGTGCTATGTAAGAAAAGAAGTGAATCTCCTTCCCTTGTTATCAAAGGAATAAGCAAAAGGGACAAAAAAAGTGGCTGTGCAAAAACAACTTCTCTGAATTTCAATCCCACTGATGAGGCTTACTAAGCAACTGATGTTGAAACAAATTTTCTGATTAGGTAAATTACATAGGACAGTTTCTGAGCAGCACATATATAATTTATCTGATACTATTAATGTAATCACTTCCTCAAAAGTTCAGAGGAAATTGAACTCTCATGTCTGTAAGGATTAGTTTGAAAATACATTTACTATAAAAAACTAAAGACACAATATTAGCCAAGTCTTCCACCTCATTATGAATAATTTTTAATACCTTTGCTGCCCACTCAAACATTTCAGCTTAAATTCATCTTACTTGTCTAGCAAAAAGCAGATGAACTGAAAAGGTCTTAGTATTCCCAGGCAATCCAGAGCTCTGCTTAGTAAAACACCAGTGACTACAGACAGTGCAACAGAAGGATCCATACATAACACCTAGGACAAGAGATGGTTGCAATACAGTAGCACAGTCCCAATGTGCTGTTTCAGGATACTCCTTGACCAGGCTCTCAATTATAGCAGGTAAACTCACTGCAACCTTCCTGAAGAAAGAAAAAAATGTTCATGTTCTTGATCCTGGTGCAACTGCATTAATAAACACATTACCAATTTTGTTAGGGATTCCGTATATCCACTAACAGATAAGTAAGCCACAGGCAGTTAAACACCAAGAGGTGGTCAATAAGCTGTATTCCACAGAAAAGCACCAGCTATACTGGCTGCAGAGCTACCAGATGTTATCTAGCTAAAGACACTGCTATTTTGTTTAGCTAATAAGTCTACCGTTATGCTTAGAAAAAAATTTGTATTAATTAATAAACTGAGTGATAAGCACAGTCAAATAAAAATTGTTTCCTCTTCCACCATAAAGCTTCAAGAGCTTTAGTGCTTTGATGATATGATGCTACTTCAGTGTATCTGTATCCTCTACAAAGAATGGCAGAATTGGGAAATGGCCGATTCCTGCTACTAATAAAAAACACTTGCCTTTTCAGCTTCATTGTCAGATAGGATAGCTGAAGAAGTAATTTTGTCCTGGGCTTCCCCACCCCCCACCAATCAAGTGAAGAAAGTTGCCACAATCATCGGAAAAGCAATTTGGAAGCTAACTCGTGTTAGTTCAAAACATGCATCTCAATCTTGCCAGTCAGTGCAGCAAAACCAAAATGTTTGAAAGATGATTAAAAAAAGGCTTTCTCAGGAGACACAGTAACACACCTCAGCTGTTCAATACATCTTTGATATTGTGCAGAGATATTTGTATCAATTTTATGGAGAATTTAATATTACCACCTTTGAGTTCTTTAGAGAATAAAGTGCAACAGAACATTTACACATTCAGAAATATTTTTTGATCATTCATTTAAAAAAATAAATCTTTGCAATATACCTGAAAACGGTTAGAAAACCAGCAAACCAGTTAAAAGACGGAGGCTTTAAATATCTCCATTAAAATGTTTTTATTCCTTATCAATGGAGACTGCATATGAGAAGAGATTCTACTGTGATCTTTTCAAGAAAACAAACTGCAAAAAACCAGCAATCTCCCTAAGTAGCAGACACTGGGGTATCCTGCTCCAGGGCAGAAGACAGCTATCAGATTCATCTCCTTGCCCTCTTGCAATACAGGGAAGTTAAAGTTTTCAGCAAGAGGCTAAAGAAATTATGTCAAGAAATGCTACTCTGAAGCAACTGCCCAAAGGCCAATGTTCCTTCCTGCTCCTTATCAGTCTTCATTGTCATCTTTTGTTTTCTTCTTTTTCTTCTTCTTTTTCTCTGTATTCTGCAAACAAACAAATGTTGCTATGAACAAAGCATCATGGAGAAGCAAAGCAACACAAGTAGCCGGGCAACAGAGTTCTCACTCAAAGAATTACAGCAGCTGCCACACACAGCATAGCACAACCCAAGAGACATCCCTTTCCTCTATCACTAAATGCACTTGATGTTTACAGCATGGTGGGGTCAGTGGGCAAGGAAAGCTGTTTGCCACACTGCTGACAGCTCAGCACTGCAGTCAGGCAGTGAAGCTGTGCTAAACAAAGGGGAGAAGATTAAACCCATGTTAAAAAACAGGATTTCAGAACTGAGCAACTGGTTTGGTCTGGTCCCATCCACTCTACTGTTGCTAGAAGACATCAAATGGCGCTTCATCAATTCAGCAGGTACAGCCTTTGCTCTCTAAAAGTCCTAAACACTGGACAGATGCCTCTGGATTGGCACCAAGGGACACCCTCCCCACTAGAAAAGGTGTGGAGAGATAGAAGACTAAAGCTGGGGGTAGGCAGAGGAAAGGAGGGGAAACACTCCTGGTACACGGAGGCACTACAGTCACAAATTTCCCAGACCTTATTTTGTAACACAAATCTTCTTGGACATTACAGTGATGGATATAATGAAATAAATTTACTAGACTAAAACTGTCTTTGCATACCATGGGTTATACAGATAAGAGTATTTTTTCTCCCTTACTCCATATGTTTTGGAGAGAATCCATTCCCATAAAGGATCAGGTAGCTGTGCAATTCCACCTCACCTCAACTGTGGGGCTGGTAGGGGGCTCCTCATTCAGTACCTCCTCTTCTTCAGCTTGCTTTTCCTTATCCTTTTTCTTTTTCTTCTTTTTGACAGGCTCGTCGTCTTCTACAGTTGTCTCTTCTGTACCACAGAAGGAAGGAAAATGAAAGGCAGGTTGTCTGTTATTAAGAGTGTAAAAAGGCAAAAGGATAAGTTTTCTATGAGATGTGAGAGGATGCAATCATGATAGTAAGAATGCAAAATACCAAATACCACACTGCCCTTTACATCTCTCTAAATTTATTTTCTCTCCACTTTGCCCTTACCTGCATGACTACTCCCTGCTATAATCAAAATACACACCTACCTAAGACACAAGTGACAATGTTCAGACAGCACACTACTCACGTCTCCTAGTACAAATACCACTCCTATATGCTGCTCACAAAGTTTAAAACAAGCTTGCATATTTTCATTTGTCTGCCAAGTTACCTTCAAGTACTCTTTCTGAAAACAGACTGTCCACAGTTTGGCAAATATTTTCACCAGCATCACAAGAGCAGTGGAATAACTCTAAAACCCACACTAGAAATGTGTTCAGCCAGCAGTAGATTGTTTGCAAATCATTCCCCTGTCTTGGTGTTGGAAATTTGCTGTGAAGCAGACCAGTTTTCTTTACCACTTAGATTGGCAAACAGAAAGATCTCTTAATGCTGAGCTAACATAAAGCATTTAATGCAAAAGCAGAAACTCTTTCCTGTCATGGAAGACAGGAATTGAATTATTTATATAAGCAGAGAGGAATGTTAACCCAAGGAAAGATTTACTAATGCCCTCTTACATTTATTTTTCAGAACTATTTGTCAACTGCTGGCCTATCTAATCGCAGTCGTAAAGGCAATATGATTTACCACTCATTTTCTAGAATTTTCTAGAATTTTCTTAGGAATCTCTAGGTAAAGAAACCAAGCAGAAATCATTACCAATCTGACAGCCTATGCAGTAGCCAAGCTATTACTGGAGCATACCCAAGTTAAATTTATTTGCACAGCTGAGTCAGTGCTGGATACCAAGTTCCTCAGTACATAGTACTCATGAGTAAGTTCATGATGTAGCAACCACTGTCCTTCAGTGGCTACAAAACTGAGACACTGAAACGGGTGGTGTTTGTGATGTGTACAGTTGCTACTGGAGGTGTGACTCAAGAACCAATTTTCTCACTGTACTCCCCCCCCCAAAAACAAATCAATTTCATTTGGAAGCACGCTCACTTACCACCTACAAAAAGAACAGAAACAAAACCAGTGCTATCATAAAAAAAACCCTAACCACACAACCTCCTAACATCTTGATTGTACTGTGTCACAAGTTTAGTTCCTCAAGGCAGTAGAAGAATTATATGAGTCAAAAATACACTTCAATGTTTTCCTCTAACATAAGCTTCAAACAAAAAAATTGCCTTCAGGGTAAAAAATTTTTAGACATGTCTACAGGAAAATATAGCCAGCTAACACATGCAGTTTTCTGACATTAAAAAATGCCAGAAGCAAAACAGCAAAGGTTTCCAGATAAAGGAACTGGTAAATATAACTAAGGGGATACTGCCATACACTTATTCACAGTGAACACCGTGCAAGCATAAGGCTTTCAAAACACCTGTAAAAATCACCTCCCTAGGTATGACACAAGGAAATAAAAAGTAGCTAAATATAAGCATAAACTACATTAAAGCCATACCGTACAAGAGCATATGCATCATATTTTGTTATACGACCCATTTTTATCCAGCTGGATTGGTAAGCTATGCATTTTCAAGCAAAATGTTGGGTGGAAACCTTGGAAAAAATAGCTTCTCGTTATTACCTTACATGTCATCAAGTCTGACACACCAGGCAGTGGAACCTGTCACAATTTACAACTGCAGATGATGCACTGTGTGCTCATAGGTACTGTCACTTCTCACAGCTAGTAGCAGCAGACACCTTCCTGAAGATTTCAGTTGATGCTTTCTAGCAAAGCTCATCACAAGACTTCACATATTTGTACCTAGGCAGAATGAGGATAAAGGCTCCAGGGGTGCTGGTCTTTTCCTTCTGGGTACAACACTTCTAAGTCACTCAAGCCCAGTAGGGTTTCTTTGTGATACACAGCAGCTGACAAGAAAGCCAACAGCTCTTACTATCAGGCAAGGAGGCACAGAAAGCAGTACCCAGAAAAGCAATTTGATTGATGGCCCTGTGCAGTCCTGGAGATCACCAGCAGGAGTTCCACTCACTCATTTTCCACCAGTTTTCTCTAAGTTTTTACACGCCAGCCTCATGTACCCTCCCTCCTCCACATGATGCTGGGCATTTACAGAATCAAGTCACACTGCCTATCAATAAAGACCCCACGTCATGATGTTGCTGTGATTTAAGGCTTTGTGTCTTGCAGGGTTCACTCCATCAAATTAAGATGGTATTTCTCTTTTCAAGAGAGACCTTTCCAAGTGACTAGCTGCTACTATATCCTGATGCATTTAAGCAAGCAAGCTGAACACTTCACTGGGGTCACTGGCTAGCCCTGTTGGTGGTATGCATTCTGTCTAGCCACATTCAACTTCAAAGACCGTAGTCACAAAAACATCTTTCCTATTTCCCTTCACCCACCACTAAAACCGGTTTTAACAGACAACTCCTTAAGCGGATTATAACTTGTTTCAGGCACCATCCTTCCACTTGGTTTCTTTTTAGGTGTAAAAGGTGGAAGTGATTTGAAGTCATGCCTCACCCCCAACCCCCTTGCCAGTTGCTATCCAAAGTACTGCCATACATGCACCCCAAACAGGGAAAGAGAAAATGCCACATATGTCATAGTAACATTTACATTTCAGGCTAGCATAGTTCAAAATATTGTCCCCTTTTACAACAAACATTAAAAAAATAGTTTGACAAATCAGTTTTCAGTGGCAGCTTCGCAGCTTATTCCTGTCCCTTACCTTCCTCTTGTAATACAAACTGACTCAAAATTGATATGGCTGAAGAATTCCTTTTTTTCCTGGGTTGCTTTTCCACCACCCCCATTTATCACACAGCTGCACAAACAACATGGGGAAGAAGGAAGCAGAGACTTCTTTCATAACACTATGTCTGGATGTGTAATCTCTGACCAGGGAAAAGCTTAACAGAGCACTGCATCAAAAAGAATAGAGCCAAGAACAGCAGAAATTAAAGGCTCATGCATATTCAAGTGGACATGTAACATAAATCTTAATGCTGGGACCTCCTCTGCACTCTTCTGTGTATTATGGAACTTCCTGAACTACGCAAACTTCTCGAACCACCACCTCTCTAGCACACTGTGCAGTCATACCAGCTATACTGGAAAAGAGCAATGTCATGGTCTGTCTAGCCTGTGTCAGGGAAATCCATGTACTTTACTGGGTGGTCAAATACAAGAATTTGCAAACATATGGGCAGTGCTATTTTAAACGGTACAAGAGAACAGGTTGAAGGGATTAGTTCTGCATACAGGTGATATGAGAAATGAGCTAAAAACACTTATTCCATAGCCTGAAGCAACTGGTACAGTTAGCTCTAATGCCCAAGTATCCAAATAAAATGACCCAGCTGATGTGAAGAACTGAAGTTTACAAGCAAACAGAAAGGATTTCAGTAGTCCACAAGTATTCTGAACACTGTCTAGTACGAAAATAATTCCTGGTAGCTCAAGGATATGTGCTAAGCTCCATTCAAACCCTAAACCAGGAGGTATCAATACTCAATAAAGTAAATGAAGCAAACACAAGCAGATTTGTGTATAAAATCATGAACCATTGAATAATGTATCTATGAACAGAAATATCCTCCTCATACTGGAAGAGACCAGGCTAGAAATTAATGTAGTATTTCACGTGCGAGGAGGCTCACGCCTGTGAAATGTCAACACTTGCTTTGATAATGCAAGGGAAGCCCAAGGGAACAATTTTTAGGCTATAGTAAGGGAAGTTAGTTCAAAAGATTATCAAAAGCAGTAGCTGTGAGAACACCCACATTCTCCAAAAAGCAAAGAGGCAAAATTCAAGCCTCCAAAGTACTCATGTGTCCTTGTCTCATTATGATAACTACAAGAGAACAAGCTGGGACACAGATCTCAGCTTTACAGCACAAAGGATTCTCCCTCCAGTGTAACTTTCTCAGCTAAGTTTAGGTTCCTACAAGTTGCTCCATCCATGTATCCACAGACACCATGACCCAACCAGCATCTGGAAAGATCACACCTCAGCATCAGCTGAGCATGAAGATGTACAGAACGAGCATAATGCCACTATGATATTCTAGAACACAGCAGCACAGAGAAGGGCAGAAAGGAGATGGTAATAACCCTCACCTGCTGCGGGCACAGGTAGCTGACAAAACTTGGGAGTAGCTCAAGCCCAGATCTAGCTCAGGTTCTCACAGAAGTGACTTAAAGTCATCTTCCTTTTCCTTTTTTCCCCCCTCCCAAGTTACACACTGGATACTCCACTAACATAGAAAGTATTAGGCCAGCCATTTAGACATGCTGAAGTGCGCACTGGAGGAGAGAAGAAATGTTTCCTAAAATGAACCATAATATAAAACCAGACTATTTAAGTCACAGTCCAAAAATCTTTCTTCACACAGTAACTTAGAAGAGAAGGAAAGAACAACTGTGGCCATAGTTCAGTTTTAGCTCTCCAGAGAATAAGAATTGCTCATGTATTTTGTAAATTCAGATTGAAATTTCCAACTGTCATTTCACCTCAAATTCTGATATTCAATGTTTATATGTTGAAAGATGCCGGGAAACATTCCTATACAGAAAAACACAGTATTCTTTAAAGAAAATTGGGCAAGTTCTGGTTTTACAGGGAAGAGCTTTTTTGTCTTCAGGATACTGAGGCCCACTAAATATGAACCTGCTTAGCAAGAAATTCTGCAAGAATACGAGTAGAGGGTTTTTTTACATGTTCTTATACGCTTACAACTGTTTAAAAGCAGGTATTTACAGTGAATTGACTGTAGTCTGGTGTCAGTCCATAAAAGATTGTTACTTTTTTTTGAAATACACTGTCATACCCAAGGAGAATAACCAGGTATTGTGGTTGGCTGTAAATGTTAAGCTCCACTGCATGATGCACACAGCGACATGACAGCAGCACAGATGCAGCAACTAACCTTTCATCTCTGCTTTGAGCTTCTTTGCTCTCACAGCAACCTCTGTGTCTTGGTCTTCTACCTCCTGAATTTTGCGTTTCTTTGAAACAGCAGGAAGTGTAGAGTCACCAGATGGGTCAAATATTTTTACTTCACTGTAATGAAGAAATCAAGTCGGTTTAAGTAACAAAAAGAGCAGCTAGCCCCCAAGTAAGATCCTGCAGTTGAACATAAACTTTCCAACACAACCTCCCAAGAATATTTGCAAATCAATCTTGCTCCGCTGACAAAGCATCTTCAGGTAGTGAGGCCCTTTCTCCAGTATGTGAATGGTTCATCAGTAATCATGACTACAGTAGATACCCCATGAAGTACAACTGTCTGTTAGGAACAGAACATACCACTTAAGTAAAAGTTTGGTTATATCTGTTCAAGGCTCTACAGAGCACTTACATTACCCATTAGACTGATCTCTCTGCTGCTGAAAGACTTTCTAGTACAGCTGTATGGTCACAAGCACATCACTCCCTGGAATTTTTTTAAATCCATATAAGCATACCCTAAGGGTAATATATATACAGGATTAGAAGTAGCTTTACTTTTGCTTTTTCTGCACTGCCTCTCCACCATAATGTTCACAGGGCACAACTCACAAGCCAGGGTAATGCTACGGCTCATCTCTGTATCACTTGGATCACCGACTTTATGGGACATTCAAATACCTAATCTATGTCTGAAACTGACTCTTCTCAAATATTGCATGCTCCTTTGTTCAGCCGCAAACTCCTCTACAGGCTGCAGGGAACCAGCCACACTGAAAGCCAGCACTCTAGTTGGAACTTTTCAGGGGCAAATAGCAATCAAGCAATTTTTTTTTCTTACTCATTCAGAACAGATTTCCTACTGAAGGAGAAAGGAGTTTTAAAACAGTAAGCTTAAACTATTCCCCCCAGCCACATACTGAGCATCTAAACTTCTCTACAGCAGGAATCTGAAGTAGCTATGTTGCACAGGTTACAAAAGCAACCGAAGCTAGTAACTAGACTGGGAAGCATGTGGTAATACTAGCAGACAGTACCATCAATTCGCCCTCTAAGCATCAGAAATTATTCTTATGTGTATTAACACTGCATATTGGCTTTACAGAAATTGATTATGCAGCCTTCTGCAAACAGTGGACTCTGCTTCAGTTAAACCCAGGCAAGAACTCACTGGCTTCCTTGTCATTGTCAAATTACTGCTGCTAATTAAAAAAAACCCAAAAACAAAACCAAACCACCCCCCAAAAACCAACCAACCAACCAACAAAAACCCCCACCAACAATAAATCAGCAAAAAAATATGTCAAAGATAGCTAATGCACTCTCTCACATCTTTTTTGGAAAGCATGCTGAAATGCTTCACTTGAACCTCATCTCTAAAAACTACCTTGCAATTAACTTCTGAAACATTATTTTGATGTACCTAATTCATAAAGGATCCATAGTTCCATACAAGACTACAAGATTCTTGCCAATCTCCTTAAATAACTAGTTTAGCCCTTCAAACAATCTCCATAAAGCAGCAGTGCTGCCATTTCTGTTCAAGGACATTTTAACAGGAACCAAGTTGTTAAGTTTCCCTTTTAGGAAGCCAGACTAAGCCAAACACCCAGGAACTATCTTCAGTCTCTCCCCCAAGCCTAGACACATTTGCAAAGCATGTCTAACAGTAGAAACATGTCCTGGCAGGAATTCATGACTCCTTATTTCAAGAGGTCAAAAGCCAGCATGTACATTGTCTCCTCAACACCCTCCTACTCTAAGCCACTGCCTCCTTACAACGCACTGATGCTTCATGTATTGACACTGACACTTTTCAAAAGCTGCTCCAGAAATCACAGCCATCACTACACTTTGAAATGCCTAGCATATGGAAATGAAAATTACAGCTAGGCTTGAGAAAGATGTTTTGGGACTGCAGATGGGTGCAACAGTGCTATTTTTTCCTCACAGAACTAGCACTCAGCCCTGGTTTTGCTAAGCACTTGACCTCTCTACACCAAAGGTTCAGCAAAATAAGCAGGCCAAGCTAAGCAAGAAGCCTGCAACCAAATTAAGTGAAAAACCCAGATGTCACAGCTCAGACTAATAATAACCTGTTCAAATCCTTAGATGTTCAGCTGTCCCAGTTGCCATTTACAGTATCACTTCAGGCACCAGAAACTGCTCTAACAGTGTCCAGAGTACAGACCCTATCTATTGCTTAAGATACGTATTACTTATTACATACAAGACCTAAACAAGGAGATGAAGCTTTGCTAAAAACAAGTGGTGCTTTTTCTTTTTTCTTTTCTAAGAATAAGACGACTAAGTACATCTCTAGGACAGCTTCCACGTCAAAGAAATTAATTCAGACTCTGATCTTCTCAAATTTAATTCATTCAGATTTACATTAAATAAAGCTGCTACATATTAACTCCCCAAACCATTCAGCTTTTTGGGCTGATGCTGATAGCATTCTAAACATACTTGTTATCTGATGATGTCAGTAATTTACTATTAGAAAATCAGGACTGTTTCTCCAGTTCACTGGCTTTACCACAACTGTAAAACGTGGGAAAATGGAAGTTCTCATTAGCAATGGAACTTGTCATCAGCATTTAAGAGCACAGAAAATGTCTTCTGGATTTTAAGTCAACTCAGCCCACAACCAAAAAGCTTCTGAGAAATAAAAACATGGGAGAGTTATTTATACTCAGCCAAGCTGAAATGAAAAATTATTCACCTCTTGTTTTGATACTTGTCTGTCCTAGCCAAGGCTTTTCCAGTGCCACTTATTCTTCTTATCTACAAAAAAAATTTAGAAGTGAAAAAACAAATCACTCATAATGAAAACAATTCATAACACAAGTTCTAGAGCTCTTGAAAGTAATTTAAAATTGAAAGATAGGTATCTATTATTGGCCATATATTGGCCAGGCTCTTGTGTATCTGTATGAGTCTTACACCTGGGAGTAGAACAGTGACAGGGAGGTGACTGGGGTGAGAAAGGCATGTACCTTCCTAATATTGCTCTTCCAGAGCCCAATTCAATTAAAGGGCATCTAGTACCAGATCAAACATACCACAGCCCATGACATACAACATCATGTCTAAATTCCTAAGACCAGCTCAAATTTGTGCACATTTTCTTTTATTTTTCAAGGATAACTGCATGTCAGGGCAGGTATCACCCTATGTCTGGCATAAAGCCACCCTTAAAACCACAATACAGGCCCCAAACTGGATTTGAATTAAATTTGTACTTGTCAGGTGATCAGTTTGTGTTTTGGTATTAACATGCCTCCTTGCCTTTGTTTCGACTGGAATTACCACCTCTCATGAAACGTTCAAGGACTAGCAGGCAGGTTTTTCTGGATTTTTATTTTTTGTTCTAGCAATGCTAGTACTACAGCATTGGTATCAGAACTTCTAGCTTGGAAGGCTGAACCTAGTCATCATTTACAAGATCACATGCAGTAGGCATGCCACGTAAAAGAGGAAGGCAAACCCTACATTCTCCCAGCATGCTGCGCCGATGGCAGCAGATAGAACAGCAGGTATAGAGAGACAGGATATGTATTAGGCAATTGATTGGAGGGCAATGTGGCAATTTACAGAATTACATCTTGCTTTAGCTACAGAGAAAGCTTCTTAAGATTAAGCATCACCAACATTCAGATTTCAGGGAGCCATGGTAGAAAACGTGAGGAGGGGAGAAAATGCAAATGCACTTTCTCCTAAGATGAAAAGAAAGAAGCTATTAAGTTCAGATGCCAAAAAGGACTATGGTAGGGTGCCAGGTGCCCACCAAAAGCCACTCTATCACTCCCCCTCCTCAGCTAGACAGGGGGCAGAAAATATAACAACAGGCTCGTGGGTCAAGATAAGGACAGTTTAATAAAGTGAAAGCAGAGGTTGCACATGGAAGCAAAGAGAAACAAAAGATATTATTCTCTACTTCCCATCAGCAGGCGATGTCTGGCCACTTCCTGGGAAGCAGGGCTTCAGTATGTGTAGTGGTTGCTCTGGAAGAAGAAAATGCCCCCCTTCCATCTCCCTCTACTCAGCTTTTATATCTGAGCTGACATCATGGTATGGAATATCTGTTTGGTTAGTTCAGGTCAGCTGTCCTGGTTACATCCCCTCCCAAGATCTTTCCCAGCCCCAGCCTCCCATTGAGGGGGGGCAAAAATGTTGGGGAGACAGCCTTGATGTTGTGCCAGCACTGCTCAGCAGTAGCCAAAACACTGGTGTGTTATCAACACCTTTCTAGCTACCAATGCAGAGCACAGGACTACAAGGGCTGCTATGGGGAGAATTAACTCCATCTCAGCCAGACGCAACAAAACATATCTTTGCAATCAAGACAGAGATGCTGTAGAACGTAAAGGTATGATCTTATTCATCTTGTTCAGAATCAAGAGTTTTTCAAAGTAATGTAAATGAAGACAGACGTGTAAACAAGAAAAACTGACATACAATGGATGCAGCCAGCTTACAAACCCTACTGCTCCAGCCAAGGTTGGGAAAAACTACAGAATAAGAGTGACACTAGGAGACACAACCGAGTGAAGGGAAAAGACTCAGAAAGGAGCGCATCAAAAAAACCATACCATAACCAAAAAATGTCAGCTTCATGCAGCTCTCTGCTAGACTTACCCCTCTCTCTTCCAAGAGCCTCAGTCTCGTCTCTACTTTTAGTCTGTTCTCAGCTCCCATTTCAGCACTGGTATTCTCTCCAAGGGCATCATAACGAATAGTCAAGGCAGTCTTAGCTGCCAGCATTCGAGAAATCTGGAAAACCCAAAAAGAACATTAAATGCTAAGACTTAACATAAGGCAATGATTCACTCTGGAAACCATACCCACAAACAAAAGAACAAAGTAACCATTTATTAGCAGTATTTAGTCAAAAAAAACACTTAGTACATCATTCTTTCAACATTGAAATACTGTTAATGTAATGCCTTATTTTCTTGATAAATAGAGGGAAAACATCTGAGACAGCAAGTTAGTTACACATATCCCACTCTACCCCAACCTTCAAATCAGGTTAGTTCGAGGTGATAGCTTTCTCCACAATTCAAACACATATTCATCAACCTGCACTATAAAAGCCTAAGCTCTCTAAAAGCAAGCCACAAAAGTTATTAGCTTTAGCACAACATGAGTCCGATTTTCAAGCAAGACTAAAGCCTGTAACAGCTTAATTTACTATCATGTAAAATAAAGTAGCAACATACCCCTTGAGAAAGCCAGCATTACATCGTAACTCAGCAGGAATGCATCTCTTATTACTCAGACGTGTCAAATGGACAATCCCATTTGTTTTTTTCAAACAGGAATGAATGACATCCGAAGACTTGTGGGACAGTGGCATATTCCACGTAACCATGGAGCAATACAGTAAAGCAAGCCATGGAAAGAGCCTCAGTGTGAAGCTCAAGCCATCTCATGGACAGGTATTTGTGCTCTGGAAAAAGCCAAGCTGGTAAACAATTCTGCAACTCACCTTTCCTTTGTTTTTGGTATTGGTTTGTCCCACCAGGGAAGCATGATAGATAAGGCCAAATTTAGGTGTGTCCCGTTTAGTCTTCAGTGCTCTGAAGAGTGCCTTCTCAGCACCCAGTAACTGAACTGTTGAAGCTGGATGTTTTGCCAGATTCAACAGGGAACCTAGAAGGAGGTGACACAGCAGTAGTAACTTGTCAGAGGAGCATATAGAGAAGCAGGAAGCTAGATTCTTACACTGTGCAAAAGTAGGAAGCTCAGAGCCATCTATTCCAATGAGAGCTGTTTCATGTTCATTTCCTGAAGGACAGGTAAGCCATTTCAGTCCTTCATGCTTCTACTGTCTTGCTTTGATTTCAGCAACAGGAAAAAAGGCTGACTCAATAAAACATATTGCACTGGAGTAATGCCTACTCTTGATGAAGTCTGGCAACAAGAACATGTCATCACAGAACTGCAGAGCAGGTAACTAAAATAAGGCTGCTACCTTGAGCCAGTCTGACTATGAAAGCCTAATGCCAGTTTGTCAGCATTTAACCTCAGAAGTGACTGGACTATCAGCAGAAGACTCAGTAAGTGTCTCAGAAGAGGTAGTGACTTAAGTTGCCCTCATATTACAAGAATTCAGGCCAACTGAGAACTTTGTCATCACAGACTACCACCAAGCTCATGCTGATATTCTCCGATTCCTCAAGAGCTACCTTCCCCCCTTTACCACAAGATGTTCATCAGGCCCTTGCAAAATGCTTTTCGCTGACCAGCCCCTCAGAGAAAACCTCTGATGAGGTCATGTAAGCTTTATTTACACTGATAAGTGTAACCCACCTGCATGAGCAATGAGCCTTGCTCCAACCAGTTCACCCACCATTACGGTGAGATTAGGAGCAATGGCCATCATTCTGTTTTTCAGGTAGTCATACAGCTGTGTCCGATACTCAGAGATTTCAATCACCTGGCACAGACAGAGTTTGGTTACAGGAATCACTATTAGCTGACCAATAAACATTAAGAGCAAAATATATTGAAATGAGCAAGTGCTAAGAATTCCAATGAAAGAGACTAACAAAATGCAAAATCCAGACAGCCAAGAGCCTGAGTTATAAAAAGCTTTATATAGGGCATATTCCCAGAGCAGAGCTCCATCCATAAAGTATATTGGATCTGTATTGCTTATTCCCTTATGCAACTTATTTTCTCAGCAAAGCTCCTGATAAAGGAGCTGACAACATGCCAAAGACAGCGAAGCAGAACAAAAATACTTAGTAAGGACATTTTCTTTAGGACAAAACCCTGGAACATTCAGTTTTCACATAAATCTTTGCCACCATTCTCTTGAAATGGGATGAATGCTCTTTACTTGTTCCATACAAATATACACAATTAGAATTCACATAAAAAAGCAGTGCAGTCTAGACCAAGAACAGGAACTCCTAACCCTGCCACTCCCTGGTAAAGTCACAAAGGGATCCAACTGGCACCACTGAAGTCAGAGGGAGTTCACATACAATCCAGATGAAAGCAGGATAGGGCTCCTAATTCTTTTGGGGCCTCAGTGCTCCACTTTTAACCTCAGGTTTAGCACCTAGCTTCAAAAATGACAGATCAAAAAGAGGCTATACAGTACCATTATCTCATGATTGCCCCCAAAAATAAGACTGCCACTTTTGGAAGACTTGGTGCAGACATCAACAGTCTGAGATGGCTCAGATGAGGTAGTGACTATGCACCCTCACGTCTGTACATCAGGAAAGCAACAACATAGGAATCATCACTGCCATCACAAGTGTGTTAGCAACACCCTGCGAAAACCTCTCCTTGGTAGAAGAGGCTCTGATATGGCTGAAGTGGAGTTCCCATTGCTATTCATCCATGTGTACATACCTGATCACAGAGATGGATTATGTTGTTTATATCTTCTTCTGATACTTCTGTCCCCATGGAAATCTCAGCAGCAGCCTTCACATCCTCTTCGATCTCCTCTGGTAGGATGTCAGAAACATCAGAGGAGGCAAAATTGGTTCTGTCTCCTGTGGGAGACAGATTAAAACATGTTTGTGCTGGGGCAAGATGAACTAGTAAAAAAAGCACAGAAACAGACAAAGATAAAAGGCCAAAATAACAACAGTGAGTCAAGTCTGCCATCATCCTATTCCAAACTCCCCAAATGTATGTGAATGTTCTGACTTCATGTTTATACTAGCTGAGAATGGTTGGAAATAGTAAATTTGAAACTCAAAAAAAAGCCCTTGTTTTGTAACACTGCGTACTTCACCTTTTCAGTAGCTGCTTGCTGCAAATTTTTCAATCACAAGATTACAAAGGAGGAATTCCAGGAAGCGAGCAGTCATTTACCACTAACCAAACCTATGTAATTCTTCCTACAACTGGGAGAAAAGCTCCCTTAAAACCATAAGTTTCTCTTTGCACGGCAAACTTCATTATTTAAAAATAAAATAAAATCATCAATACAAAGCAAATGCCTAAGGATGTGAGGCAACAGTCCAAAATAATACGGCAGTCATTCTTTCTGCTCTTATAATTATAGCAGTCATTGTCTCCAAGAACACCTGCAAAGAGGTACCAACTCTCTTTACATCAGTTTTTGGCAGCTAATTTCCAATCTGGTCTGCTGACTAATCGTGATTCTAAGATAAGCAGATGGTACATGAAGAACTGACAGGTGACAAGGTATTAGGTTTCTCTTAAGCTTCAAAATGGTAAACTGCATCAACATATAGATGCAAGCATACACTACTTTTCTACTCGCCCTGTTTACACTGCTGCTGAAGGCAGGATTGTATACAGGGTCATGACTACCTGGATGAGCGAGTCGCTGGTCTATAAATCAGTGCCATTAATGCACTGCACACTAACATGCAACATTCTGCAGGCTCATGCCTCCTTATTACTCACCAACTTTCCGCACACATTTACAATATGTTAGGTTATCTGTGATGATTTTGCCCAGTTCAGGGAAGTGCCAACCATACCATTCCCTACAGCGCATGATGTAGTTATTCAGTTCTTTGTCCAAGTCATCAAGAAGTGCTAAGAGAAAGAAGAATGGACTTCTTTTTTCTAAAAAGGTAATCTAAAAAATGGAAAACTCTCAAATCAACAAATGTAAATAGCATAAATGGAGGTAAACTGAAGTATTTTATCCCATAAACACTGGAATGAAACATAAGCTGCAGTACATTAGAAGTCTTTACTTTTCAGAGAACTGCATAATCTCAGGCACAATATTATAGAAATATTAGAATGCCCATGAGTGTGGCCTGAAAGTTTTGTCACTGGGACTGTCTTGGATAGACTCCTTTAACTGCTGCAAAGCACATCCCCCTGGACAGGGAGCAGCAGCCAGGTATTCTTCCTCTCAGTCAGCCAAAGTGCTACACACAAGATTGATGTAAAACTTAGCCATCTAATAAACTTTAAGGAAAAATGTTTTAATGGTAAGAAACTGATCTTGTATTCAATTACTTCATTTAAAAGATTGTATTAAGTCCTTTAGTTGCCTTTATAATATAAATATACCCAACACAAATCCAACAGGCTCACCATTTACCAGATATGACCAATAACCGGATTTACAACATAAGAGTAACACCCACAGCATATATTGCTAAAGAGCCCTGAGGCTAAAATATTTCCCACTAACGCAACACCAACATTACCATCTGTTGTCTCAGTGGTAGTGACGAAGGAACTGAATTAAATCATTAATTTCAGCTTAGCTATATTTCATCATTGACAACAGTCTGGGAATTAATATTCCAAACAGGATTCCTCACCACTGCTTCACAGCAAGCATGCCGATTATTACGTGGATGTCTTCAAGGAAAAATGAGGAATGGGCTTTCCTAGCTGTGTTTATAATTTCAGTCCATTTTCCGTTAAGAAAGCAAGGAGATGGAATGCAACATTACAGACTGCAGCAGGTTTTACACACCTAACGTAAGAGTCTATTTCTACATTGCCCTCTATGCAAGACAGCACCAAAATGAAGGGTCAGAAAATCTTGTCCTGTGGGGCCCATTCTCCCAACACTACTCAGAAGGGAGGCACATTGGGCAGTGACGTCCTCAGACAACTGAACTAATACTGCCTGTATTTCAGCTGATCTCTATGCTAAGAAAAAACAGGTGCCAGTTTACTGTATCACCCTAAAAACGTTCCTGCTTGTGGAAAACCCTGTTAAGAAAACACACCTTATGCTAGGCTGAATATCACTGCCCAATTTACTGAAAGATGCTAGGAGGAAATTGACAGCAATACTTTTCTGTAACCAAAGTAAAAAAGTCAGCTATCCTAAGCCAAATCCATTAATAATTTAAGCTCTAGATATACTTACAAATTGCCTGGATAATCATGGTATCTACTTTGTCTGGGCTGAATTTCAACTTGTATCGGGAAAGGCTGAGGAGACAGAAATACAGTTTCATCAGCATCCTGACATCCCACTGCAGGGTATGTCCCATCTGTTCCTATTTTACATGAATATAGCTGTCCATACATTCATTCATACCAGCTCAGTTTTATGCCACAGACTGCTCTCAGCTGTGGCCTCAACCCACGATGACAGAAGTTTCACAACAGCTCTGACATGTACATGCACATACCCTGTGACCAGGGTGAAAGGAAAAGTTAAGGTTATCTGTACCACATGCAGCAGACTGAACATAAGTGCCGTGGCAGGAAATTGGCTGTTGGTTTCGTTCTGCATGGTTCCCCACAAAAAGTACTTGTCAATAGTCCTTCCAGTTCTGCAGTGGCTGGAGGCAATCCACAAAACTGTACCTACCCAGCAGCAAGTATCAGCAACACTAATGTGAAGAAACAGAAGAAACCTCCTGGAACAAATTCTCACTGTCTGAGAAAGCCCATTACCATCTGGCTTTAATGTATGTTTAAAATTTCTCAGTATGCTACAGTAAAAAGACACTATGAAGATGCAAGTCCACACTGATCGAGTCCTTTTTCAATATTAATGACTATTTTCTAAGCAAACACACATTTTTTTAAAAAATAGCTACAGCAAAGCAGTTCTCTAACTTTCCAGTGACTCCTGGACAGGACAAGCTCATGTCAGAATATGGATTAAAAGTTACTCATGAATGAATGCTTGATGCCAGCAATGTTGTATTTAACTACTGCTTCACTAAACCTAAAAGGTAGTGATAGCAAGGTGGGAAGTCACCTCTGCCTTTAACATTTACATTATGTATTACATGGGTATTTATCCTGGCATAAAGCAGCAAATCATGGTCTCCACCTTGTCTCTCAGTGGCAATGGAGTTTTAAATGACCCATTTGACTGCTACAGAGACATTTCAAACCAAATCCTAAAGTATGTAACATGCAAAGGTAAGCTATCAACTTTGGGTGAAGATTAAGCCTCTCTAAAGGGTGGGTGCAAACTGCAAATCCCTTCCTTTTTAAAACAAGATTTCAGATACAAATGTGTCTTGACTTAAGAGAGTATGAGGCCATGTCATGGACTCCGAGACACATCAAGCAACACGGCATAGCCAAGCACACAGGAGTGGGGCAAACATGGGATGAAACAGAGCTGTTCCAGGAACTCACCTGTGCGCCAGACCCAGACACATAGCTGCCATCTCTCGAGAAGGGAGGCCTGTAATAAGCCCTTCAATCTGTGAGCGAATTCCTCTCATCAGCTCTGTAACCATCGGGCTGTGTATACAACTCAAATTCAGTTTGTCCTGCAGGATGGAAATTAATAGTCCAAAGTTGAGGACAACAGTGACATTCCTGTAAAGCCCTTCTTCCAGTAGAGAAGCCCTTCTTATGTCATTACACCTGGTTTTCGCACTGCAATCTTGTGATCACACAAGTTTCAGTCATCTTTGATGCTCCAGGTAGCAACACCCCCAGTTCCCCACACAGTAACAATTCCAGTTTGAAAAGGAGATTTATAATTAATGCTCTGTCTGCTATGTAGACACTGGAACCAAAGATTCAAGATTCTGCCACTTACTAGAAATGGTTTGGCCACAGAAAAAGAATTCAGAGGTAGAGGGCTAGGGGCTTTGGGTCTTTTTCAGAGAACAAACCTCAATAATTAGTTCAGAGTCCTTGGTATTATTCACTTTAATACTAAATCCTCCTCATTTCACAGCCTACACCAGTCTCCTAAGACAGGACGAGGAGGTGGTCAGAATATACCCCACAAGAACAGGGAGTAATCAGATACGAGATGGGGACCTGGTGGTTGTGATGGTATCTGACACCTAGAAGATACTGAAGAAAGCAGTCCACCTCTACTGTACTTCTTTCCTCTGCTAGGTAAGGACTGAAGGATGTGCACAACTGCTTGTAGACCGAGGAAGGCAGAACGAGGTATGCTCCCCAAAAGACAGTAAGTTATCACCCCCCTACTACTACATCTGTTAGTGATGAGTAAGTGTGTCTGCCTGGCTGGTTTTCTGTTTGCTGTCCCCCCTGCCCCTTTTTCTGGATGGGATCATTAGGAAAATCAGTTTTTAAATAATTTTTAATACTTTTAACCAATATTAAGAGAGAAATCAAGCAAACCTGAACACCTCAGTGCACTTTTATCATATCATTCACTTGTATACTCAAGACAACATCTTCCCAGCATATATGCAGTATACATTTGATCATAAGGATTAGGTATTTTCCACACTGCAAACACAGCATTGGCAGCATAATTCATCGCTAATAATTGCAAAATATCGGGAACCTGACTCTAATATTTCAGCAGCATGATACAAAGGAAGAATGGCAAAATCAGTTGTCACCTTTATGACACCTCCAAGTTTAGCATCTGCTACAGCCAACTGTTCATGGGCATCTTTTGCCACTATCTTCTTCAGCATTTTCTTTAAGTTCTTGCTGAGCTTGCCTTCTACAAGAGCTGTGGATGCTGTATAAAACAAAAACACCAGAGATACAGTTTCTTTCCCCTCCTAAAACCTGTAAAAATAGTACTCCTAACTTGTTATTTTTATTTTAACTGCCCACAGTAGCTCTAGTCTGAGCTGCCATACTACTTTGCCATGCAGTGGCCAAAATTGAAATAGAAGAAAATTATATACTTGCTCCTTTAGAGGCCTAAATCAAAAACCCTTCTCCCAATTGCCTCTCCTTTCTCCATGTGGTTTCAGTTCTATTTCTGTCAATTTTGTTTAAGGATCTCTACAAAGAGTATGCCATATGCTCTGGATGTATGTTTAACATTTCTGAAGGCAAGGCTATATGGGAACATTTTGTGTATTATTTAATTAACCAAACATTTTCCAGGTCTCCTAGTCAGCAACCATGATATCCTAAATTGAGTAATAATGCTTATCTTCATACTCTGATGATAATGTACTATCTAAAGCCCAACAAAGAATGATGCTAAACACACTGACTGGGCAGTCAGACACGGACCCTTTTAGTATAACATGTAGATTGACAAATTTTAAAAGGACATTCTTCATTCTCAAGTATTAATAGATCTGTAAAAGCTTTACAATCCCACACAATTTATTTCAAGCAAGCACTTATACAACTCTCTTTGCAGGTCAGCTCTGTGCTCCACAGAACTTCTGTGATTGATGCAACATTTTCATCACAGTAAATAGAGCAAAGCCAGTGGCTGATTTGCAGAACATTAATGAAATGTAAGGGTAAAATCTAAGTCCTCTCAACCTTTCTACAAGAGATGTTTCCACCTCTCAAGCAGGCCAATAGCTCCTAATGCACTTAGAACAATCACGTACATAGTCTTCCCTTCCAAATAAATGTGACATAGGTAGTCTGAATAATCTCTTCCATTTCACAGATTAGTAAGCCTGAAGCAAAGTAGTAGAAGTTTTTCGCAGGAGGGGGTGGTTGTTCTATTCTGTGAGGTGGTGGGTTTTGTTTGTTTGAGGTTTTTTTATTTTAAATCAGCCTAACTATATATGATCTGAATCCAAACCTATGCAAAAGCAACATAATCAAAAAAATATGCCAGGAAGAGGAATATACAGCAGCTTGAGTCTCAGTTATTTCACTTGCATTTCATGTATGACAGCAGTGTCTCCATTCTTCTTTCCTTAGCTTCCTTTATAAGCTATCCCTACCACATCAGAATATGAAGATCCCTTCTTTAGTTGTAAATGTGACCTGGAACATGCAACTACTGATGTCATATGGCACATTCAGCAGTAATAGTCACACCATTTCTGAATGATTAGCTAGAACTTCTATAATTTCTGTTCAAACTAGTCCACAGCATCCAATATTTAAGTGTTGAATTAATAAAAATTATTAAATATAAGGCTTTCTGTTTTGTTTAAACTCCTGTATTTCTTTTAAGTGGAATACAGGTGGTTTTTTAGGCTGCAAAAACACAGACATAATATGCGTCCATAAAACAAGGGCAGTTGTGATAATATATGTACTCTGATATCTGTCTGTTGTCTCAGTGGTAGTGACGAAATGTTGACTCAAATCAGTTATATTCAGCTTCAGCAAGAATCCATCATTGACAACAGGCTACACATACAAGTCAGAATCTTCTACATGGTGCTCACTAGTGAGCTGCTTGGAAAATAAGCATGGTAGGATAAAATTACACTTCATTACATCTCTGCTGCACTATAGACTGGATGGATGACCTCATAAAACAACAAAAACAGTTTACTTTGTCCCTGTTCTGTTTCTTCACTTAGTTTTTAAATCACAAATTTTTCAGAATTAAGTAATGAGCAAACTAGTTCTTGACAGGGTTATTTGGGGGTTTTTGTAAGAATGGTGTTAACTCACTTACCAGCAAGTGCTTCTGTTGTGTCCTGAAATTTTTCAAAGTGTTTCAGCTTTACTCTACAGAAGAAAAATACAAGTGTATGAATGAATGTACATAAGCCAGATGCTAGAACCATTTTACTTTTTTCTGCCTCTGCTATTATAGTTCCCCTCTCCTCCCTAAGACTGCAAGAGAGCAGAGATCAATACCCAGACCATCAAAAAGAAGGATGAGCACTAAACTTGATTAAGTTTGAGCCTGATGTGACTTTTCAGCTGGGTCCCACAAACTTCATTTAAAAAAAAAAAAGAATGTTTGATTTAGTATTTCTAGGACCAACATTATCAGAAAAAACTAAGCCCCCTTTTTATTTTGTAGTTCATATTTAAAGACAGTCATCTTCCATTTAAATTTCAACACTGCACCCTGATTAACCAGGTGTCACTCCTGACTGACTGATGATAGCATCTTTCCACTCATCTTCAAAAGGGAACTTTCTGCCTCTGTGGAATGCATAGCCTGCACAGCTCAGATTTAACATGCTTTTCAGCCAAATGCATCTTCAAAGACTTTAAAACTTGAACTGATTCATTGTCCATGAAACTTCAAGTCCTTCCTTGTAATAGATGTTAGAATACAAGTTCTGAGCTGAGCTTAAAACAAACAAGAGAAAATTCTTCCATGCCCTAACTGCTGACCAGAGCCAAAAATCACAGGGACAGTGTTTAACCACACTGTGTCAGATCCTTAGACCCAGATTCTCTCTCCCCCTCACAAAGTCTGTGGTGTTGATATCCAGAGTTACAGTTAAGAAGCTATCTCAATCCAGTAAATTCCTTGTCAGGGACAGGCATTTGACTAATCCAGTTGTGATTAACCACTGCTCTTTGTGAGTCAAGCATCTGCAAAGGAAGCAAGGTCACAGATAAAGCTGAATGCTTGAGTTACGCATTCACAGAGCCCAACAGAAGCTCCAGGCTTATACTGATGCCTTTTCAGAAAGGCAGGAGAGATAGGAATTACTTTGATCAGAGTAGAGATCCATTAAGAGCCACATCCTGTCTAGCAAGTGGGCAAAATGATGTTTCCAAGACAACATTAACAACACTACAAGCAGGCAGATGTGGGATATTCAGGCCTCTCCTCTAAATACTGTTACAGAGCAGGATAAATCCAAATCACAAGGCATAGCTTGTTCAGAGGTATCCATTATAACCAAAGCTGGTTAGAAATCTTCCAATAAAAACACCCTAGACAGACTTGGAAAGAATCCACCGTTGTCCCAGCTTTAGGGCAATTTGCTAGAAAGGCCAGCTAGGTCAGTGGACACTGCAATCCTTGTGGAGCTACACAGTGATGCCAACATTCACTGATGGCATGGGCAGCAACACTCATTCTCAACTGATAGCAATTCAGATACTATTAGTTTCAGCTGGATCAAACTTTTTTTGCTTCAGTGACACGTGGTAATGACTTCTGCAGCTTAATTACACTGCAAGAAATAAAGTAATTTCTTTCACTTTGATATTCCAGTTTAAGTTTATCTGGATATCTAACTTCACATTATAATTGTTTACAGCTTTTAGGTTTTACAATACTGAAAAATAAAAGCCAATACTTCCTTCTGAACCTCAGATGTGCATAACTAGAGGCAGTCATGTCCTTCCAAAAGCCAGGCTGCTATCCCCACATAAAGCTGCTTACATTTTGTTTGCTTTTTCAGGAGTTTCAAACTCTTTCCATAAACTGTCAACTTCTTGGAGCTTTTTCTCATTCAGAACCTGTAGAAAGGAAAAAAAAAAAAACCAACAAAACACAAAACACCACCACACACACAAAAATTTAAAAAAATAAAATAAAAAAAAGCACACAACTATATTTAAAGCACTTATGAACATTCAACCCTGCATTCACCCAGAGAAGACCTGAAGCAGATTTACAGTGTATCCAACCACTGGAAATTAATACTGATTGAGTCAACAAACTTAATTTTGGTGATCTCCAGTGTCATCATTCTCTCTCAGCAGCTTTATCGTACTAATACACACATACTAGTACAGTGTTTTTACTTTCAACTGTATTGCAGAAGTTGCTCAGTAATAGCTGGGTCCTTCTGAACCTGCACATTAAAGCAAAACCCTCTCCTTGTTTATCAAAACTGGGCTCGCTCCACCTCCCCTAGAGGACTCATTCACAACCCCGGTGACCCAAAACCAAACCTGCCACTACTTTGGGAAAATACAAACACGTCTGGGATGCCTAAAAGGAAGGAGTGATCCCACAAGTTATTTTCATCAATCTGAGCTAGCCCAAAGAAAGAGAACATCTCTGTAAAGAAGACTTTTCACCACAGCTTGGTAATCAACTGAGCCAAGAATTACCTAAGAGGCAGCAATGGCTTAATCCAATCTCTGTACAAAGGGGATCCCCCATAGTTTTTAAAAGAGCACAAGATTAACAATTACACCCCTAGAGCCTACACATCTTTCACAAAACAGCGTGTACTGCAAATTCCTAGAAAAGTGCTCAGGGGAACAGTACAGTCAGGATCTTTAAAACATTACATTCTTTACACCTCACTCAAAAATCTTCTGTTGCAACGCAACTGCAATTTGACTTGGTGCAGTGCAGAAATCATTCTTGCATTATGAGATTTTTCTCCCTTCCACATTTTTAAGCCCCTGTCCAAAGAGGTTGTCTTTTTTAAACTCAATTAGTAGCTGAGCAAATAAACGTAGTAAGTAACTCATTCCCCACAGAACTGAGGCACAGAAAAACCTCAGGGTAACTCTTCCTTTCCTCAACTTGCTGATTTTTTCCTCCAATTCTTTCATCTTTCTGACCCTGAGGCCTACAGAATTTTCAACTTCTGTAAACAGACATGGCTGCATAGAGAAAAATAAAGACATAGAAGCTCCTAAATCAAGATTTCTAGTATACAGAAATTGCATGCCTATGGATATTTTGTATCCTGCAAGATAGTAAGACTCATTGGAAACAGTCTTCCAAGATCTACAACATGGCTTTGCCCCATTTGCCCTTACTATTTAGACTGTTTGCTCCTCTAATGGAAGCAGCACCTACAAGGGAATACCCGAGAGCTACACAGCTTGCAGAGGACAACAACAGTTCTTCATCCCCAAAGCATAAAGGCAAAGCACAGTTATGCTGGAAACCAGGTCTAATGGAAGGTGTCCCTGCCCATGGCAGGGGGGTTGGAACTAGATGATCTTTAAGGTCCCTTCCAGTCCAAATCATTCTATGATTCTGTGACATCTGTGGGCACTGCTGAAAAGGGAAGTGGGTGGCTGTGACTGCCTCCCAAAATTCAGAAGCACAAATTCTGTCCAACCCTCAATTAAAGAGATTGCTTTAAAAAGAAAAAAGCTAAACTCTGCAGAGAATATTTCGGTACAGAACAAACGTACAAGTGTAACAGTGACACAGGTTTGCAGCTGAACAGCTATTGAGTCTAGGAAAGGAAAGCTATGTGATTCGAGAGCCTTGCCCAGCAGATGTGCACTGTGGCTGGGGCTTGCTGTATCTGTCCTTGGCAGCTGCAAACAGAATCAGCATGGAAAACCAAAGCTTGTCTCAAAACGTGTATTTTAATAAAATACTACTTCTGCTCAGTTCTAGCAGACAGCTTTCACCTCTCTCCCAGTCCAGCCCAGGCACCATTTGCAGTCTGCTGTCTTTCCCACGGAGTAGGTGTTTAGCAGCCTGCCTTTGAACACCGCTCCTTGACGCCTGGTGCCCTCTAGCCGCTTTGTACAAACATCACAGCCAGACCCCCATGCTCCAGCTGGTGACACCTGCAGTGGAGCCCTGCAGCACTTCTGCAGAAAGACTTCCTCATTTCTCTTTATGCCCCTCCTCCTACCTTTTGTTTATGCCTACCTGTTTTTAGAATTTAAAATATGGGTTATTTTCAGCCCCTCCTGGCTCCACTTAAAGCCTTGGCTGACTGCACAAGAGGTTTGAGCCTACTCAAGAGGTAACTTTTTTCTTTTTGGTAACTTGGAAGATGCAGGATACCAGCCAGTGTGAACACTGAGTGAGCAAAACATTCGGGGAGGCTACTGTATGTATGTGTTAGTTCCCCAGGTATAAATGTTGGAGGGGTGTGCCACAGCACAGAAACTATCTGCTTTTAGAAGTATTTCTGTCTTGTCCCTGAGGCTTATGTCTCAAAATCCTCCATGCCTGATCACATCTTGAAACATTCCTGGCCCAAATTGCACAGCTGCACCCCAGTGAGGAGGAAAGGTTTCTGGGCAGGCGAAGTAAACATCGGGTCTGTAGAGCCCCAAGGGTGTAGTTCTGCAGCAAGCTAGCGCACGAGAAGTCAGCACCTTGCTCTCTTTACAGCTGCACTTGTGTTCACAGAAGCTAACACATACAAAAAAAGGCTAAGCTGGGGGGGGGGGGGGAAATTACAAGTGTTACAATCAAACTCTATGGGCAAGCCAGTAGAACTGTACAGGCATAAAGGCTCAAGCAAGGAGAAGAGGCCAGAGGGGAGGACGGTAGCAGCTCTAGTTTGGAATTGTTCAAAGCACCACGGAACTGCAGCCTTTGAAGAACCTCGCTAGGAGCCTGCAGGGCCCCGCGAAGCGGCCTGCTCGCCCTCCGCTGAGCGAGGGGAGGGCGAGGGAAGGCAGAGCGCAGGCTGTACCTGCGGGCACCCCCGCCCGTGCGCTCGGCCAGCCGGCGAGGGCCGCGTTCGGCAGCGCACTCGGGCCCAGGCACCCCGCACCCCCGTTCGAGGACGCGCTGCCCGTCTCCCACGAGCCTCTTCCCACAGCCACAAGGCCCTGCTGAAACATCGGCCGGGAGAGCGCTGCCAGGGAGGGAAAGACGCCAACACGCCCAGACCCGGCTACCTCCAGAGACTCGGAAGGGCACTTGCCACGGGCGCACGCCTTCCCACCAAACCTACCCCCGCAGGTGGGGGGAAACGAGCGCCGTGGGCGACGCTTGGCAGGACCACCGAGGAAGCCCCCCGTCCTCCCCGCCGAGCGCCTTCGCACTCCCACCGCAGCCCCCGCCCCGCGCCTCTGGCCCGCGGCCTCCCTTGAACAACGCGGCCTCCCTCGAACAACACGGCCTCTCCCCCCCTCCCCCCCC
>JANZLQ010000001.1:23346758-23364837 GCA_026212715.1 Elanus axillaris | reverse complement strand
CCGGGAGGGGCGGGGGTGTGTGTGGGGAATGTTGCCCGCGGAGCTTGTGTGTGTGTGTGCGCGCCAACCTCCGACCTCGGCCAAACTCTCCCCCCCCCCCCGCGCCCAATTTTAATGTCCCTTTCCCCTCCGCTGAGGGTATTCGGCGAGGAAGACGGGGGCGGGCTCCAGGCGGGCCGTACTCGGGGGCCGGGGGCGGTGTCCGGCCGGAGCGGGGGCGGCTCCGCGGGGCCCCGGGCCAGGATCGCTGCCAGGGCAGCCCCGGCCCTGGAAACCCGGGAGCGCAGCGAGGGACGAGCCGTGTTGCACAGCAGTTGTTTCCTTTCGTTTTCCGTTTCCCAGGTGCGTGGTAGGATGCTCTTCCCCCGAAGCGGGCTTCGTGCGGGTTAGGCTAGACCTGCCAGCTCCTCGTTTGTCCTAGGAATGCAAAAGGAGGGGGACGAAACCCCCAGACTTCCTTAGCTGAGCGTTGCTTGCCTGTATTAAACACCCCATCCTTCTTCAAGACTCTCTCCTGCCTTCAGTCCGTGTACATCGTTACGTTCCTGACAATTCTGACTCCTCAACCAGGGGCTTAAATAGTTTCTTGTACCACAAGTTCCTGGCTCGCATGGCGTGGCACGTATACAGTCCTTTGCTTACAGCTATTGCTTTAGGCTATGTGACCTGCTGGTGGAAAGTTAAAACAGCATTCCGGTTTTAATTTTGTGTTCTGTTTTGCTTTATTTTTTATATTGCCTTCATATGGCAGTGTTTTCTAACTTTGCCATGATGATTCGAGTTTGGAAAAATCAGTCTCAGCATCTACAAATGTTTCTTGCAGTGCTGTGAAGTCAACAACGGTACTAGTGCCAGGCAGAAAATTAAAAGTATCCAGAGACAAAGCTGAGCTTAGTATATGTATTGTGTCTGCTTTGAGGAATAACCTTGATACGTTATGACCCATGAATAGAAACCGTTGCTGAATGTGCTGGTGATCTTCCTCTCTGCCCCTGACTTTAAAGCACAATGCAACTCTGCTGGTGAGGATGGTGCTGCTGCCTATCTCTGACTGTGAGAGTGCAGCTGGGGGCACAGCTATTGCTGGTGCCCATTAGCACATGTTTCCAGTGTAGTAAAATATGTGAAAGTGGCTGCATTAAAAAAAAAAAGGCAATTTCTGAACTAGATTTTGTAGACTGATATTCACGTGACCTGCTCTGTAGCTCTCTGCATTTGTGAACTGAGGCATGTTTTAACACATAGCGGCTTTCATTAGGTAATTCCTTCTCCAGGCAAGTTCTGCTAAAACACATACGTGTTTGTTCTTTGGGGCTGCTTGAAGTATGTAAAATTTGTATATGATAACCTTTTTTGGATATGATTCTTAAAAGCCTTTGAATAAGGATCCTGTTTTGTTTTTTAATAGATAAAGCAAATCTAATATCTTATCATTCACTTCTGGGGGATCGTGCAACAAGAGCTAAACAGATGAATAAGTAACAGTATAACATATGGTAACGCAGCACTGTAAATCTCATTCCTCTGTTTATCAATCCTACAGGAATAATTGGATTACCCCAAATTGTGGATTGCTTACAGCGTCTTTCCTTTTGGCCCTGGAATTAAGAGAACATATTTTGTCACCAGTTATGATAATTTTGGCTTGTGTTTTTAGTATAAATAAAGATGCATACTTGATTTAGTTACTTTATTTCTGATAGGAAGTTAACTTTTATGATAAGTAAAAATACTTGCAAGAAGGGCACACTTCAAAAAAACACATGGCTGCTTGGTGGGATCAAAGCAGAAACAAACAGAATTGTGTTTGCCCTCTGCAAGGGACTCGGACTGGTTTTGCTTTAATTGAACTAGATGCTGGCATTTTTACCTGTTGATGTACAGCTAATAAAAATGTTATCAACTGTAAGTGGTTTTCCACTCCTGTAACAAATGTAAGAGTTTATTTGCTGTGTTAGGAAGTGTGTTGTAGTCCAGTTCCTCTAGTAGTTTTGGTTTGTGTTTTTTTTTCTTTAAAGATTATCTAAAGCATGCTGAAGTATAGGGTGGTGGCTTTTAGGCTTGGACATTGAAGCATGAGCACTTCAGAGAACTGGAGGAGGGAACTTGCAATATACTGCCTTACAGTGTTTGTTTTGTGGTTTCATTAGTTGCAATAGCAATACCAGTGTGATTCATCCAAGAAACTTAAGGTGCTTTTTACGGTCATGAATTTAGTGTTGATATATAAAAGTAACACAGTACTAGGAGCCTCATTTTGTGCTGTTTAGGAAAACTGTGGAATGAAGCCTTTAAAACTTTAGGCATCTAATGAAAAGTTGCAACTTGGGAGTGGTGTTGTATTCCTGTTCTGTTTGTGTGGTAGTTTTTTTTTTAATGTACTGTTTCATGAGATACTCTAAACACCAGTTCTTTTCATAGTGTAAGTAAAAGTCTGGAGGCTTGCCTGCAGATTGCTGATCCAGGATTTTTTTAGTGAATGCCTGTAGTTTAGTAACTTTGCAATCTCCTTGCTTTCTTTGTTCTTAAGTGTTTTTATGTTGGCTTTACCATTTGGCATTGAATAGCAGTATAGTTCACTGACAAAGTGCAGGGAGCTGTTTCAGACTTGCTGGGTCTTGTTGTGTTGTGATTTCAAATATTTTGCTTGTTTTTAAAGCTTCAATTATTGGCATTGTCAACATTGATTTGACCTTATTTTTCTTTTCCTGAAATTACAGCTGTTTTCTTTTGTGGGTGAGAGGTTGCTGGGGCTTTAAATGACTGCCTTTATGGTATGATGTTTCAAGATTGATTCCCTCTGCTTTTTCTACTGTTTGCTGCTTCCCCATTTGTTTTTATTGCTAGAGCCCTCTTTCCCTGAGGGTAGGAATCAAACATCTTGTGAATCATTGCTTTCCACTTACATTGGCCAGAAGCACTGTCATAGTAGCAATGATGATTTGTCATACCTTGTACAGGATGATTTGTTTTGGAAAGTGAAGTAGGTAGATCTGTTACAATGCACAGAACTGTAAACTACTACAAATGTCTCCACTACTGGGATAACATGCTTCTGTGCAATTTGGTTCTTATGCAAAGTAAACTAAGACAGTGACTGACCTGAAATGTCATGTAAAGGGACAGGATGTTCTTACAAATTCTTTCAGTGATAGCAAAACAGAAGATAGTTTTGAAGTTACAGGCTTCAGATCTGTAGAGATCTGAATCTCTTTCTGATTCCTAGAGGTTAGTAATCCTGCATACAGACAATAAAAATGCTTTTTGCACAACTTATAAGAACAAGTTGCAGGTTCTTGTTTTTCTTTCTCTTTTTCAGTCAGGAGTGGAAACCAGTGTATTTTTATTCCTGCAAATAGTCCCATGAGGTTAGAGTTCAGATACGTTAGAAAGGGAAACCTTTGGTGGGGAGCACAGATGCTGTGACTATTACCAGTGAAGACTCCTTTCAGACTTCAGAAGTGACTTGCTTGGAGATCTGAGGGTAAGAGTCTAGTTTCTTGAAAGCTTGGGGTCAGTTTTTGGGTTTGAGCTTGAAGGGTGATGAATCAGAACTGCCAGTCCAGGTTGTGCCCAAGTGGGTATTTAAAAAAACAAAAAAGTATTCAAACCAGGTGGAGTTTCTGGCTCATATGTTTTTGTCATCACAGAAATTGAATGGATCTGGCCTGAGGTAGTGAGTCAAACTGATACGAAGAGCACTTCCTCTGTCTTTCTTCCAGAGACTGGTGCAGATAGGGAAAGTGTTTGCAGACTTCTCCCCCATTCTTTCCTGAACTTTTAACATTCAAAGAAGTTGTGCATGTTTAACCTCTTCAAGGGGGGGGGGGTAGCTTGAAAAGGCTTGTCTACTATTTTAATCTAGAGATAGAGACCTTATCTGGATAGACTTAATACAGAGGGTTAGTATGTGTTTTTGGTGCTTGATCCTAAAGTTTAAGTCCAACCATACAAAGGATATTTCTGTATATGCAGCGAAAAGTCACTTTAGGGCTGGGAAAATACATGTGGTATGCTCCTGTACATATTTTGTTTATTTTGTCTACTGTGTTAAGCAATAAAATGTAAAAGGAAGATTGAAACATGATCAACAGGGTATCCTTGTTTCTGACTACTTGGGAAGAAATCTTCATTGAGCACCATCTGGACCTGAGGCAGTGTCTGCGTCAGGTCCCTTTGTGCTGCAGTGGAACATAACTAAAGGCCTGATCCAGAATATGTAATGACAGGCAAGGGATGGGGTTAATAGTACCTGATCTGTAACTTGTCTTATCAGTAGCTAACATGAAAACTTTGATGTCGTTTGTTCATGTCTTACTGAACATAACACTTAAAGCCTTTTGATGAGCTTTAGGGCTCAAGTTGTTGAATCAAACTTGTCTGTACAATTAATTCTTATCCTGGAAAGATATGAAAACACTATAGTTCTTAGACTGCAACTTTTAAGAACATTTAAGAACTGTGGTCTTAAAACAAACATGCTAGAAGGAAGTTAACTTGATGTTGGTTTATTGTCATAGAAAAGGTGGCTCACCATCATTTTAAAAGTAGTGACTACTGTTGATGCAATAGACTGAAAAATGTTTGCATGGTTCACTCTCTTTACATTGATAGGGTGTCACAAGTGCTTTCTGTTTACTCTCCTCTTGATGTTCTTTTTTGTCACATATCTAAACCTCTTGGTACGCTTATGCTATTTCTTTTTTGCAGTCTGTTGCTTGACTAGGAGTTAGTGGTATAAAATCATAGTTCTTATTTTTGCATCTGTCATCTATTTCTGAATGATTCTTCTCATCTCTTATGTTCTTCACAGTGTTTCTCTTCCGCTGTTAATTAAACCTTTTGCAGGCAGACAGCCTTTCATAATACTATGTTGCTGCGATTTTCACACACAGAAAGGAAGAAATAAGGTGCCTTGGATAGCCTGATTTCATGTAATAAGGAGGATGACAGCTATCATACTGCCCAGTGAAAATAATGGAGGTGTTGAACTGATCAGATTTTTTTAATGTTTTTCTTGCAGGAAGCAAAACCTTCAGCGGAGGACTTAGGAGATAAGAAAGAAGGGGAGTACATTAAACTCAAAGTCATTGGGCAGGTGAGTTTTTACTTGTTGATGTTTAGTGGAGGTGTGAAGTTTTGTATTGTAGAAATGAACAAATTATTTCAGTTCTTCAGTGTGGATACTTCCCTGCCATAAACTACTTACCATAAACTACTTACCAATTGCCAGTAATGTATGTTAGTATTCTCTCTGGTGTGGTGTTTGTTTGTTTGTTTTTTAAGCTTGATTAATTTATCCTTATGACTCAGGATTTGGTCAGTGTGATCCCTATCTTACAACTGGGGGACCCGATGCATTGAGAGCTTAATTTATTCAACAATATGAATGAAATATGTGGCAAAATAGATAAATTCAGGTCTTCAGAATTCATGTAGTATGCTAAGCATGAGGTTAGCTTTCTTGACAGGGATAGGAAGAGGATTCTGTTGATTGGCATGTTGGTGGATGTGAATGGTGGATTATAAGTCTGAATTCAAGTTGTGCTGGAATGTGAATGTTGAGATCCTTCTTCAACAGAAATCCCTCTGTGCAAAGAACCCCTAGCTCCTATGACTTAACTCAGTATTGTTGGAGTATCAGTGCCATTGCTGTGCTGTTGACTGGAGATGGATGACTTAAAGTAGGGCTAGCACAAACTAGGTTACCTCTGCTGGTTTAATTGGTGATGATAACACATTCAAAAGCTAAATGTGACCCACATGCTTTTTTGCACAGAACCTCTTGGGGTCTTTTTATCTGTAGCCATTTTGACAGTTGTAGTTACTTGTATCTTATGGCTGGTAGGAAGGACTATAGAATAATGACACCTAAGATTTCTTCTTAGGTTTGTGTTGTGTTGCCAAGTCTGCTTGTATCCTAACTTGTAGATAATTACTTAAATTGAACGAGGTTTCATATATATTTTGAAGTGCAAGCTTTAACTTGTCTGTTGGAATCTTAGAGCAGAAGTCCTGTGCATATGTATGTTTGTATTTCCCGAGTACATCAGCTGGGTAAAGATGGAAGCACAGACTGAACCATGGATGGGTTTTAGTACTTTTAAATATAAAACCTCAGTTGTGAGCCTAAGGCTATACTATGCGATCTGTTTTAAAATAGCACTTCCTGTGGAAGTGTATGATGAATTCAGTGACTGATAAATCATCCTGGATGTTAATGTTATGATGCACCAAGGTATGCACAGTTACAGTTAAACTTCATTCCATGTTAGTTTTATGTAAGTTTTTCTGAATGAAAGTCTTAAAATTAGCATAGATAAAGTAAACAGTTACTACAAAGAGTAACTTTTTTCTTTTCTGTTCTTAGGACAGCAGTGAAATTCACTTCAAGGTGAAAATGACAACACACCTCAAGAAACTCAAAGAATCATACTGTCAAAGACAGGTTTGTGAAACAATGATGCATTCTTCTTTAAAAGGAAAATAAAAAAGCCAAGCTCTTTAGCCTTACTTTTCTCACTGTTCTTTCAAATACTTTTATTTGTTGAGACAATCAAGTTTCTGGCTAGTTACCAGCAGGACATGTGTCTGACAGTACAAATATAATAGATTTCCTGATTTGTTTTGACAAGTAAAGGCATTTCTGTTTAAGACAGTTGTGAATTTTGTAGTAGGTTAAAATTACTGTTTGAAAATACATGGTGGCTGCTCAGAAGATATAGAAGTTACTTTTTAAAATGACTAGGCATGCATTAGTTACTGGAAAATCTCTTGTCTCCAAGCAGAGTTCTCTTAAAGTTGTAGAATACTGCAGCTTATGATGAGAGCAGCCTTAGGCATTCTTACAGCCATTACTGTGGTAATTGATTAACACTAGCTGTTATGCCCTCAGTTCAAGAAATTTGCAACATTAGTTGTGGATGTAGGTAATTAGTAACTACTGTTGCAGAACAAAAATTTATCTTCACTTCCAGATTCTGTGGCAGGTATTGTGGATTCACTGCTGCGATTTCCAGAAGCCCTGGCCTAGTTTGTCCCCAGCTTTGGGCATAGATCCTTTGTGTGGCCTTTTATTGAGTAACTGTGTTGGAGTTTGCATCAGGATATATAATCATAAGAAATAATACTTTGGGTTTTTTCTTAATACATTGAGACAAGTTGAACTTGTCAATTAATGTTCTTTTGTAGGATGTGTTCTTTTTTTGCTATCCCTCTGGGGTAGGAGGAAAGAAAAGATCAAACACCAGATAATGTTTGTAGCCAAATCCAAATGATTTAAATTGTGATTAATTTGAAAAACTTGAAATTTTAAAATAAGATCTTTGAAATAATTCCATGCAGCAGTCTTACTGACTGATGAAAATGTATGTGTGGAATTCTTTTTTTAAGAAAGAAGTAATTGAGTGAACACAGCCATATCTATCTCCTGGGCTGAATTCTGGGAAGTCTGTTATTTCCTTCATCAGCAGTCAATATGGTTTTTGGTGTCAGGTAGCCTTTCTCTGATAAAGGGACCACGAGCATTTGTTCCAAGTTGGCCAGAGGGATTGCTGGAACAGTGTGAAAAGCTGTTATTTCCTGTGAATTTTTCTGCCTAGTTATTTGCAAACAATATTTCTGAGATCTAATGATGCACAAAATGGGTCATATTTATTTCACTTGAGTTTGTTTTGCTCATATCTTGAAAGAGAAGAAAATGATGAGGTGCTTGCCTTATCTATTGAGGTGAAGTATGATATTCTGCTGTAATACATGCACACTGTACAATAGATCTACTGTAACTTAACTTTATTTACCATTGGGATGCTCCTTTCTCCCCCTCAGCTCTGCTCTTTCTTGTCCCGAGGGTAGAGCTTTTGCAGAACTGATAATGGTAAAGGTCACTATTCCTGCCTATGGTGATACAAGATTGGGAAAGAAAGGGTGGGAGTTCATGAAGTAAGCATTGTGTTCCTCCTGTTGTCTTAGGATCTTTAATAAGGCTCATACACAGTTCAGAAAAAGACAGGACCTTCTGTGTAATGTTGTATTGGAAGGGAGGGTGTAGTCAGTACTTATGAATAAAAAAAGACAGGGGAAAAAAAAGCTAAGGAAACTTCCAAGTTGTTGAGCTAGAACTCCAGTGAGACTTTGCAATAAAAAAGCATTTCAGCCCTATCATGCTCCTAGAATCATTTCTTTGCAGTTGACATCGTTGCAACAGAATAGCTGAGCTCCCTGTGTAACAGGAACTAATGCTTTCTTTGACTTCCACATATGTTGTTTTTATTTAAAATGTTGTTCTTGTAAAGCTGTACAAGTTTCACAAAGTTTTTTTTTCTTGTACATCTGTTTCTTTTTTTAGGGTGTTCCAATGAATTCACTCAGGTTCCTCTTCGAGGGTCAGAGAATTACTGATAATCATACCCCCAAGGAGGTGAGTTTCCTTCTAGAAAAGGTGTAACACAGTTCACCGGAGAAACTAAATACCAAATTGGTTAGTTTCTCTGTTCTGCTAGACTGTTAACCAGAATTGAAGGTTTTTCTTTAAGTATAGCCAACTTTTTGGACTATATTTAGTCAAATGTAGTCTGACTATATTTGTCTAACTAGAATCTTTAATAAGGCTGATAATGCAGTTCAGAAAGAGACTGATAGGGCCTTCATATGTAATGTCTCAGAAGGGAGGGTGTAGTCAGTGCTTATCAGAGAGGAAAAAAAACCTAAGGGAAGTTCCCAGTTGTTGAGGTAGAACTTCACTTTGACTTTGGAATAAATATGTATTTAGTTCACATTTATTAGATGAAAGTGTAAACGAACAGAAAACAGGGTTACTTCTGTGGTCCAGTGACTTCCACCAATTGTTATGATAAAGCAGGAAGAAACACTGTTATAATAATGACCACCTGAAAAATCAAACTTGTGTACTGTGAAATTGAACAAGTTGCCCTCTTTGAGGGAACAGTTGTAAACAGGCTTTCAGTTGCAACCTGTAGGTCATAGCTGTATTGTGAGCTAGTAGTGTGCTATATGTAATTTATGTGGCTGGTACAGCTGGTGCATTCCCTATGATGTTGGTTACATTCCTGTGCATTTGTTGCCCAAGAAGGGATTTAGAGAAGGGTAAAGCTAGCAACTTCTGGGCTGATGTGTACTGCTCCACAAGTGGATTTAGACTTCACTGATAAGGCTTTTGCTTTGACTGAGATGTAGAAGACTGAAGGAAAAGGACTAAAAAATCATGAGTGTTAGCTAGTGAGATGGTGACTGAAATTTTTTTCACCCCTTTGATGAATTATGACGGAACAGAGGAAGAAACCATTGTATAACTTGTCTAGGACCTGCTCTGAATTTAGTACACTAGATTTATAACAATTATATGCTGTTTTTCTCTGTTCTCACAGCTGGGGATGGAGGAGGAAGATGTGATTGAAGTTTATCAGGAACAGACGGGGGGTCACTCAACAGTTTAGATCCTTCTGTTTGTTTTATTCCCCCTTAATCCTTTTTTATTTTTAAATAATAGTTCTTTTGTAATGTGGTGTTCAACACTGAATTGAAACTGGCACCCCATCTCTGGGAGTTTATTTTCAAGTGTCTGGTATTTTGAATTCTCGTGCTCATTATACACTATTGTTTCTGTTTTCATTGTGCTGAACTTTTGTGATCCAGCTGCAGCCTTGCTCCCCTCTTCCCTTCTACCTTCCCCTTTAGAAATACATGTACACACATGCATTTGTATGTTCACTAGGTTCGTGCATTTCAGGCACGAAGGCTGTAAGATCTGCCAGGTGGGCGAGTGTTCTTAATGACTTCCATATCTGCCCTGAAGTTTTGATGTGTGACTGTTTCACTCCTGGACTATAACTTTCAGTGCGAGATGAAGTTTTTCAGAGAACTAAACTGTGGAGAAATTGTGTATCCATAACTCAGAGCTATTTTGCTTAAATTGTGCTGATGGCCCAACGATGAAGATTACCAAGTTGGAAATGGAAAAGCTAGAACTGTTGTCATCTGTACCTTGCTCCAGAGATGGCTTTGCTGAAGACATAAAATTGAAAACCCTAATGATTCTTAAATCTTGCCAGAAGAGCCCAGAAGCATTTTAACTTCATATAGCAATTAGTACATGCAGGTATTCATGCAAGAATGTTCACAGCAGACAACTGGTGTTACTTTGACACTCTTGTTTGTACCTTTTGGCCTGGGACGTGGGTTTTGAATGGACATTGTCTGTACCAGCTTCATTTAAAATAAACAAGAAAAACAATTTTATAAATAACTTGCATTTTCTTTTCAAATGTTTGGAAATGAGCAAACACATAAAAAGTTATAATTAGGGCATGCTTTTCCAGTAACTATATGTTGAAGCCAGAAAAAAAAAAGTGCTCTGTAAATATACCTCATTTTTTAAAAAATTACTTTTTTTCTACTTGCCTAGTAAAATACTTGATCTGCTTGGTTTACAGGTGACTATTTGAGACTACTAGTTGTTTCTTCTCTTGTTAGAGAATATTCACATACAGTTATATAGAGCTTCGCTTTATGCACAAAAGGTAAACTAAAAATGCAACTTGGAAGGAAATATGAAGATGGTTTTTAATGTCTACATTTCATATGATTGTGGTACCATTAAATAATCTATGATGGGTGACATGAAGTGTCATGATAGTTCATCAGGCATCATTATGAGGGTCTACTTCATGTTCTAGCTAGTTGTGGGTTCTGAATGGTCAGTCTGAGAACATGTTACTGGATATGAAAGCTCAGATGGGGGGTTATGGGCAGGGTAGTGTGGAGAGAAGGTTTCTGCACTGTCCCTGCTTCAGCCTTTCTGCAGATAAATAGGACTTGTTTCTGATTTGGTTTGGTAAATCAAGTACACTATGAATGCCAACTTCACTTAAAGACACATTTTAGTGCTGGCATACTTGGAAGAAATTGCAAATTTTGAATGATAAGTTTTTATGGCACTTGCTGTAAAGCTAGAAATGCATTTTCTTTCATGCTTGTGGTTTGTGTCCTGTTTCCGATTTGGTAATACTTTTGTACACATAGTTGCACTAAGCAATTTTTTTAAAAGATTAAAATTTTTGTTTACAAAATGTAAATATGGGATTTTCTTGAAGTATTCTATGTAATTCAATTCTTAGGGGGAAGAGGGATTGCTACTGTGGTGTAGAACAACATGGATTCTTTGCACTTGTCTCCGATTGCTATTTTAGAGTACTAAAATATATCTGCTTCAGAATACCAGAAATAAACCAGCCTTGTGATTATTATCAGATCATCTTCTAATTTAAATTTGTATAATGTTCTTGTTAGTAGACAAATTCTTGTTATCCCTCTTCTGCAAATTAGGAACTGAGGTGCTGGGGATGGTAGTTTACTCGGGTTACTCTGGAAGCTGAAAGAGGAGCTGAGAACAGAATCCAGATCCCCTGGCTTTGATGCTAATACTCTAGTTGCTGCACCACTTTCTTTGCGCCTTCACTGTTCACTCTCATCTTCCAAATCTGTTCTATATACTCATATCAGCTTTCCAGTCAAAGCACTGCATTTATTTCTCTTGAGACTGAAGGAGGGTTTCCTGCAGAATGCAGTTTCAGTAGGATGAAGCTCAAGGCAAAGATTTCTATCTATTGTGAACCTTGTCCGAAAATACATCTCTTTAATAGAGTGGATATGGTACCAGTGACAAACTGATTTGATCTCTCTCTCTGACTTGTTGTGAAGCCTCGAAGAGCTAGTGCCTCAATGGAGCTTCTGGTCTAAAGCAATGTTTGTACTGTTATAACTTTATGGAACAGTAGTAACAGGAAAACTGTACTCTGCTTCAAAGATTAGTATTGAGAGCTTCATGTAAAATGAGAAGATACACATGCTACACAGATGCACTAGTACCTTTTTTTAAGGAAGTTCATTCTTGGAAGTTGTGCATAGAAATAAAACCTGAATTTTGAAGTCAAGGAGTAGACAGACTTGAATTTTCTTCTTTTTTTCTGGAAGAACTAATACTTTTCAAAGAATTTTTTTCTGAAAAGGTGGTCTAGAGTGGAATTTCTAAACTACTCATAGCTTTGAAGTACTTGATTGTCAGATTGGCCGTCACATGCTGGAGAAAAACAGAAAAGAATCTTTTTTCCTCCTGCAATTTGTGTTTGTTTATATGCTTACCTGTATATTAGAACTGAGTTCAGCTGTTGATGGCTGGTTTTGTTAAGTGTTTAAAAATACCAAAAGTGCTGATGGTAGAACGAAACCATCTTCACCGAGTCAGTTATGCAGTGGAAGGTGGAAGCCAATTCTTGCTTTATTTCTAATTGTGAAATTAATATATTTAATACTTACTATGGTGGCATAGAAAAAGTGTATTGATAAGAGCTTTACAAAATCATCAGTCTCAACAGATTTTCTTAAAGCTGGTGTTTAAAGGATTTGTGTATTCTCTTAAGTACAAATATATCTACATGATCATCAATTCAACAAAATTATATTTTTTGGAAGTTAAATGTGTAAATGTTGGTAGGATTTGGACTTCAGTTAGGATGTCAGATAATGCTAAAACTTGAAGTCTGCTGCAAATTTTGACTAATGATGTATTGTTTTAGAAGCACTACAACTGTATATTAGTTTTTAACTTTTCCTACTTTAAATGGAAATTATTTTTAAGAATACAATACTACAATATCTGTGCATCCTCTGTAGGTGCTTTTGAATTATTGCTGTTCAGGTAAATGTTCTTAAATGAGAAGCTCAGCTTCTGAGGCACCATACAGAGAACTGTAGGAATTGTGCAAGTTGGAAATAGTGTAAACTGGTTTTATTTTGCTTTTAGAACTAGTACTTAATGCATATTTAATTTAATGAAGTTCAGCTTCAATTTAGAGACTGCAAAAATTGATTACTTTTCTCCACAGGAGACTCTCTACAGGAACTGCAATACAAATTGAATTTACAAATGTTACACTTATGTTAGATAATATTAGAGAAGCAGAAAATAAGATAAACCTGATTGAGAAGGAAGAAAATTTCTTATCTTGCTATAGTTTCTCTGTTGTTGTCTTCTTGATACTGAAATCTAGCCTTTTCTTAAACAGTGGCATGGTTATTGCAATTTATTGGTTTGGAGGATTCCTACAAAAGTCAGCACTGAGGTCTTCATACATCTTGTAAACTGACAGTTCTGTTGTTCTCTCTCTTAACACAAAATGGACCAGAGAGTCTGAGGTGAAGCAGCAAAGGATAAACTAAATGTGTTCTGGCACCTCAGGAGGTCTGTCTGGATTAATTTCTACTGGCTGATAAAATGTGAATGCTTTTACTTGCTATTGATAGGATGTATAGACAGACTAATGTTGCAGTCTGGGAAAATAATTTGTGAATGAGAGTAGCACCTATCCCGAAAAGGAACATTCCTCTTTTGAATCAAGTTGGAATGAATTAGACTGGAACTGAAATAGCTCACTACAATGAGCTATTTCTGGCACGAAGCCTTTATTTATTGTTTTGTATGTTTTTCAGGCCTAGTTTTTCAAGCAGCTGAAAATACAAAAACCCATGGACAATTAACATCTTGAGTGTGTTCTAGTCTGGTAGCTTCTATAGTAGTGCTTGTTGGAGTTGCAGATGTTGTTCCAGATCAGCTCTTTGTCTGCAAACAGTGTTAAAGTGGATTGTAGACATAGGATAGAATTCCTCCTTGGGTTAGAAAGCTGGTGCTTTGACTTGAAACCTACACACTCAGTTAGCTCGTTGCTGGTTCACTGGCAGTTTCTTTGGCTTTGCCACAGTGTGTGCAGCACCATCTGAGGCACTGAGCCTGGACAGGATTGCTTCGTGCCTGACATTGATCTAGGCTTCCCTTAAGAAGGTCTGTCATTTGCAGTGGTTTAGTATGTAGTGTGCAGACTTCCATTTACTGTGTTCTGAGGTGCTGGTAGGAATGAGTTCTGGAAGCATGCTCTACTGGAGTCTGCTCCAATGAACTGTGTAAAGGTAGTCATTATTTCAGATGTGTGGGGAAATCTAGTTGGGTTTCTTTCTGTAGTGTAAATTAAGGTTTAAAACAGTTAAAGAATACAGATAATAAGTACGTGAATTTTTGATGGAATTTGGGGAATCATTGGAAAACTGGTTAAATAGCAAAAGAACTGCAGTGTATCTTGGAGTTTGAATTGAAGGCAGCTTAACAAACTCCTGAGGTACAGATGCTGTTCTTCAATGTTAACTATACTGATTGAACTCCAACTACGGAATTATTTTTGTATAGTCTGGCAGTAGGTGTAAAGATGTATTATTACTGAGGAAAAGAAATAACTCTTTAATAGCTGTGTACCTGATTAAAAGCTCTGCTTGTGTCTTGGCTTCCTCTAGAGTTAGTCTAGCATCTTCCTCTTTCTTCATCTGCTTCTGAGCCTCATATCTTGTTTTCTCAGTTTCTTCTTTTACACTCCAGGTGTTCTGCTGTCTCCACCAGCTGCTGATGTTCCTCCTCTAACCACATTGCTCCTTTCTGCCTCTTAGAAGCAGATTGCCAACAATTATCAGTTGCTCACATACTTGCTATGTAGGAAATTTTTTTCATCAATTACAAATAGAAAGAAAATACTGTTATAATACTGACATTATAAGTGTTTAATGCTGTCTCAAACCTGTGAGTTTGTCTTAAATTGTAATTGGATTTTTTAATCTGCTTGTCATTTAGGTTTTCAAGCCTTCCTCTAACAAATAGTTAGATGTATAATTTTTTTTAACAGTGTAGCTACTGGAACTCAGGCTTTCAGAGAAGATACATAATGCAAATATCAAGAAATGAAAAAGATGTAGCATGACTGTTGTTGTTGCTAGCATCTTGCACAGTTGCATTGTAGCTAGGCTGTGGAATTTCTCCTCTTCAGGGTGCAGGGACTATGGAAGAGAGGACTATTGTTACCATATCTATTTAATAAAGGAGAAGCAGCTGAGGTACTTCAAGTTTAGGACTTAATGTCACAGGAATGCTGTGGCAGATGCACAGGCTAAATCTATGCCTTCACCAGAAATCCATTCAGATCAATTATCTACGGCTAAAGTAAGCATTAGCCTTTCTGTAGACCACCTGCTCGTTCTTGTTCCTCTAGCTGTCTCTTCTTCTGGAACTGCAGAAGCTTTCTGTTGTAATCCTCCTGCTGCTGCCAAATATGTTCTTGTGCTGCTTTCTCTAATTGTGATGTCTTTGCTGCCTCCTCCTCCTGGTGCCTCCACTCTTCTTCTAGTTTCTGTAAACTAAAATGTAAATTATTATTAATTGCTATAGCAACCTTAGGTTTGCTTGAGCATTCTTGCCAGAAGAAGAGCAGGTTCTAGCTCAAAGAGCTAAGCAGATTGCCAAAGCGAAGGGGAGGTAAATTAGAATAAAGAGAGAATGGGTGCTGGTTAGTGATACTTAGAATATGTCTGGTTGGTTCTGCAAATTAGTATTAAAAAAAAAATCAGTTTACTTTCCTTCATACCATCTGCAAGGGGGCAAAAACATGAATTATAATTTTTATGTGTGTGCTTTTTAGAAGGACATGAGGACTATGGGATACAGGTAAACGCTTTACATGAAACAAAGATGTGGAAACAAGGGATAGAGGAGACCACAGGGACAGCTAGGAAGGTTCAGAGAACAAGAGCTGGAAGCAAAAATTGGAATGCATTTTTGTGGAACAAGAACCCAAACCCAGAACAAGAACCCAGGATATGCAACAAGCAAGGAGGCAATGGAAAGCTTTGGCTGAGATTTAGATGTAAACAGAATGGCGGTCAAAATGGGCTATTATTGTAGGAGGATTCACACTGAGTAAGGAGCATGAAAGAAAGTCAAGGAGGTTCATGAAATGAAGGAATATTCTCCTTATTTTGGAAATGGTAAGTTAAGGATAAGCAACCTAAAGATCTTCTGTTTCACTGAGTGCTATTTAAGAGAATTTCCAAACTTGGGGTTCTCAGTCCAGCAGTTTGACTTGAATGCCTATTTGCTGACATCGAAAAATGCTTTATAAGTCAGATTTGTCCTTTCTTTTCAACTATCTGATTAAAAGATGCCACTTCTACAAATCTGGCTCTTGCAAATGCCTGTGACCCGGGGAAACCTTCTGAAGTGTTCAGCCATTTCTAGGTAGGCTGCAGCTCTTCAAAATCACCCAAGGAGGTCGCTGTTCTTCCCAGCAAATGCCATGCTTAATGAAAAAGTAAGTATAACCTAGAAGCAAAGCGGTAAGGTGGTGTCAGAATGTGTTGTGTAAGCAGAGCATCTCAAAAAGTTAATAGAAATGTGATAATTATATTATACCAGAGCTTGATTCTGATACTGGTGGCTTTCCCAGAGCTTTGCCTTAAGTGTTGTTGGGATTTTTTTTCCTAAAGCTACATCAGCAGAGCAAAAGTGTTCTTAATGCCTTTTTTTTTAGTATAACATTCTTTTATCATTAAGGAATAACCTACGTGGCTATGAAATGTCTTTATAACCATGTAGTTGTAACCATGCTGAGGTTTTTGTCGGGGAAAATGCTTACTAGTGGTTTTCGTGCTGTATGGAAAGTGTGGAATATCATCTTCATGAACTCACTGTAAGCTAGGTACAATTGGTTGAAAAACTGAATTTGTTTCATGACTGATTCACTGGTGATACTGATTTTTCGTGAATGAGTTGGAAACTTGTAGTTTCAGGACAGACTCAAAATTCAGAGTGAAGATAAAGGGGTCAAAGTATTAAAATGAAGTTAAATTAGTAGACACACACATAATAATAAACTTAGGAAAAAAACTAATATGCTGCTAAAAGTGGGAACTTGATGTATGCACATGTTACAGATTAAAAGGTCTGTGATGTTATCCTCTGGTTTGGAATTTGCCTGGAAGTACTGGATCAATTTGCTGGCTCATTTACACTCTTATGTGTTATTAGTCTTCTATTATATTAGATGATGCTTTGTGTTTATATATATATGTTTCTTCATGCTGGAACACTGATAGGTTTGGATGCATGTGCCTGGCTGATAAAAAGCAAAGCAAAGACTACAGTAGTTCTGTGTCATTTCATTCAAATGTTCTCTTCTCAAATGAGAACATTATCCTCACTAACTGCATCTTCTCTGCATTCCTCTGTTGTTCCTTTTCCAGATCTGCCTTCACTTTTTCCATTTGTTCCTGCTGCTCTTTCTTTTTCCATTTCTGTTTTTCTTGTTCCTTCCTCTTCTTGTCCACTTGTAGCTGCAGCCTTTTTCTGCCTTTTCTGCTCTTACTTTTTCCTGTGCAGACTTTTCTTCTTGCCATTTTCCAGGAGGAATCTGAACAGGAATATAATTAATAATGCACTTAAAGTTGACATTCTGTGAATGGTGACTTATCTGTTAACTGAGATTTAAAATTCTTGAGATAGATGCTTTATGTACTTATTAAAGTAGATTTGACTTATATGGGACTTTTCCTGTCACTGTGGCCAATGGTGCCTTGCCCGTTTTCTCTATATGGTAAATGTTTTTTCTCTTTTTTTCTTCCAGTAGTTACTGGCCTCTGTGATATCCGATGACTATTATGTTAATTTCCTAGTATTTAGTGTCCCAATATGTTGCACTTACGCTATATTCTCTGGACTTCTGCCAGCTTTGTGTTTTCCCATGTATTTTTTTTCTGAATGTTTTGAAGTTGTAGTACACGAGGGGGCAGGCACAGGCATTTCATTTAGTCCCAGGAAAGAGGACACTTTGGGGAAACAGCTGAAGTCTGAAAAAAAAGGCCTAAAAGTCTGGTAGCTGATCGGTCAACTGGAGGATCGCTACGGTGAAATGGGAAGGCTACAAACAGTCTGTATTTCTCCAGTTCTAAACTAGGACTGAGAAAAACTTTTCCAGGAGCTGCAGGGATTTAAGATGCAGCTCTGGAGCGTACCCGACCAGCCTTTTTACCTCTGTCTGTGCTGTCGCTTTTAACAGAAGGCGTCGGGGAGCGCTTCTGTGCTCCGGATTTTCTTTGCGACTGGTCTTGGACATTGACGGTGTGGGAATTGCGGCTTCAGCGGGCCTCGCCGCCGAGGGGAGCGAGGCGGGGTGGGCGGGCAGGGGCCTGCGTG
>JANZLQ010000001.1:23266988-23336451 GCA_026212715.1 Elanus axillaris | reverse complement strand
ACCACAGTATCTGCGCTACAGGAAGTGGTACTTTACCTTGAAGGATCCAGGGACTTTTTGGAAGGTTGTTGTAAGGAAAAGAAACTAACATAAAAATGAGTTCTGTGGAAACAGCTCTAGAGGGAGTTTTCAGAGCTGGGATGTACAGTCGTTATGGGCTTACTAACAAGAAATTCTGTATGTGTGGAGTTCAGAAAAGAGAAATCAACTATGAGATGAAACCCATGCTGTGTGAAAAGGTGTGCTTTAGGAACTTCCCTGGTGTGAGCAATAGGTAGCCAGGAGAGTTAAGAGGTTTAGCTAACAAATGCTGGAGAATAACAGATAAGAGAATGAAACTCCTTCACTAATGCACTGCACTGTTTTCTTTAGTGTTAAAAACAGCAGGAGAGAACTGGTATTGCTCAATGTTAGCAGTTCTGGCCTGATACACATGAAGGTTTTGTACATGTAAAGTACAAAAGGGAACATGTGGCCGTCTTCCATCAGTTTCCTTTGTTGAACTTCGCTCTAATTTGTTCCTTCCTTCTTCTCTTGGACTTCCACATGCCTGAAGCTAGGCCTAAGTTACTGAATGCTCCATTAGTGCCAGCATGGCCTTCTCTGCACAACCTGGGCTGACAGTATGTAGAGTATGATCCTGCAGCAACCAAGCATCAGCAACTGGCCAGCAAGGATGTTATGTTTTACCCCGTGGCCTTCTCTGCACAACCTGGGCTGACAGTATGTAGAGTATGATCCTGCAGCAACCAAGCATCAGCAACTGGCCAGCAAGGATGTTATGTTTTACCCCATATCTCCACTTAAATGAATTGTGTGACAAGGCTGATGGGAACCTCAGTGTGACATGAAGGTCACTGCTGCATAAGTTTAAGCATCTGAGCTGCATTTGCTTGTGGTCTGTGCGATGCTGAGCTTCTGCGGAGTCAGTTGCTTGGAATAGTAAGCACAGCAGTAAAAGCTACGTAAGAGGAAGTGCTTGGATCTGGCAACAAAAGCTCTGAAAAACAGGTAACTGATCCTCTGCAGAAGGATACCTGGGCAAGAACAAAGGCAAGTGAGCTTGGTTAAAATTCTAGTCAGAAGCACCAAAATTAAGTGGGGCATAGGAGAGTAGCTAAAATGTTAATAAAGCTTTTCTTGTAACATAGTTCTTAGCAAGAAGTGATTTTCTGGATTAATTGTTAATGTTGTATGACAAACCCTTGATACTTAAGACTCAGTTAAAGGTGGTGTCTGTGCCCTGCTCCTATTTAAGCAATGGGGAATTAATTTCTGTGTAGCACTTAAACCCAACAACAAAGCTGTTGCAAGACTCTAGTCCAAGAAAACATGTGAAGTATGATAATATGGTCTCTAGCTTTACAGACTGTTTTATGAGAGCAGGAGGACAAAATTTGATTTGAGGTGACTGGTCTTCTGTGCAGAAATTCAAGGTACATTTAGCTCTTTTTAAAACAATCTGATTTTCAGCTTTTGAGCTGCATCTCTCAAAAAAATTAATGTTGCAGTTTTCCTCAGAAATTGCTGAATTGGAAAAGTAATGGAAAAAAAAAAGAGGGGTAAACTTGCTCTGACTCAAGTCTTGGGGAACTAAATTGTGCATTAAAATAGATTTGTACCATCAGTCTCCTTAGACATGAACATTGCTAGGCTTAATGAGAAAGTACTGAAGCAGAATGACAGTTTCTTATTAACTCAACAAGACTTGTCTAGCTATTTCCACACTGCTTTCGCTTGCTCATTAATGACCTTCTGCACTATAAAAAGAACAACCCAAACACTCTAAGCCCCTGGGAAGACCTTTTTATATGGTCTATCAGATGTTAAATGGCCTGCTAGCAGCAAAGAAACAATTCTGTGAAATGCTGATCAGCATTTTTGTCTTGTTCTTGTGCCTGGACAAAAAAGTATGATTGATTAAATTGTCTAGTGCAAGATAACAAATGCAGGTGACACACTAAGCCTGAGTCACTGATGTCTGTGTATCGTTCCAACCAAATCCAAGTTGACTTCAAAGTAATGGAGTCACAGCTGTAAGTAGCTGAGAAAGAAGATAAAGCTGTCAAACTTTCCATGAACACCACTATAAGCGAGTGAACTGCCTGGAAGGAAAATATTTGTCATTGACCCATCATTCAAAAAAAGCAGAAAGTGTAGCAGGAATGAAGTTAAAATAGCATGGATGTAAGTGATTATTTCCTTCATGTGCTGGCTGGGTACCTCAAGGGGGGAAATGGGTTCTTGTGTCAGAATCTGAGCAGCTTCTTGGAGATGTTGCTAACAAGTAAATACTGACCAGGTCTGCCTTGTTAGCCTACAGCTCACCTCTGCAGTCACTTTCTTGCAGCTCCACAGGATTGCAAATAATTCCTAGTAGTGCCTGGCTATGAGCAGCCAGGTTACCTGAAACAGAACTGCTCACTGTGATTGGGGAATTGATAAACTTGGTTGTGAACTCTTGGTAGTCAGTTAACTTCATCTCTAGTGGCATTTCATGAGTTCAGTGGACTCAACTCAAGCTTCATCTGTCAGTATGGGAGATTGCTGGTGGTTGGGGGAGCAGCTCAAAATAACTTGAGGATCAGAGCTATATGAACTCAGTGCAGTGGAGCCTTCAAACATACACCATTTTCTGCTCTGAGCTTCTGTTATGCTTTTAAAGCCTGGGAAACTTGAACAGAAACCTGTATTAATGATTTTCAAACTTCTCAGCCGTCCTCAACTTTGTCCCATACAAATCTGAATCTGGAACAGTTTTCTTAAATGAGATGAAATTTGAATTTTTCTTTTTGTTTTTTGTTTTGAGTTTATCTAAGTTGGGAATTGGTAGACATGAGGGGAGTTACTGCACTACGCATCAGTGCAAGTCTATTGAATCAAGCAGTATCCCGGTACCTATATAAAATCAAAATAAATACCTGCACAATCCCCTTTGGACTGACATTAGTGATTTGGCTTGATATGAAATCCCTATCCTCTAACCTGGAAAGCTTGCAGCTGTAAAAGAAATGGCATTTAATAATAGACCAAGACTTGATTTCAATGGAAGCATTGTCTGAGTAGGGACATCAGAGCTTGGTTCCAGAGCACCAATAAAAAAAAATAAAATAGCCTTTTTATTTATTGGGCACTCAGACTTGAAGACTCCCAGGTGCCTATTAGTCTAAGGGCTTGTCTGTACAGGAAAGTTAGTGTGCAATATGTTGGAATATGAATTTACAGTGCACCAACTCTGTGCTCCCCCTGTGTTTGGATATTTTTAGCACACAGTAATGGTGCCTTTCTTTGTGGCAGTTCATTCAGCTTTGAAAGAAAAGTAAATCACATTCTGCTTAATGCCTGTGTGGTGAGTGAATGCCAAATAGCCAATGCCCTCTAAACTTGTACCCAAACTTTCTCCTCTCAACTAGTGCTAAGGGTGATGTTTAGGTAGGATTCTGCCTTTGTCCATGAAGGTGACAAGTATGATTCTGCTTACTTTTTTAGAAGGGAGGAAAATAGTATGTTTTTAAAAGTCCCCGTATTTTGGTTCTCAATACAGCTTTGGGTATGTAGGGGTTTAGATCAGGGACTTTCAGTATAATGCTGCTTTGAGAGTTATTTTCATTAATATTTTTCAGCTGACACTTTCTAAAATACTGTGTACTTGAGCCTGGCTAAAAGGTTTGTATGGCTTTTTAGTGAATTGGATTGAGGTTTACTAACTTTCCTTTTTTTTTTTACTTGGTTAGTTTTAAGCTCAAATCCATTAAAACAAATGCTTTTGCTGGCATATATGGAAAAAGAGATGTAGCATCAGAGTGAGAACATAGAGAAGGAGTAAGGGAGGGAGGGCATGTAGGTATTGCTCTGTGGTTTTGTATGGGTTTTTTTGTGGCAGTGCTGATGTTTGCCATGTTTTGAAACTGTGAACTGAAGGCGTAAGGGACCTGGACAACCTTCCAGGTTGCTCAGAATTCATGAAAATTTGGACAAAGAAACCTGACTGTTGGAGAAACACTGAAAGATGAGTGGTTGGTTGTTTTTTCTTTTAACCTGGAAAGAAAACTGAAGCAATGACTCTCAAGCCAATATCTGTTGGGGGTGGGGGTTAGTGCAGGAAGGGAACAGGTAACAAAATTCTTGCTAATTCAGTCTAATCCATACTTGATCTATTCACCTTACTAAGAAAATTCCTTCACCCTTATTGCTCTGAAAATGTACTACCTTGCATATAAAAGATAGGAGCTGATTCTAAATCTTGCACCTTTCACAGACCTGGTGTTACCTTGCTGTTCTGCTTCAGGTATCCATGGTATGTCACAGGAATGCAGCAGAGAACCAAACTCTGACTTGGTATGTTTATTCTGCATTAATCTGAAGCTTCCAGAGAGACAGTTCTGACTTTGTGGCTCTCTGAATTCAGCAACAGTTCTCCTGTTTCCTAGAGGAAAAATAAGGGAGAAATTAGCTATAGGTCTGTGCACCCAACAAATGCTGCCACAGGAATTAGGCTAAATTTCACATAACTTTTAACTAGCTCATTTCCTGAGAAGGATCTACTTTGTCTGGTTCTGCTTTTGTGTGTGGTAAAAAGAAACACAAACAAATTAATGCTAAAGTGAATTATTGTATTTTTCCCAGCTATTTTGTTAAGCAAGTGAGAATTACTCTTATCCAGTTGGAGAACTAAAGCAGGCTGAAAGAAGCATTGCTGCTCCGTCATATGTGTGTGCAGAGATTTAGCAACCTGATGGGAAGGCTGGGATGCTCATGGGGGACTGCACCTGGAGTCCACACACACTGTCTATTGCAGACCTCTGTTCTGTGGGAATTCTTCCTTAGTCCCAATGCCATGAGACTGAGGGAGATGAAAGGTGACTGGATATCAACCACAGTGAGTTGTCTTCATGGGATGACTGTGGTGAACCAGTCAGCACTAGTTATTGCTGGGGACTGTTTGTGTGATGTTTGCAAACACACAAGTTTGAAGCTAGAGCAGATCAGAAAAAAACATGTTCTTTATTTCAGTCATGCTGAGAGAAGGCTCTCATCCAAGTCAAATTTGCCTTGACCAGCTGATGTAGTGTACACAGCTTGTCCCTGCCTGTGGCGTTTGTAAAGCCATGCTATGCATTGATGTGATCATGAAATGTTTGAGCTCATGATCTCCTGTGTTGTAACTGTGGTGAGGATAAGCCTAAAGGAAGTGTCTGCCCTTTACACGTGGACAGCATAGCTACAAGATGGAGCATCAATGTTAGTGGGGTAATCCTTTCTTCTGTCCAAAGGAATTGACCCCCTAGTGAACTTTTGGCTGTGGGGAGGGAAAAATATTTGACCTTAAATAACTTGCACAAAACCCAAGAGAGTTGGAGACTGTTAGGCTAGGTCTTACAAGCAGCCTGGCCCCTCATCTTCCTCTTAAGTCACTAGACCATATGTCTCTCTCCATTCATGCTGAATGAATTCTCAGACTGTTCTACATTTCCTCCCTTAAATAATAATCTTTAATGAAAAGGAAAATGAGAAAACAAGGTAATGACAGAGCAGAGAAAACATTGGAAAGTGAAGAAAGAAATGTCTGGGAGTAATAGCAATGCTGATGTTCCCATGTTAATGATTCAAGAGCTTTCTGACTGCCGTAGAAGCAAAAATGATAGTTGCTGCAGACTACAGAGATTTGGGCAATGCAAAGAAAATTTTGAAATTGAACAGTAATGGTCTCCATGTTTGTTCTCAAAAGATATCTCCAGCTGCCTCCTGCAAGGTGTGAGGTGGTCCTGAGATTCAAAATGCCCCTTTGCAGGTTTAAGCCTGTAGTTAATTAATCTGAAATCCTTCCTATCTGGACTGACTAGTTAAGACAACTTAATAAATTACTGAGACACTGATCTCAAAGAAAATAGGCAAAATTCCCAATTATATCATCATTTTTATCTGTGCCAGGATTGCATGAATGTGCCCTTAGTATCTACTTCAGCTCTGTGTCTGCTGTTCTTTTCACCCAAGCACAAACACTGGTGATTCTAGTAGCTCTTAAATAACTTTTTTTCTTCAGAGTCTTTTGTAACTACATTCACCTCCCCTGCTCCCTTCTCTGTTTTGAGGTCAGTTGTCTGTGACAGATACTATGTTCTATCTGGTATGTGCAACTAACCACTTCTGATTTTAGAGAACATGATTTTAATTAGCTCTCTTCCTCTTCTCTGGTTGCTGAACAGAGCTGGCCTCAGGTGGAATTTTTTAATTGTGCTATTGCTGTCTGTTACACAAGCTGGAGTTGTGTTTCATAGAGTAAACTTGAGACAAGAATGAGAGTCTTTGTAGCAGAATTCACAGGACTGGTCAAAACTTCATAATACCATGTAAACAGTTGTTTTTCACGTGTAGTAATGTGCACAGAAAATCAGGGAGATACTGCCCTTCTTCTCTAGGTTTGTCTGATTTCACTACTGTTTTTATTATTTGCCAAGTTATTTGCTGACGTGTTTGCATGTGGCTGTGCAGTGGTTGCTGGAGTTGCCTGTTTCTGCTGCCTCTTTAGGAACTGGTTTCCTGAGACGTTCGGGGGAGCCACAGGCTTTCCCTTCTCCCTTTTCTCACTGGCATCAGTTCTCATGTTTGACTGACCTTTGACTAAGTGATCCAGTTTGCTACTTAGTGAGAAGATTTTGTTGTTGTTGTTTGTTTTATTGGGCTAGTTTCCAGCTGGGTGAGCAAGCTGATGGACTCATGGAGAAGTTAGGCAAATGTCAGGTCTGGCATAAGGGAAGCAGGGGGAGTGTGTGGTAGGTTGGGGGAAGATGGCAGTGTGGGATACCTGTTTTGGCATGGCCAGCTGTTTAGCCTGGCTCACTGAACTACACTTGAGGTTTGTAAAAGGATAAGATGTCTCCCTCCTTTTTAGGCCAGGGACAAACTACTAAGGCACAGAATAATTATTCTTACCTTAGAAGTAAAGCAAGGAGCGTGACTGAAAACAGTGCTGGGCCATGAGGCAGCAGTGACTGGAAGACTTGACTGCTGATTTTCTCTCCTGTGACAGGCTTGGGAAAACACCAGCCTCTCAGCCAGCACAGGAGAGCGCAACTCTCCACAACTTTGTGGGCATTTTCCCAAGTATATCACATTGGTGGGTTTTTTTTTTGTTTGGGTTTTTTTTGTTTGTTTTTACCTAAAACCTTGCTCTAAGCTATTTAAATACACTCTGGAAAAAGCTATCTCTAGTTTGAATATACCAGCCTCTTATCTATACAACTGCCAGAATCTCCTATCTCCAAGGCAGTAGTTTCCAAGATTTGGGTGGGTTCCTGTGAAGATAAATCACATCAGAGGCATGACCTTTATCCTTGGTGCTATTTAAATAGCTTAAATATCTATTGACTTCATGCCTTGTGATTTCAGTTGCTGAAAAGTGAACACTAAAGAAAGGAAGAGTTGACCTCTACAGTATCAGATTGGTGATATCTTCGTTTATGAAGCTCTGCAAATACAGACGGCATTTTTCCAGCAAATTCTCCCCCCAGTGCTACTGTATTCTGGCTGGATACTTTTGGGAAGGAATCTAGCAAAAGAAAAGAGACTAGTGTCTATTGTAAATGCTAAAGTTGTTCAGAGAGAGACAAAGACACAAGCGAAACAACCAGGGGACCCTTGTTTGTGTGCAAATATATGTTCCCTAGTTGTTCTTAAGAATATTTTTAAAATAATTTGCCTATGTAATTCTGCATCTTTGTGGAGATTTTCTGTTGGAAGAGAGGATGGGGCCATAACTGATCAAGGCAGGAACATGTAATCCAGAGCACCATAGCCAGTACATTTAATAAAGAAATGTATTTGCATTTGCCTCTTGAAAGGGCAGTAGATTCAACTTATTAAAGAAAACTACAATGAAGTATATGGGACTCCATGTCTTCTATATTTACAAAATGGATCCACTCCCACGGAACTCTGCTCTGGAATAACCTAATCAAAACAAAGCCCTGTTTTTATATTTTAAAGATCTATTTTCCATTTTTTATGGAAAAAAATATTTAAAGTAAGCCAGTGTGATGCAATGCCTACTTGAGTTTGGAGACAGTGTGAAACTGTAACCAAAGAACTGATTAACTCACCAACTCTGATGTGTTAACTCTAGCCTATTTACTAGACTGTTCAAAGATCAGAAACACCAAGAACAGCACTAAACTGGGGCCTGTGGGTCAATGCAAGGAATTTAGAAGGTGTATTCATTTCTTTGGACTTTGTTTCCCCATAGGAATATTAACTGTATGTTTAGACTACATAAACTGGGTTTTGTATTGCTCTTTGCATTCTGAAATTGCTAAATATTACTGTTCTGGTGGCAGAGGCAACTCTGCAGCTGCATGAGAGTGTTATGTGATTGTGGGAGGACACATAGTGCAGGAGGAGGACTTAGGCCTTCCCATTCTTCTAAATTTATATCAAAATGTTGCTTTGAAGATTACCGACTGTAATCTCATACACTGCTTTTGCAATAAGATCTATGAGTATAGACTTCTGTTTATGGAAGTTTTGTTGTGTCCTCAGACTATAACATCCCTTGCATAAGGTGTTTAGATATGTTCCTCTCAGCATAGGGTAGACTGTTGATACTAAACAAACACAGAAAAGGTAAAGTATAATCTGGCTTTTAACATGTCTCAAGCTAACAAAACTTCAGTTTGGAAATGAAATATTGGGGTATTACCTCTTCCCAACTTTGATATGTTTGTCTATCATCATTGTACATCTTCATCTGAGCATTCAGATATAGCTGGTAAAGAACAGCTGTCTGAAGGAACTGATTTCTCCCTGGCTGCAAACACCACTGTCTGGTTAGGACATGGGCAGTGAACAGAAGATTTGCCCCGTTTCTTAAACATTATCTCTTACATTATGAGAGCTGTTTTATGCTAGTTGCTCTGCTATTTGGAAATGTGTTATCCAGCTCACTAGTTGCTGAAAAATTCAATCATCTGTGCTGTGTGTTGATTTTGCTATTTTGTTTTTTACAACCAAAAGCTTCCCTTTTATTGAGTTGTCAAGTTGTTTGTCATAAAGGTATATGACAACATACTAGACAACACACTTACATAAATGGTACATGCAAAAACCAAACATATGGACTCTATTTCTAGAGTTCTGAGGCTCTTCTTTCTTCTGGACAGCTGCCTCCAAAGACTGGAGAGTTTTCTGTGAAGATTACAAGAATTTCAGAGCCATGACCTACAATGAATGATATTTAATATCTGAAATATTTTCAGAAATAGTTCTCATAACTGCAAATATTAAAAGTTAACTCCTGAATGTGGCTTGATAGCTAGTCCCTTTTCTGGCTTTGGATGGTGGTGTAATGTTGCCATGAACCATTAGCTGCAATTTTGCAGGGCAGAGGCAGCTGCATTTCACTAGTGAGGTGATCCCATCTATAATTTGCTTTTATAGCTCCGGGTTTGTTGTTGTTAATGTTTATAAAGTGCTTTGAATTAAATGGCACAGAAATTTGTATTATTGTGACATCTGTTCCTCCCTGAGAGCTTGTGTAACCTGGAGGAGCTGTACAACTGTAAAGTAACAACATAGCCTGAGTCCCTATGAAACAGTAAAGAACTAGGAGTGGGTTGGTTGCGTTTCTGTGGTTCCACACTACTGTTTGCATTATGCTTTCACTTTTACATCAGCAGGGAATGTCTCCACAAATTCTGGCAGTCTCTGGAAGCAGTAGGTTTTGGATGGCGTTGAAAGGTCTAGTGGGTGACCATGGCAATACAGTTGCAGGTGAAAGAAAGCATTTCAGCTGGCATGCTAAGCCTCTGTCACACTGACAAGGACATGAAAAAAGTTTCAGGCTTTCTGCCGTATCTTACCCTATGCATAGCATATCCTTTTGATATTTATCCATTGTACTGCTTCTTGATCTTGCTTCACTTTATGAAACTTTTTCAATGTTTTTTTTTTACCACAGTTATTTCTATAAATTCCCTTTCCAAAGTTGTTACCTTGGGTTAATGTAAACTCTCCTGACTTGAAAAAAGAATGTCTCTATTCTGTATTTTAAAAAGTACTGTGTACATTTGTGGTACTATAAAATAATTAACATGAATAACAGAGGAGCTTGTTTGGGTTATATATTCTACATGTTATGATCGGATTGTGATGGGATGGGTAGCAGCTTGCAGATTGCAGAGAAGTACCTATCCTGCTAGCTGTTGCTTACATATAACAGTCTTCACTACCATGATGGTTTGAAAGAAGCTTAATTGTAAATCACTACAGAGTTTGGATGTACAGTTTGTTCAGATTGACTGGCAGCCTTTGCATAAAATAGGCCCAGGGCTGGAACAACACAATTGTTGCAGATCAGGACTGAGCTGGATTGGCACAGAGGTGTGGGAAGCTCATTTAATGCAAGTTGTAGCTGGTGGTATCAGTGCTTTACTTTCATGAGCATAGAGCTTAACTTTGCTGCCAGCCTGGCAACTTCCCACTGGGATAATGTAATGCAGCTGCAAGATTGTTTTGGCTCTGTGCTAACTTCTTCCCATACCTTTTTTAATAGTCTATCTCCTGCCTTTCCCCATCCAGTCATAAAACCCTTCCTAACATTTGTTTTACTTTTAAGAGCTAGTAAGGGCATGGCATTTGATAACGGAGCCAACACCCTTCCATAAAAATGTGCTTTTCAGCAGTGAAATATGCTGCCTTTTGGGGAATTTCAAGAGTTGACTCTGAGGAATTGATTTTTGTTTGGATTTGTCCTCTTTCTCAGCTAGCTAACCCTCATATCACCAGGCTGGCTAAGGTACAGTTTATGTATTTCTGTGACTATTTAAAAACAGGTCTGAGACTTTTGGAATGGAATAACAATCTAGTTTGCTTGAGTCTTGACCCATTTAAAGGGATGTGAAAAGGCCTGAGACTCACTCTTGGAAGAGAAGGCTTCTTCAGATTCTTGGTCCTGCCTTCTTCATAAAATCAGGACTAAGTATGGCTCTCTAGAGACTAGATGCATAGTTATGGGTACTCAGTTTGACCTGATTGTCACAACTGTTTTGTAACAAAAGTAATTACTGATGTTGTAATTCATGTATCAGTCATGGTAGAATGAGATTTGCTGTTTTAATCTTAACTAGAAGAGGCTCAATTCATATTTATCACCCAGCTTTCCAATCCTTGACTATGCAAAGAATTTGAGGATATTATAGTAAGCTTCTTCCTTCTTTCATAGCTTCAAACTTAGAAGGACTAATACAGTTTTTAAAATCAGGGTAAAGCCTTCTTTCAAGGCAATGAGGAAACCATCAGAATAAGGGTAAAGCAAAGGTAGCTAACTACACTCTGCCTTTGGTTCTAACTTTCTTGCTCGGAACCTGCAACAAAAAGCCTCTGAACCCATCCTTCCTAGTGTGACTATTTTCTTCTGGAATTTGACCTTTAAATGAAAATTTAAATAGTTTTGATTTCTTGTGGGGAAACCACAAATATGGAGGAGTGTAAACTGTAGAAGTGACAAATGTTACAGTCTGCAGAAGGTGAAATATAGACCAGAATGGTGAAAACTGCACTCTCCTCCTGCTTAATTAATTCCTTACTTTTGTATGGCACATGGGCCAAGGTACAAATTTCTAAGAACCCAAACTGACCTCAGAGGGAAAGGAGAGAGACTGCTTTTGTGTGTCTAATTACCCTCTTTCTTAGTAAGTCAGTGACGATTTCAGCTGCAGTTAGTAAGATCCATTCCCCTCTACAGCCAACGTGGTAAATTGTGCCTGTTTCTTTTCTAATGTTCTTTCTCTGCCCTTGCCCTGAAAAATCATTCTTGTTAAAGATCTCTCTCTGCCACTTTTGTTGGTGCCATTGTATTACAGATTGGTTGAGGACCCTGTTCAAGACCTGTGATTAAGACCTGCAAAAGATCTGGGAGAATTTCTTTGTCTAGGTTTTTTCTAAGTCATACCCGGGGCTCACAAGCAGGCCCTGTTCTTTGCCTTGTGCCTTCCTGCTCTAGCCAGTGGGGGAGTTGGAAGGAGGCAGGGGTCAGACGTGGAGGCCCGGGGTAAGAGTTAAATAAACCCTTAGGAGACAGAAATTACAGTTCTAAATAATTGTTCTGGTTTTCAAAAAATGCTGGGTGGCCTGCTGTTAGGAGCAAGCTCAGTGTCTTGGTGTCCTTAGGACTGACTGGATGTTGGGAAATTCAGCTTTTGGTTTGTATTTTTTCAAAAATGTTTGCCCCTGTTGGCTTGACAGCATTAAGTAGGAAAGCAGCAAGAGGTTATCAAATAATGTGTATTGGAAATAACCGGTCAGCGACTGGAGGGTGCCAGGGTGCAGTCACCAGCATGTAGAGACAGACATCTGTAGGATGCTTTGGGTTCCTGAGATATTTTTATGAATGAAAGGTGCTTATGACAAGAATGCATGCTGAAATAGGCAGTGCTAATGGAGAATTGCTACAATCTCCTTATCTTCTCCAGTAAATCTGCCACTGAAGATAAATGTTTAATAACATTCCTATTTGGTTGTACTTGTTAAAAGTGGTTGAACTAATGACCCATAATCCAACAGATCCTTAGTGAATAGCGCTAAGGGTTCAGTCCTGTGTTGCTGATTTAGCAAGATGTCTGCTTAATTTACTGCGTTTCACTGTTGCAGCTCTTGCTCACTGCTCAAACCAAATGATTTACCTGGCACTGAATGTAGTCCACCTTCCAGTTGCAAAAGGGCAATGATTTCTTCATATGTATAAAAATTAACAAAAATCTCACATGCTCTCAAGAATCAGTAAATGTGCGTGACAGACACAGAAATTTGAGTTGTTGCTTCATTATGATTTGGTCAGATAACTAATGTGTGTGGTCATAGCTGTGTACACAAACTTCTGGTGCAAATACCTGTGAATATGAGTCTGAAACTTGCTTTGGTCAGTAATACGCATGCACTCAAATAGCTTTTTTCCTGCAAACATTAAAGAAAGGTGGAAATGTGGTCAAAGTAAATTTGTATCACACTTCAAACAAATACCTGTGGAATTCTTTCTATCTGGCAAATGAAGCGCTCCTAATCACTTCAATGGGAATCTGTCTGGTTTAAGGAATGCAGTATCCTGACCTAAGACCCCTGCTAACACTTACGTAATAAGACCCACTGAACCATGTGGGACTACTTATGCACATAAATAATTTTATGGACAACTTTGTGCAATATGCTGGTCCAGGACAGTGGTTATGACTGCAGTGACTGATTTTTGATCACAAAGGTAACAGACTTACACATCAGGCTGGAGTGACAGTGACCCCAGTCATGTTATCCTGCTGCTGCGCTGGCGATGGTCTCCTCTTCCTTGTAATCTAACTCTTGTAGAGGACAGTTGCTCTCATAAATCCTGAAAAATCTTCCAGTAGCTATTTACTCACCAGTATTTTGTTAGATTGAAATGACTGTCTGGCCTGCATTCCAGGAACTTCCTGTAATAAAAAATAAATGCATAAATAAATAAGCCCACCACCCTTCTGCTGTCACTCAATTATTTGCTTTGTTAGAAAGTTCTGCAGTTCAGAGTAATGATAATTGAAGTGGGTGGAACTGTGTGGGGAGAGAAATAACTACTTTTATGAGATACTTCTCTTAAAACTTTTTTCTTTTTCAAGCATTGCTCCCAAGTTTGAGGTGTTTTATTGCCAGCTCAGATATGAGGCTTTCTTGTTTGCATCTATTTATACAAGGAATGTGTTGAGGCAACTGGATCCTGTTATCCCAGCTTGTGCTCTGAGGTTTTGCAGCCTTGCCAGTTAACACCTTATTGAGGACCTGGTCTGAGCAGTGACTGATAGGAATGATCTTCCCACTGTTACTAAATAGCCTTTAACTTAGTAAATTGAGAGTCCAAGTGTGGCCCCAGGAAAGGACACAGCAAAACAGCAAGAGCAAAAAGATTGCCTTCACAGCCTGAGAATTCTGTCCTATGCTTAACATGATAATGGCTGATGTATCAGAAGGTTTGCAGCAAAACTGAGGTGTTTCATATGCTTGATTTCAAAAGCTTCTTTTTTTTTTTTTTAAATTGCAAATGTGTAAAGCAAGCCCAAGGCAAGGAATGAACGGAAGTGACCTAAATAGAGACTACTGGTGATCTGTCTTCTTTTTTATCCTCCACCGTAAATTGGACTAGTTTCCATCTTCTAATCCTTGTGTAAGATCATGCACACCTTCCAGTGTAACCATTCCTGTTTAAACCTCTACCTTAATCTCTGTTTTCCTGCCTGGTATCCTTCATTTCTCCCTCTGTTTAATCTGGCTAAATGGTCATCTACAAGTTTTATTAGAAAAAACCTGCTTCCTCAGATGAGAGTCAGTGGTCATTTTATCCCATGTCTTCAGGACTGCTTATTATTGCAAGTTCACTGAAAAATTCATTTTCCCCTGAATGTGAGAGGGTAGCACTTAATCTGGATATCTGTACAAGCCACAAAGGGGTGTATGTGGGGGGAATGACCAGAGCATTTTAGAAAAAAATAGGTCCAAATTTGTGCAAGGGAAAATTTATAGGGAGAAGCAGTTTCTCTTATTAGACTGACTGACATAACTGTGAGGAGGGAAAATAGGTAAGCTTTTGGGCCTGCAAGCCCTTCTCCAGGTCTGCCAGTTACCTACCCACTTAATGCAATTTGTGCTTATGTTTTCTCATAAATGTTTCGTGTATTACTTCATACTGAATATTATAAGAAGATATGGCTTGTACCTTGTTACTCATTTCTTCAGTCAAAGAGGATTCATGTGAATATCTGAGAAGATTGGCTCTGGTTTCAAAAGGTAATTCAAAGTCTCCTGCAATAAAATTGAGAGCATCTTGATCAAGGTCTGTATAGTTTTCTCTATGTCTCTGCTTATAGAGTGAGTTTTAATAACATTATTATTTAAAACAACAACAACAAAAAAACCAAACCACAAACAGAACAAGCAAGTAAGCTAGACTGACAGCCCCAGACAGAGAAATTAATCTGTTTTCCCTCTTCTAGAAAGGCAACAGCATAAGCAGTGCCAGTTCCCAGGTACACAAACATACTAATATGCAAATAATACCTAAAGATAGGGTAGGGTCCACATAGATCTTGGGCTGCTTTAATGAAGCAGTGGCAGAGGCAGTTGGGCAGTTGTGTAGTGGTAGGCTCAAGGATGAGACTGGCCAGGGGCTGGCTAACTTCACAGTGATGAAATAAAAATAGTGTATTGGAACCGTGTGGAGGGTCTGCCCCCTCTCTCCTGCGTATGCAGGCAAGCAGGGGGTAGGATGCATCTTCTGTGTTTCTCCTTGGGGAAACTGAACTGGGAGATTTGGTTATCAGCTGATGGAAACCAGCTGTCTCCAGCTGACCCCTGTTAGTGGCTGCCTGAGTGTGCTTAGACTCCATAGTTAAAATACTGGCTGGACTAAGAGCAGGGTCACAGTCACAAGCTCCTGTAGAAATGGCTCAAAACTCTAGATGGCCAATTTCAATGTGACAGTCTATGGACTAAAGCTTGCCCTTATTCCTTTCGTCTTAGACCTCTTCATTTCTCAAATTCTTGCATAACCTCATTTGCTGCATCTTGTGTGATAACCTTCAAGTGCTGCTGTGAAACTCAGAAATAACTTGTGAACTTTGTGCGTGGTTTTACCTACTTACTAATGAATAGCTTGCCACAGCTGCTCAGACTTTCAAGAATGAGGTAGAGTAGCTTTTTAGTTCTAAACAGGATAATGTAGGTTGTTTCTTTATAATACAGAATTAAAATAACATCAATTATAGTTTTGTCTTTTCAAGTATCTATACCTTTTCTGCAATCTGCTAACATGAATAAGAAATGCAAAATGATCATATAAGAAGTCTGTTCTAATTATAAGCATGTTTTTATCCATATAAAGGACTGTTCTAGTCACCTTGAAATTTCCCTCCAGAGAATGGCTGCTAAAAATTTCATGTGCTTTTGCTCTAAAATACTAGAGGGCCCTGTAGCTGATTGTCCTATAACAGTAAATATAAAGACATTGCCTTACATGTGGTACAATGAGGAAATTCTTGATATTCTTTAGCATTTCCATTTTTGTAATAAAAGGGCAACTTGGTATCTATGACCTGATGACTCTTACTTGTTTTTAAAAAAGCCTTCATGAGTCCCTTGTGAATCTCTTGGTTAGAATGGAAAAAAACCTCCACTGTTCCTCAGTAGAGTCTGTTTCTGAATATTTGAAAACTCTAAATAAAATTGGAAAGGCTTTCTTATTCCAACTTGGAAGAAAATCTTTGTTCAGACTGTGACTAACCTGTAAGACGTTTTAAATTGTTGACTCTAGCTTAGTCTGTTCTTCCTTGACAAATCTGTTAGGATTTTTCCTTCAGTTGAAATATTGACATGAATGTTAATAGTCAACATCACTGTTTTTTATGTAGTTTGACATAAAAATCAGATTAATTTCTGCCTTCTCATTTACAAAATTACTAAACTATAAACACATAATTACAAACATGAAATCATTGTCTGAGGGATGGGTGTCATACTAAAAAGTTAACAGATGTAGCATCTGAAGGCAGAAAGTACTATCTGTCCACTCTCCTCAACTTCTAAGGTATGGCATTGAAGACGCTTCAATGTTGGGACCGTCACAGGAAAGGCTTTCATTTTCAAGGAGCTTTTCACTAATGGAAATATTCTTGCTTTTACAGATGTCTTTGAATCCTGCAGGAACTGAGTGGCTTCTTGCTGCAGAATAGAGTATGGAAAGCCCCCCACTGAAGACTCACCTTCCATGCAGTACTGAACAGCTGACCATGGTGTGATGTAGCTGAGATATGCGGACAAACATACAGGAAGGTAGACTGTGATGATAGGAATGTCTCGCCTCAGGGGACTGGGGAAGTATGATGATAGATGGACAGTGAGAGAACCTGCTTCAGTTGGGCTCTCCTCTGAAGCACAGATGAAAGAGGAGAGAGACCACTTAAGAGTGGGCACTTGTTTGCAGGTAAAATCTGCTTAGATGAAGTAAGAACAATGAATAACAAGTGTACATCACAGATGTGCAGTGTCATCCTGGAGTGTTTAGGTGCTAGACTTTAATATGGCCATCAGTGTAGTCTGAAAGGAATATGTGCGAAGGGAGTGTTAACACATGCATTGTTAAGAGGACTAACTTGCAGGAGACAGTTATAACAGCTAAACTATTTCAGTCCCATTAAGAGGTCACTGTTAGCTGGGGCAAGCGTTGCTTGAGAAAAGCGCATTTCAAAGAGGAGTTGGTGCAGAGGTAACTGGCTTCTAAAGGTCTCCCATGGACTACTCAAAGAATTCCTTCCCTTCCTGAACTACTGGCAGTTTTTCCATTGAGTTCACTGAGGCCAGAATTTTGCCCTGGGAGTCAAGATTAGAGAAACCTATGTTCTGGTGAATGATGTCAAAGGAGAACTTGGAGGTTTTTTTATGGTCTTTGGTTGCAGTGCCTATGGTAACTTGGAATGAAAGACATTTATTGAATTAGTGATTACTACTGGAAGAAAAACAATTTTTGGCCTTTTCTTGCTCTCCGAAAATAATCACCATCACTTGGATTTAAAGAATAAATTGCCTGATGAGAAAATCAGTATTTAAATGCTGCATTACGTATTTTAGCTGTTCCTGAGCTTGTAATGTTTAAATTCTCTGGTTTTGGTGAAAATCTTAACGGTTTTTTTTATAATTGTGCATAAAAGGATTGAAGGAGTTGAGACAATTTGAACAGGATGTTAAATTGGGAACCTGGGAACAAACATTTATGGAAAGAAAAAATGTAATTAATGTTAATTATTGATTGCGGAGTTCAATCATAGATACACTAGAGACTGTCCATGCTTATTTTTCATTAATTACTGGTTTTTAAGATATGGTTTAATTGACAAATAGTATAATGTCTTCATTTTCTCTCTCAGAACAAGGACTGCTTTCTAGAAAAGTCATAATGAAGAAGAAGATGTGTGATCTATACATAACTCTTATACAAATAACTGACTGGAATACTCTATTATCACATTTGCCTCATTAAATATTAAAGTTCTTGATTTTAAATTATTATGGTAATGCTGATTTCCATCTTTGTTATTTATTGATATACCTCTGGTAGTTTGGGGAAAAGATCTGAAATGTAACTTATATTTTAAAATATTAAAAGTTAGCAAATAAAATTTAAATTATTTCCTTATTTAAGTTCTGGGTTCTTGAAAGCTTGGTATACCTGGAGGGATTTTTTGGCTGTTACAGAACTTAAAGGAATAATGCTTATAACTGGAAATCAGTAGAACATAGAACCTTGGTTTCAGTGGCTTGTAATTTTTTCAACACCTAAAACTGATTCTGTTGATTCAGACAGTAAACCTAGAGAATAATTTAGAATAGTGTCTTGCAAAGCCGAATAGGTTTGTGCTTTGGAGGAGATGGAGTAGACCTGATGGCTTTTGATGAATAAGGGGCAATTTTTTTAGTATTAGTGTACCTCATGCTGTTCCTGTGGAAAGTTCCTCAAATTTAGTCACCTTTGAGAAATTTCCATTTACATAGTCCAGTGATGTTTGTAAAGGAGAGCTGGAGAAAATCCATTAATATTGGTTTTCTATCTCTTTTGTCTTAATGTTGTCAGGATTGCTGCTCCTGGAAGGATGATTTACCTAGCCCCACTGTCACTCTTCATGTGCACATAAGACTTGAAAATGCCCAAGTTACAGTTTAATGTAATTATTAAAGATGTGTCTTAACAAGTGATCAGAGAAAATGTTTTTATTCTTGCCTTTCAGAGCATCAAGGGTCTAACCCAATTCCCACTGCAGTTCAGTTTTCTGGAACGCAGTAGGTTTTCTACTTGGGATTACATCCCAGTAGCTTAACAAGGTACACCCTGTTATAGTTTATTGCTATGGTTTAAAAATATCTCAATGGTTGTAGGAAATTAACTTCTATGACCAGACATCTGACAAAGATCTGTCTTTTTTTTTGATAGTTTCAGTCAACATCCTGCAGCACTAATGCTGTCTGCAAAATAACATTAATCCTTAATAATTTTAACAAAGGTCAGATATCTGCAGCTTTAATAATGGTTCAAAATGGTTTAAATTCTAGCACAGGATTTACTTTGGCAAATAACTATCCTTGAAGCTTTATTTTTAGAAGAAATAGCTAATGCAGTTTGCATTCACATGTTTTTAAAGTGTCATGCATGTGACATTTCTTACTGAAGGCGACACCTTTAACACTGTGCTAGAATTGTTTTCCCTCTTCACTTAAGAGAATTGTTTGAAACCTTACACAGTCTCTTTCTAGAAGAAATATTTTTCACAGGTGTTCTGCTACATAAATATTGCTGGGAGGTTTCTTGAGTTTTTCTTGCTGTTTTTAAGCTACCTTAGTACAGCTTGGTCTTTTTTGTAATACAGTTTTAACTTAGAATGTAATGTTTCACAACAAAATATATATTTTTTGATCTGAGCTAAAGTTCTTTCCCCCAAATACAATTACAGCATATGTTCTCACCCTGTACAGCCTTGAGGAGGCTGACTGCATGCTAATAGGTTTTGGCAAGGCTAGCAGTGTGTTTCCCAGTCCGTGCCTGACTTCATCTATGCAACAGAAATGAGCTGAGATGCTTTCTCATGCTTAGGGTGAGAAGAGCATCTCTGAGTTTAATCTGAATTCCTTTGCTTTAAAGGAATTTAAAGGCTTTAAAGAATGCTTCAGGTATCCAGAAAAGTGCCCTGTGATTAACTACATTGCTGGTTTGTAGCTCATAGAAGGCCCTCCTATCAAATACTGGAGATGTGCAGTTGGTCTTTGCTTCTAAAACCCACTGGAAGAGGCTCTAGGAGAGTAATTCTTTGTGAGGATGTCCCTTTTTGCTCATGAAGGTTAAATTGTCTTCAGCAGACTCCAATGAAGGCAATATCCATTCATTTCAAGCTCACTTCTTCCCTGTGCATGGAGTCAGGCCTCTACAGCAAGACTGACAGAGAGGCAGAAAGCTCTGCATCGGTGTTGCAGGGGCAGAAGTGTTTCCATTCTGCATGAAATAAGAAAAGCTGAGCAAAGTTGATCCTTCACATGCATATATACCCAGGAAACACAGAAGAATGTACAAAAACCACATGTGAGTTGTGGACTGTCACTGACTGTAGAATTTTGAGTCATAGCAAAATTAGTAAATGGTCTTGTAAGAAACTTAGTTAAAATAGGCTTTCTGACTGCCAGCTTTGCACGTTGCCCAAGAAAGTAACAAACAACAGCTTGTTACACTATGCCATTTCCCCTTTTTCTCTGTATTATTGGGGGGGGATATGAACTCTGTGGAGCTGTACGTGTGTAACTGGAAGCGTAATTCGACCTTTAAGACCTTTGCTACTGCAAGTGGTACAAAAAAAATGGAAGTCACAGTTGATGTTCAGATACCAGATCAAGTCTGAAAAATGCACAGTTAGAGAAAACATAATTTTTGCTGGCAGCTGGCTTTGCTGTGACCTGCCCTGGCTTGGGCTGTTAAAACTCAGAGCAAACCCTTTTACCAATAAAAAGAGACAGCATAGAGAATGGGTCAGTGCAGTAACAGGATAGTGCAAAATATCAGGAAAGAAGTGGGGAGAATATTTTTACCTTTTTTCTATTGTTGTTTTATAGATTGACTGGGAGTTGATTGAAACCCTGTAAGGCAGGGTTGCCTCACCTCTGCCTGCTTGCCTGAAGCTTCCGAGGGTAGAGCTGTAGTGCAGCAGCAGTTTGAACATGCCCTGGCTTTTGCAAAGGACGTTAAGAGACTGAGAAGAGACTGAGGAGAGACTGAAGTGCTGGGGGGTTTCTGGCTTGTGCCATCTCTGTGTCCTAGGGTGGGTCCAGAATGCTCACAGATCAGTGGAGGCTGGACTGCAGTTGACATGGCTGTCATAGCCAAAGTGGACTTTGATCAGGTGGTTGTCCCAAAACAGGGTTCTCTACCCAGTGTGCAAAGAGCTGATAACACACAGAGTAGAGATGTTTATTTCATGTCTGCGCAGAGATCGGTGCTAAGTGGTAGTCCACAAAGCTAGCACACAGTTGAAACGCAAACAGTGTCTTATATACACATCAGGATCAAGGAAAAAGTGGTAACAAAAATACATGATTGGTTACAAACAACTTATATAACAAAAGTACTTCTGTGCGTCTAGATAATTACCTAACATTATATTAAGGTGGTCTTACTTTACGTACTCATTATGCACACATGGGCATAATTTTTAATATTAAAATCAAGCTAAGTTAGCTAAGAGTGCACTTTTTTCTTGACACTAATCCAGAACTGGGCACTTACGATATAAATCAGAAGTAAGGCAATAATGTTGACAAAACCTCATTGTTTCACCTCCTTGCTTCAATGGATTCAGTGCAGGGACCTTCCATTCTTGTTCCTATGGTTTCAATAGATTGTCCTCCTGACATCAAGGTCATCTGGCCCGCATGTCTAATGATGCAGCCACATGCATCTGCAGTAATCTTCCTCTTAAAGCTTCCCAAAACCAAACTGCATTGACTGCATTACCACTTATTCCTAAGGGCAAAAAAAGTTTTCTGAGGCATAAGTTCTATTTGTTGTTGTTTGCATTTGTCACTCTTAGACATTGTTTTGTGTATGTAGTGGCCCTTACCAGAAACAAGACCTACTCCTTTCCCATAAACAAGCCTGCAACTTAGTTTTTTTTGAGATTGCATAACTTGTCTGTGAGATGATGATTCACATTGGCTAGCTGAGGTGCATAGCAGAAATACCTGAGCAGATTACAAACTAGCTGCCTCTTCCTTTTTTGAGACTCTGCAGGGAAAGGAACACATGGTTTACAGCTGGCAAATTCCAAGGCAGCTTTGATGCTCGTTAGCATACAATATCCTCAATCCCTTCATAGCTGTGCTGTGATCTTTCCTGTTGTTTGGGACAAGTTAGCTTGCTATGCAGACATTAGCGGAAGTGTCTGAATGAGCAGAAGGGATTCTGTCTCAGTGAGAAAAATGTTGACAGGGTCCTGTTCAGTTTTTCAAGACTGTCTGAAATTTGAGAGCTACATATGTAAAAAGAAAAGTGATCTTTGGATTATTAGTGTTTACCTTCATCTGGATTGAAGCTGAACGGAACAGGAACATATGAATTACTGACAGACTCCTATAATGATGGACAGACTACTTCATCATCAGGAACAATGATGAGGCTGCCTTGAAATGCTTTTCTAATATTCTTGAAAACATAAAAACAAGCAGTGTTAGCCATCTGTATCATCAAAGCAGAAGCATTTTTTAGAGAGAGGATTCTCACATTCTTAGAGGCACTTAAAATACTTGTTTACATTGTCATTTGGCAATTCAGAGAATGATGAGGCTGAAAAGGGCTGGGGTGATCTGTAGCACAAAACCAAACCCAGTCTGATAGGTGTTTTCAAATACACTGTTGTTTTCCTTTAGTGTTGGGTTTTGGTCTTCAGCAAGGACTACCAAAATGCATCTCTGTATCACAATTTAGGTACTTGGTTCCAAAGCTCATGTACAGGTTATTTTTATCTGTGATGCACAGGAGTGCAACTCCTGTATATATATACACATGAAAAATGGTCTACAAGATAAGATATTTTATTTGGATTTTCCATGCCCTTCTGCCACTTCTCTAAACTTCTTGAGTGGAAGTATATTTCTTTCTTCTTTCTGGTATGAGAGTGACTTCTGGGATGGATACTGACTGTTGCTTTTGGGGGTGAGCCTGGCCTGGAATCCAAAGCTGCCAATTGACAAGAGCGTGCATTTTTATAGGCATGTAACAAAACACCTACCTGCTGCACTGAATGTGGCGGCTTTGCTGCCTATAATTTTCTTACAGAAAATCTTTGGAGTTTAGTTCTACCACTAATCTTTTTTTTTCTGTTGTTTTTCCTCAGTGAGTTACTAACTTTCTTGCCAAAATTTGCCAAGCCCTGCACATTGAGCATTAGATATGCAATTGACTCCTGTGTCAGAGTTTTACATGGTCTGCAGTGAATGTGGCAGCTTTTATCAGCCCTGCTTTCATCCATTACGTGGATGAAAGCCCTGCTGGCTTCCAGGCTTCCTGCTTCTCATGCAATACTCTTACTTCCACACCAAAGTGCCAGATATTTTACCTGGCATGCAACGGCCTGTAGCAATGGGCCTGTTTATGGGCTCACTCTGTGCAAGATGCAGTGTGATCTGTTGATCAGGCAGGTCTGGTGCATTTGGGTTCTGACAGGGAGGGGTTCCAGCACTGAGCTGAAGCTTGGACCTAGGATACCCTTGCCTTGTGCACTGGAAAGAGGGAAAAACCCAAACCCATGGCTAGATTGTCCCACTACTTCATAGAATCATAGAATATTTTGGGTTAGAAGGGACCTTTAAAGGTCATCTGGTCCAACCCCCCTGCAGTGAGCAGGGTCATCTTCAACTGGGTCAGGCTGCTCAGAGCCCCATCCAGCCTGGCCTTGAACGTTTTCAGGGATGGGGCATCTACAGTCTCTCTGGGCAACCTGTTCCAGTGTCTCATCACCCTCATTGTAAAATTTTTTTTCCTTATATCTAGTCTGAATCTACCTTCTTTTAGTTTAAAACCATTATCCCTTGTCCTACTGCAACAGGCCCTACTAAAAATTATGCCCCCATCTTTCTTAAAAGCCCCCCTTAAGTACTGAAAGGCTGCAACGAGGTCTCACTGGAGCCTTCTCTTCTCCAGGCTGAACAACCCCAACTCTCTCAGCCTTTCCCCATAGGAGAGGTGTTCATCCTTCTGATCATTTTTGTGGCCCTCCTCTGGACCCAGTCCAACAGGTCCATGTCTTTCCTGTACTGACTCCAGAGCTGGACGCAGTACTCCAGGTAAGGTCTCACCAGGGGTCTGACTTTTGTGCTGATGGGAATATTGGAATATATAAAGTTGTGTATGTATAGAGTATATAAAGGAGTTCTAATCCTCTTGATTTTCCTACTTTTTCACTAGCATCTGGCACATGTGAACTTACAGAAATGACTCCCCAACTCCCTTTCCCTCTTGCATACAAGTTTAAAAATCAAAACAGTTCCTAAAATTCCCAGGATTCCTACTAAAAATATCACACTAGTCTCCATGGCTTAAACAAAAGCAGTAATTATAGATTCCTTTCATAGAATAAACATACAGCAGTGACTTAGCTTTTCACTCTTCCAGGAGGGTACCATGTGCAATCCCTACAGGGATAGCCTTGGAAGTGCTGTTTGGAAGGACGTCACTGATGCTGGGAGCTTTAGCACTGGCCCTGATCTCCTGGCATACCTGATCTTTCTTTACAACTATAGGTGGTAGGAGACCTAATGCTGGGATGTTGGTTTGGGTACATCGCTCATCATCTTCAGCAGAAAAGGCATAGCAGGGAAAATAATGAAATGCTGCATAAAATAGGTATGCTTCTAAACAGGAAAAACAGAAACCAATAATCCAAAGAAAGCCTTTGGAAATGAATAAATATGCAAGGTAACTTGTGATTTCCAAACTGGTAATCTTTATCCATCACCATCTAATGAATCTTTATTTTTGCAGGCATTTGCAGGTGTTATTTCTTCTTACAATTTTCAATCTGAAAAGATGAGCAATTGTAATAACTTAAAGGTCATTCAGTCAGTGTTTGTTAAACAAAAGTACAGAACATGGAATTTTTCTACAAAATTTAAGTAATGGATCTGCTACTGCATATATAGGGGGAAGTAGAAAGGCATTTTTACAGTATCCTTTTGAGAGATGATAATAGAACACCATGTTTTTCTTTGCTCTTAGAAATAACTATTCTGTCTTACATTCCACTGGGTAACTGTGTGCACTATTGAGTACTGAATTTTTAATGTTTATCACTTTTTCTATAAAGAAAACAATTTCTGCCTTACTGGCCTTAATACTGGTAAATTATTAGGTGCACAACCACACCTTCTGTTCTCATCTGGATATTCTGTGTCAGGGCTTCGTTTCCAGAAACCACTTATTTGCTATAGAAAAAGTTTTAATTAGGAAGTATTAATTAATAGCCTTCTTCCATTAGTTTGAAAACCTTTTTCTAGAAAATCTGCATGCATTTCAGTCACAGAAACAGCTGCATAGCAGCACAAACACACTTGAGAGAGCCTTAAACTTGAATGCTGTAAATATTTTCACTTGTAATTTATCTTTCCTAAAAGTTATAAACTGCATGTAATTGTGATGCTGAGGGATTCTGTGCCATTCAATAGGGTGCATACAGAGCACTAGGAAAGAGAGCGCTTGCTCACTCTTCTGGCTGAGTTCCTGGTCAGTTTGTGCATTCTAAACTTTCCCTAAAGTTTTTGGTACAATATATCGTTAAAAGCATGTGCAATGTCTTCCACATGTCATTAGAAATGGCCACAGTTCAACAAAGATTTGAGAGCATTACAATTATATATATAAAATCTTATTTTTAAAGTGTGTTTAATGTCTTGAGCCTTCTAAATTGTTGGTATGAACTAATGCTGCAGCAGAGACTGTAACCAAACCTTGCTGTCATGTGAGCAGTGCAAAACATAGATGCAAAGCACAGTTCAGGTATATTTCAACTGGAAGTTATTTTGGACTAGCTGATGTGCTTGCAATCAGGTATTGTTTGCTGAGGGATGAGATTTAGTGGTGAGTAGTTAGGAACTTGTTAGTTTTGTAACTGAAATTAAATTAGTGTGACTTAGACACTCTTTTCTGATGTAGGCTGTCTGACCTTCCTGCTAGCATTCATCCTTCTTGCTTCTGCCTTCCTCTCCTCCAGAGCAAACTCTTGATTGCCCATTGGGGATCGGGTAAAGCTACCTTGATGTGTGTCTGGATAGCTTCCAATGGCCATCTGGTGCTGCTTAGCTGTACCTTCTGGCCCAGAAATGAGATCATGCAGGGAGGGAGCCAACAAGTTCTCATGGCTTCTGGTCTCTGGCTTGGATGTGTAACAAAGAGCTTCTGGAGTAAGGGAGGTAAATGAAATGGAGAGACTAGTCAGTGTTTTTGTGACTCATTCCCTTAACCAGTTTCTTGGAAAAAATAGTTTCCAAATGGCTGTGTTCCTGTTGTTCTTTTGTACTTTTTTGAGGAGAGTGGACTTGGCAAAGTCAGAATGCACAATGGCTCTGAGCAGCATCTTTAAATTTCTGTTGACAGCAGGAACCTGACAAACAGAACTTAATTCTTCACCCTTGTGCAATGCTGAACTGGCATTTGCCCACTAGGATAACCCACCAGGCTGGAGTCAAATTAGGAGCACATGCTAATGTTTGTTTTAGTATTTCTAATATTAGAAACTGGGGGGAAATTGCCTATGTTGCCTATATGACATAGATGTGACTATTCCTGTTTCATTGCATGGTGGGCTTCTGCACACAGGTTTTTCTCCTCTCCCTCAACTATCTTTGATTATTAAGTAGTAACAGACATTTTACTCAAATCAGAGATGTCTATTAATGGGACTGAAGTTTCTTTCATACTGGTAAATGAATGCACCTCATATAAAGTTGATCAGAAATTGTACGTATGCGGAATCCAGCCCTAAAGTAATCAGGATAGTTCCTCTAATTTTTGTTCCTAGATGTGTATCTGACACTTGCAGTTATCATGGGGTGATGAACACTTATTCAATGAGTTTTTCTGCTAGATTTCTTCAGTGACATTGTAAATTCATTAACTATAGTGATGATTATGATGACTTGTGTTATACTACAGTATTTTTATCATGTTTTCTGGACTTTCATTTTCTTCTAGTATGTAAAAATGCTTAAGAAAGCAGCTGTGAATTTTTTTTGCTGTTGTTGATCTGTTGCACTTTTTCTGGGAGTGGATGTCATCAGCCAAATGAAAATTATTCTTCTTGGGTGACAAGTCTGCCTGAGCAGACAGGCAGATGAGGATGACAGTCATGAAATAGAGAAGGAAAAACGCAAGTGAAGTCTAAAATACTATGGCTTATGTTACAAATGCGGGCAGACCAACTGGATTCTAATGGTCCATTCTAGTTCTAAAACTCTGTGAAAGCACAGGCAGGAGTAGGAGTGGGGAGACTGGAGGCCAGGAGATGAACTGAAGGAAAAGGTAGGACTATAGTTACACCAAAAAACTCTCTTGCTCTGTTATCAGTTTGCAGACTCTTGGGTTTTTTAAATTTTTTTTTTTTGTATGATGGCTGTGGTTAAAGAGTCACATTAATACCAGGTATACTGGGGCAAGTCATTGCCTTTTCAAGTAAGTGACAAGAGGAATAGTTTCCAAATTTTGCATTTAAAGGGAAAAAGCATTTAAGCATTAAACAGTGATTGCTGAGAAACAGCTTCAAACTGAGCTTTCCCTAGGTATTTCTATTTTCTTATTCACAAAACAAGTAAAAATCCCCATGCCATCTCAAGTAATGTATCCCAAAAGCTGTCATGCTATCGATGTAAAATGCAGTTTAACTCCTAAGAAATTTGTTTAAAAACCAAACCAAAACAACCCCCCAACAAAACCAACAACAACATCCACCCCTCCAAATATAATACTGTGAGTTGTTGAGCTGAAGTGATGGGCCTGCTTACTTGGAGAATCAGGACTTGAGATGCAAATATGACCCAGAGGACTGGCAGACACAGGTCTCCAATGTTTTGGACTGGTAATATTAAATTCTTTAGTTGTGAAAGGAGATGACCAGATGGCTATTAACAACTTGGTTTGGTTTTTGAGGGAGCAAAGGTATTTCCCCACCCTTCTTTTTTTGTGCTATGTCAATGCTGATTGCAATGAAAGATGTGGCTATTGCTTTGTTAGTATGTGGGGGGAAAAAAGGACAAGTGCAATGTACCTGTTGGAGGACCTGCTTATCTCGGGCGTTTTCTTTCTCTGTGTTGCTTAAACTGAGAAATCAGTCTTCATAACATTTTCAGTCTTTGTTGCCTTGGCAGCCCAGTTTCCAAATCTAATCTTTCTTCTGGCAATGCGTGATGGTGCAAACTAAGTGTGGGAGGGCCACATGCGATCTGCAGAGTTCTGTGATATGCCCTGTGGCCCTCTGTCTTTTTATAAAGAGATATGGCCCTCAGAGACTACAGGTCCCAGCAAGCAGTGCTCCATTTTGATCTGATAAGAACATGCTCAAATCTAGATGTGCTTTGCATGTTAGGGCGTGCTAGCTACATGAGCCACACCTCAGCATTCAAGATAAAGGTGGCTGCAAACTGCTCCAACCAACGCAAAGTAGGTGCAGCTCTGGCCACAGGCTGGATTTTTTTTTTTTCTCTGCCCTTTGGTTTAAGGAATTGTCTTTTTGTTTCCTATCCAGTATTGCAATGGGATCCTGGTATATAGCATGATAGCTTATAATTTTGAATAACTTTGCTTTTTGGTTTCTGGCTTCTCCCAGATGCTACTTTTACCTCCTCTAAGATGGCTGCCTTCATATGCTGTGCAGGAATGGGCAAAAGCTTTGGAAGTGGCTGATTACTTCAAGAAAGGGTGTTGTTGCAAGACATCCAGCCCAGTTTTTGCTTGTCAGAGAGACCTGGCTCATTCAGACAAGCTTTGGCTAAGAGGTCTGAAATTCAGGCTGGTTTATCTGATATGATTTTTTTAAAGTTTGTCCAATATGGGGAGAGACTCTACCCTACTTTGACATGGACAGCTGAGGAAGGAGATTTGACACACCTTTGGACATAAGCAAATTAAGACACCTGTTCTGAAATGCCTTCAGATTAAGAGTGAAAAGGCTGACTCTGCTTGGATGTGGTTTAGCATCGGAGCAATCCCTTTCTCTGTCTTAAGTTAGATACTTTATGAGACAGTTTGCACGTAGCTTATCTCTCTATAGCAACACCTTTCTGAGTCCTGGTCTTCAGCTGGGTCTGTGTCTGAACAAGCAAAGACATGACCAGGTGTTACTTTGGGGTTTCACTGCATTTCAGATGTTTCTTAGGGAGGGTGTAAACCCTGGGTGACTCTTCTGACATTGTAGTGTTTCTGTGTGTTTCTGGTATCTGTTGTAAAATATGAACCCAAGATGTCAAGTGCCCTGAATTACCTCTCATATTTATTTCTTTGTAATCTTGTTCAAAGAAAGTTCAGTAAAGAGCTTTTTTTCATATTCTTTTAAAATCCAGGTAAATAGCACTTAGCACCACAAGAGCGACAGTATTGGGTTGACCAAGAGGCCCGTTTGGCCCAGTATTCAATCTCAGTCTGTGGTCAATAATGGACTTGTACGGAAAAAGTAGAAATGACATTGTATGTGAGAAAAGAGCTTCATGTTGGAGTGCTCTCCTGCTTAGAGGCTGCGCTTCCGAAGTTAGAAGTTGCTGCTGGATTATGGTTATGCTTCAGTTCCTGCTGACATATTCTCTGTTACCCTGCATCCTATGTATGCACTCTTGCACATTTAACATTAAAAAAACCCTTACTACTTGGATTTAGTCCTTTGTGTAGCTGTATAGTATGGATACTACATGAAAAGCTGCATGAAGGCAAATCAGATTTTGTTACTCCTTCCTGATTGGTGTTTTGTATATTTTGAAACTTGGACATAATTCTTAAGGCTGCAGTTTGGCCAGGTATTAGCTCTATATATAGTTCTTATTGAACCCTGAGGTCTGGCTTTTATCTCAATCTGATAAATAATGGAACCTTTGGCTATTAGAGTGAGGATAAATATATAAATAAAGAAGAACAGTTAATGAATAAGTATCTGGTCAACAGAGATGACAGTGAAATAAAGATACCTGTCAAACACTCAGCACCATAAAAATAAACACGTTTGCCCTGATCCAACATCTGAAGAATTTCCACTGACTCCAAAGGGGTGCCTTGTTAGCCTGTATAATACGAATTCTTAACTCTGTATCCCTTCCCCCCCCCCTTTCCCTTTTCCTTTTTAAGCACAGTTATGTTATTTGATTTCACTCTCTTCTGCAGCACTGTTTTCTGTAGAAACAGCTTCATGGACAGGAGTGGCACCACAACATATGAGGAACAGCCTATTGGGTAAAGCCAAAATAAATAGGTTGATCCAGTGCTTTTAAGGGAATAGCCAGCTATCAAAACGTGGGTTTGTCCAGAGGAATGCTGTAGTAAGGAAAGTCAAAAAGTCTCTGATACAGACTTTGAGGAGTCTCACCAGTCTTCTGTTCTTATTATAGGGCATATTTCTCTTGCTTTCACTGCAAGGCATATTGTTTGATTGATTTTTCACCAGAGCAGGTTTTAATGAATTTACACCTGCAAGTAAACCTATCGAACTGCTTCACTGACAAATCTATCATGGGATTTCTATCCAAGTCCCATTTTATACTGACTATCTGGCAGACTTGAGTATTTTCCCCTAAGGCATTTAAACTGTGCTGTGTTTTCTACTCCTGGATATTCTCTTGCTCTCTCTGACTCCACCTCAAATCTGTCTGTATCTTAGGACCTGGTTATCCTACTGTTGTCCCCTGGTGCAATTACAGCATGATTAAAATATGCAGTATGGCTGGGACCTCGATCATGTTCTAACAAGAATATAACTTTAGACATATAGCCCAGTTACAGCATTGTAACAATGTCACGGAACAACCCTGCTCATCTTGGTAACATGGGGTGGGGCTTTAAGTGCTTTTCCTTGGCATATTTCTAGTCACACCACTTGCTATTGTTGCATTTCAAATGTCATTATCCCAGGCGCCTAGATCAGCCCCAGGGATAACTTAGAAATACCCCTACACAGCCTTTCCAGCATTTTGCTGCTGTCTGCAGCGCTAAAGGAGTACTAGTATGCACTTTTTAGTTTCCCCTTATTGTAAAGACATTAAGTACTTGCAGAGTTACAAACTCTATTCCAAAAAAGACCATATACTATTTGTTATATATTTTAATTCTGGGACCCTCAGCTCAGAGGCTAATCTCTAACTAGTAGTTTTCAAGAAGGACTCTTTCCTTAAGGACAGGCAGTCCACTAACTAAGCACTGATAATTTCTTAATTTGTTCACTTTTTGGCCTCTTCCTGGGAAGTGTCCAGTACTATCCACTGTCAGAGACAAGATCCTGGATGGACCAGATGGATCACTGGTTTGTCTCAGTTCCTCACATTTTATGTGTCATGCTTAAGTTATGACCCCTGAGACCATTTTATAAGCTATTGCAACTACAGAAGCATTAAAAAAAAAAAACCCAAAACCTGACCTTTCTATGTGCCTCCATTACCACATCTTGTTCTGAGCCTGTGGCAGATGGGATAGGAGGAAAAAAAGCAATTTTCATTAAGTCATTTTACTTTAACATCCTAGCTCTTCACATATCCTTGTTTAGCTATGAAAGAAAGGGAGATGGCATAAAGAAGAATGGCAGATAAAAACAGGTCACTGCCTCCAACTGGGAGACATATCCTGCCACTGAATCTGTAATGGAAAAAGGACACTGCACTCCAGATGCCCTTGCGGAGGAGCAGTGTTTCCTCATGACACTTTTGAATGTGTTGCATTGCAACAGTGCTTTCTTCCTATGGAGCATTGCCACACACAGACATAACCATGAGGTCGTGTATACTTGAGAGATTCCTTGTGCCCTGTAGTCACAGCTAACAGTGACAGCCGTGGCTGTCAAACCAACACTTCCTTGTATGCTACATGTTTATAAGCCATGTCATTCTTCAGGCATCTATCAAGTTCAGGACAAATATGCCTGCTATGTGACATAGAAAAAAACACAATGTATTTCTTATCATTGTAAGGCTTCTTTCTTTCAGGGAAATAGCTTCCATAGAAAGTGGAATGGGATTTCTCACTTAGAAGGTGAGAGATGTTGATAGCGATGTTCCTAACAAAGCCCTCAGTGAGTTTGTTTAGAGTTTCAATGTCCCTTGGATTTTCTATATAGTTCTGCTCATTCCTGTGCCTGTGCTCTGCCACAGCAGCCTTTGTGACCTGGAGACCTTTCAGCCATGTGTTCTAGGAGACAAGAAAAGGAAAACTTTCATAGAAGCACTGGTCAGAACAGTGTGCTGTTCCATCCCTTCTAGGGCTGATTTCCGTGTTTGCTTTGAATTTCTGTCATTTGACTTGACAGTCTTCTTTTTTGGCAAACCTGAAATGTTATGCAGAAATCAGACACTCTTAAGAAGTTGTGCTTAGTCCAAAACCCACTTTTCAATGAAAATAATCTTTTATAAAAGGCTTTGGGTTTGGACTCTTTTTTTTTTTTTTTTTTTTTTTTGAGTCTGAGTTCTATTCACTTATTTGTTTCTTGGCTGAGATGTTTTTCTGCTGGTTTAGTGAGCTGAATCAGCTCTTCCAGGAATCAGATTAATACCACAGCAGGCACAAAGGGAGTAAGACTATATGGCTAGCAGGAGAGAGAGAGTAAGTTTTAAGTTTTTCTATTCTTTGTTTCTAGTGGGAGTGCTTAAATAGATAACCTTTTTTTTTTTTTACACTTTTTCTTTGTACTTTTTATACCATTTAGCCAAGGAATTGTGATTATGCTTGTTCTTGAGAGGGGCTTGACAGCACTTTCACTGATTTCAATGTAATAGCTTGAGATCCCCTAAAAGGTGACACTTTAATGGATACACTGATGCAAGATATTTTTCTTCTATGAAATCTCTACAACCATTTTCAGTATATTATTTGTGAGCAGGCATATTATTCAAGTCTTAGTAATAGTCCAGGAATCACAACATTACTTAGCAAAATAATCCTACAGTTTTGAGAAACAGACTTTAAGACAAGAGCATCATAAACTTCACTTACATTCTCTGCATCATCTCGGCACAGTCAGACAGCCCCAAACATTTTATTTTCTTTTAAGATTTTGGATGTTTCTAGTCTCTAAACACCTTCCAGTGTATGCTGAGCAATATGACTGCCATCTGTTTTGTGCTGAAGCCAGAGTACCCGTTGGCACAATTTTTGCTGTAGGACAGACTCCGTTGTGCCTATTCAGTACCAGTCCTGGGGGTGCCTGAGGCAACTCAGAGCTTCAGGCCAGGAATAGTCTGAGAAGCAGCAAAGTGGAGCAGTGAACAACAAGTACCTGTGGGACTCCTGAACAGAAGGCAGTTTGGCTCCAGGTAGTGTCCTTTGCAGCCCCTGGTCTCCATTCTTTCACTAATGCCCAAACAGGTACTTGGGCTCTCCTCCTGCCTGGTGTTTCTTGGCTTCCATAGTTTTCTGCAGGCTTTTCTCTGTCCTCAGGCTCATTTAGAAACAAGTAACTGTCCTACAAGAAAGAAGTTTGTGAGGTCTGAAGCGGAAGTACAGCATCTATGGGAGATCTGAGCAAATCTAATTTTTTTTAGGTTGAAATGTGGGTTTACATCCCTGTCCAACACTGAGAGCTATGCTGCTTTGTAAGATAGTAGGTTGTGGGTTTAGCTGCAAGAATATTTAGCCATCCTGATATATCCAGTGACAACTGAATGATGCTGATTCATGAAGAAGTTGATATGACTGGGCTTCAGCAGTCTGTGCTCAAGGACAGCAGCAATTGAGAATTGATTCTTGTGCAGTGCATGGAAAACTTGTTTACTCTCTTAATGTGCTTTATTCCAGGAAGTGGCGTTTTGCTTCAGCAGTTTTGTTTTTCTTTAAGGTGTTGACCAGTACTTTGGAATTTAAAACTATGTATCCTGAAGAAGGCATAGAAATGTAATTTGAATGCAAACTGTATTAAGCACTTACATCCTGTATCCTAGCAGGAATTTCACCAAACAGGGGAGGTATTCATTGAACTAGGAGCAAAGCAATGTCAAGTTGGGAAGGAAATTACTATGGAAATGAGTTTTAAAAGCCTGAGGCAGATGTAGGGAGCGGCACATTGTACCAGGAATTTTCCTCACACTCTCTAGCTTATATGGCATTTCCATTACTTCAACAGCACCATAAAAGAAATCCTTGGCTTGGAACAGTCTCTGAATTTCAGCAGTTTGGTGCAGGCTGGCTTCCCTTTTAAGAGAAACTAAACCCAGCTTCAGCAAGGATTTGGGCATCTGCTTGTAAAGGAATGGACTTGCTCGGGGCATACCAGAGGTCCTTTCAGCCCAGTGTTTTGTGTCTCTGTGGTCAGTAATGGATGCTTAGGAGGGAATGACAAAATGGAGAAATATATTAACTGCTTTCCTACTATATTCTTCCAGTGCTTGGCAAGGAGCAGCTGAGGGGGTCTGTAGGTTTAATAGTCCTTGATTAATTTTGCTTTGTTTTTTATTTTTTCTTCCATAGATTTGTATTTTTGTTTTAATTGCACATTTCAAGGATCCATATCTTGTGGCAACGAGTTCCACAACTAACCTGCACAGTGTGAAAAACCTCTCCCATCTAATGATAATGTATACTGTCCCCCAAGATTGTAATGTTTTAGAGAAATGGTAAATAAACTGCCTATTCATTTTCTCCATGCTTTTTATGATTATATAGACTGAGATCATGTTTTCTGTTTAAATATTTTTGAGCAATACATATGTGGATTTTTTGGCTTAGCTCATTGCAGAAAGATGGTGGTACAAGCAGAAAGTGATATTTTTCAGTAACAGCAGACATATGCTGTAGTGTCTTCCCATAAATTCTGGAATATTCCTGAAGCAGTAGTGGATTCCTGATACACTCTGGAATGGATAGATTGCAAGTGAAGAGATATATGGCTTAGGGCAAGAGAACAGAAAATGTTAATCACGTTGGCAATAATTGATGAGAAATGATTGTGTGGGAGAGGAAAACCGGTTGTTAATGTATAAATAAATGTATGTGTTTACAGATTGTTGGGGGACTAATGAAACTTTGAAGAGCTCAGTCCATTCCAGTCCCTCAGACTTTGAAAGGGAATAAACTGTAATCTCCTGTCCACTTTCTCTTTTTTCATTTTGCTGCTAAAAATATGAAGGGAAGAAAAAGAAAAAATCCCAATAGGCTGAAAAACAGGGTTTTTTTGTTAAACAATCTAAAAAAATGAAAATACTTGATATAGCTCTTTCTTTAATATATTTGTTTTCATTCAAAACACTTTGTTAAAACTATTCTGATCGCTCCCAGTAATAGCAGAAATGTGACTACCTGTTGCGGAGTTGTTCATGCTTGGCTGTATCATTGCAGTTGAAATTATGTGAATGCGTACAGGTTGAAAAGCTTAACAAAAACTGATTTAGACACTGATCTAGGGAAGATGATACAAAGTGAGATTCCAGTTGGAAGCTGTCTCCAAACAAAATACTGTATCTGAATAGCCTGGAAGTTTATCACCTTGTTATATATCCAAGCTTTTTGGCTATCTGCTATAGCTTTGAGACAAGATTTATATGCCAAATCTGGGGAACAGAGATTTTTTCAGAATACAAACTCTTCTGTCTTAATGTGTCTTCATTTGGTATGTGTCATGGTTTAACCCCAGCCAGCAACTAAGCACCACACAGCTGCTCGCTCACTCTCCCCCCCCAGCAGGATAGGGGGGAGAATTGGAAGAGTAAAAGTGAGAAAACTCATGGGTTGAAATAGAGACAGTTTAGCAAGTAAAGCAAAAGCTGCACATTCAAGCAAAGCAAAACAAGGAATTCATTCACTGCTTCCCATCAGCAAGCAGGTGTTCAGCCATCTCCAGGAAAGCAGGGCTCCATCACACCTAACGGTTTCTTGGGAAGACAAACACCATCACTCCAAATGTCCCCCCCTTCCTTCTTCTTCCCCCAGCTTCATATACTGAACATGACATCGTATGGTCTGAAATATCCCTTTGGTCAGTTGCGGTCAGCTGTCCCAGCTGTGTCTGCTCCCAGCTTCTTGTGCACACCCAGCCTCCTCACTGGTGGGGTGGTGTAAGAAGCAGAAAAGGCCTTGACTCTGTGTAAGCACTGCTCAGCAGTAATGAAAACATCTCAGCGTTATCAACGCTGTTTTCAGCACAAATCCGAAACATAGTCCCATACTATCTACTATGAAGAAAATTAACTGTATCCCAGCCAAAACCAGTGCAGTATGTCTGAAAAACATGGAAGTGAGAGCTTGTGAATTGGCAAGTCCCAAATCTGTGTCCCTTTCCTGTATCACATGCAGTAAAATTATTAACTTACCAGGCTCAGTTATGCAGTACTATCAGCTTGTATATTGATATTAAGTATAATCTGTGGTCTGATTAAACTCCTGTCTGCTGGTATCTATTCACTGATTTGAATGAAAGTTAGTTTGGACTCCAAATCCTGTGAATCCTCCTATCTGAGAAGAATGTTTAGTCTGTTTTCCTCCTACTCAGCTAGGAAGGAAGGTGTGCATGAATGTTCATTTTCCTTTTCTAACTCTTTATAATGCAACAGATTTTTTCAACACCTCACCCAGTAATAACTTCAGAAACATCTGCATTATTCTTAAGTATAAAAAAATATTTTAAGAGAGATAATTTTAATTATTTTTTTAATCTAACTTTAAATGCCACTGACCTGCATATTGGAGCCTGTCTATTATGCCCGAATCCCAGATTTGGGAGAGTCTGAAGAGGTACCTCTTGGATGAACAGTCTGGGCAAATCTGACGGTCAATCTGGTTATCGGATTTGTCCAGGAAATGGAGGTATGAGTGCCAAGGTGTTCCTTTGTTATCCTTCTGCAGCAATAATACATGTGGGGGGACTTCAGTGTCAGTGTCTGTCCTATCTCCTTGCTGCTGATCAGTTAACAGGCTCTAATCAATAACTCAGAAGGTGCTTATGAAGGTACCTACAGGTAAGCAGCTAAGCCAGTAAGAATTTAAGAGAACTATGATCAAGGTCAGTTACCTTTTTAGTCTATCCTGATTTTAGCCACCTCGTCTGTTTTTGGCCCTCATCCCAGGCTCTGCCTCTGTGCAGTGTGTTGCCAATTATCTGAACAAGTCATAGTGCTGTGCAGTGTAAGAACAGAAAATGAGTTAATGAGGTCTTGGTGCCTTATCTCAAGTACTCTGCAATGTATCATACTTGTTCCCTGATTACAGTGAGTGTCTCTCATGTCGCTCCTGTGGCTCATGGAGGACTAACCTGGGAAGACCTGTTACTCTTCATGGGCTGGAAAGATCTGGGTTCCCTATGTCCCAGTGACCAGGTGTGTAAAAAACTGAAAGGATGTAAATGGAAATTCAGTTCTCTCCTAGAAAAGAAATAAATGAACTGTAGGAATAACAGCTCTAAACAGTAGTTATCTCCATAAACTGCAAATTCTATAAAACTATAATCATGCCTACCAGTTAGTCATCCTCTAGTTTGTGTAGATTCATGGAATGTATTTATTGGCAGTTCTCAAAACAGGCCACCCTCTACTTGCCAAAATGTTTCACAGTCTAGGAGGCTTGTTGAAGCCTGTCCATTTTCTTTTACACTACAGCCAATTACTGCATGTAATTATTCTTTTCCTACATCTCTGTATATATTTCTCCTCAGTGTTCAATCATTTCTTCTAGCAAAAGCCATTGTAAACAACAGGTTGATACTATGCAGTAGAAAACTTGCACTGATATCAATGGTGTTTGTTGCTTTTGAGCCTGTCCAGCCCTGAGAGCCCTCTCAAAATGTGCAAGACTTGACTTTAAGGTACTGGGTGCTCTCAGCTCAAGCTGGAATCAGGCAGCACATCAGGCCTTTGCCAACAAATGTGCCTGCTTATGAGAGTATTGGGAAGCCTAAACTTACATTAAAAAAGATAAAAATTCCAAAGACTGATCAAAACTCTTTCCTCTGCAACCTCCTGTCTTGCACAGCTCCACAGCCAGCTACAGGTACTGAGGCATTGCAGGAGGCCTACATGAGCAAGGTTGTAAAGATACTATGGGAGAGATGGTTGGATGAGGGCACCAGAGCTTGTGGTGTCCAGGTAAAGGCAAGAGCCAGCACAGGTACTTGAGAGGTAGTGGGGCTTTGCTAGCCAGCAGGGCCAGCCCTTCCAGGCCTTTTGGGTTTTTGTTTTGGTGAAAATCCAATTCTATGTCCTTTTCAAATGGCAGGTGAGAAAGTTCCTGTTTCCATTCTCAGGCTATCTCACAGTCTTGAAGCCAATTTGAGAATATAGGACTAAGTTCAACTGATCCATTTTTAAATAAAAGTAGTAAAAAAAGAGGAGCCTTTCCACAATTTTTGTGTGCCTATGGACATAATACCCCAAATATCTTGGCCTTGGTTTTTTTGTAAGCTCAATATTATTCAAACCTAGGAATTTTATTCTACAGTTTGTACAATTTTTCACATGCTCTGGTGCTCAGAAGGGCTTTCCAGTCTTCTTTACCCACCCAGAATCAGCAAATGTCATGCCCAACCTGGCTTCCTATAGTGATCTGCTTTCTGTATAAGGACAAGATGGGTCCTAACCAATGGAGCCTATCAGTGCTCTGCAAAGATGCGTTGAGGTTTTCACTAGACACTGGGGCACAAGAGAAGCTGCCTTTCTTGGAGACCCCAAGCCTGCAACCTTTGTTTGAGCTGTTCCACTTGCTGCCAAATGAGAACCCTAATGCAGATCTCCCTGCTTGCTGAAGAAATGGAGAATTAAGCTCAGATTTCCCGCTCTCTGTAACTTTAAGTTTCCATGTATAACAGACTAGTCTTCACATCCTGATCAGAAAGTGAGATTTTAGGAAAATGAGTCTCTTTTCATGATGAGAAAGCTTGTAGCTTCTTACCTGTAACAGCCCATTGTTATGGCTGGGGACAGCAAGATGGGTTAATCGTGGCCCCATTTCTTGAGGTCTCCTGCAGTCATGATTTGTGAATGCCTGAGAATACCCCTGCTGAATTCTAATTGTCTGTGGCAGTCAGCACATGATTTCAAGTGTTTGGTCACAGCAGTGTTCGTTTTCTGCTCTTTTAATCTTTGATGGATGTTGCGCCTGGCTTCACTGATGTGGTTCACGACACAGTAGGCAGTGATTTCCTATAAGACGTTTTGTCTCGACTACAGAGGTGTGGAGTCCCTATATGATGGCCAATATTTATTAATGACATCCCAAGGTTTCTAAAGAGAAAGCTCTACCGTAGACCATTAGAAACTAATCTATTCCAAAATGTCAGATGCAGTTAAGCAAGAGCTATCTCGATTGCACTGAGACTTTCCTCATTAGTTCAGATTCTGATTAGAAGACTGATTAAAGGCTTTCTCTTTGTAAAGGTTCACTCTTTATCTCTGCAGATATCGTTACTATGTAAGACATGATAGAGCTAGCTTAAGGCTCACGCAAATGCTAGAACTGAAAAGTATTTGTGTCTATGTGTATGCGTGGTCATTCATGCCCATACAGTGCACATGCGTGTTTTTAAAAATGCCCTTAATTAGTAATATGAAAAAATGTTCATTTCTGAATATGATTAGGTTGAATTTTGTTGCACCATTCAAACTATTCAGCTGATATTATTACTATGCACTTGTATAAAAGGTCAAATTTTCATATCATATGTAAAGCTGTGGGATTAAGATTTTAACAGCAGTTTGGGGGTTGCTGGGATACAAAGTATTTTGTGCAGAATACTTAGTATCTGAGATCATTACCACTAGCCAAATTGCTTCCTGTGATTTAAACATTGCTCTTGCTGTTCACTCTAAGCTGCATGATTGTGATAGTGCTGAAATATTCTAGGCTCCTCCTACTTTTTACCTACAAATAGCATTAAGCTTTGGCATATCCCTTTAAATTTCCCATGATGTTCAGTGAAGATTGCAATTTCATATATAAGCTCTTAGAAGAAAGGCTTATTGATTCATAAAGTGTTTGTATAGTTATAAGCTATAGCTTAGCACAATATGGATGAGGTCTTTGGATATTTCTGGAGCCTAGATAATAAGCTGGCATTACCAAGAAATAAAAACATCCATGAGGCAACTGTCAAAGCTTCCAAATGATTTTGCAAGATGTAGTTCCTAAAAAATTGGAGCTTTCAACTTCTATTCTTGAGTATTTTGTAGTTAACTACCTTGTGCATGAATCATTTTACAAACACCATGTAGGCTAATGAGAAATAAACCAGAAAATAAAGACAGCTTTAAGAAGTTGTATGGAAGTCAGTGTTCTTATAAGAGGGATTTGATTGTTGTTTCCAGTCTGGTCAGATTAATAACTAAACATTTCTGCCAGTTGATGGTTTGTGAATGCATGTTTGTATGTGAAAGAGAGAATATAATATTAAATGGTCATATTGGTCCAGTTACCACTGAACAGATAGTTTAATTACTGACAAACTTTAGCGAGGAGGCCATACTCGGGAGGGCAGTAAGCATTAGTATACTGTTTCTGAAGTTGGCTTGTAGACCTTGGGGGAGTGTTGACCCTTTATGTGCCAAAGTCAATCTCAATCTTGTTCAATAATTAAAAAAAAAGATAATCTAGCTGTTTCATTGCAAATACCATGAAGGATGTACCTTGTCTTATATAGCTGAAAGGCTAGAAGTCTTGATTTTGCTTGTGCAAGGGACACTCATGAAAAAGGAACTGAAGCTGCCCTTTGGGCTCATGGATTTGAGGAATTCTGGAAAACCTTTTGGGCTGATCCTTTTTCGGGTAGGGTTACCAGGGCTGCCAAAGATGGTAGCAGGGCCTCTTCTAGTGAGCTGTCACAGTAACAGCATGTCATAGGATTAAGACAAAACCAGATCTTCCTACTGCAGAGTTGTCTGCTGACTAACTTCTAACTAGCTTTGCCAGATTGATCACAGACTTGCTGTTTGTTGTCAGATCTCCTGCACAAGTGATGCAGTTGTTAGTCAAAGGCTCTGATTTCTCTGTATTTCAGTAGTGATGACCATTTAGTTAAACCCAAGTTTTCTGAATCTCAGGCTGGTGTTTTTATGCCCTGCTCTGTGTGACTTTCAATAAATCAGTTAACTTCAGCCAACATATAAAAAAGCAAGAAAAATTCTCAGTTGTCCACCCTTACAGCCCTACACACACGTATGCAGGCACACAGTTTGTGAATGCTATGTACCATTTTCCTCTTCCAGAACCTTGAGAGTCTGTGCACTCTTCTTGAATGAAACAGAATAAATAATAGTGTAGATAGACAGCTGACCAAGGAAAGGAAAGCCTTAAGGGCTGTAACCACCGGTTGTTAAGATGCTGTGCCACAGACTTGAGGGGAAATAGTTGTGTTGTAATTTATTTCCCAATTAAAAGTTGAATTACTCCTTCCAATGCTGTTTTTCAGGAAACATCTACTCTGTGCAGCCAGAGTTTTTTCAGAACACCTGCAGATGTTGATGACCTTAGCTGGGCTTGAGAGTGTTTCTGAACATCCGGTCTGGCAGTCTCAGTCTGCTGGTAGCTGTGTCAGCTGGATCCTGCAGAGTTTCTCCTAGTGGCAGACTCTGCAAGGCAGTATCTGTGCTTTTTCCTCCATGCCCTCCCAGACCCTCAGGGTGTGCTTCCAAAATGTATTTGGCAAGCTTCAACTCATGTCTCATTTAAATCTTAAGACCAACCTACTGCAATATTATCTCCAGAAAGTAAGTGCAGAGATGCTCTACCAAACAAGGAAATGTTGACCCTATCAAATCACTGTGAAGCACATCCTTGGCTTTACTCAGCTGCTTTTACCTTAGTGCAAGAATAAGAAATTACAGGTCTAGTTAAACTTGTTCCTGTAGCTGGTCTCCAAGGTTGGTTGATTCCAAAGGGATACCTTCAGTATTTGGAAATCGCCGAGTGAAGTGCTATGAAGTCAAGATAGAAGCTCCCTAGTCTCCTTCCCAAAGAATAAGAGATTTAGTTAGAGACATTGACATTGCCAAAATCCTCAGCTGCCCTAGCTCTCTTGAAACTGCTAGGCAGCAGCAAAGTAAGTTGTGCTGGTGATGATTAAGCCACTTAATTCCAAGATCAAGGAATTACAAACATGACATCAAGTCATATTTGTGCATCACCCTTTCTGTCACATAAGAAACTGGGCACAGCTCACCATCAGGCCTGCTTCAGTACTTATAAGCTATATAATCTCCGTCAACCCATGTCAGCACCCTCACTCTGGTTTGTACCTAGTTTATGAAGTAGGGTGCAGATGAAAAGATTCTTGTCTTTGTTATCTCCTGTAGGGACTGTTAGCACAACATAGCCTGATGTCAAATCTTTGGGTCACTGACATTTAGCGTGGAAAGAGTCATAATAAAGCAAAATGAACAACTACTAGGAAATGATTGGGAGAAAAACCAACCTGTGGTTGGTTTTCAAACTATTTGGTCAGGTCTGACTTGTCTTCCAATGTAAAAGCAAGCAGTATTTAAGCATTTGTCAGAGTATGAAAATATATGGTGCTGGATGAGGATCCTTGCTACCTGATATTCATCTTAACTTACTAATATACTGTGTCATCAGAAAAGTGGCACAGCATGGGCTTGCTTAATTTGAGAATTTACTGTTGTAGACATCTGTGAACGTGTCATTGGGTGTATATATAGCACAGTTCAAGACGTAGGATGTTGGAAAAAAAAATTCTTGCCACAAGTTTGGGATGAACTCATTACATCACTGATGGTGGAGCCAAGAATGAGTTAAGCAAAGTCTTCCCAGACAAATGTCAGTAGCAGCTCTACAATATCTCACATCATCAGAGATTGCTGGATAAGTCTCATCCTCTTAAAAAGACTCATTGTGCTTTTTACCTTTTTTTTTAAGTAGACTTGCTGCACTGCAGAAAAAAATCATGTCATTGGCATGGGTGTAGCTTATTAGTTTTAATGGCAATGAGTTATGCAGAATACAAAATGCTATTATGTAATTGCTTTGAATATTATACCATGACTTGAGAAACATGGGAGCCAATGTGATGAGTATCATGTGGGATGGCTGACATTTTCCTTTCCAATCCAAGGGAGAAAAACCAAAACCCTCAGCTAGTTAGCATAAAAAATTTTTCCACTTGAATAGAAGTAGAGAAGGTTTGTTCCTTGTCAGGGTTCATAGACACAAAATCCACACATGAACTGGCTCCATTGATGCTGATGGCAAAATTCCAGCAGACTTGACGAGAGCCAAAATCCGGCTCTATGTGGGCTTCAAAGAAAGCAAGTCTCCATACGGCAATGTGTTTGAGAAATAACTCACCCTTTGTGGAGGCACAGAGAGCATGTTGGCACCATTTAAAACCTCAGAACAGGTACAAATTTAATCGTGACAAATGAACTATAGCTGATAACTTTCAAAAGAAAGAGGGGAAGATTATAGGGATAGATGATGCTAAAGAATATGTTTGAATATCAGGTTAATTTTATTAGCAGCTTGTTAACATCAGTGAACAGCAGTAGTCTTTCTGAGGTTTCGTGGAGTCGCTGTGTAGTTAACATCTAGAGGAACAGAGCCAGGGGCCTCATGTAATGGTTCTTACCTGCTTTCCTCCGTATGCCAAGATGGCTCTTGTCAAGTCTTAGAGGGTGTGCAATTCCATCTGTATTTTTCTTCTACACCTGTGGCCCTGCAGGCCCGTTCTCCTACCTCGCTTCTTCCACAAAGGCTCAGCTAGATTCTCAGAGTACAGAACCAGCACACACATTCTTGTACTGTAGGTTCTTGGAAGAGACAGACCCAATCAGTCCTTTGTGATGTGCTTTGTGTTTGAAGTCTTGCTAAAATGAGAGTAACTTTCATAAGACTTCCAGTTAAAGTAATCCTAAAACAGAGAAGGAAAAAAGTAGGGTAGACATTGGAGAGGAAAAAGCAAAACAAAACCTTTAATCAGTTTGGAGTTTGTCAATTTGTGGCTTACTAACTATACAGGAAATTATTCTTTCTTTACATGCTTTCACCATTGTGGCTTTATCTGTTGTCATCAGCAAATCTATCAAATGAAGCTCTGCTGTCTGTACCTAAGAATTACTGTACAGCACTAGGACCTGAGCTGCAATGTTCTCCAATAGACTGCCTACAGCAGGAAGTATTGAAAAGCCAGAGTTCAGACTGTGAATTAATCATCAAGATTTTGCCCACTTTTAATCCAGCAACTCACTACATTACTTCAGTGGGAACTTTAATTGGCTTCTTGACTGCAAAAGGGTTTTATGGATTAGGTCCAGACAAGCCCTGCCCCAGACAAAGATACGGTAAGCATTTGCTTAGGGCAGCAGATGTGTTGGGCAGTGACTATGAGCATGCAGCATACTTTGCCTAAAACCAGAGCCATGTAAAGCCAGGCTGCTGCTCCTGCCACTGGGGTGGAGTTTCACTTGACAGCGGCAGTTGTGGCTTTTTATCCCTCCTTTTATCCTAGTGACAGCAGGAGCAGCAAGCCTATGCCTGTAGAGCCTTCTCTTCCCACTCTTCCCAGCTCTGCCCTTTTCCGATGCATCTCGCCTTCCCATGGCCACAGCAGCCCTTCAGACCTGGGAGCAATCTGTTTTGCCCACAGTGCTGAGGAGCAGGTGGAACAGGTCTGGGCCCAGGCTTCTGCATTTACAGATTTACAAAGGGTGATCATTTAGATGTGTTTCAGGGATACTTTACAGTTTTTACCTGGGGTCCAGTGTGTCTCATGGGCTATGGAATACAAAAATTGAAACAAATGTATTTTTATGATACTAACGACTGGATCTCATAAGTGCCCTAACTATAGGAAGTACTGCAGGGGCAGTACTGAACACATAAAGCACAAGTGTTATACATATAAGCAGTATCATGCTTAGTATATTGCTGTGCTGAGAAATGTGACAAAGATGTCTGTTGATAAGCCTGCATTCTAGAGCCATATTCAGATCTGTATTCAATGTGTTTTGTTTCACACTGGTTCCTCAACACCATGGGTCACAGACTGGAGTACTTGTGTTGGTGTGTTGCATCTCATCCATGACCACTATTGCTGTGAAACAGTTTCTTTTTTCTTAATTGGGAAATTAATTGATTTGAAATGTAATAGTACAGGGATCAAATGTCTTGGGAATAAAAAGCAATTGTAGCTTGTTATCTGCTCCTGTTTAAATGTTTTTCCCCTTGCCTTTTCTCTTTGTATAATTGATCTCTTTAGAAAGGGGGATGTACGGTGAACAGAAACATGCCCCCCCCCCCCCCTTTCCCAGGTGGTGCAGGCAGTGGCTATACTGGAGAGATAGTAACTGTGTTACTGTAGCATTTGAATTGGTCCACAGCTCTTTTATGCTGTATCCTCTGTGAATAGATAGATATATCTGGCCCCTTCCAGTTCAAGATTTTTTTCTCTTCCTCACACAAGCCCTTAAATCATCATCAGCAGAGAGGAGATGTATTTGGTTTGTGTGGCAAGATTTTGGTAGCAGGGGAGGTTACAGGGGTGGCTTCTGTGAGAAGCTGCTGGAAGCTTCCCCTGTGTCGGACAGAGCCAATGCCAGCCGGCTCTAAGACAGATCTGCCACCAGACAAGGCTGAGCCAATCAGCAATAGTGGTAACGCCTCTGGGATAACATTTTTAAGAAGGAAAAAAGTTGCGGGGCAGAGAGAAATGCCAGCCAGAGAGAGAGTGAGAACATGTAAGAGAAACAACTCTGCAGACACCAAGGTCAGTGAAGAAGGAGGGGGAGGAGATGCTCCAGGTGCCGGAGCAGACATTCCCCTGCAGCCCATGGGGAAGACTATGGTGAGGCAGCCTGTCCCCCTGCAGTCCATGGAGGTCCACAGTGGAGCAGATCTCCACCTGCAGCTTGTGGTGGACCCCACGCCAGAGCAGGTGGGTCTCCAAAGGAAGCTGTGATCCCACAGGAAGCCAGCAATGGAACAGGCTCCTGGCAGGACCTGTGGATCTGTGGAGAGTGGACCCCACGGAGCAGGTTTTCTGGCAGGACTTGTGACCCCGTAGGGGACCCATGCTGGAGCAGTTCGTGAAGAACTGCAGCCCATGGGAAGGACCCACATTGGAGAAGTTTATGGAGGACTGTCTCCCATGGGAGGGACCCCACACTGCAGCGAGGGAAGAGCATAATGCATCCTGCCCCTGAGGAGGATGAACCAGCAGAAATAATGTGTAATGAGCTGGCCGTAAACCCCATCCCCGTTCCCCTGTGCCACTGGGGGGGGAGTAGGTAGAGAAGCTGGGAGTGAAGTTGTGCCTGGGAAGAAAGGAGGGGAGGAGGGAAGGTGTTGTGAAATTTGAGTTTATTTCTCATTACCCTACTCTGGTTGATTGGTAATAAATTGAGTTAATTTCCCCCAAGATGAGTCTGTTTTGCCTGTGACAGTAATTGGTGAGTGATGTCTCCTGTCCTTATCTTGAATCACAAGCCCTTTGTTATGTTTTCTCTTCCCTGCCCAGCGGAGGAGGGGGGAGTGATAAAACAGCTTTGGTGGGCACCTGCTGTCCAGCCAGGGTCAACCCTCCACAGGAGATTAATGACATAATGAAAAAGGAGTTGCTGTAAAATGGTCTTAATATGGGGACTCTTTAAAAAAACTGGGGTTTCCCTCAGAAACTCTAGCATGCTTTGTTGTATGAAAGGCAACAACAGACATGCATCTCAGAGTATACTATCTTAGCTGGGGGAGTCCATCTCAGCCTGAGATGCATCCCCATGCACTCAGAGGTTAGAGGAATTGCTGCCCTAGAAAGGCTGTAGATGAGATAGAGGCTTTGAGACTGTTGTCTTTCGGTGTGCCTTGAATGAGGTGGATGAGAAGGGTGATAGATCAGTTGTTCTGGGCCACTGGGAGAAAACTGCAATATAAGCATACAATGTTTCTCTAGGGAAACTCTCTTGTTTCTTGAATGTAACTAATAAGGCAAGGGTTTCCAAATTATTCTTGTAATTGGGGTGTTCACATACTTTCTTTGATGTAAAGTTAGGGTGTTGTATTCTGGCTCCCAAGAGGCTCTCACCTCTGGTTTGTAACACATAGAATCATAGAACAGAATGGTTTGGGTTGGAAGGGACCTTAAAGATCATCTAGTTCCAAGCCCCCTGCCATGGGCAGGGACACCTTCCACTAGAGCAAGTTGCTCAAAGCCCCATCCAACCTGGCCTTGAACACTTCCAGGGAGGGGGCATCCACAACCTCTCTGGGCAACCTGTTCCAGTGTCTCACCACCCAAACAGTGTAGAACTGTTTCCTTACATCTAATCTATATCTACTCTTTTTCAGTTTAAAGCTATTATCCCTTGTCCTATCACTACATGCTCTTGTAAAAAGTCCTTCTCCATCTTTCTTGTAGGCCCCCTTTAGGTACTGGCAGGCTGCTGTAAGGTCTCCCCAGAGCCTTCTCTTCTCCAGGCTGAACAATCTCAAGTCTCTCTGGCTGTCCTCATAGGGGAGGTGCTTCAGCCCCCTGATCATCTTCGTGCCCTTCTCTGGATTGGCTTGAGCAGGTCCGTGTCTTTCTTACACTGGGGGCCCTAGAGCTGAACACAGTGCTCCAAGTGGGGTCTCATGAGAGCAGAGCAGAGGGGGAGAAATCATGTCTCTCGACCTGCTAGCCACACTTTTGATGCAGCCCAGAATGTGACTGGCTTTCTGGGCTGTGAGTGCACACTGCTGGCTTATATTCAGTTTTTCATCCACTAATACCCCCAAGTCCTTCTCTGCAGGACTGCTCTCAATCCACTCATTGCCCAGCCTGTATTTGTGCTTGGGATTTCCCCAGCCCATGTGCAGGACTTTGCACTTGGCTTTGTTGAACTTCATGAGTTTTGCACGGGCCCACCTCTCAAGCCTGTCAAGGTCCCTCTGGCATCCCTTCACTCCAGCATGTTGACTGCACTATGCAACTTGGTGTCATTGGCAAACTTGCTGAGGGTGCACTTGATCCCACTGTCCACGTTGCCGACAAAGTTGTTAAACAGCACTGGTCCCAATACCAACCCCTGAGGAAAGCCACTCATCGTTGCTTTTGGCTTGGACATCAAGCCATTGACTGCAGCTCTGAGTGTGACCAGACCATCCAGCCCATTCCTTATCCACCAAGTGGTCCATCCATCAAATCCATGTCTCTCCAATTTGGAGACAAAGATGTTGTGCAGGACAGTGTCAAGTGCTTTGCACAAGTCCAATTAGATGACATCCGTTGCTCTTCCCTTATCCACTAATGCTGTAACCCTGTCATAGGCGGCCACCAAATTTGTCAGGCACAATTTGTCTTTAGTGAAGCCCTTAGTGAAGCCATGTTGGCTGCCACCAGCACTTCCAGTTTCTCCTGGTCTTTTTTCACTGCCTGCCCAATGCTACTGCTTAGCAGGGAGAGATTAGGCATTGAGCTCCAGGAACATCAGCGGGCTCATATCTTGCCCCTAAAACTGCAAGCTTACTATCAGACCACTCAGCCAGATTCTTTGTTCAGAAATGCACTAATTCAGAACTCTGTGCCTTGCTAACATGCAGCTCCACGTAGCAGAAAAGCCAGACTAATGTCCTGGGTTTTTGAAAAGTGTGAGGTATATTTGGTGCTGTTGGTTACTTGTTTTGCTCCTGTCTGTCCCATGCACTTGTTTTCTCAGTTCTGGTTGCTTTGCAACAGCTTGGGATCTGTGAACTACCACCTTCCTCATTTTGATCAGGGGTTGTTTCTCTGTTGCTGTGGTGGCAAACAGAAATTAAGATCCTTACATCAGCTAGAGAGAGCACAAGTAAGCACAGAAATACTTCAAGGGCTAGGTTCAGATTTAAAGGATGGACTACCCTGCCTGAATATCACAAGGTGACAGAATAACATTATTCTTCCCAAGCTGCTTTATTGTATTTTCTTTATGGCACCCTCCAAATTCCATTATTAGCTGAGAATGGAGAAAACCAGTATTATTAGAGCTGGAAGAGACCAGTCTGGGAGATTATTTTGTAGAAAACCTATCCTCTATAGGTTTGTGTAGGTCTTTATGTAACCTTGCAGAAGCTTAGTGTAGGAACATTTCACCCTTCCTAGGTAACTGCAGAGGAAGGTAAAGTTTCAGCCTCTCACCTGTGTTCCTGACTCCCATGATGGAGTTCCTGTTCTTTAGCCCCCACACTAGCACTGGGTTGGCAGGATGTATTCAGATATTTAGTTCCTCCAGTGCTCAGGTTTGCAATTTTTTGCCCTTTTCATATTTCATTCAAAGGTACAGGTTTCCCTTTCTCACTAAGCTACTCAACTTGCTTTGAGAATTTTTAGTAGGAACAAGAGGGGCAGGCAGCTGTTGTTCAGTGCAAGCATGCTCTGCTTTCAGAAGTGGGATGTGAACACACTGTGAGTACTTCTGCCTGGTCTTGAAACCGGGATAGTCTGTCAACTGCACTTCAGCATCGTCTTGTGGAAGTGCCCCCTGCTGCCACGTACAAAGACTTACAGCATATTACAACACTACAACTTTCAACTTTATTTTATACAGTGTCTTTCACTCTACGTGTGCTCAAAGTGCTTTACAGTATACAAACAGCAAAAGAAAATGTATAAAACAAATATGTCTTCAAACAGAGGATCTGCTTTCTTCAGTTGGCAAAAATGACACTTTCCATAAAAGAACAGCAAGAGAAATGAGCCTGTACTGGCAGTGCCATTCTAAATTCTCCCCAGCTTAGGACAATTTTCTTCCAAGCATGATTTTTCTCCATGACTTTGTGATGAATTGAAACAAACATAAATTAAGTTAAGAAAATAGAGATTTAGGTGAGAATATCTATCTAAATTTAGTTCCAAAGCCTGTCATTGATTTGAATGCTTTGCATTTCTTTAGCAATTCTTCTTCAACACTGTGGAAAATGGTTTTTAAGCAGTGCTTAATTACATTTCATTAATATTGTGGGAAGGGGCTGTATTGGCAATTGCTTTTTATGATTGCCAGTTTTATTGGTGAGTATTGTTAGTTTATATCTTAGAAGTATATATATTTTACAACTAAAAATCCAGCACTCTTGAGTGCTACATCAGATCTGTTTTAAATGCCATTAAAATAAATATATGTAATTTCAGAATAATGTATAATTGAAATAAACACTCCAAAACTGTAGGCATGGAACAGCTATGGAAAACATGTATTTTCAGTATCAAAGCGTATCTCATTGAGACAGTGATTATAATGAGAGGTTTGCTTGGGGAAAAAATGATGAGTTAACTACAAGAAAGACCAGATGCTGATCTGCATGTAGGTGGGCTTGAGAGCAAAGGAGGAAACAATCTGAGCAAGGAAAACAGGCACAGGGTCTGAGGAAGGAAATGGAAAATCTATTGCCAGTGCCAAGAAGAGGAAAAGGACATGGGAAGCCCCAGGGAGGCTAGGTGTAGAGGAAGATAAAAGGAAGGACTGAGGGATGAGTGGGGATGAAGTTGAAAAGAACATGGGCTGCAGGGGAGAGTGAGGATGGACTTGTTGTGGGAGGTTGGTCAGAGGGCTGGGCAGGGGACTCTGGACAGGGTATGGAGCCCGAGGATTGAGCACAGAGACTCTGTGCCATGTTTGGAGACAGAGTCTGGCTGTTCAGGGCAGCATTCAGCTTCTTCACTCCAGGAAGGTCTCATTTCTTTTCCCACTGTCTTCTGCCTCACTAGCTGTGCATCTTTCACTTGCTGCAACGATGGATGTACCAGAGTCTTATAGGACACTGTCACTTTTGTCCTAGAGCAGGTGTAATCTTTGCACTGAGGCTTGAATCCTCAGTGTGGGGAGAACATGCAGTTATGTCAACTGAGAGTTATATCTTGATGTATATGGGAAGGAGGGAAATACATTTTGGAAACATGGTAATTATATCTTGCAGTTCATATTTCTTGAAGACTCCAGTTTGTAAATTCAATTAAGTTCCTCTAACATAGCAGCATGAGAGTGTATATGTGTGAGTGTAAGGAATACATATGTTTTGGGGTGATTATCTTTGGTGAGGAGCTGAGCAACACGTTGTTGGAGGGGGACAGCAGTAGCTAATGTTAAATATCACTCTCCAGAATGCTAACTTCAGTATATCTGCACCTCTTTGTAGTGCAGAAACTGGATTATTAGCTTCTGTAACACCACCATCTTGCACTGCAGTTCTGTTTGATCTTGCAAACTGAGCAGGATCACATCCGCATAGGATCTTTGATGGGAGCTCTGCAAAGGTCACTAACATGCCATGGAACCATATTTGTTCAGTAAGCAACACTTACATCCTGATATCCCACTAAGGCAGCACACCAGAATGGCTTCCTTTGCCACTGTGCAGTATCTAGCTGTGCGTATGTATGTTTTAGGCTCAAAATACAAAGTGCAGACAGTGACTGTTTTTGATTGTTAAGAGATTTTGTATGGAACTGGTTAGAAAACTGGGCTGTTAGGCCTCATATGTTGCCAAAGTTGTGTTTAGATAACTCTGCTCTGCCTCTAAAAATCTCTTCCAGTTCTTCATTTATTTGCTGCTAACCTAAGCTGAGCTGCACTGTTGTTTTCCCCTGTTTTATGAGGGTTACGCAAGAGCTTTTGTAAAGAGGCATTTGTGTCCTGCCTGAGACCGGGGCTCTGCAGTGGGAACAACTGCAGTAAACCTGGCATGTGTACCTGCAGATTAAACCCAGAAGTTAAATTGTAAGCAGACAGGCAGACCCTCTTCACAGCAACACAGTAACTAATGCGGGGTCTCGGGGCCAAGCCCACAGCAGGCTGGTGGACCCTCAACTAAATCACTGCAGAATCCAGAGACACAGAAAAGCTCTGTACGAGCATGTGGTTCATTTTTCAGCATTGTAGTTTGCTATAGGTGTGTGTGCTCTCCCAGACCTCAGCTATGCAGTACAGCCATGGAATAGGTGTTAGCTGGGACTCCAAGGGGCTCTGGGGAGGATGAATGGTTAAGTGTTGTCTTGACAGACAGTGAAATGCTGTGCCTGTTTGGCCAGTGGACACACAGGAGCCCAGTTCTCCATCACCACCAAGCTGGGCAGGAATTGGCACAGGAGTTGCATGAAGGTTTTAAATCAGATTTGCACTATACCCACTCTTGCCAGCCCCCTAGAATAAATTTGAGGGGCCCAAGGTTTATTGTCCCTTATGTTGAGATTGTTAGGACTCACACTGGGACTTTATGGCCACTTAAGCATTATAATGGTATTGCTATGTCCTTTCCCCTCAGGCCTTTTGCACTGTGGGAGAGGCATAAAAAGGCAGTAGTACACTGGACCCGAACTCAGAGCTCACTAGATGGCTGGCATTACCAAAGGATATAAAAAGGCTGAAATGGGGACTGACAGGGGGAATTCAGTATAATACTGCCAGCAACATGTTACTTGCTCAACACAGTTACAGACTCTGTGGGATCAAAGCAGTTACGCAGCCAGTTCTGGCTGCAGGGGAACGGAGGGGCTTTCACTCAGGCTATGGAATAGGAACAGCTTTTTGTACTTAGCAACCTGTGCTGAATTTGAACTGGAAGTCCAAAGATTAAAATGTTTGGGACTAGTCATTGTCCTGCAAGAACTATCCAGGCTTCCACATGTTATTGCTTCAAAATGGAGCAAAGCAGGCAGGCTCTTGTGTTCAAAACAGTTTTGGTTACAGCCCCTTGTTAGTTTAATTTTAGTTCTTATGAATTGACATATGGCAGGCATGATTTTTAATTAGAGCTTTAGCTGTGTTTTACTGGTACGGTTGCAGAGCACTGTGGAATTTACATTAGGAAAAAAAATGCTCTGTCGGTAGAGTACAAGGCTGTTTAGTAATCAGAGTGGAAAGTTAACTTTGAAACAAACTGGCAACTGATCAGATAAAATTCAAATCGCTAACATTTGTGTTGGAAACCAGCTCAGATCTGGGGAAAATGGAATCTAAGCTATTCTGTTCTTCTTGCAGAGGAACTGACTGGTGAACACACTGTGCACATCAAATTTCATGTGTAACACCCCCCACAAAAACAAAATTAATACTTTTATAGGGTTATCTGAGCACTTATCTGATTCCTTTTCACATTAGTGTAAAACTAAGCATTACTTTGAAGAGGAGTTTCCTTACATAGTTTACAAAACAAACCTCCTTTGCCAGTCAAAAACTAAAGGTCAAAAGTTTCCCCCCTTTGTTTTTCTTTTGGATCAACTGGGTTTAATGGAGAGATATCGGGAGATGTTTTGCTCATCTGCATTCGTAACAGATTCCCATCTTCCTGGTTTGTTGTGTGAACTCTTTTGGGTACTGAAAGAGTTAATGGTGTGTTCAGGCCTCAAGCAGCAAATACATTTAAAGCTCAGTCCAGCACTCACATGGTTTGTATTCTTGCGCTGCTGGAGTGGTGTGTTCATGGCATCTGGTTCCCTGGCAACAGCTTTCATTGGCTCAATCAAAGCCTTTTCTTCCTAAGAAAGCTCCCACTGTGACACCCTACCACCACCACTAATCACCATCTTAACCGAGTGTTTAAGATGCAGCTGGTATGAAAAATAGTGCTTCTGCATGGGGGAAGATTAAGAGGCTACCTTGCATAGTACACCTGCCCTGGAGAGTGCTCTCACTTGTTGGTGTTGGGCATACTGGAAGCTGTCTGCTTTCCTACTGGAAGAGATGAGGCGTCAGTACATGAAGAGTCTGCTTAGAAATAATCTTTTGTTAGGCAGAAATCCATAAACCTTTGTGTCTTGTGAATAGTCATTTCCTCTTTGCAGCTGAGATGGTGTTTGGGCCTCTGTGCTATTGACAAGGGGCAGAAGTGGGATGTAGGGGGTGTACAATAAAATCCATATTGTTGAAGCTGTCTCTCCTGACAAGGAGAAAGGAGGAAGAAGTCTCCCAACATGTGAATGGCAGAACAATGGCAGCAAAGAATTCACGTTAAGCCTCCTCAAGGGTTACGTATGTTAGGATTTCTGGAGATTCAGAGTTTGCATAAAAGTTAAGAAAGCCTCTAGCAATTGTGCCTGCCAGCATCTGGCAGAATTTGGGGTACAGAGTGATCAGCAAGCTTGGGCATTAGCACACCCTGCATCATGCTTCCACTGTTAGAAATATTGTTCTTTTGAATTACTGAAGCTCTCGTTGACTTGGCAGCTGATAGAAATTCTTCCCTTATTTTCCTAGTCATGGAGATTACCTTGGAGGATGCTCTGTAACCGTCAGAGACCATTGCACTTCACAGGAATCACAGGAATGGTACAGCTAGAGCAGAGATTTAGGTGAGGGTAAGCACAAGAAGAGACAGCGTGTGCACTGTAATCTGTGTGCTACAGTGGTTACTTGTTTACCAGGCAAAGCACACAGGCCAGACAACCCCCTCCTTTGCTTATCTCTGTGCTGTTGGGCAGGAGAGTGAACACAGATTTAAGAATGTGGGCTGAAGAGCACATAACATCTTCAGCAGCATGGCTTTAGTCATGAAATACCCTGCTAGAGAGTATTAGACTGAATTTGTGCCTGCTTCAGTTAGGTTTTAAGGTAAACTGCCATCTCCTGATAAGAGCTCTTCCCTGAGTTCATCCCTTGTTTTAGAACAGTAGAGTGAACGTATCCCTTTGAAGCTGGGGAGTGGGGAGAAGGAAACCTTGTTTTGTGAGACAGTGTGCTGTGTTTGGCATAGAGACACTGAGGCAATATGCGCCTGAGAAAGAAGACAGGGAGCACAGCCCTGTAGTCAGGCTACTATACTGAGACCTGGAATTTGGGTGTAGCTTCCACCTCTGTGTAGCCTTGGGAAGGTCTGGGCATAGGCAAAATAGACAATTACCAAGGGCAGCCAAACCAGAAGTGAAGCTGTGGTGACGACTCCTTTGGCTGTGGCAGAGCCCAGAGAAGCTGCCTTGGTAGCTGCTGCTGCCAGGGCAAAGCAGAGCTGGCAAGGTAGCAGCTGGCTGCCATTGACCCCTTTTCTTCTCAGGGGCAGCTGGAGCAGCAAGTGCAATTCAGCAAGGCTCAGTCCCCAGCTCCTGTTCCCATCTCTTCTCTAGCCTTTCCCTGTGGCTATAATGCTCTGACATAACATAAAGGTGCAAGAGCAGAGCTACAAAGATTTGAATCAAAGGAGGACACACCTGAGCCCATAGTCAGTCTCCAACACTGGCTAATAAAAAATGCCAAGGAAGAGCAATAAGAGTGCAGCAAACCTAGTGTAAGTCTTCTCCAAAATTCACTCCACACCTCTAGCAATTAGCTCAGTGGGTTCTTGAGCCAGCACTGGGTCTTTGTATTAATAGACTTTCTGAGACTGTTTCTAGGTGCTTTGTGAGCCCAACACTAGGCTGGCACTAGCCCTTTACGCTAGGACAGCAAAACTCAATTTTGCCCATGCAGAGAAGACTGGAACTTGTTCTGTCTTGACTTCCAAGTGTCCAATTCACCCTTTCAGTCCAGCTGCATGGTCTTTGCTCTGGCTGCAGCCTTTGCTCCCTGTGTCAACACTGCTGCAGCCAGAAGTATCCTGGCTCCCCCAATCACAGTAATACAGGCACAGCACTGGAATGTGGTAATGTCATACAGGCACAGCTATGGGACCAACAGGGTACAATAGCTGCACAACTTGCAAAGTGGGAATAATTCTTTCTTCATTCAGAAGGCTCTTACAAAGATAAATTCTTAGATATGCTTAGTAGCTGCATGGCTAAAGGCCACCCTGAAAAGCCTATGCATATTGTTAAACATAAAATATGTTTTAAAGGAACAAATACAAAATCTAAAATTAGAAATGGCAGCAGCCATAGTATTCTGAATATGGTAGGTCTGTTTTCTTCAGTCACTTGTAACTGTTAATTAAATTTAAACTTATTAACGCCCATTCAGTGAAAGAGGAGCCCATGGCAGGTACTAGAACTGTAGAAACCTGTTTTTAACACTAAATGTCTGATTTGGTAAATTTGCTTTAGAGCTTGAATGTGGGGAGTGTTGTTGCTTCCCCCTCCCAGAATGTTTCAGAAGACCAGGGAAGTGCATATGCATGCATGTGTGTAAGGAGCTACATGTTTTCTGCTGTACTGACAATCTTGACCTTTTGACTAATTTATGGGCCTCGAAGCAGGCAATGAAAATGTGACTTTAGCGAGGTAACTGGTAGATGACACTGCTCCAGTGAAAATCAGATTGGCTTTGGTTTAGATATGATTTTGGAAAACGTTCTTTATTTACACACTGATTTACCATGAACTTGGGAACAAAGGAGTTTTGGGAATCATGTGCAGATATAAAGGGACAGGGAACTTCCACTGCTTAGAGGTTTTCACAAGCTCCCATTGGCCACACAGATAGCTGGAAATATGTCCTTGGCAAAGCACAGAAGGAATGAGACCCAATATGCCATCTCGGTCCCCTTCTTTACATAACTGAGCAGGTACCTCTGAAGAAGTCTGAGGCCTTTCCTTTCACATGGCAAGACATGCATTTTAAGATAAAAGGTTCGTGATTTGCAGATTGAAGGTATTCAAGTGTACAGAACACACTCTTGCTATATAGATGATGACTGAAAGGTGGAGATTACTTTGTTCCTTACTTCATTGGATAATATGACTTTTAATGTAGAGTTTGTGTTCTTATTTAATTTCCTACTTTTTAGATTATCAAAGTGCTTTCAAGAAGCCAGTATAACCTTTACCCTGCCCCTTCTAATCATGGTCTGTACATATGTGCCTCTAATTATGTGATCGCAGTGTCTAGTGGATAAACAGCATGACTTTTTTCTTTCCAAAAAAAGATCAGAGGGTAAGCATGAGGCACACACACAACTGCAAAGCTTTGATAAAGGATATAAATGCTGGGTTTCTGCACAGGACTGAATTTCACCCTAAGTAAACCTAGAGCAGGGTCATATAATATATTGGTCTGGAGTCATGGTAGTAGATTTATGTTATGTCAGTGAATGGGGCTATGTCTCTGGCACTACTGCCTAACCTCTAGCAGAAGTTGTGTGGTGTGAATAAAGGCCAGAGGCCTGTTGTAAAAATGATGATTTAGGTGGTTGATTGGGGCTCCAGAGATCTGGTCACTTTTCCTGACTCTTTTCTACTTTTCTTTGGAAAGTAACTCAGTCTTACTCTCTAAATTAGGGATAATATTTCCTCACCTCACAAGGATGTTTTGGGAATAAATGTGTTAACCAGTGCAAAGTATTCGGAGCTCTGGGGCTGAACAGCAAAGAAAAAACAGTGTAGAATGGAAAAGTATCATTGTTCGTGCAGTGTTGCGACAGTTTGTAGTAGATGAAGCTGGAGTCCCACATTGAAGGGCTGAGATTAAAAAGAATACTGAAGAGCTGCTTTGTATGCAGAGCACTGTGGGTCCTGTGCCTGGAGTGAAGCAGGGGCTCTTGCCAAAAAAATGAATGTGGGGGCAGTACCTGGTCAGAGACTGAAACAGTATATTATACCATACAACCCGGAGGCAGAAGGAAGGTTACATTAGGCAACCTTTGCTTTGCTGTTTCATGATATTTGAGAGCTTCGCTTTTCAGCCTTTGATTGTTTTGTTTTAAACAACATAGTTTTTAGCATGGAACTGATGATATAGATCTCACAGTGCACCTGGAGCTTTACAGGAAAGTGTGCAGATAAAGTCTCAGCCCCTTAGATCTTACAAACTGGGGCCTTTTTCTTCTCTCACAGACCTCATTAGATTAAGTAATGTAAGGAATCCTGATTTTACAGCAGTGACCCATAATTCAGGGTTGGGTTAGGCATAAATCTGCAGTATGCTTCCATGGAGTTTTAAACTCCACAAATGCTTTTTTTTTTTCTTTTTGGCTTCTTTTCATGCCTTAGTCCTGTACCACCTTTTACCCAGTAGGAATTATATGACCTTTTTACTGATGGCACCCAACAAATTAGCAATCAGCAGAAACAGGAGTTACCAGACCTACTTCTAAAACTGTTAGCATGTGTCTTTGTAGGGTCAGTGATGTTTCTACACTGTATCCTGGTAGTGAAGAAAAATCAATTTCCTCCGTGTCCTTGGGCAAAGATTGGTGAATTAAATTTATTTATAGAAAAAAAATTTTTAAAGAAATATTTTGTATTATCTAAAACCTCTTCTCTAATAGACACTCTTTAGGTATCTGAATTTTTTTCTTTTTAAAACATTTCCTTTCCAGAATATCCAGCCTGCTGGAAAGAAAATGTATTTCAGTCCCACCAATATTATTTATGAGCACATCATCAGCCTTGCACAGGAATACCTAATAAGCCCACTAGCACTCGAGAACGGCTAAGGCCTGCCTTGATGCTCAGTAGCATACAGACAAGACAGGAGAAGTGATAGGGCTAGATTACAGATGAGAGGCTGCAGTGGGGAATGGACTCAGTGGCCTCTGGAATTGGACATCATGCTGGAACTTTTCCACCCAGCATTTTAGAAAACAGCAGGAATCAATGCTTTCACACTAGGAATCAATTAAAGAAACCCAAATTATTGCCATTTGAATAAACAATTATTTCTTTTTCACCCTCACAGAAGCTTGTTATGATGAACTAAAAGTCAGAACTAATTAAAATATCTGATAACATGAATCGTATCAGAAGTTTTTAATCTGGTTTAATTAATTCTTGTCAGAAATCACTGCTACTTTTAGCATATGCTGAATAATTTTTTTAATTAATTTTTTTAACAGTTTCCATTTATATCTGTTTCCAGTACTGCTGGGATTCTCACTCTGCAGATAAAAGGGGAGTGTTTACAGAAGTGCTTACTGCCAGGGAGATTTTTAACCCTAGAGACAGACAGTATGGCAAATACTTTGTAGGTCAAGAAAAGGGACATTTACACCTGAATCTAAGAGGATTTTTTAAATCACAGGATAAGACAAGTAAGATACATGCTTTTTAGTCCACCCTCCTGGTTAACTCCTAATTTGCTGATGACAAATGCTCTGATGAACATGCAGTGGTTATCACTAGGAAGAGGACAAGACAGCTCTAGGACTCAACACTGTGCAGTTTTCACTAGCCTTTTTTCCCCTGCACATGAAACGTGGCCAAGTTATGTTGGTTATCACTAGCTAGCTCTACCATAGGGCATTTCCTTGTCAAGCAGAACAGGCCTTAGCCTGATTTCCTGAGCCAATTGGCTGAGTTTTGCACCCAGGGCTTGGCATCAAAGCTTAAGAGTGTTCAGGTCTAATTGTAGGGTCTGCAGCCCTGCAACCTCACCCCTGTGTCAGGAGAGTATTTCCAAGGAATGTGAGGATGCTTTTGTCAGCTTGCTGTAGGACAGCTTCTGCGTTTTAGCTCTTTGTAGGTGGTGATGGGAAGTGAATTCCTTATGACATATTTTGGGAAAACCCAAACTGTAGGAATGGGCCTGTATTCAGAGACAGGAGTGTGGGCCTCTCAGACTGGAGGAGGTTTGGATTCAAGATTCAGTTTTTTGTTCCACCTCTTGATCTCATATTAGTGTACCGCTACTAGTACATATCTGTGTCCATACAAAGGTGACAACAGCCGTAAATACAGCATTTAGCTTTGTAGTCAGTGATTTCTGTATTTATTTCTCATTTGATACTGCATTCATTGTTCAGCCAAAACTCCAAATCAAGGGGTTGTAAGTGATTACAGAACAAGCCCTCACATGCTGCAGATGTGCTGTAATTGTAGTACTAGGATTTGCCCTTCAGTTGTAGTTGCAGGACAGTACTGTGCAAACTGGCTACAGAAATTCTTCTGAACAGGAGGACAGAGGCTTGCTCTAGGGACTGCTGCTTTGGATGTAAAGACCAGAAAAATATGAGAATAGCATTATTTTCCATCTGACTTTCATGAGGACAAGTGACAGGCTTTAAAGTTTAAAATAGCACTATTAAAGCTGTATAAAAATGTACATATTCAATACATGTCAGTAAGATGGGACATTGTCACAGAATAATGGGTGCTAGCTACTCGGTATTCAAAGTAGGACAAAAAAGAGGGAGACGCTAATGTGATTCTCAGTTTCCTAGGGAGCAGAGAATGAGAAATAAATAGAGACAAGGGACAGCGCAACACTTTTGAGTATATTCCTGCCACGGTAAAGAGCGTTTGAGCTGGGCTGTCTGTGGCCACACATTTCAGAGCAGTGTTTGTACTGTAGCAGAGATGGCACACTCTCTGCCATCCTACCCCCTGCCAAAAAATTAGCCTTAACTGACATAGCAACAAAGTTGTCTGTTAGCATCTTATACCTTTCTATCTTGGCAAATGTGGTAAAGCCATAAGCCTTTTGAAAAGCAGCACCTGAATAGCCTTCCCCATGCCCTTGCTGGAGTTGGCCGTACTGCTGGGGATTGTGCAGGTCAGCTGTGGGAGCTGCCCGCTGCCCACTCCAGCTGGTAGAGATTGAGTGCTTGGCTGCTTTGTGGCTGTGACACAAGAAAACTGCTGGGCTTTGACATGAGAAAGGCCTTGTCCCTCTGGGAGGTGTCTTGTCTCTTTCCCTGACTCCTCTGTTCATGTGGGTGGTTCAGTAGTGTGTCTCCTTTTGGTGTTGACTTTGTAAATTGTGGTAATAACAGTGCCTAGAGCTCTTCCTCCCAGGGGAATTACCAGAAGTGCAGAAGGGTGCTGGCAGGATGGTCTGTGGGCTCAGTGCTGGAGGGTGGAGCAGGTAGTCCTGTCGCAGTCTGCTAGGACAGGGGTTGTAAAGTGAGTAGGTGTTAGTCCTGAGGAAGAGACCAGCTGTCTTTCGGGTAAGGTTGGTGTCAGCACTTCCCCTGCCCCCAGTTCCTGTGGCTTTGGTAGAGATCAGTTTTCCATTTAGACTCTGTCCTGTGGTCATGTGCCCTATTCTCCAAATGTTTGCACTCTGCCTTTGAGATAGCACAGGCTCTGTGTGTTATGGCCATATTGGGGCATTGCTCAAACAGCACAGTTAAGGTTGTGTTTGCTCATACCTTAACTCTTTATTTACTGGTTTCCAAGGGAATAGCTAGGGCTGACATTCTAGAAAGGCACTCCATGCTCCTGGCAACCTTCATTAATTTCTTTGTCATCAGCCTTCTTACTTCTGGACATTTATGGGAGGAATATTGTTTGGTGAGCATTCACGTTGATCACAGCAGTTTATAGTCAGCAATTAGTTTGCCCTGGAGATGCTACTGCAGCTATGTATGACTAAGTGCTGCTTCACAGCCTGGACACTTCACCACACTTAACGGGTTACAGAGGCAGTACTTTGCTATGTATGTCCTGTTAAGGCAGCATGAGGAATCCCAGAGTAACACCTGCTTGGACAGGGGCAAACAGTCACACGTTCACCTTGCATGGGCTCTGGGATGGCTGGCTACAAGGCAGCCCAGTCTGCAAGCCAGCCCATTGCATTAGCCAGCAGGCACGAGCATTGGGCTGAGCAGACACAAAACATGGCTTCACACTGGAGTTGTGTTCTTTCTGGCCAGCCTGAAATCAAAGAAAAGCAAATGTACATGTAGCTGTAGCTGTGCCCATATGCCTCTTATATCTCAGTCTCAATTGTTTTTATTTTTCTCCCCTTTCTCCGCTCTCCACAAACACCTTTCCCTATATGCCATTTCTAATCTCATTAAGCAAAATGTGCCATTTGCTGCCTTATGTCCCTTATTACCATGTCTATATGGTGCGGGTGAAGTGGATTAGGCTTTCCCAGTCATATGAGGCAAGCTATAGGCATAAACCAACTCCTGTGTCTCTCTTAAACTCCCCATGGTTCCAAAGCTGAGCTACCTGCCTTCACCTGTCTGTCTTAGCCTTGGTCCATCCCTTAGTCTGCCTGTTAATTCCAGCTGAACCTTATAAGGTTGCTTAATGTTTTTCACTCATTTTGGGTGCATTTCAAATTCAAGCTTCAAGTTGCTTCATTTAAGAAGCATTTAAAGAAAACATTCAGACATTTTCTCCTTTGTTTTCTTCTTCAACTGAAGCACTTCAGAGTGAACTGGAAAATTGTTTTGCTTAATTAAAATCCATATTTTGGAGGTGTGTGTGGAAGTAGTGGGCTTCCTTCTTGCTCTGCTGCTCAATTATTTAATTACTTCACTACTGATCATTTAATGAAATATACAGCCAGTTATTTTGTTTTGGGGTTGTTTGGTTCTTTTTTCATTGCAGATAAATATTTTCCTTTTATGAACAAGATAGTTTCCTCAGTGTCTGGTTTTCATTTTTAGGGAATAGTCAGCCAACTAACAATCTGACTGGCCAGCACCGATTCTACTCAGCTGGAGATATTTTGCAGTATGTGCTATCACACAGACCCCACATGGCAACACTTTGTACAACAACCAAAAAAAGACAGGCAGAAGAGGGCATGTGACAGTAAATCCTATCATCTGAAGGGTCCACAGAGACTCTTCAGAGAAGGGAACATTCCTTACGCATGTTACACAGAAGCCCAAAAGGTGATGAGTGACACTTCCCACTTTCATTTCTTTGGGAAGATTTGGTGTCATCACACATGTCTCTACTTTGCCACTAGCGTTTGACTATTTCCCCATAGAAAGTAAAGTGCCAGCTCACTCTTTACCATTCTCTGCCTCTTAATGATCAATTATTTTTAATTGGAACCTCTTGCATTGTGCCGAATCTTGAGAGGCCCCCGTCAAGATCAGGGCTCCAGCAAGATGGGAACAGTACCAACACATATGCGGGGACAATAGAGACATTTTTTGTCGCAAAGAGCATGATCCTATTTAGAGAAGAGCTGAAAAAGAAATGGAGGTAAGGATGATTGGAAGAAGAATTTGCAGACCATGGGCAAGTTTGGGTAAAGTATGACAGTCTCCTGACCCCCAGTCTGGTACCCTGTCTGTTGGCACATGCTGCTTCTCATTTACTAATAAAAACATCATTGTGTGTGCAGAATTACATTTAAGGACAAATAAAATGGGGTGGTATTGGTACAAAGAACTTTACAAACTAAATAAGATGCAGCCAGGGATGACGCTGAGAGGTGGAGCTTGTGAAAATAACAGTTATCATGACACAATCTTTCACAGGCTTTTCTTATGTATATAACTAATTACTACACCTTTAATGTCTGTGTTCAAGTAACATATTGAGTCTGAGGGCAGTGGTGAAATGCTGACCAAAGGACACTTTATTAACAAAGCTAGTTATAGTGAAAATCGGTAGCAAAATGGAAGAGTCGTTTAAGTGAAATTGCCGAGTCTCTTGAGATTGTTTTCTGAGAAACATTTTCAGTTCTTGTTTTGAGACATTTTTATTAAGATTTGATACAGAATTCAGTGCTATAAGGTCTTTACTTGAGGAAAATGAGAGACATGGAGTTAAAGTGCTAGCTGTTAGTTAACGTTGACTCTGTAGGTCAAACGGCAAAAACCTTAAGGAATCTCAAAGAGAGAAAATGAGATCCCTGTCTGTGGGCAGTGGTAGAAAGCGCTGTGCCTTCATAACAAAGCAAAACTATCCACCAATTAATTCATCTTTGCAGATAAGGGATTTCTTACCAGAAAAGACAGTTTCTGGCTCGCAGTAACTGTAAAGTACTGTCTTCTAAATCTTAGAACATTCAGATCCAGCACTTTGGTTTAGCCTACCATAAAAGCAGAAAGTTGCCATGGGATTTGGCCTGGGCTCTGGAAACCCAGCCCACCTCCTGCCCCTGCCTTAGAAGAGGAACATGGTTCAGGCACAGGCGCTGTTTAGCCCCTTCGGGCATGGGTGCAGTTCTGTCTCTTCCCATGGTCACTACAAGCTACTTTAGAGAAGCCAGATCTTTGCCTTCATCTACTTTGTGCCTGAATTCTTTAGCCACCATGAGAGTTGTTTCTGCAAATCCAATAGTTGATTTACTATCTTCAGAGAGCAGAATGTGTAAAGAAAAACAGCATGAGTAAATCCGCTCTCTAGAAGGGCTTTCTATCCACTCACATAATCCTGCTCGGTTCCAGCCTGGTATGCATAGTTGTGTAAGGGTGTCAAATGACATCCTTTTTACTGGCTGTCGGCCCTAATGGAATGCTGCTTTGCACATCTCGTAAAGTAAGGACGGGAAATGCTGCCTGAAAACTCTACATTTCACCGTTAATTTAAAAAAAAAAATTGAGAGGCAAGAGCATTACAAATAAGAAATGCTCTTTTCATCATGGATTAAATAAAAAAAGATTCCATCTTTACATTTAGTTTTTTACCCTTTCTAAAGAGTGACTTTCGCTTTAGATAATCAAAGCTAGCTTTGAACTAGCATGCACAAAACCGCCCTTTTTTTTTTCTTTAAAAATAGCCCTATAGATACATGTATGTATCACAGCCTTTCATTCCTTTTATACATGGTTTCATTTTCTGTGAGAATGTGAAAGTTCTGAGCAATCCAGAGCTCATACAGGCACCACAACAAACACGGGGAACAGGGTCCAGGCACACTATTGCAATTAACACCAGTGTTTAATTAGCAGACAGCTGCACTGGGCAAGGGCCTTTTGATTTTCTGTCTTCACTGGGTTTTTTATGAGAGATTTACCTATGGTTGTAACACGTAGTTGTTACACTAGCATGCACTCATGCTACACAAGCGCACATATATACACACACCCCACATAGAAAATTTGTGGAAGGAAGCCATGTCAGGTATCTGATCTGATCCATGCTTTAGGTAAATATTTTTGGAAGTAGATCCCTTTGACTGTCTTCCATAAAAACTCTTAAGTTATGTTTTTGTTTGTTTGAGGGGCAATTTATAACTTAGAGCATGCTTTGATGCACTTAGGAATCCTTTTTGGTTTGTTGGTTTACTTTATTTAACAACTAAAACCTGATGTGTGATGAAGGTGAACAGGTACAGAAGTCTCCCACAGGAAAGGCTGGTACCAGGGCAACACACAAACATTTATCCCAGTCAGCTCCATATTTCATTGGTGAAAGAAGTATAGTAGTCTCACACTGTTCCCTGTTGTTGAGGCAGGAAAATGTCCAAACATCCAACTAATCCTTCTACTTGGCCATCTTTAGTAAAGATAAAAATGTTGTTGGAGGTCATAGTGACAGAAAAAACTGTTGAGGAACTAAGAGATGAAGTGAAAACATGTCAGGGAAGGTGGGTTCTCACTGCTAAGGGCTTGGATGAAACCTTGGACTACTCTGCTTTAGGCCTGCTACTATGATTTAGATCCTGCTTGCAGCAAGCTGAAGTGAACTGTAGTGATTTAAAGAGGGGCAGCAGAGGTGTCACGGAGCCTATTGATAATTGTGTTTATAGCATATACAAAATGAGAGATTGGGGAGTACTGGAAAAGCTAAGCACACTATAGCACCAGCACAGATAGGACCAGATCCTTATCTCTGCTATGCCTAAGCACCAGTATAACACAACTCCATTTTGTTTGACTGCATGTCCAGTTCAGTGTAATTTTCTAATTACCTAGCTGGCATCTCTATAGCCTCTCACACCTTATATTTGAGCCCTGGCTACAATGATACTCCTGTGAAACCATGTGCTCTGCCTGCCTTATTTTAGATAAGATATTGGAAAACATAGAGAGAATTTATTCTAGCTGGTGGTCTTAATTTGGCGTTCTCTAGTATGGGACCTACTTGCAAAACATCAGACTATGGGACAAAGATCTTACAGAGGTATTTATACAAACCCTATTATAATTGTATTTAATTTCTTCTGGGTTTGAGAGTATTTATTCTTACAACATTCCTATAATATAGGGAAGTGCCATTGTTCCAATTTTATAGACAAGGAACTAGAGACAAAGATGAGATTTTCCAGTCAATTACCAAGGCACGCACCTGGGAATTTAAGCACTAATGAAAAGCGCTTTCTATGTACCTGCCTGCATCTTTAGCTGCCTGGATGCTGCTGAAAGTCTGGCAGTAAGTGATCTGTCCGCCATCTGTGACAGTGCAGGTAATCAAGCACTTGTCTTCCAAATCCTAGATTAGTGCCGACTTGCTAGAACACCCTTTTGCATCCATCTGAGCCAGATAACTTGTTTTTCTTCTGCTACAGCTCCCGTCAGAATTCCCCATTCACCACAAGCTTTTCTGAAGCCCCTCTGTATGTTGGTTTGAGAACAATGCTAGAATTGCTAATACCTCCAGTAAAGCTAGAGGTAGTGAAGAACTGGGCCTCTTTTTTTTTTTTTCTTTCTAGTTGTCATGCTGGCCTTTGGAATCCTAGTGTTGATAGTAAGGTTATGGCTACCCTGGCAGCCACATGATGGGGTTAATTTCCAAGACCTGTGCAGCCAAAGCCTACTCATATAGACTACTGCCCTAGGCAGCACACACTGATTTTCCACCTGTATTTGTAAGAGTAACATGCTTAAGCAAAGTGTTGCGTATAACCAACCCAAGTTGTGACACAGCTGGAGCAGCCAAAATGAACAAGTTATTGCTAGCACGATTTCCTGACTAATATGGATAAGTGATCCCCCTTCTATTTACAATTACTGTTTTAAAATGTGCTCTAGGCCCTGCTTATTCCCGCTTTTTATCCATATTCTCATTTATCCCAGTCCCATAGTTTCCTGGCATGGTTAGGCTGACTGTACAGAAAAGAGCAAGCAATGTAGAGGAGTATACACTCATGACCCTGTTTGGGCCTGTCCTCACTGTGCATCATTCAGTTGAATCCTATTTGGCTGCAGCTGAGGTAACGCTGTGCTTGATCCTAGTCTTTACCTGGATTAGCAAAGTGCTGTACCTTACTTCCACTGATCCGGTTTGAGCCAAGCAATGCCCAGCCACCTGAACCAGGCCACCTTGGACCTTGGGTTTAAACAGCATCAAAACCTCCCTGTCTTCCTCTGACTGTGGCGTGAATTGGTTGTCTGAGCAGTGTTAAACTCTGATGTACGTATTTTAGTTTTACAGTTTGGGCATCATTTTAGTCAATATGTGTCAGTTCTAAGTGGGGCATTTGGGAACTTGCCATGTGCTGTATTTATTCTCCCAATCCTATATTACACTGTGCAGTGTTGTAGCTGCCAAAACCACACGCTCATGTTGGCATGAAACAATTATCCTGGTTTATATAGAACAGGCTTGGCAATAGTCTATCTCAATGAACAGTCACAGTGCTGAAAGATTCAGGGTTTTATTTTCCTCTCCAAGCAACAGACTAAATTTCTTTCGGCTGGATTCATGGTTTTAAAAAATAATAGGTGTAGAAAGCAAGCATGGAGAGCAGGGTGTATACAAAGTACCTGTAAGGTCTGAAAGGAAGCAAGAATGAGATGCAGAAAAGAAAGACTATTTAAGATACAAGCCAGTAATTTGGTTTCTAAACCCATGTGAAATTACAAATAATGTTTACTGTTGCCAGTTGGTGAACAGAGATGTGTGGTTTTTTACTTGCATGCAAAGCTGTTGGTTGCGGGTGAAGTACTTAGACAAAAACATTCAATCACTGGTGTGGGTATTCCACCAAAAATAAACCCAAACAAACACTGATGTATTATAAAAGCACTTTTTTCTGCAGAGACAAACATTCAGTTGCTGCTGCTATTCATGAACTCTAGAACTGTTAAAGCCTCCTGTTTAACTTGCCTGAAACAATAATACTTTATTCTAGAAAGTAACACAAACATCTCTGAAACTTAAGAACCAGTGCTTATATATTTTTCATGAAAATGTAGTAAATGGTGTAAACTTACAGGGATATTGATCAATGATAACTATTACTTGCTAAGATCTTGTAAACCCAAACTGCTGCATAGACAAGAGCCAAAGGTGAAGGTTAGGAAACTTTTCTTAAACTTAAAAAATTGTTAACTGAAAGTGGACTTAAACATTACTCCAAGAAAAATCAAAAAGCAAAGGTTAGTAAAGACTTATTTTTCCTCCTTTTTTTCCAGACAGCTTCACAAAGATATGTTTTTTAAATTGTACTCTGTTATGAAAGTAACTGTTACTTTGTTATCAGAATGGTGATAGAGATTTTTATTTCAGAAGGCCAGACGCTATCACTACTTGAAATTCTCCAAATTGTTTCCACTGTGAGCAATTTCAGTCTTGATGCGAGTCACATCTGCTTAAAAGTGAATAGCAGTTGCTTCTACTTTACACCAGCATCAAATTTCACCTACAATCTTAAATTTTAAAAATAAACTTAAACCCCAGGATTTGGATAGTTTTTCATAAGTGACTTTAAATCCAGAAGTACCTAATAGGAAATACTGAAATAAAAGCATTCAGCTTTAGTGGTTTCTGGTGGAAACAGAGACATTTCCTTTCAGGTATGAATGTCTTGTGAACTAAAAAAAAAAAGTATATTTAAGTTTTTCCACATATGGCCAAAGAAGTAGCGATCTTACCTAAATGCAGTTTCTTATCCAGCTAGCAAGGATGGGCGGTGAGTGGAAAGAAGAGCAGTGGGACAGGCCACCTGCATGAACTGTGGGCTTAGCTGTCCATGATGTATTAAGGATTAATTGCATGTTTAGCAACACAGCTGCAGCTGCACAGCTCAGGGGCATCAGTCACACACTGCTCCCATCAGTTCCCAGTCCTTCAGAGCACGAGCTGTTCCAGCCATTCCATCCCTCTGGCCGCACTGATGGATTAATGGGAGGAAATGTTTATAGAAAGGTTCAGGTTTCCTAAGCAAGTGGAGTAAAACCCCCCTCAGCAATGACCAGCGAGCTCATGTCATAGAGCAGTTTGAAGTAACTTGACTCACAGGAAAGGAAAAGCCTTTTCAAAAAGGAAACTTGACAAGCGAGTGATTCTGGGCAGCAGCTAGAGGTGTTTTCAAATAAAAGATGTGGCTTTTCTGGAGAGGCAGCATGAACAGGGCTAGCTCTGAAAAGAACTTTAAATCAGTAGTTCATACACTGTAAATGTAACACGTTATGTTTGAGAGCACCGTGTCCGAATAAAATAGTGCCCTGAGAGAAAGTACAACTACTGCACACTGTGCTCAGTAAATGAAACAGTATCACAGTGCAACTACAGCTACCATGATGGCATTGAGCTAAGGCATCCTGGATCTCTGTGCCAAAGCTTAAATTTTAGTATAGACATAGTTTAAAGCAAAGGAAGGGTGATGAACCCAATAAATAGGGTGAAATCATTGCGAGAGAAAAGCTGGAAACTATCATCATTTCACAGGTGTAAATTTCTGTTTGCCAGGGCACTTTCCGTGATTGTAGCAACACAGCTTGAGATCTAAACATTCATTTCAGTTTAAAAAATGAAATAAAATAGACCATTCCACTGAAGCTGTCAGCTTTCAGATGACTGTGATAAGAAAAAATGTAGGCTTTGGGCTAGCTATTAAGATTAAAGTAAAATTCACCTGAACAAAACTGAAGATAGCAAAGGTGCTAGGGGAAAAAAAAGCCAGTTCAAAATACTGCCCTTTGAAAGCTACTGAAAAGGACATAGTTCTCAGTGTTTCCCTAAAACACTCCACCCATCAAAGCAAGGATTTAATTTACAGCACTTGTGGCACCCTCGACTTCTCAATCTCAAATTCTCTTTGGAACGGGAAGAGAGCATTATCCTTATTTTCTAGATAAGGAAACTGGTTTATCAGCTTGCCCTCAGCAAAAGGCAGAGCCTGGAAGAAAACTTGGCTAAGATGCAAGTACCTCAAGTGAGGGCAAACATCTGAAACTGTCTAAAAATGTGATCTCCTATTGTGAGGGGCTAGTACTCTGAAAGGCCACTTTCAAGTCACAGCTTGAGTTTCTCATCAGTATATTCACAATGTATTCACCCCAAAGTCTCTTGCATCTCCCGCAACGAAGTCAGGGGTAGGGGGT
>JANZLQ010000001.1:23225899-23262376 GCA_026212715.1 Elanus axillaris | reverse complement strand
GGAGGAGGGAGGAGCCCGCGCCGGCGGAAAAAAAAAGTTGCGAACAACTTTTTCCCATCCCCGCCGGGGCGGGGCGGGGGCGGGAGAAGCCGCCCTGGGGCCCCCCCACCCCCCCGCGCTGCAGGGCAGCGCCGGGAAGGGAGGGGCGCCCACAGCCAGCTCGCTCAGGGTGGCCCGAGCAAACTAAAATTAACTGGCTGCTTTCTGAGCAAGCTTTGAAAATGCAAACAGCTGCCTGTGCCCAGAGTTATTAAAAAACAAGGAAAAAAAAGGGGGGGGGGGCAGCGCGCGGGTACATTTGCAGAATGAGCCGATTGCGTGTTGGGGTGTTCGTGTCTGTGCGCCATCTCCCCCCCCCAGCGTGGGGGGGTTGATTTGTTATCGCAGCATGACCGTTGCTTTTTGCTGGCAGAATAAATGCTTTATTCATGTAGATCGAAGCTTTAGCTGGGGGAAGGCAGCTTTTTTTGAAACGTCCAGTGTCACCTAAGCAAAGAGGAGAAATTTTAAATCCCCATCTGCGCTGCTGCAACCCCTTAGGAGACTCGAAAAGGCTGTAAAAAAGCAGCAGCTCCTCTGTGGAGGCACCCCAGCCTGCCTGCAAGAGAGAAAATGGCATAGGTCAGGAGAGGGCTGTTAACAGCCTGCCAGCGATGCTGAGCGGATCTAGAGCTAGACCAATGTACATTTGCTAAGGACCGAAGCGTGGGTTTTGCAGCGTAGCTATGTTTTGAGGTACACCCCCCAAACACAGGTTGTTGGAAACATCCATCCTCTGGAACATGCAGGCAGAGCATGACCTCGGCAGCACAGAAAGGGTGTGCTCGACAAAAGCCCTGCAACTACGCCTGCTTTTCCTTCACACTGGCCTAGGAGAACCTGTGGTCAATGACAGGCTTGGGCCAAGTATTATTAAACCTACCTCATCCCTCCCTTTGAGGGCAGAGGTCCCCTGAACTGTACTATTCAAATTCTTACTTTTACTCCTTTACTCTTTACTGGGGATTGTGCTCCTGTTAGTAACTAAGCAAATACACCAATCTGTGCAGTCCTCCAGGGCAGTTCAAGAGAGCAGGGTTTGGCTAGGGGAACTCCAACAGTAATTGTTGGACAAATGTTTCCCATACCCTCTCCTGCTCATGAACAATGTGTCCTCATGCCAGTAAGACCATGGAGCTGCAGCTTTTGTTAAATTTGTTAAGAGAAGTTGATAGTTATAAACAGGCTTACTAAAATAAGTTTACTCCTCTAGAAGTGGACATGTTTTTAAAAATAATACTGTGCTCTCCAAAATATGTATAGGCAGGACTAGCTACTCATGGCTGCAACAGTTGCTTCTGGAAAAGAAAGAAGTCTTTTCTTCATTCTCAGTTATAGCTGAGAGTGCCTTAGAGGAGCTTAAGTTTTTCAGTTTGTTAAGGCTTATAATCTGAATTCTTTACTTTTCTACACCTAGTGACTAAGCAGGTTTTTGTGATACTCTTCACCTAAATAACCTCCCATGGTACAAACTTACATGAACTTGTCTACTCTACTGTTTGTTCTTTGGCTGTTAGTAACTTTCAAAAAGATTATTCTTTCCATTTGCTTCTTTTTTTTTTTTTCCCCATCCCATCTTTCTGTAATGCTCCATGAGCTGTTGAGTCACCTATCTGTAATAATCACCTTAAAGCCTCTGTTTTTCACTTTGGCTTGTATGACTGACTCAATCTGCAAAGCATTTTGTGATATTCACTATAAAAAACATTGGATGAAAGGAGTTGTTTCACTGGCAGGCAATGACAATGCAGAGAAAGTAAAGCAACTGCAAACTTCCTGCCCCATGCATCACTTGTTCTGATTTCTGTTTATAAAGAGACAAGTTCAGAGCTGGTAAAGCTGTATTGCAAGAAACTACCTTTCAGGAATAGGGAGACAGTGACAGAAACTATTCAGAGTAAGGAATGTCAAATCAAGTGGCAAGACTTTAACTGGGTATTTATTTACAAGACAGGGCAGATGGCATCAGTGGTTCCCCCTGTTTTCTACTGGTCTCATTTGTCAAAGTCATTCATCCAAACCATGGTACAAATGAAAAGACGACCGGGAGCTCTTGTATGTGCTATAAAAGCTGTGTGACTCCATTACATTTATGAAGAACATAACACAGAATCAGAGTGAAGCCAAAGGAAAAAAAAAAGGGGGGGGAAGTGGAAGGTAGGCAGAAAGAAAGAAGGAAGGAAAGCTGTATTCTGGATTATTTCTTAGGGACATAAGAAAAGAGTAACATCACATGGAATGAGACGGCTAGGCCACCCCAGATGGCAGGAATGTGCAACACGATTTAGTAAGATGGAGGAAGAAAGTCTCTTGGGCATGTTACCAAATTCCAGGGGTTTTTTTCCTATTTAGACCCACTGGAAGAAGGGACACAATCACTGAGAGAGCCAATGGCAGTCTCATGGCAGTCTCAAAGTGGCAGATTGTGGCTGAAGAAAGTCCCAGGCTTCTAAATCAGTCTAAGACATCCTTACAGCTTTCAGGGGACAAAAAAAAAAAAAAAAAAACCAGCAAAATCCAGGATTCTGGAATGCAGGTTACCCCAAAGCATCCAGAACCTCTGTGAGTAGCATCAGCCACGTTTCAAAAGGCAGCAAACTTGTGCTTGTCTCCTGTTTTTACCTCAATCTAAATTCACAAATGTTAGCCTGCAAAATTTCTTAAATTTCCTCACAACAGGAGGGATTCTCATCAGCATGGAAGTACGGGCAGCCACTGTTAGCCAGGTTATCAGCCACCCAGAACAAATGCGCTGCACAAGACTTTCAACGTCTGAGAAATTGCCTATTGCAACCACATAGCAGTTCAAAAGGTTTTCTCTAAAAATCTCCTAACCGCTAGTGTTCTGAGTGTGATGCATGGTCTGTTGGCAATAAAGCTTCACAAGCAAAGTCCTGGCAAGTCCAAGATACCAGAACAGATTTACTGTCTCAGGTACTGGTACAAACTCTGGAGCTGTCTGACTAGACTACCATGCATAGGGAGGAATTGTTAGGAGCAAACAATTACCTGTCGCTTTATATATTTGAAAATAAATCCAATTCAGCTTCCAAGCTAAGTCAGGGTGAGGAGCAGCATCCCTACATGGTATCTTTTTCTGCTGTTTTAAAGCCTCCTTAAATGGTGCTAATATAATTTTCCTTGTTTCCTATCCCATCTGATACAAAACTCTTCCCATGGGGGGGAGGGAAATCAAAACAAAACACCCCCTCCCCACCCCACCACTTATTTTGGGTGCCTGAGGGTGAACATTTTCAGATTACCTGTTGCAAGTCTTCCAGTCCTCCTTGCCCTCAGAAGAACAAAGGCCATCACTTCCCTCTTCTCCTTCCACCTGCTTGCAAAAATTTGATGGGCCTCACTGGCTGTCCTAACTGGCACTGCCAACGTGTCCTGCTGCAACCACCTGAATTGTGAGATTTGTCCCAGTTATGTTTAGTAAATAAATTCCATGACACTTTTAACCTCAACATTTTGAATCATACTTACATATAGTCTTACATGATCAGGCAGGCAACTGAGGTAAGAACATCAAAATTTGCACTCCCTAAAGCTTAGTGGGGAAATGCCAGGAGCCTGGGGGGAAATGATGCATTTGCCTATTTTACATAATGATTTGCATAATTAAAAATAAAGTGAGTTCACAGTATTATATCTGCTTGCGTTTCTATCAGTCTGATAGATTACTCTAAATTGCATCTTGTCTGAACTCACAGAAGAAATCTAGTCTTTCTGTGATGAGGCAGGAGAGCCTGGTATTCCACAGGCAGGGAGTGGGGAAGGCAAGATCCTGCCCCCCACCACGGAGGCTTAATTTGAAATTAGATTGAAGACATAAGAAACTGATTGAAAAGAGCATATGGGGAGGGCACAGGTGACAAAAGGAAGGGGATACTGCTGGAGGGGATGTGGCTTCCCGCAGTGAGAGAGGTAAAAGCTGGTTGCATCATGGATTTGTAAGATAATTATTAGCTTATGAAGTAGTATCCCAAAGGATGCAGGGAAGCAGCGTTACCTTCCACATTTACTATCAAATTGGGGAAAACATTAGGAAACATTCACAAAGATGGGCTATCAGGCTGATGATTGCTTTCATCTCCCACATCCATGAATAAGAAAACAAAACCTGAAGTTGATCTGCTCATCCCCACTCAGCAGTTCAGGGAGAATATCGGTTACATTTTAACCCTTGTATGACACTTTGAATTCCCCTGTTTCTTTAAAGTGAATTTAATCTGCTTTCTTACAATTTTAGGGTTGCAGAGACCCTTTGGCGTAAAATGCAGGCAATCCCTCCCTATTTCACTTTTTTAAGCTAGGTGCTTTTTTAACAAGACAAATTCTCTGCTGGCAGCAGTATTATCAGCCAGGCCCTGTCTTCATTCTGTCTGGGTGCAGAAATATCGCAGTATAAAGAAGGGAAGCTTCCAGAGACAATGGGGAAAAAAAGACATTTGTCCCTGCTGACGTCTTTCCATCAGTGGGGAAGATCCTGCTCTGAGAATCTGGATGTAGAATAGGCACATGCAAACTTACTTTCTGATCCTTTAAATCTTAAAAGGTACTTCTGTCCTGGCATAGTACTTGGACGCTTCCCAGACAGCTGCAGCTGATTTTGGCCAATTCCATATACGCTGGGATATGTGACATATCAGCCTGGGCAGCACTGTGAGCAGAACTGCTTGGGATGGAGTTGCCCCAGCTTTTCTGGGTCAGCCACCTTCTCTCAGATGCTGCAGTCATCCTAGACTCGTGGGTGCTCCAGCTTATCCTGAGCTTCTTCCAGTGCCTGTGAAAATGACTCCCAGGTTTGCAAAGATCTCTAGCAGAGTTACTCCTTGCTTTATAACCCTGGAAGCATTACAGATCCAAACAAAAATAAATATACCTTTCCTTGCTTGCTCTCACCACTGTGGAATGTTTTTCAGAAATTTGGCTAGTGTCTTTTGTGGTTCAAGCTCCCCTTCCCAGAATTATATTCCTCCAGACCTCTCTTCCACACCACAGATCCTTGACCTAGTCTGAACTCTCTATCAGACATCCCTTTTCTTCCAAAACCCAGTGATTTTGTTCTTCCTGTGTGACTCCTGCTTCTGTAAGTCTCCCTTCAGTTTCTGAGGCCAAAGTGCTAACATTTGATCTCTAGGTCCTTCCTGAAGGAACTGCACAATTACAAAGCCCATCTCTCTGCAGAAAAGCTACAGAAAACTAGTTTCCCCTCCTTCAGCCAAGCAATTCTGTATAGCTGTGCCATTTGCATAGCTGCCATTAAGGTGACTTCAGTCTCTTATCTGGGAGCATTTCTGCATGCAGCTCTAGCAACATAAGGCTGACTGAGATATGTAACCATTTAATGAAAAACAGCCAAGTGTCTCAAGTTTGTGCATAAGTTTCCCACCTCATTGCAGATGGTGCCACAATATTTGTGAACACTGAATTATGTTTTGTTTCCAGCACTGGGGTTGGTGGGGACATAGGGACTGGTGCTCTGATCACTCTCCTGTTGATATCTTTTGATTGTGGGGGATGCAATGGCCAAATGCATTGTGCAACGTGTTTTGTCATTTACGCCCAACCTCATTTTAATTTTGTCTTTCTACAGACTCATCTATTTGAGATTGTATCTTAAATTCTCTTTAATGCACAGACTGAAGGTTTGCACTTGTCCTGTTTGAGTTGATGTGTAAAGATTTACTTGTTTCAATGGAAACAGAGCAGGATACTCATCAAAGCCTCAAACTCTGTTTCTGTAGGAAGAAGAAACAGATTTAGCCCTAAAAAAGAGGTGGGAAAGACCTATTATATAGTTTAGCCACTGATATTAAATATGCTAGTGGTATAATTAGTCTAATTTTAAATGCCTTGAATAATGGGACTATTGCCATCTCTCTTGGGACATGGTTCTGCCATCTAACAATCATATTGGCAGGAAGCCACTGCCTGATGTTCAAACAAACGGTTTATCTTTGCTTGATTAAGACTCACTAAAGATGAGTGCAGCCTCCAGAAATATGTTGTTTCCAAAGCTTAGAAAACAAGGGAAGAAGAGCTGTTATTCAATACAGAATCTGCCAGATGTCTGAAGAGGCTAAGGAATTCCTAAGCCTCTGTTTACAAAATCCTGTCTCCTCCTCCCATGAATGCTTAAATTACCAATCACTGCTACCATCCTATGTTTAGGGTGAAATTTCCTTAACCAACTCAGCTTCCAAAATTGGATTGGCAAGAGAAACAAACATTTTAATTACTTTTATTTTCCTTCTTCCCGATGGGCTTGCATAAATTAACCCTTGTCCTCCAAAATTACAATTAAACTCTTAAACAGAATTGTTTCTTCCTTTGGTCCCAATCATGCCCTAGAGACCCACTTGCCAATGTGTTTCCCTGCTTTGAGGCCACATGAAGGTTTGCTGTGCAGGGCTACTGCATGCTGTGTGTCTGCAAGCCCTGGAGATAAGCGATGCTGCTGTATGGAGAATTTCCCTTTCCACAAGAGCCCCCAGGCAGCTGTGACCCCAAGTGCATTTGAAAAGGGGCAGAGGGCTAATGCCAATGCCTACAGACAGCTCTCCTGAGGAACTGAGGCCATGAGGTTTGTGGACCAGCATCACACACTCGCCTTTAACTTTTTTTTAACCAGTCATTTCTAAACTATAATTTCTACCTCAGTGTCAGCCTATATTGACTGGACTCTCTTGGAGCAGGGACCAAAGGTACTCGGAATGGCACTGGAGCTGATTTCCTTCTGTGGAGGGAGGAGAACCAGCAAGCAGCACTTCAAATAAGCTCCCTCCTCATGGAGTCTCTGAAGGGAATGAGGGCCCATTTTCTTAATTACATGTTCATTAGTATGTTTAGTGCTCTCCTCCCTCTCTTCCCCCAGCCCTGCCACCTGGGAGTTCCTACTATGTTACTGGAAAGCCACAGAGGTTTATTTAAATACCACATAGTCAGATTGGAATGAAAAGCTATGAAGCTTCCCCTCTTTAATACTTTTTGAAATTATTTATGGGCTATGCTTCTTGCCTACGTAGAAGGTGCCTTCTGAGATTCCTGCAAGTCAATGCAGAAATAGCTGTTTGAATTGAGCAATAATTAGAAGCATATGGAGCAAAGCAAAGCATCAGAGAAATCCCATTCTGCTAAAGAAACACTGCCGTCTGAAATAGATTTCTGCTGCATGTAACGTTTTCTCATATGGGCTAAAAAGAAATAACATCATATGTCTGGTTTACACCTACCAAAGCTGGGAAATTCAAAGTAACATCTGTAAAGCTGCTCTGAATTCAGTCTAATACTGCATGGCTTTTGCAGCCTCTACATTTGCCTGGACCACGGTTACAATTCATTTTCTTTGCTAGACCTCAGAACAATGGAGATTCAGCTTCTTTTTGTGAATGTGTGTATATTTGTATTTAATTTTTTTTCCTCAATCTTTGGGTTTTGGGTTTTTTTGGGGTTTTTTTGAAAGGATTTAAAATGCTAAAGAAATGTTTGTGACTTGAGACATGGTTATGGTCTTTTGTAATCCACAGGGGGAGGTACTCAGAGCTCTCAAATCCTAATTTGCTGCCAAATTCTTATGTGCTTGATGTGGTAGATTGTTTCACTCTTCACTTCTAAAAATAGCAGGTCCTGCTCTCCTTGCTCCCACAGATCATCCCTTTGAGTTTAGAGATAACTGAAAACTCTCAGCACCTTAAGGGGAGATGTACAGCACCCAAGCTCACATTTTAACTCTCTATTTCTCATTTGCTTTGCTCACACAAATGCAACAGGATGCGGTTTGCTGTGAGGCTTTTGAACCATGTTGTTGGGGTGAGATGATTTTCTTTCAATGATTATAACTTATTGACCTGATAACTAGCCATAAAGCCATATTTCGGTCAGCTGCTACACATGTACAGTAAAGCTGTGGTTTTAAGGATGAACTTGCTTGTATTTATGCTGCATTTTTCAAGAGGTGGGGTTCCATAGCACAATGTAATGGAGTATCCACTCGTGATTTTAAAAAGCAACAAGTGTTTTAAAATTACAGAGATACAAAATATCTCTGAAAACATAAATATTGTAGGACTCTAAAGTGTTCAAAGCTTGTGCTACTCAAGATCGTTTACGACCAGGTTTGAGGGTTTCGCCTGGAACAGAAGTTACTCCTAGAATAAAACCCCCAATTTTGAAGGAAATCATAAATGTTGGCAGGTTACTGTTTTCTTTCTGATGTGAGTGAGCAGGCATGCGCTGGGCTTGATGAGGCCACGGCATGTGCCTGCCCTGCAGTGCTCTTTCCGACCGCACTCAGGGGAGTTGTGCAAGTTGGGCAGGGGCTGGTCTCACCGGTGCAGCAAGGAGCAAGCGTCACGACAAGACCTGCGGTGTAGGAAGTGATGCTGGGAACGCAATAGGTGGTATTCCTCTGACCCTGCCTCCCAGCCCTGTGCTGCTGTAGGTGCAGGGTTTTGCCTGCGGTGTGAAAACTGAAATTCCAGCTGCTGATAGCTATTAAAGTGCAATTGCAGAAGTAGAGACATTAATGCTGGTGTATTTGCCAAACTCCTACTGGTGTATTCTCATAAAGGCTGATGTGGGTGGTCAGGGATAATGTAGGAAAAAACAATGACTTTCTGGGCAAAGCAAACAAGTCCTCCAGTAAGCATCTTAGAAGCTGCCCAACATGGCATGTTGCCAATGGTGGATGAGTGATAATCCTGGAAGCTGCATATGTACATTGATAGCATTTTGTTAGGGTCAGTGATCTGTGGGCATCTGTGACTTGCTTTAAGTTGTTTTTACCTGAATTTGAATGAGAGCCTCATCTCTGGGCAAAGCCAGCACCATGCCAGTGGCTCCTGGCTAGCAAGGCAATAGACCTCTGAAACATGTCGTTATTACCATTGTTATTATCCAAGTGCAGTGGGATCCTTGGTGCTCTCCTAGACATTACAGTAAAGGCATTTTCTGCCCAGTGAGATCTTATTCATGCAAATTCTCACTGTGGTAGAGGAGGGTGTTGACTCATGAAACAGCCTGTGGAAAGTGGGACAGCTCAAGTCGTGACTGTCCCTAGCCAGTTGCCTACCCAGCACCAGGGATCACTGCCTCTAGGGCAAGAACATCCGCACACAGCTCAAAGCCATTCTAGGACTGCCGTTGCGTGGCCCACTGTGTTAGAACAGTTCAAATTTGGCCACTGGCTAACCTCCCTCCTTTGGGCTGCAAACTGAGACGATTCCTAGAGCCCCGTTACTTTTGGCCCAGAGATCCCTGCGTGAGGGGCAGCCTCTTGCAGGAGGGTGGCAGGGCAGGGCAAGGGGAGGGAGCTGCTGCAGCCATCTGATTTTCATCTCTGTGTGTGACTCAATGCTCTCCCTGACCACAAGGGTCAGCTTTTCGTGAGTAAAGTCTATAGGCGTTGGTCCCTAGATATTATGCAGATATGGTGAGTTTGGGCTCTCTGAAGCAACCTGAGCAGCTGAGTAATAGCTACTCAACCAGCTTCCAAATTTGCTCAACAGTTTTCCAGAGAAAGGCTCTGTTTTCCAAGTATTTCTAAGGCAGCTGTGATTAAAAAGTTGAAGACCTAAAAATTAGGTTTGCTTCAAAAGCATATCTTAAAGCTGTTTGGGTGTTTTGTTTTGTTTTGTTTTGTTTTTTTAAAGCAAGATTGACTCTCCCTTTAAGACATTCTCAGATTCTGGGTGCCTACCACCAGGCCTGTGGGTGGGGAGGGGACCCAGGCTGCTTCTGAGCTTCTTCAGAGGCACTGATCCATCCCAGAGAAGCTGCTCGTGAGCTGCAACTGAAGCCAGGCAGCCAAGAGCCAGCACAAGCAGTATTTTGTTAGAGGAATTCCCTAGGGTCTGAGGGCTTGTTTCTTAACAGGGCCAGCTAAAAAATTCCGAGAACTGGCATGGGGATTATATAAAACTTTGTTATTGCTTTCGTCCATCTTTAAAAGTATTGATTTGCAGGTACATATTTTTTTCACTACATTTTTATCAAAATCACTTTTGAAAAGAACTGTTTCTTGAAAAATTTTCCAAGAAAATTCAATTTACTGGTAGTATTTGAAGTCAAGTCTTTTTAAAACATGATGAAAAAGTGACATTTTGGAAAGGAGCTTCTGTGGAAACATCATGGGGGAAAAACCCAAATGTACATCATTCCAACTTTTTTTTTCTGAAAAATACTTGAAAAAAGACTATATGTGACAGTCTCTTCCTATTCACAAGCATACAGTTAAAAGAAAAATCAGGTCCATTTTTAATGCAAAAATGCCAAGTGTTTATCTCTATAAACAGAAGCAAAAACAAAAGCCGGGTAAACCCAAATTGTATAGCCACTGAGTGCAAACACCCCCTTGACTGGAGGAGGAATTAGTGCCTTGCATAATCAAGCCTGGGGAGCTCATTTTGTCGTGCTCAAAGGGCCACAGTGGTGCAACAGTAGGGGTGGAGGGATCAGCAAGCACCAACAATGAATTCCCTTCATTTTTCCAATTTGAGGCCTGAGTAGAGGAAATGCAAAGCTCTTCTTTTTTGCTCTCTCCTTTTTTCCCCCTTTTTTCTCTTTTTTTAAGGGTAGATGAAAAGAGCGAGGTGGTAAGGGAGACAGATTGACACCTGTATCTGTGACAGCTCAGGCAAGGGAAATAGTGGGAAAGGATCCACTGGCAGCAATTTGAAACTGTCCCCCTTCCTGACGTGGAGGCTTCAACTGATGGTGTAGCTTTGTGCAGCCATATGGTCGAACATCTTGAAAGGCCAGCAAAGAGGGGCTCGTGCCAGCTCTGGGAAGGGGAACCAAGTCATTATTAGAAACCAGACCTCCGAGAGAGAGGAGCCATTAATACAAAATTTTGCTTCATGCTTCACTGTCCTCTCTGCGCATGGGACTCGGCATGGCACTGGGGGAAGGTGAGGCCTAGCCTGGCTGCTGGGGCCAGCTATGCCAAGCTGCTGGGGCCGGCTATGCCAAGCTGTGGTTAAAAGGAAGGGCTTCTTCCTCAATGCTTAGTGCACAGCATGATCTCTTTACAGGGCAGTGTTTCCTTCTTTACACATGCTTTCACACACTCTTATCTTTTTATTCACCCAAACCCAAGATTTGGCTTTGTTATAAACTGCCATATTGGTTCTCCCTGCAAAAGAGCCATTGCAGCACCAGGAGGACAGGGTTTGTTCAGCCTGGGCTCCAGCTGAGACCCAGGTGAGCAGAGCTCCCAGGCCGGGCCCTCTGGCAGTGCTGCCGCCCATTAATGTAAAGTAGCACCAGGGCCAGTAAGATAAGAGGTGTAATAACCACTGTGGATTCCCGCTTTCCCTTTTATTACTTGGTACATTACATTTGTTTCCAACAGAGAAGAGTTTATGTGTGCGTGGCTGCACTGGTTGTGTTGGACCAAGCTCCCTACACGGTTATGTGGATGGACTCCAGGGACAGAACTGCACTTCCCCTTAATAAGCTCCTCGCACCACATTAAAGATAAAAGGGGAAGGGAAATATTTATATTCTGACAAAGCAGCTCTTCCCTTCAGGCTCTTGTTTTATTTATTAGCTTGCTCTGTCCCTCTTTTGCAGTTTTTTCTCTCTGTTTCAGTGCCTGTGCTCTCTTTTTCTCCTTTATTCACTAATGTCATCTCTGGGAGACAGTGACAATGAAACTTAAGAATTGCTGCCCAAGACATCTCATTCAAATTGTGTAATTTCCAGTTGATAACTACAACTCTCCCATCTGTGTTTTTAACACAAAGTAACTATAGTGCTTAAACAGTTGAATATATTACATGTGGTTTACTCCAATTGCTTTAGATGAAACTGTAGAAATAGGGTGAGTTGGGTTTTTGATGGTTGTTGTTGTTTGTTTTCTATACATTGCAATGCAGATGCTGAATATCCTCCCTTGTTTGTGTAGGCAGTGGAAACCACTATCATTCTTGTCTGGAGAAGCCCTTACCGAGGCATGACACAGCTACACCGAGACCTTTCTAACCTCATTCATCAAACACTTCCTTTCCTCTGAGGCCTTATCCCGGGGGACCATTCATTTCCTTCAACTAACATGCCACACGAAAGGAATCTTGGGTAGATTCCTGTGTCTGGGTCTAGCTCTGAATTTGTATAAAGGTTTAAGAAGACAGAGGAATGTTATGAATACACGCAATATGTGGTATTCTTGTCCATTCTGCTTCTTTTGCTCCTTCTCATACATTGCAGAAAATCACGTGCTGACTTACAACGTCAGGGGACACCAGTGTCCATGTTACAATTATTTTTAGAGCTGTGTTTTCTTGCCATAATCAAGTAGCTCTCTGCTAAGAGGGAAGCATCAAGATTAAAGAGAGCTGGTGCCTAGAAGCTTCACCTCACTAACATTGTTACGTTCCTGCCTATTGTCATAGAATTGCAAAATATCTGCAAAGCACAGCCTTTACATCACCACAGTTAAGTGGTGTAAACTGCAAACTGCTGAATGAATGAATTGCAGCTGGCTGGGGGAGCAGGCTGGTCTTTACCATTCACAGTCCCCCACAAAAAGCACCACAGCTCTGTTTCCAGACTGATCAGGAAGGCAAAGGAATTTGGTAATTGATTTTTCTCCCTCCCATATCAATTAATGAAGCCCATCTAGGGAGAGCGTGCTCTTTTCTCTTAGTTAATTAATCCTTTTCCTTTATCTTCACAAATAATGGCAATAAAGCAATTAGCAAAGGATTTACAGGGTGTGGAGTAGTGAGAGATTCCTCTGGCCTCTCTGCAGCTCAAGCTGTTCAGTGCTGCTGCATTCAGGCTCTCTCTAAAGGGATTTGTCCTCCCCACCCTCTGCGGTGTGGCTGCTGAAAGCCAGGCCTCCTGAAGACACGAAATCCCCGGCTTGTTTTCCCCTAAGGCAGAGTTAACAACTTCAGTGCCAGTCCTTTGCAAAGGCTTCTAGTGGGACAATGACACCGGCCTTCAAAAGCGACAGGCACTGGCTGCCGGTGGCTCCACTGTCCCCATAGCCTCTGAGCCTGTGGCTTCCAGGAAAGGTGCAGTGGAGCAGGGTTCACTGAGCCACACTAGTGCCTCAGTCCTGCTAGAAAGGCAGCCCCTCTGCCTCCATCCCTTCTCCTGGCCTTCTCCTCCCATCCTCACCCATACACAGGCTCTGCCTCCCGGAAAGCCCTTAGGCAGTGGTTCAGCTCTCTCAGCCAGTAGAGAAGGAACCTACTTAAGCTGTAAACCCTGCAGGAGAAGAACTACAGGAAGAGGGAGCTGCCCTCTCCACTCTGTGATAGTGAGGTGTTGAATGGGTTTTGCCATTCTCCCCAGATGTTAGGGCTCACCTGAACAGCTGTCTCCAAACTCCCTGATACAGCTGCCCTGATGGTGGATGCCTTTTGGGGAAAGGACTGCAGCTGCACAGTGGGGGATGTGCTGGCAGAGAGAGCAGCATCTCCATGTGGGTTATTCGCACTCTGACAAGGTATCTGTCCCTATGCTTGGCTGCTCAAGTTAGCCTTTGTCAGCATCTTTCCTGGGTGGTTCCCTTCTCTTGGGGTGTGCAGGTGAGTTGTGGCACTTTGTCCATGGCAGCAGCAAAGACCATGCAGATTCCAGCCTTGGACAAGGACTTTACCGACAATTTGTATTTTGAAACGTTCATACGTCGGGTGGTTAAGCTAAGGTAAGGCTCAAGGATTTCATGTATTTTTTAGGCAGGCTTGGGAACCCAGGGTTTCATCATTTCTCCATGTGTAAGTGTGGTGTGACCTGCTTCTCCCCACTTACCCTCACACCTCTGCGGAGGACTTGGCATGGAGGGTGTGAAAGTTGGCACCACAACAGGGAGCACAGCACCCTTGACTGGTTTTGATTGTTTAATGGTTCCAAATGGTCATTTCTTATTGTTTGCCTTTAAATGTTATTATCAAAGAGAAAGTTTGTTGATAATGTCCTGTTTATGAGAAGCTTTACAGAGTATTCTCTTTTCCTGATGCTTAAGGAGATTACTAGCACTTAAGTAAGAGTAAGCAGCAGGTCCTGAAGCGCTGCAGCAAGAACCATCCATGTGTTCAACCTTCTCCTTTCTGCCCACAGCTCACGCTCTGCCTTCTCATTAGCAGCAGTGGTGCATTGCTGGGAGGCCCATCTCCACCCTCATTCTGGAGGCAGAGCTGGAGATCACAGTTTCCCTCTTCTGTGCTCCTAGCTATGAAAAGTGGGAGCCCTTCTGGTTCCCTGAATGACACAGTGGCCGGGGAAGGGCAAGCAGATCCCAACAGCCCTGTGTAGGGTGGTCAGTGAAGTGGTCCCTTCTGCACTGGAGCCCAGGGGGAACAAGCACTCTGCTCTGAGTACTGTCATCCGTTGTTGGCCCTAAGGCGTTCAAGGGAAAAAAGGTCCTATCTTGATGTGCAAATTATCAACAGTGGTAGCTCTGCAGCTGTACTGTCAGCCAGCATCCCCTGGCAGGTCTTGGGCTAGATGCTGGAAAGTGAAGCAACTGACTGCAAGAACCTAAAGAGATTGTCCGTGCATGAAGGAATGTGTTCAGACAGGAAAGTGTCCAGCTGTCCTTCAGCCAAGGTGTTTTGCCCTGGTGAAAAGATGTGGCAGGAATGGCACATGTTTGGTTGCCCCTCAGCCTCCTCTGACCATCCCAGCCAGCCTGGTTGGCTCTGTGTTGTTGTGTGCCCCACAGGCTTTGTAAGCTGCCCAAAATCCATGAAGGAAGGAGCTGGTAAACTCTAGGAAGCATATTCTGCTCTGGGATGCTTCATCAGACCAAATTTCTGCCTCCCAACTGGGCTCCACAGTAATAACCTTTTGATGTAATGGGCATAATTTTAACTACACAGCCACTAAATATGTCTGGCTTGAGTCAATCCTTCTGTGACTGTGGGGAAGTCTCTTGGGCTTTTTCTTTGTCTATCCTGTTGCTTGCTCACATGCTCACCACTGCCATGCCTATCTCTATTTTCAAATGTAAACTTGGTGTGCCACTATCGAGTGACAGTGAAGAGATGTGGATGTTCTGTGTGACAGCATGTATATAGTAGATGCATATTTGTCCTTAAGGCGAGATGCAATGTTTCATCCCAAGGGAAAGAAGAATGACCTTTAGTCTGTCTGGATATTTTACAATCTGTCCTTCCTTTTCTGTTTCCTGTGAGATTAAAGACCTGCTGGTGATGATTAAAAGTACTGCCATTCCTTCTCTCTTTAAATAGTTTTTTTGAGTTATTTCAGAAGCAAGAAAGAGGCTAGAAAGGTTTAGTTGCATCTTCCTTTTCACACTGATGTCCACCAAAAATCAGATTCTGCTGCATTTTACTTTCTAGAGAAAGTAAAACTTAGTAACCTTTTCTTTCTGTTCATATCCAGCAGCTGAACATCCCCTACCCCTCCCAAACAGATTTCCAGAAGGATATTCTTTGCAGCTGTCATACCAACAGCTTGCTTGCATGGTGCCAGTGTGGGATCTCTAGACTGGAGCTCCTAGCCCTTCTGGGTCCATGCATATTAGCATCCTAGCTGTTAGGCAAGTTGAGAAATTTATTCATAGTAACAGCAGAAATGATGGTCAGGGTTCATATCAGATCTTTTTCCTTGGGCTCCTTTTCTAGTCCAGAGCTGCTATTCTTCATTCTGCAGAACCCTCCAGAGGTATTGTTGAGAAAAAACATAACAAGGTGGTGCCAGAAGATAGTCTGCGTTGCACAGACGGTCTGCATATGGACCACAAATCCAGTGCTTTGGGAAATGTGGAATTTACTCTGCCCTGGCTTCACAGCTGATTCTAACATGCACCACAAGCCCCTCTGACACTTCCGGGAAGCATTGGACTCGCTTGCAGACTCTCTGCAGCTGATCTGTGCAGATGCTGTGGAAATGTCTGAGGTTTCTGGGCACTGAGTAACCTGGGCTTGCTACCACATAGTACTTCCAGCTGGGCCATTGGATTCCCAGAAACTCCATGTAAAGGTAAAGAAAGTCCTCGGATTCTCCCTTCCTTCCAGATAAAATCTGTGGGCAGAAGAGGGCATGTCCAATTAAACTCAGACGTGTTAGCCTTGCTCTAATCTGTCTGCTGGATGTCTGCAAGATGCAGAGAGATCAGGCAGATGAATGGTGTGGCAGTCTAAAACCACACTTTGCTGTGAGTGAAGTTAGCATATTGATGCAGCCTTTCATTCTCAGCATTTCTCACAAGTAATTAGTGTAAAGTTCTCTGCAGCATCAACATTTGCAGTACTTCTTCCACTCCGCATTCTCTTCTTTCTCAGTTTATAGCCACCTCTGAAGTCGCTGTGTTTGCTTAGTGGCAAATCTGTGGGTAGCAGTTTCATTTATTTGCATTCATTCTAGCTTCTTGATATCTGGGACTATACGAATTCTCTTACTGAATATGATCCATCCCAAGTAGCCAGGAGATTGGATCAGGCCAGCTATCCTGCTCTCAAACTTTCCTAAATGAGCAGCATGTAAAAAAAAAAAAAAAAAAGCTGTTGCCTGTTTTGGGCTCCAGGGCAGGGCTCGCAGCTGCTCAGTCAGAAGGCACTGAAGGAGAACTGATTGCGCTATGGAGCAGCTGCTGAAATTGCAAATTGAACAAAAGAAAACAAACAAACAAAAAAATCAACATTTCCAGTTCACTCTTTCTGTAGGCAGCCTGCAGACCCACACAGCAACTCAGCTGTCTGGAGACGGGCGGGGTATTACTACAGGCTCCCCAAAGCCCTAGATACTAACTAGGAGGATTGAATACCTTCCCAGAGCTGGAATGCCCTGCTCGTGGTTTGTGTCCCCTCATATAAGCAGCAACATACAAAGTCACCCAAATTAAAAAAGCTACCAGGAGATATGCTAAAGAACTTCCTGTTTTAAATGGCTGTGGAAGTCCCTACTCTCCCACACCAGAAACACAGATTGCAGCTAGGGCTTTGAATATACACAGTAACTTGAATGAACACCTATGAGTCTGCCATCCAGAAGGGGTGGGCTGGCTTTGTGGCTGCTGCTCAGAGATGGGGTGGGGAGAGCTGGGGTGCACTGGCTCCCTGCCCCACCAGAGTGCTGCAAAAGGGGCCTCTGACCTGGACCTGTCTGACAGCTGTAGGCAACATGGCACAGAGGCACACAATGCCTTCGTCTCTCAAAGACAGGCAAAAATCATATTTCAAGACTTAGATTTGTTAATGACCAGGCTGGAAAAGGATTCTGCTTTCCCCATGTTGCTTCCTCACCCTGCACAGCTCTGTTCAGTTGTAAACATTATTTTCTGGTGGAGTTTTGGCTGGCTTCATTCTGTACCTGCCTTGTTCACTCACCCTCTGTCTTTCTTCCCTGGCAGATGGCTCCTCTCAGATCATGAACCTGCTGCTTAGTAATTGCATTAAGGCAATGGAAACAGGGCCTTTTGTTTCTCAGCTTTTCCTCCCTGTAAGCAGGGTAGAGGTAATTGTGGGTAGGAAGAGGTGGAGGAGCAGTTCACTGGAGATTGCCTTCCAATCAGAAAATCAAAGTGCTTAGCCAGATTCCCCTCCTTATAGAAGCATATGGAATTGGAGCAAGGCAAGATCTGAATTCTTCTCTCATCTTTGTGTAAAACTGGTGTTAGAAATTTACCAGCCTTAATCACATTTTGTGGGGAGGGCAGCCCCTGGTAAAAGTTGCATTATGGTCTCTAGAAGTCCATTTTTACATAGTCTTGCTGATCATTGGGTGAGCCGACTATGTGCAAAGCTCCTGCTGTGCTTGTTGAAATCAGCTGGACATACAGACTTTCTTCACCAAAGAAAGGGAAGGCCTTTACATGAGAGTGTATATCTTGATACTAAATTAAGTAACTGTGTGTAGCTTAATAGGATCATGTCCCTAGCTTCCTGAAACTGAATGAAAAAGGAGGATTATATTTTTATCCTTCAACTAATGTGCTTTTAACAGGACTCTTACCTGGCTGCCATTGTATTGCCCTCTGTCACTGAGATTAAGCTGCTGAAATCTATAACATAAACCTGTACATAACTCTGCCTATAGCATGCAATGTTCCAGCCTTCTGAGAGCAATGTGCTAGGGAAGATACTGTATAATAATGCAGTAAATATAGGTCATCTTCAGTAGAATTTAGCTTTTAGCAAGTGGAACAATCCTATATGCAAAAAAGGAAAGAAAATTCCCAGTGTAGGCATCAGCTCTGTTCACGTGATGTGAACATATATGCTTGAACTGTATAAACAGACAAAATAGTGAGTGTATGATGAAAAGCTACATATCAGCTGAAGAAATATTTGCAGTATTTTGTATTAAATGCTATTGATACCTGAAGCTATCTGAATTTTCCAGGATGTCCTTATTATCCCATATATGTAACAGTAGTTGGAAAAAAGTTCTCTGCCTTCTAGAAGAACAGTTCTGTCTCTGATGCAGAGGGTTTTAATTTTTACCTGTAAAGCCTGACATTGACAAGTGACTTTTTTAAGTCTAAGGTGTGAGAGGGAGGAAGAACAACCACTTTGTCTGAGCATGGATTTGAATGAAGTAATCAGGTGTCTGAATTACTTCTGATGCCACAACACCAGCACCCATCAAAGAGGTCTCCATGGGTGATTTTGAAATCAACTTTTGAAAGCACTTTGAATTTCACCTTTTCCTTCTTATTCTGTGGCAAGATGATAATGTTCAACTGTCAAACAGAAAATACACAGGGAAACTGTAATTTTAATAACATTATTCAGGATTAGCTAGACATGAAAAGCTACTAAGAATGTATTAGCTGTTGTCATAATATGACCAGAACCTTGTGGGTTTAAGTGAAAACTTTTGTATCACATCTGATCTTTGTTCAGTCTATATCTTGGAAATTAATCTCTAATGAGTGGCTAATCTGCTGCACTTTTCCTTGTGACTTGGCATAGACACTGATTTATTTAGTATAGTTTGGCTGTAATAACTTGCTATGAGCTGGAATCACAGCTCTGCAGCTTTTCATTAGGGAATAGTAAACACTTGGCATCTTTTGAGTCAGCTAGGCTGTGTCTAAAGTAATTTACTACAACATGGTTGGATCAAAACATTGAAGCTTCTTGGTCCTGAGACCCCTATATCTAACCTGCTGGTGGTTTGGGAGTTTTTCTTTGGACTAGGTGGTCTGGTTGCTTGAACCAATGTTCCCATGTGAAGATGTGTTTTGCAGCTCTCCAAAGGACCACGCGTTGACTCAAACTCTCAGGTCTCCGTTATGGACCTGGACCTCATTAGGTTGCATCCAAACTAGTTCTGGCTTAGCAGCCTCCAGGAGGAACTGAGCTGATGCACACTGAAATCAGGCTGCAAAGCAAACTGAAGGGACTGGAGGAGAGCTGATTGCGCTACGTGCATCTATGTGCAGTAAAAAGCAAATTCCTACTAAGTGGGGATGCTCAGGGGATTTGCATTTGCTTCAAGACTTTACTGCTGCTCTGGACCACCATACTAACATAGACACACCCAGTGGAACATAAATAAAATAAAGAAAAAGATTCTTCCATTTATCTGTTACCCCAAAGCTGTTTTGGTTGGTTGGTCAGTTGGGGTTTTTTTGACATACCATTGCAGGGTTTTTGTTTCTGAAAACAGTTCATTAGTGACAGGATTTTCCAGCCAGTGTTGAAAATAAAAATTCATACACTCTCATGGCAAGATTCACAAAAAAACCTTGAAGCCTAATTTTAAGAGGTCAACCTTTCTAGCTAGATCCAGATACCCAACCATTCAGATTTTACTTGGAGCCACGCACCCAAGACAACCCATTGTGTCCATTGCACTGAGCTCTTTCACATTGCTGCAGCTCACACTCCATGCTTGCATATAGCTTGACAAGGACCTTGACCGGGCATAAACCCTATGTAAATATATATTTTTGTGTGTGTATATATATATTGTTAGTAAGAGCTCAGTCTGCTTTGATGGTGGTCAGTAAGAGATTTTTCCACCACAATAGACTTTGAAACAGATTCTCATGCCTTGGTTCATGTGCCTGCCTGATTTACCAGCTTGCTTAGGTCAGCCTTGGTTGGGTTAACCTAATGTCTCTTCTCTGGCTAGAAGCTCCACCATCACCTGTCAGGATGGGTTTAGTGTCCTGCTCAAGCTGTATTGCCTATGATTACTTATAAAATCCTAAGCAATGGTCTGTTATCTCTTTATCTTATCTTTTGAGTCTTTGCAATTTTTTGTTGGTGTCAATTCTTGCAGAACATCACAGCTTTTTTTTACCTGGAAGGAGTCTTCCATGGCAGCACCCTCTTTTCCAGGAACAGTTGTGTACTTGGAGGCAGCCTGAGCTCATGATAGATGACAGCATTCCTGGGAATTTGTTTCAAGTTTCCAAGTTTTCTGTTCTGAACAAGCACAAGGACTGAACATTTCTCCTGAGACTTCTTTCATGCATGGTCACCAAAATCATCACCCCCTTTCCCATTAGAGGGAGTTTTCCTTTGTGCCCAAGAAGCATGTGATGGAAAACAAAAGCTGCAGCTCTTGTTCACACAACTCTGGCAGAAGTCAGCCTCCCCAGCCCTGCATTCAGGGATTTAGTTCCATCTCTCTTATTTTTAGCAGTGCACAATTCCTGCTTCTTCAAGCTGAGCTCACATACTTGATTTTATCAGATGTTCTAATTGTGTCATTTTCAGAAAGATTGGTATAAGGTGAGATTTCTTCCCTGAACTTTTTGTATTGGGCTGAAGTTGTCAGGGAAAGATCTTTACTTCCCCAGGAAAAGGGGAAAAATCCTGTTACTGTTTTTTGTTTAATAACAAGACAGATGCTTGATAAGCTTAAAAAAAGTTTGTGGCAGATGCCAATACACAGACACTACTGAGCAATTTCTTTTGTTCATGCAAGCAGCTGGCTCATGGTTATACCTGAAGAGGTAATTAAAAAGATAAGTTGGAACACTAATTTGCAACATTCAGGCCTTCCCTGGGAAGGTATTGCCATGACAAAAGGAAATAAAGGAACTTGCAGTCAAGAACAGGGGCACTATCCACCATTTTTCACTCTTACTGGCAGCTCTAGGTAACCTTTAACCTCTTCCCACCAGCCTCCTCAAAGAAGCTACAAGATGCAGAAGAGTAAAGGAAAAGGGTCTGGTCTCCTCACACAAAATGCCCTGTGCATTTATACTTAGAACAAATGTCTTTTATTCTTATTTCCTTGTGGTCTGTTGCTATCAGGTACTCCAACGGCTAAAAAGGAAAAGTGGAAAACCTGAAAATGCCACACATGCCAAGAGTAGGTTGCTTTATAAGGATATTAATGGACACAATTGAAATCAGTTTTATAGATTACTAGCAGCTGGGATTATTTTGTTTGGTTAGTTTGTTACTGTGGGTAGCACAGTGCTTGGCTCTGAATCCACTTTACACAGATTAATTAATGTAGTTTTGTAGCACTGTACAGTGAACTTTGCAACACTGCCTGTGAGTGCAAATGGGGCTCGCAGGAGAGCTACAGTGTAGTGATGCCCACACAAATACAGCCGTGACAAGTTGTGTACTCAACTTTACAGGCTGCTGTTGAAATCTCCTCCTGTTAGGAAATGGGACTCTTACGCCAATCATTTGACTTCTGTGATCAAAGCAACTTGGCTTGCGTGTGCTCTGAGACCTTGTACTGCTTGCACGGAAGCTGATGGCTTCAGTGAGAAGACGACTGGACCTTAGAAAAGGAAGTTCTATCAGTAACCTGGAGTCAACTAGTATAAAATTTCTCCTTATCTGGAACTCTGTTCTTGGGAGAAATATTATCAGTAGCTGTGTGTTAATTGGCAGGAAATTGCTTGCCCTGTGCTCCTCTGATGGAGGCTTCCCCCTTCCCTCTCCTCTCCCCAAACTCCGCTTTCTCATACTGCACTGCACTCGACATTTGACGGCGCTGAAGGGAGAGCTGAATTCCGTGAATAGTAAAAACACAACTTTCCGCTCCATCGCAAGGAGCCAGATGACGGATACTATTTTCAAAGACTTCTTTGTCCATAAGATGGCGTTTGAATTAGGAACTTGTTTAGCCAGATTCTCTTGTTACAATTTACTGATTCATTGGGTGGAGAATGGGAGGGCAGGATGACAGAGCCAGACAGCTTCAATTAATGATTTTTTTTTAAAAGATCTCATTCAAAAACAAATGCATCTTAAAATATATCCAGAATTAGACAGCAGGAAGAATTATCAATTTTAACCTACTTGTGCCTTTAAATGATCTGCTGAGGAGAAATAAGCTCATTTACCATTACTTTTCAGAGAAAAATTGGAAAGTTGTAACAGATGAAATCTGTGCTGTTTTTTAAGAACCAGAGGTGGTGGAGACAGGGTTTTTGAGAGAAAAAAAAATCTCCACATCTCTCCCCCTCTCAATGGGACCATAACAAAAGTTCGGTATCTTTAGGATTAGTAACATGGAAATTAATTTCTCTTTCAGCAATAGAGAAAGCAAAGAAAAGGATCAAATTCAGGTCTCCCACCTGTTCTGACAGATGTAATTCTTTTGACAGTTATCTCAGGATCACATCAGAGTGGATAAATCTGGAATTAGATCCAAGGAGATACCCACACCTTATCCCCCCATCTTCAGTTTTCTCCAGCCTGACCCAAGCCTGTTTGGCAGCAGGTCCTACCTGTACTGGGAGAGCCCCAGGACCTGACAGCACCAGTGCTGCCCCTCCTCTTTCTCTGTGCTCCTTCAGCTAGGCCTGAGCCAGTCATACCCTGCCCTTGTGAAATCCTGGGGTCCTTCTCTCAGCTGCTGAGCACTGGTGATTTTCACAGCTTCCACTTCAACTTGTAAAGTTTCTTGGAAATCTCCCAGGGTGTCTAATCTTACTGTTGGGGGAAGGGGAAAGGTCTGGACTGGTCTGGTGTGACCTCAGCCATTTAATTTGTCTGTCATTACTTCATGGGTATAGGTTACCAAGAATGTAATTCTCAGCTTTCTTACAAATAAGAGCAATGGTCTACATTTTCTTTTATTTCTTTGATTGACAAAAGAAAAATTACTGCCTATGGTAGACTCATTCTTATTCTCTTCAAGTCTCTCTCCTTCTGTACACAGACACACACATGTATGTGTTTATGTGGTCATTAGAAACAACATGCACACACAAACCCAACTTTTCCTGGAATGTAAGTAGCAAGAAATATTGAACTCAGAAGACTATGTTAGTGATATAAATAATATATACTTTTTATGAAGTCCATTTTCACATCACAGGTTTCTTTAGATAAATTTTTCAACTTTCAAGTTCCCTTCTTTTTTTTCCCCATTTGCCCCTCTCAAAACAGCATTCAGAATAAGTATTTGAGTGTGGGGAAGGGAGACTTCTGAATGAACTTCAGCCAATTTAATAAAACTAGAACAATCAATAAGCCACCCAGGCATCTAATGCTCTCAGTATTCCCACTGACGGTTCCACAACATCAAACAGTATGGAAAACATTTTCAAGGTAAGTCCTCTGTATTCTGAAACAGGTCCCTAAAGGCAGAGAGATGGAGGTTTTCTTGGCCTACCTGTTTAAAATGGGTCATGCTCTGCATTCACAGTCAGCTCAAAGTCAGGTACAGTTCTTCAAAGCAAGAGGTCCAGTGAACCATGCTCTGCTTAGGCAGTGAGCGCACTGCAGCCAAGGTCAGGGAGATGGTGCGAGGGGCACAGTTCCTTTCTCTCCCCAGCCATGTTCAGAAACTTCTTTTCTTCTTAGCCTTGGCTGGCATGGTGATAAAACCTACTCTTATCTCCATGCTCTTATTTCCGTACAATGTCTACTCATGCTTCACGCCATCCTTAAACCAAATCCTAACCTCGCTTCTCTGGTTTCACTGAGAAACTCTGGGCCTCATCATCTGCTTTATCTGCACTACTAGAGCAGCTTTGCTACCCAAGCAGTGGAAATGATGCTTCTCCTGGTAGTAGAAGTCCTTTGCCTATGTGACAAGTTTCAGTTCCCAGGAAACAGACGCTATACAAGCAAAACTACTTCTGTTGGTACAGCTGCCTCATGGTTTTATCATTGTAAAAGTGCAAACCCAGGATGTTTCCAATGACAAAAGTTTCTAGCTGGATCTTGAAGGAATAGAGGGATATTGAACTGGTGCAGGGCCTTTGGTGCAGGGACAGCTGCCGTGGGTGAAACTGGTCATTTCTCTCTTCTCCCCTTCCTTCCTCCATCCCTCCCTCCCTCCCCCAGGTGAAGCTGGCTGTACTGATCCATTTAACTGCACTTAGTCTAAGAACATCTGTCAAAACAGTGAGGCTTATTTGGGATCACAGTTCACCCAGCCCCAGTGTGACCCCAGGCTCTGCCAGCAGCTGGTGGCAGAGCTAACCTGGCTCTCAGAGCGTAGACCTTGTTGCCCTCTGTGGGAAGCAGGTACCCTCAACAGACCACGTGCTTTGCCATCTTTGATCCACTAATGCTCTTTTGTTCTGTGGAGGTAAGAAGAAAAGGTGACAGTCAGGGTGATGCTCCCCTGGCATCCAGATGTGGTCTCAGTCGTGCACTGCTGTAGTCTATGTATGATCAGCTTCGATCAGCATTTTCAAGTATATGAGCTCACAGGGCTCATTTTGTCTGTGAGGTCCCAGGAGTCCCCGTGTACGCTGCTCTGGTGCTAAGTCAGTCAACGTGCTTGTATCAGCTGAAGTGTGATTGCGCCAGCACAGTTTGTTTCACTCAGCACAGAAGATGTCAAATGGTAATTCTTTCGGATGCCCCCTCAGCTTCTTTGCTCCTACCTTGCTATTATAGGGTCATGAGCATAGACATAAGTTGGTTGTCTGAGAGGTCTATCAGCTCCTCCCTGAATGCACTTCTCATGTCAGAAATGGAGGTGTACCACAATCTTTTATCTCCAAGGAGTTATTAAAAATTTTCCCAGTGATTGCACAGAAATTAAGCTTCTCACAGGAGAAGCTTTGGACCTTTCACTATAATTTTCAGAAATCGCTGCTGGTTCTGGGATTCCTGAACTCTGATGCTGATGGGGATGACAGAAAGACTGAAGAAGTCAAGGGGGGGACACCATGCTCTGTGCTTTTGCATGTGAGAGGGGGGTTATTTTGAGCTGAATGCCCAAAACTCAGAGGAACCCCAAATCAGCAGATGCATTTGGAAAACTTTCCCTCATTTGTGCTTTTTTCATATGCCAGCTTTAGACAGGTTTGAGAATTACAGCCTTCAGCTGGGTTATCCCATAAATTTTCTGGTATAAGTGCAAGGGAACCAGTCCTGCTCTTCCTTGTGCCCCAATGAATATAAGTAACATTTCCCACTAGAGAAGGACTAGCAGTGACTTTAAAAACCAACCAAACAGGGAGATACATTCGGTTGTGTTAGCGGTGGAAGGGACTTACAGCATGTTGTGAACTATCCACTTAGGCCCAGAATTTAAGTGGGGGGCAGGGGTGGGGATAGAGAGGGCAGGAAAACACAGTTCCCTTGTTAAAATGAAAGAATGAGTTTAATATATACGGGCAGAAAGAGGAGGCAAGGCCTTTCCCTGTTAAATATTTACCATCAGAGCTCTGCTTAGGCTCCTGATTTTCTGTATCTCTAAAGGTGGTGGTACTTGTGACAGTAGGATATGTTCCTTAATGTATTCCTCCCTCTCAACCCACCTTGCATGGGAAACGGCTGCGGTAACAAAAAGCAGACTGTTCCCTTCTCATGAATATTAATCAGTAAACTCCCCCTGCTATTTTAAATCGAAGGCTGGTGCTAAAGCCCTTTTTTCCCCCACTCAAGCATCCCCCGAGGAAAACCCTGAAAGTCCTGGGAAAGCCATGCACAGAGGCTGCTGTGACTAGAGGCCTTCTAGGCAGTGACATATAAAACTCTGAGGTCAGGGGGCACAGCAAGAGGAGGAATCAGCTTTGTTTCCACTATGTGTTGCTGAAAGCTAAACCTTTATGGAACTTTTCTAGCTGCATTTTTTGCTATTTAGCTTTGAAAACAAAAGATTTATTTATTTTTTCCTATTCATCGCAGTTTTTGTCCTAAGTTGACAGCAGTGACATAAGAAGGACCCTCCCTGTTCTGCGTTGGAGCTGTGTATGCTCCTTCGGCCACTGCTGCTTTAGTACAAATATTATATGATCTTTAAGCGAAGGGAGAAAAACAAAAAGATGATTGCACAGAGCCAATGTAAACACCCATTACATCAATTCATTCTTCTAAATAGGAAAACTAAAACTCTCCCTGGCAAGTAAAATGCATTGATCATTGATCGGAGCATGTAAAGTACTAGATGATGTCCAGAAACCCAGCTGTGTGTCTTCATGATCCACTCAGCTTCAGATCAAACCAGAGGAATATTCCCAAGGACACAGGGTGATACAGCCGGAGGTTGGCTTGCCTCCTAGATAACCCTGAGCAGTGCTGAATAATTCTTTGAACTCAAGGCAATTTGTGATTGTGTTCAGAAATAACACACAGACTTTCCAAAATCCAAAAGTGTATCAGCAACCAACGTGTATTTTTCCAGTGCCTGTAATGATAAGCTGATGCAGAGTTTTGTTGTTTTCTCTTTGGGGCAGTGTTAGCACTTGTGGTGTGCTAGAGGATTTCCCATGCCAAGGATGCAATTCATGTCTTGAAGAGGGTGCAGTCAAGAATAATGTTTTTAAATCTTTGTCCTTTATCAAAGGATCTGGATAGACTTCAAAGAATGTTATTATCCATATCTTACAGCTGGGAAAACTCAGACAAGGAGGGATGATGTGGCTTCCTCAAGGTGATCTTATGAGTTCGTGTCAGACCAGGAGTAAGACACTGTAATTCCTGCCTGCTCTGGATGCCGCATCTCATCATGCTGCGAAGGTCAGTTCCAGGTGCTGTACAGACCAGATCTGATGTACTGGTTGAAGACTTTGAGTGAGAGATGCTGCATGCTGTTAACAAATGGGGGGCTTGGGGCAGGGGATGGGACACCTTCAAGCTGATCAGCCCAAACAGACCTGTGTTTGGTGGTTGCTGGTGAGCAATAGCTAATGGCACAAAGCCCATGGTAGAATGGCAGTAAAGCTCACAGGACAGGCTCTGAGTGACCATGGACAATAACCATGTCTCAGTCTTTGGGAACAATGTCTGAGGACATTGCTAGGGCAGAAGGTGGGAATATGGTTGGTTTTGCTGCTGCCAGTTTGCTCATTCCTTACCTAAGAGAACATACTTGATTCAAATCAGCCATGCCACCCAACTGAACTGGTGGTATTTTTTCCCTGATTTACTCTGGAGAGATGATACCCGATTCATGTAAAGACAGAGTGGCATTAAATCAAAAGTACCTGATCCAGCATAAAACTTGCTAACACAAAGATAAGCCTTCACAATTTTTTGAACAATTTTGAGCTTGAGTAAACTCAGCATCCTGGGTTAGATGGCTGTAGTGGTTTTGGTCTAGAGCCCTAAAACCACATGTACTTCCATATTCTGGGAGTAATTCTGAGGTAGGTATCTGACAGTGCTCAGAGGAAGAGATCTTCAGGCAGAACCTGTCCTTGTACTTGCACGATCTGAATGGAGTGAATGGTTGACACTAAAACAAAGATGTATATTTCTGTAGCAAGGTCTCAAGCAAAATTTTTGGTAGATCACAGAAGGTTTAAAAGGATTTATCAAACTGCAATTGTCCTGCTCAGGACTTCTCTGATGTGATGGCAGCATTACAGTTCTTCCAGGACACAAGAATGAGAAGCAGCTGGAACTAATAGCTGCAGGTATAAACATGTATCACCAATTAGAGGTAGTTAATAATTTCCTGGCTCCATTAAGTGCTTGCAACTGATATTTACTCTTGCTTTTCACCCTTCTTTGGAGGAGCTGAGCTACAGCTGACTAATCCAGTTAGTGGTGAACAAGATGACAGTACTGTCAATTTTAATGGAGTGCCTTAGATGTGTGGAGTATGAGAATGCAAGTATTTGTTAAAAACCAGGTTACTCATTTCAAGTGGAAGCGTTTGGCTGTCAATATGTTTTGAAGACTGTGCTGCATGATGGCAAAAAAACCCCAAACAACCAAAAAAGAGATTTGAAAAAGTTTATTCTGACTCTATTTGAAAAGAATGCAACAACTGTTCAGGAAACTACTCTCACGACAGTGTTCTATAAAGATACAAAATCAAGCAGTTAAACATTAAATGGGAAGCCCAAGTGCAAACTGAGAAATTGGCTTGACCCTGGCAGAAGTTGTGAGAGATCAGAAGGGCATCTTGAGAACTGGTTATTTCCTCTCACCTGTACTCTTCTTAGGAATCCTACCTTCAGGCCAAGAGGCCTTATTTATTCTACTAACAGATGCAGATATTCACCACTATATTGCCTGTGGTATACTGACAATAATGGGAAATTTCTAACAGGCAGGTATGGCACCCTGGAGATAGTACAAAATTGGCTCTTGATCTCAAACTTTTAGTTTTTCTGAAAGTGTTACCTGGCCTGACTAAGCCTGCTGTGCTTGTCCATCACACTTAGCCTCCCAGTCCTTCAGAAGAGGATAGGAGACATGTTGAGACATCAGCAGTCAATACTATAGATGCAATACTCTTTTCCGTGATACCATTCAGCTGTGACTGTAGATGGCAGAGCAAAGGCTGGCCATGTTTTGGAGAGATGGGCTGTCTCTGGGCTGCTATGCCCATAGGCTGTACTGGCACTTGACTCTTCATGGATCAGTAGTTTCCTGGGGTGCATGTAAGAGCAGAATCCTTAGTTCTACTTTTCCTCTGTTAGTCCTCCCAACTGCCCTGTTGGCTTCTGCACTCCATAAACTTATCAAGTGATATCTCTTTCTCTGTGGCATTCTCTCTATACTTATCTAGGGATTTGAATACTCCCAGTTAGTGATTTCTGGCAGAACAATGCATGCCATTGATAGTACAGTGTATAGGCAGCTTGCCTTTCACTTTCCTGTTTGACCTTTTTAACTTTGTTATTTCACAAATGTTCGGTCTTGAAATTTTACATGCTTAAGGCACCTAAAAGAAAATTCTCCACTAGTAAAGTTGTCTAAACAAACTAGCCAAACCTTGAAAGGATATAATTTCCCTTGAAAGTGCATCCTCACAGATAATTGATAGCATAGCCATCTTTCAGACCAGATGGTTTCATTTTGGATGCTTACACAAAATAAAGTATGAGGAGCAAAGTAGCCCTTATACCCTGAGAACAGAGCCTGCCATTGCTTCTTAGACTAAAATCCATATTCCAGAAGGGTATAAGCTAGGTAAAAAAACACTTGCATTTCACCTGATGATAATTAGCTGCAGTGCAAGAGAAAATTTCTACACATTGTTTGATTCTTTCTCTAATATTTATGATATTAAATGTGTATATATGCATATTTACCTATTACTTTACATACATTACATACATTTATCCCATGCTTTTTTTCACAGGGATTTGCAAAGGGTAAAATCTATAATGTCTTCCATGGAAGTGAAGCCACTTCTGGTGTGGAATTAACATAGTGTTTACAGTACATAATCATGTCTAATAGCTGAGGCTGGGCTAGTCCAGCATTCCCTTTTGGGACCCTTGCACAGGCTGTAACAGTATAATAGTACTTGACTTCTCTGTTGAGCATAGGAAGAAACATAGCACCAGCCTCTTCTTCCTCCCTTACAGAGAAGCTGTAAGTGCTGAGCTATTCACAGGCATAGAGAACACTGGTCCTTTGCTTCTGCAATGTGTACTATACATTGCCCAAGCAGCGGTTCTCCCCTCCTCCTCTGGAAATCTGGCAGAACTGATAGTACCATCTTGGAGGATGGAGGATCTCCAGGGTGGATTGTGCTAGTTAGGGTAGAGGTGGAGAAAGAAAGCATCAGTTTAAGATATCAGGGGGATTTCGGGGAGGTGGAGGGGAATCACCCACATTGGCATGAGAATTTTAGCAGGTCATTTTGACAGTTCTTTAAAAAACCCAAACACTTCCTGAGGTTATCTGTGTACTGTAGAGGGAAAACACCATGTACTAAATCAGTGGCAGCCCAACTGGGAAGTGTCACAGAAATTGCTTGTTTGTGCTTTGGTGTGGGCAACCACAGGACTGTACTCTCCTAGGCTGATGAGAACAGGGGCTCATGAGAGGAAGGAGAGGATATTTGTACAGAATAGGAAGGAAAACACGTGCTTTCTAAGGAGATAATGCTTGGGCATCCATCACTGGGAATCAAGATGGCTATAAAATTCTCTTGCTTTTTGTCTCTCTTCCATGTGAGCATATGGCAAAAGGGATGGCAGGACTGCAGGGAGAGTTTGGCAGAGGTGATAGGCATGATAAAACTTAAAGACAAAGTTTGTGAAAGCAAAGCAGTGTAAGAGGGATTGGTCTACTGTTTTTCTGGCAAGATTGGCATTAATACTAAATTCAGGGAGTGATATACCTAAGGACAATTTACATTCCCCTTATTTAAATTCTTCACGATGGTTCTGTATTTTTAAATTCATTTCCATTTTTACTTCTCTTTTTGCTTCTAAGAAATTGCGTCATCAGAACTAAGCAGTTGGACAAGTGATTCATGTAACACTCATCAGTATGTCCAGCCTGAGTAACATTATCTGATTCCTGGAAGCCTTATCCTTCCCATCTCCACTTTTTGTTCTACCCTTGTCTTACATTGTATTCAGTCTGGAAGCAGGCAAGGGCAGGGACTTTGTCGGGTCATGTTTCTGCAATGTTTGTGCAAGAAGGCCCTGATGCTAATTTTTTACCTTTTGGGGAACAGCATCCAGCATCCATCAAAGTGGTCGTAACCCAGAGCCTGCTTGTGGAACATGAGAAGAGTTTGTCTTTTGATGGAGAGTGCTGTGAGCAGGATAGTGATGGCTCTGGTGTGGCATTGTGTTTGTGGAGGGGCTGGGCTCTTCTTAGGGAGCCTGGCTGTGCTGGCAGTTCCCTCTCCTGATTCCTGACCAGATGCTTTCCCATAAGTATCAACTGCACTGGCGGGGCTCAGGCTGGGAGAGCACACGATGTGCCTTTGGAAAAGTTCAGCTGCCCCTTCATGTGCCCTTTTGGGCCTTGGGCTAGCCAGGCTTCAGGAAGGGCAGAGAGGAGAAGGTCAGAAGATGAAAGGGTCTTTAGAGTAAAATCCTCTGCTGAGATGCAAGGCAGAATGACTTTGTCACTCAATTAGACTGGACTTTAAAAGCCTGGAATGAAGTGTCGGACGCAGCAATGCAGCCCTTGTCAGTGCAGCGTGTGGGAGGCAGCTCAGCAGAGGGGAGGGAAGTGAAGAGGGTTTGTTCAGCAGCTGGCACAGCAGCTGGGCCCTGCCAGCTCACATACGAGTTGCTTCGTGCCTATTAGTGACCAGCTTCTCTGGCTGTGGCACTTGGCACTCTGCTAAGTCTCCTGTTCTTAGCTCCTTCCCTGGCGCAAGGCTCAGCAGCAGACATGTGCCCCAAGAAAGCGAAGAGCCCAGGACCAGCACAAAGCTTTTTATGCAAAGGATTTTAAGGCCTGCTCATATTAAGAGATTAACAAACAAGAGTTAGTGGCTTCTAAACCACATAGTGGTAAAATTGCTTTGAAAAGCAAACTAGCCTTAAATTATACAATTAAATCCCTATTAACCACGCTGTCCTTCTTGAATGCCTTGGCTTGAAGTCTGATCCATTTCATGCACCCTTCTGTCCAAATCAGTGAGCACCAGATGAACGCCCATCATGAACTGTGAAACTCAAAGCCTTGTGAGAGGAAATAGCTCCCTCTTGAAATTCAAAGGCCTCTCTAACTGTGCAGAATGGATGTAAATAGGTGTGAGGGTCTTCTTCAGAGGCCTTTCTAACCCAGACTGCCCAGTCCTCCTGGCTGAAACATCAAATATCATTTGTATATGTAACTAAGTTGTCTGTGTAATTTGTGCTTTTCAGTGCTGTATGAACATTGTAAATGTGCATGGTGGTTGAGATCTTCAAAAGTCGCAGGAATTAAGACACCCATAATAGAGCTGAGACTGTGTGGAAAGGCAGTCACAAAAGCTGTTATGAGGATTGCAATGAGAATGTCCTGGGGAAGGAACTCGGTGTCATCCTAATTGGAAGCTGAGAGATTTCACAGGCAGGGCTTCTGTTTGCAGCATTTTGCTGAATCCTGGTGTCATTTAACAGTGTCAGGATGACTCTATAAACTATTCCTTATCACAGCCATGTCCAAAAAGCTGTTATGTGAAGGCAGGAATGGTTGGATTTTACAGAGGTCATTTAGCTTGCTTCATTCTACCCCATGTATCCTTCTTTCTCCTCAGCCCCACAGCGCCTCTTCCCAGAGGCCCCTTGCCAGTATCAAACACTGTATTAGAGCCACTGCTGCAGTGCACTGTCTTAAAGGTTTCTCCCCCAAGAGTGGAGATTTAACTGCATTTCCAACTCTCTGTGCCACAGGAGAGCTGGAGTGTGGCTGAGCATCTGTCCCTGTGTTTCTGCAGCTCAAGCAAAGAACAGTGCTTTTACCTCTCCGTGTCCTGGGTGGCTCAGTGCATCTGTACTATTCCCCTCCAGCCTCTCAGCCCCAAACAGTCACTCTGCATACACATTAGTTTGAACCCAGACTCTGGTACCAGGCTTTTCTTTCAGCAGGGAAATCAAATAGAGTGTAGGGCATGGAAGCTCTGCACCATCCAGACAGCATGCCCGACTTAGCAAGGACCAGGACCACACCATGACATGTATAACAAAGACAGTATAGCCTAAGCATCCTGGAAAGGCTGCTCAAAACCAACCAGTTTTGCTTGGATAGCTTGCTGATACCACCACCCTTCTCATCTTCAGTACCCTCAATGATACTGTAAGTGCTGTTATGGGGCAGAGGGAATTGCACCCACTGTAGCCTCTTGAAAGCCAAGCAGCAGGTGAGTTGCTGGAAGTCCTGAGTCTCAGCAACTCACTTGTGAGTAATCAGTGTGGAAAGCAAGGCTTTCTTATTTTGTCTCTTGTTAGGTTTTCCTACAGACCAGTTGCCATCAGAATACTGCAATGAGCTCAACATCCATCAGAAAGTGAGAACCTGTGTTGTTAGAAGGGAAAAAGAGCATCAGCTGCTCTCAGGAGGGGAGAACTGGTGCCAATTTATGGTTTGCTCTCAAAGGGCCTGGCAAGCATCTTATTGAAACTGATGTAACAGCTGGCATTGTGATTATATTGAGTTCAGCTCCAACATGAAACTCTGAGAGCACTTTGCAGCATCTAATGATGGCTTCTTACATAACCACCTTGGAAACCCGATCTACTTTCCTTCTAGCCCCATTCCAGTCCAGGTTGGCTTGTGTTTCTTTGTTCACTAAAGCTCTTGTTGACTAAATCTTCTGGGACAAACACATAACTGATGTTTAAATCCCCAGACAAAAGCAAGCACAGATGCCTTTTCTACTTTGAAATATCCAAGGTCTTTCTCTGCATAGCAAGAATCCATGCCCTGAATGGATTCAGGGAGAGCAGAAAGGGACTTTGCTGCCTGTGATGCCTGGTTAATATGCCTCTGACTGGCTGCCTTTGTGCCTTCTCTTTAGCTCCTTGTGAATGAGAATGGCCTGCTGGCAGGTAGCCTAAGGGCTAGCTGTGGCTAGCTGTGAAAGGATGAGCTGAGAAACAGGAGCAGGAATGAAAGTAGGGAGTAGCAGATGAGAAGAGGGGAAACCAGTCCCATTGACAAGTGCTTTACTAGTGAGACTACATCCGAGTGTGGTGTAGCCTTCTCTCTTGTTTTCTGCAGCAGATCCCTACAGCACCCGTCATCGATCTAATTCTCACCTTGAAAGTTGCTCAGAGGGATGTTTGGGAGCCAGCCTTCCCTCATTGATTATTTTCTCAGCTCCCTTAGCACCCCAGGGGTGAACCTCAGGTTCTGTATCTGAAGGCAAAGGGTTTTAGATGTCACATAACAGTGGCATTGGTGGGACCCTGATCCTTCATACATGTTGCTGATGTATTTTCTCACTTGGGGAGCTCTCAATTGTTTCATTTGCACTACACACCTTTTCGGAAGACTTTTCTGTTCTTTCTGCCCAGCTGTTTGCTGCCAGACTCAGGTTTCTCAGATACCAGCCACAATTTTTAGGAGCTAAAATTTGTTGCAATATCAAAGGTAAATGTTTTAAATCAGAAACAGTGTTCTCAAAGGGTGCATACTCTACTTCAGCACAGCAAACCTGCTTCTGGAATTTTCTTCATAAGCCCAGTCACTACTGCTAATTCTTTTTATTTGCATGCTTTTAGTGTAAAGGCAAAAGTCTATGGATTTACAGAAGCTCAGACTGGTTTGTAAAATAGCTACTCAGTTTTCCAGGTGGATTCTAAACCCGAATTTAGAAGCTTCTCTCCTGTCTCACTCTGAAGCCATTAAGCATGTGGAGTATGTTCAGCAGGTGACAGTTATACTGATATTTGGAAATAATAAGGATAGAAGAAATAATCCACCAAGACGATGTAGCTCATGTCCAGGTAACATGGAGAAACACTCAATGGTGATTCAGTGTTAAGCATGAAGTCTAGCATGGGTTCAGGCTGATTTAAAAAAAAAAAAGATAAAAGAAAAAAAGAAAAGAATCATTCACTGAAAAGAATAAAAACAGAGGAAATAGGAACTAGATACAATCCAGCACCCCATGTGTGCTGTGAAGGGAGACAAAGTAAGCTATGCCTGTGCTGGGCTGTCAGAGCCAGGGGCAGTGGGAAGAAATGGGCTAAGCCTGTTGTTGGTGTTGATTTACCTGACTGATGGAACATCAGTGCAGCACTTGTAGCATGCATGGGAGCTGGCAAGGTAGTACATTTGCCTCAGCAAAATCAAAGGGGCCTCCGTCCCTCCGTAGCTCACAGGAGGCTTGTTCTCCTCTGCTTGGGCCACACAGTGCTGCAAAGGGTTTCTATGGCAGGGCCCCAGTGCTCTTCTTCCAGCTCCCATGTCTGTAGGGAAAGAGCTGTGTGGAGAAGGCGGGAACGTGTCACTGCAAAGTCCTTGGTCCTTCTTGTCTGTTGCTGTTATGTTTTTTAGTCTGAGGAGAAGTCCCAGCCATTTCATTTACAAGAAGTATTTCAGGGAGAATTTTCTGCACTAATTGCCATGCTGTTTACTGCCAAGAGATACAGGGTTTATTACTTCATGCACTTTAAAACTAGCAGAGGGTGACAGGGTTTATGATTTAATCTCTAGCAAGTGTCTCTTTTGTTGGGGGTTGGTGAAATGTTACTATCATCTGTTCAAAGGTGGAGTGACATTTTTGTACTAGAACCCAACTAACTGCATCTCAGAAAAATGCTGATACAATCGCACACAAGAACTGGATGAGATGAGACATTTTTCTCCCTGTTTCTGTGGCGCACAGTGGAAGCTGCTGATATTTGATGAGCAGTAACAAGATGCCCTACTGTGACACCCCACCAATGTCAATTGTTTATGCCAAGTCTGCTGAGCAACCAACAAGCTAAAAAGGCAGAGTCATGTTTAGCACAATGAGATCCAGGGACTTGGATATGTTGCAGTGTTAATTCCTGGTATATTTGTTGCTGATGAGAATTTATCTACAGTTTCAGAGGCAGAAAAGCTCACTCCTAAAAAGAGGAGAGTTAGAAAGCAGTTGTTTCTGCATGAACTGATCCCATCAATCTCCACATGCCCCAGGTGGGCAGATCCAGGATGCTAGGTTAGCCTTAGCTCAGTGTTGCAAATTACACTCAAATCCCCCTTATCCACAGTAGCTTTACTTTTGATAACTGCTTCTGGAAAGTGCCTTCAAGATGCATTACTTTAATTCATGGTTTGCCTTGCCTCCCTCAACCTCTCTCTCCTATGTGCTCTGAAAATTCCCTGTTATCTGCTGCACTCCAGCCTTGCCCAGTCAGTGTGGTCCTTGTAGCCCAGCACCCCTCTGCCTGGCCCTCGGCACAGGTGGCCCTGGAGGGTCAGTTCTGGGGTCTGGGGCTTTTTCCTGGAACAGCTTCACACTTGGGCACTGCTTGTTTCTTGCACAGATTGGTTGTACCTGCACAGGGGCACGGCACAGGGATTGCAGATGACTGCAGGTGATTCACAAGAATATGATCAGGGTGTTTTTCTCCTGTTGTATGGGAACTCACTACAAAGCTCCTAATATTTTTCCATTTGGCAATTTCAGAGCATAGGTTTCTTGGACTATGCTGAAAAGCCCCTCTGGCATTTGTGAAGGAGGCAAACCTAGCATTTCCAGGCTAAACCAAGGTTACTGAGACCTTAGCTGCGTGTGTTCCTCAGAGAGGAGAATCGGAGATCTACCTTGTCGTGGTTTAACGCCAGCGAGAAACTAACACCACGCAGCTGCTCACCCCTTCCCCCCCCAAGTGGGATGGGGGAGAAAATCGAGAAAAAAAAAGTAAAACTCATGGGTTGAGATAAGAACAGTTTAATAGAACAGAAAAGAAGAAAGTAATTATAATGATAA
>JANZLQ010000001.1:23202810-23225799 GCA_026212715.1 Elanus axillaris | reverse complement strand
GAACTCAAAACACAGCACTGTACCAGCTACTAGGAAGACACTTAACTCTATCCCAGCTGAAACCAGGACAACCTAAATGGGAGCAGCTTTCCTGGCTACACTTAAGGTGTTTGTATAGATCTGCAATAAAGTTGAAGAGGTGTACTTGAGGATGAAAGCACCATGTCCCCTGGAGTCTCTGGCACTTATCCGTTTCTATGGCAGCACATCATCCTTATTATCTGCATCACACACCTGCCAGAAAGGGGTCACCTGCCCTTTCTGGGTCCACACACAGGTGTCTATCCTGGTGTCAACCTGGCTTGTCTTTGGGCCCCTCTGAAGTAAAATGGGGTGATATCTGCTTCAGAACTTCTGCTTGGTGAAATTTTTAACACTTCACAGCTCTTTGTACACTGTTTTCCTATCTCCCTCTACTTCCCCCCCGTATCAGGGTTACTCATCCCCCTCTGCTTCCTTCTGTCAGTGCTCCGTATGCTCTCTTACTCCACAAGAAAAGGCTCAGTATAGTCTCCATACTCACCCCTCCCAAAACTCTGTCTTTGGTCAGTAGAGAGTGACAGACCTAGTTGAAGCTGATGAGCCAGAAGGTGGTAGGGCCCTGTTGTCCCTGCAATGGTTGCAAAAACATCTATACAACTCTATATTCCTGCAACAGATCAGGGGGCCCTTCACTGCAAGCCTGGGAAGAACAAATTGACAAATACCTGAGCTGGAAATGGATTGCCCCTTCAAGTGACCTGGTTACACTGTTAGAGGAGAGAGAAATTCAGAGTCATTAAATGGGAAAGGATCAACTCATCATGTGTTCTGGACTTTTTAAGCAAACACAGCAGGAGAATAGAGTAACTGTGCCTTCCCTTCCCCCACACAAATAACTGGAGTCCTTATTTCAGCAAGTGCCATACAGCACACAAGCTACATGACTTATTTTCACTTTACAAGGCTTCTTGGGTTTTACTGTGACAAATTCAGTGCCTGTAAAAGTCTTGACTTTTTATTATCACCTTCAGAAAACGGCACACCTCTTCATTTTCCTGTCAGTGGCCTCAGATATTTCTGCTCGAGAACTTTCTTTCATAGGACATATTGTAGGATTTAAGGGATGGTCAAACAATCTTCAGATTGCCCAGTCTGTGCAGTTCATGAATTTTAACAGTGCAGTTGCCATGAATATATTTTACTAGATCAACTTTGTTTGTCCTGAACACTGTTAGAAAGGCAAGGAGTGCTTGTTCTAATGCTCTTCTGCACACTTCTGCAAACCAGCCCTATCCTCAACATTCTCTCTCACCTTAGGCTTTCTCAAGGGGGAGGGGAGTACTCCTCTGCTTCTATTTCATCCTCATCTGACCAACAGTTCTTTGTCCTTCCGCTCTGATGTGGCTTTACCTTTTCCTAAACTGCAGGTGACCTTATTTTAGTGTTTATATAGAGCCCCCCACCCCAACCCATTCATACTCTAGGGAATCAGGTTTTCTTCACTGCAAGTCCATACTGTTCCTCACACTGGTCTGAGACTGTCTGGGGAAGAGCAGCTCTGTCTGCCCTGCACTTGCTATCCAGCCCATGGCTCCTTTCTGAAGTGCCTAGGAGAGGGAAGCTGGCCCTGGTCATGATACAGGGACTGCTAGTGTGGAGTCTGGCTGTGTGAGACCACACCTGATTATAAGTACTCACCTGGTACTAAACTTCAGGACATATGCCTGGCACTGGAGTCAGACCAGTCATTCTCTGGTTTTTAGTTTCTACAGTGAAAACCATCACCATTAGGGTCCTAAGGAGATTAACCTTGAAGCTTTGCATTTATTTTATCATTTTAAGGGGATACTATTCAATTTGTAGCAGGTTTGAGTGAAACCAGATGTTGGGATCAGTCATCCAAGACTGGGAATCCAGCTCTGGAGTCCATACCCGAAGAAGATTCTGACTGTGTCGCCGGCATTTTCTGATGGCCTACCTGTCCCTCCTACTCTCTAGACATAAGAACAGTTTCAAATAAATCAGTGGATTTTTTTTTTCTAGTTTGGTATTGCAGCAAGCTAACAGTAATGTAGGGAAACTGGATTATCCCAAAGGAAAAAAGTCACTTTCATCTTCTAGTACACACTGCATTGTGGAAAAATAACTGAAAAACAAAAGGGAGGTTATTTTTTGCCCAGATCATTCTGTGCCCTATTTGCATCATAGCATGTGAACACTTCTATTCTGGCACAGCTGAGGAGGCAGGGAGCTCCAACATGGCCTGGGAAGAAACAACAAGAGGAAGAGGGGCAGGAATTTCTTAACTTGTGTAATTGCCAAGTATATTATGTGAGTACCTCATAAATTCTCTTAATTTGGTGGCCTCTTCAGATGTGGCTGATCACTCTGCATAACAGCAGAGAGAGGCAGAAACTGGTTTTAGGAGATTTTAAAGAAGCAAGAGTTGCAGAGGACATTACTAAACTGTAGATTTTTATCACTAATCCCCAGGAACATGAAGATCCTTAGCTCTGGTGATTTCACCATAGTGTTACTGCAGAGGACTTACGCTGTTGAGCACCAGAAGTACATGCAGGTGGAGAAAACATAGTTCTTACCCTCAGGAGCTCCCAGAGAGCTGATGCCAAGCTAGCCAGGGATGGGACACAGGTGCTACTCTAACAGAATTGCTGACATTAGCCTTGCTTTAACTTTAATAAATGGGATCCTTTTCTGTGACAGACAGTTAAGAAGAGAAATCTCAGGGAAACCAAAAGAGCTGAGGGTCATTTTGAGTGCTGTTGTCTGCTCAAGTACAGCAGAATAATCAGCTGTTGCTTCTGCCTGGCATTTTAGAGAAAGACTCTCTGGAGATTGAAGAACAAAGACTATATGTATACATATATATTTAAGGGGGAGCAGAGAAGTTCCTTAGCAGGGGAACAAGCCTCTTTTACCCCAGCAGAAGTTACTGCACTATGGTGTGTGATGCAGGAGCCCATGGAGAAGCTGCCCAGCACCAGCACTGTCAATGCTATTTGTTTTCCACAGCAGGGTCCCCCTCCTCAGGCACAGCCCCTGGGTCTGCCTCCGTGTGGGCAGACTCAGTGCAAGGGAGAGGGTGGATGTGGTGAAGTGTGTATGTGTTACAAGTGGTGGTGATTTTGCTTCTTCTCCTCTGAAATAAAATTCACACTGTTAACTTCAGCATGAGCAGTTTTCCCAGCACCAGAAACATCCACTAGTTTTTTCTCCCCCCTCTCTCTCCTGCCTCCCTTACCCACTATTTTCCCTTCAGAGTCTGTATGCCCCCATTAACAGAGGAATAAAAATTCATCACTGCAGCTGTCTCACTGCTGCTCTGCTGCTCCATGCTTAATATTCAAGCTGGAAAGCCAGTGATTTTGACTTAGAAACAGGAGAAGAATGACTTACACTGCAGATTTGGTAAAGCGTCTCTGCCTGTGCTCTTCTCCTCCTGCTATGTACATGAAAACTGTCTCAGATTTCACAGTGGTAATTTCTTTCCCTAATATCAAAACCTGAGCAGCTCAGCTCCTGAAGTTGTTGCCAAGTCACCAAACACCCATGGGAGATTTGGCTGAGATTTGGTCCAGTGAGTGAAAGGGAAAGAGGGGAGAGTGATTATGGAAGTAAATAACATCCTGAGTGTGAGAACTGGGGTGATTTTCATTTGCTTCCCATCAAATCATACTTACCTTGCCTGTAGAGGCTGTCTCTGGCTCTGTCTTGTTTCACTGAGGTTTTTGGTGTCCAAACGGCATTGAAACTGGGAACATAGGGAAGAAAATTTGCATCAAAATCTCAACATCATACCTTGGTTCAGGCACATAAATACCATTACACTTATGTGGTGTTTTCTCTGCAGCAGACATGCATCCCAAGTTGTACCAGTGGGCAGGAAGATGGTATTGCAGCTGTGTCCACCATGGGATCTGGATTGGATCCCTAGGTCAGACAACTTCATTACCTTCAAACAGGGATTACATTCCTCAGTATCACAGGACATTGAACGTAAGCTCCTGTAATAATTTTTGGTTGCTAATGTAATGATTTTTTTATTAGAAACTCTGAGGAGGAGAAGCATTTAAGCTGTAGCACATCGCTATATGTGCAAGAAGTCCCTCAGATTGAGTAGAGGAGCCCATATTAGGATGTTGCGCTAGCATGGTGGTGCGAGAATAGCTGTGTTTGTTCTGCAGAGCAAAGAGAACATAGCAGCCACAACGCAGGTCACAGGTATCCCACTCTGGTGTCACTTAGTCTAAAGCAAATTAAGATGGGGCAGTAGGGGATTGTGTCTTTTAAAATAATGCAGAAAACTTGGGGAGGGGTGTTCAGTGAAGTACTACAATTAGTCTCTCCCACTGGTGCCCTGCATCTTTTAATTAATCAGGTCCAATTATTCAGCCTATATCCATTTGAATAGTGGATAATATTGGAATGAATTTACTTTCAATGGGATTTATGGTCCCCTTCCCTTAAGTCATTTTCAGATAAGAGATTATAAATTTTATGAAGTCTGCACAGATCAGTGTGATACGAGCAGTAATAACTCATTGCTGTTAATGCTGCGGTGTATTTATTCAGGGAACAAATTGGAAATTAGGAGACAGTTAGTCTTTTAATTTGCAGGAAAACAATAATTTATAATTACTTTGCCTTTAATTCAGAGAACAAACACAGCTGTTGTTTGAGGTCCTTAATCTGATTACTGAAGTGCTAGCCTTGCAGTCCAGAGTGAGCCAAAGGGACAGGCACTGCCCTGAGCCAGCAGAGAACAGCTCTCTTTTGCAAAGGAGACTCAGGTGAGGGAAGGACTGGAGTTGCTTCCTGGTTGTGCTTAGACCCATGTACTTCAGCTTGTTTCGACCATACTACTTTCCACCTTCTATTTAATGTATTCCCCACTTGGCTCACACACCCGAAGTGAACGGGGAGCCAGTCAACTGTGGGTTTGTGCTGCTGGATGACTATTTCTGATGTGCTGGGAAAGTTCCCAAAGTCTTTTCTCACCTTGCCTCCACCTCCTGCCTCCTCTGTCAACTGCCAAAACATCACACTTGCTAGTGACAGCAAAGGAGTTGAGGTAGTGTCCCATCTTGCATAGCTGATAGCAGTGTCTGGAAGCTCCAGGCAGGCTCAGGACCCCATCATGTGAAGGGCTGTAAGAACCAGCCCTACTCATGAGAAACCTTACACTGTTCAGAGACATGGCACTCCAGGGGGGAGCAAACGTTGCTGTCCCACCTTGCCCCAAATCTCCTCTTCCATCTCATCATCCTTGCAGGGATGAGTGTGTTAAAAGCTTTGATATCCTCACAGGGACTGGGGTACTGAGGTAGCACTTTCTGGCTCTTAGAAACACAAGAGCTACTAAAGAACCATTTAAAAACTGTAACTGCCTTACCAAAATGGGGTGGTATTATATTCCCTTTTATTCTCATAACGGAAACATTAATGACTAATCAGTTCAAATGAACTTCAACATATAATCTGTTAATGTAGTTATATCCCGTGGCAGCTGTCAGTCTGGAGAGGATGGAAATGCCCCAGCCTTCATTTTTCTGTCTAGGGAAGATCGCTAGGATTCAGATATTTCCTACTATCCCCCCTCCTCTGTAGCAGACAAAGTGGAACAAATGTCCTTGAGTGCTGGTGATAACTTGCAAGGAANNNNGGTGATGGGCAGAAAATATCATGATGAAAAGAGACTATAGGGGATGAATAACAGCATATGTCCTATTTTGCTGCAGGGGCCTTCTGTTAAAAGCAAACTCTAGGGTTTGGATGTAGTATTGTTGTACCTATGCAACTGTTTTTTTTTCCCCTCTGTGCTTAGACTTCAACAGCAAAGATCTCTCAGGTTTCAGAGTCTCTCTGTAATTAGAAAGAACAGCTTAAATCCTGACTTCAAACGAGAAGCCACCAATCTGCTGTGTAAACAGAGAGTTTGAGTGAGCTCCTGGGTGGGTTTTTTAAATATGTTCTCCTAAACCCCTGGGGGGCAGGAGCCAGATCATGGAGGGGATGAAGCCCCTCATTGCTACCAAGCAATCACATACATTGGGGACATGAGGGAGTGGGAGAAGGAAGCTGCCCAGTGCAGCTGCACAGCATGTAGGTGGTTAGTTTAAGAGCATGGTTGTACCTTCTTTAATGCCAGATCTCTGCTCTCCTGCAGCCTCCCAACACTGCACAACTTCCGTCTGTATCAGGAGGGAGCTCAAAGGATTTTCTGCCTAGGTAGTTGAATTGCATAGCACATAGTGCTGGCCTCTGTCAGCTGCAGGGGAGGAGGAGGTTTGGAAAATAATGTAAAACCTGATCCATCATCAACTCTGCAAGGACAAATTTCCCTCTTTATCATTTTTTGAGTAAATTTGAGCTGGCAAGTGACATCTCAGGCATTTGAGATACATATATATATTGAACTGGCACTGGGCTCTCTCCAGCTGGGCCTGCCTTCCTGTAGAGGCACAGTCTGAGTGGGTTGAGCCTGATGTGTCTGGATCCTGAAATAACTTCACGGCACAGACTGCAGGTGCCTTCCCTCAGCTGCTGCAAACAGCAGTAACACTGTGCACTGTCTTTGTATGGATATTGAGAAGAGCGTAAAGAGGTAGGCTGAGGTGTGAAAGTCTACTAGACCTTTTGCAGAGGATAAGGAAAATCTATGGAAGAAATCTACTGTTCCACACTACCTGCCTTATCTGTGCTAATTGTTGTTGAGGGGATTTTAATGTTGCTACAAACAGGAATCTCTGGAATTCCCTGGTAAGCACATACAGCTGACTTGCTCTAGAAATTGCCAGTATAGCAAGTATAGCTGAGGTGCTGCTTAGTTTACAAGAGCTCATGGAGACTTTGGCAGGCCAAGAATGAATGACATCAATTCCTGCTGGCCCCAACTCTCAGCAAAGACCAAGAAAGCTCCTGACAGCTTAAGAACTGATCAGGGTGAGTATGACTGTGAAAAGGCACCTTTATCCCCACTTGTGTTGCCTTATTCTGTCTTAAATTGTTCCTGAAGAGCCAGACTTAGCATTGCAAACCCATCTGTATGGATTTTCTTACTTGCTTTTAAACATAGTCACTCTGAAAATACAAAGAATGGACCTGGAGAAGTAAATTTTGCCTGCATTAGGTCTTTCATGGCAAAGCCATCTGACATTCTCCCCAGGAACTGTGCAAGCAGTGACTGTGGTACACTTGACCTTCATTTTCAGGGGGAAGAGCCTGCAGGCACCCCACCAGGGCTTTCAGCCCTTCCCTACCATCCCCACAGGTCACTGATTTTTCTGATTCCTCTGCCCCTCCAGCACTCCCAGGACCCATGTTCTTTGTTAAATCTGCACGGGTAGTTTTGCAACACAGACCCAAAGTTTTGGAGCTTGTGGGAACCGGATAGGGTGTTTCTTTAATATAGAGGGGGAAGCACATCTTTGGCTACTGATACAGCCTCAGAAGGACTCTTTTTGCTCCTCAGGGCCAGCATGGTAAGAAGATGGCTAGATACTTGCCTCCTCTGTCTTCCCCCCTTTTCTTTCATACTGCAGCAGCTCTCCATCTGGTTATTGCATTGTGTGACTAGGAGGCTCTACCAAACGTTTCCCTGCGCTGTGAATGTCAGTTTTCCAAAGAGCAACAAAAAGACCCTTGCAACATCCCATCCTTTGTGGGATGAATGGCAACAAAGAGGCAATCAGCAGCACAATGAGACAAGCCTCCCACTTCCCTGAAGCCTCCCATTCCCGGTGAGGACAAGCAGGCCTAAATCAGTCTTGTTATCTCGGTCTAAATCCTGACGACTCTTGTGCAACATTTTGGGCAGCTGCCAGAAACACATGTGCACTGTAGGAGCTAGTTCTGGAAGGGCTTTGTAAGAGCTAGCCCAGCTGTATGAGACTGGATGAAATCTGAAACCCGGAGAGCTTGTGATGCTGTGCAGCTCTCACAGACCTTGCTGTGGCACTCCTGGGTTCTGCCTGCATGCTGGTGTGGCTGCCACTGAAACCAGGAGTAGAGAAGTGGAAAATCTGGCACAGTGTTGTTTGAACTACACATTTCCAGTCATTCTGGAAAGGAATTCTTATACCTGGACTGCTGTTTGGCAGTATACCGTGTATACACAGTTGGAAATGAAACGCAATATTCTAGGGGGAAAGTATCTAAAGGTGCACAGTACTCAGACATCTCGTGGACTGTGAGGATGGAAATGCACAAGTGATACCAGAGAAGAAAAAGTTATGATTGTTCTCTTGGTGAAAAAAAAAAATGTAGAAACTGCAAAGATTAGCAATACAAGCAAGAAGTGATGTGAGATTTGACCTGGACTGAAGAAGGCTGGCTTGTTAGCCTGAAGAAGACTTATGCCAAACAAAAGGCCAAATCTTTAACTGGTACAAATCAGAGTACTCTGTTTAGGTCAGCTGGCCCATAGTGATTTAGTAGAAGAAGGACTTGAGAAGCTGTTATGTTAAAAGAGGTCGAAATGTGATAGTAGACAGCAAATTGAATATTGTGTGTGACTACAGTGTGTTATGGTAGCAAAAGAAAGTAGCTAATGACATTTTTATCTATGTACGGAAAGACATCACAAATCACAGCTGAGGGAGGCACTGGTTCCTCTCAATGCCTCTGATGAGATCCCAAGCGAAATTTACTGTATTCAGTTCTGGGCTGCCTCACAGCAGAACAGTATAGATAAATGCAGGAGGATTCAGGGAGAGGCACCAAGATGTACTCTGGGGCTGGAGAGGCTAATTAGTGAGGAAAGAAAAAAAATAAATAGATGCAACATAGATAACAAGGAGCCTGATAACAATGTGCTTGCTGGGTGTGAGCTCCACAAAGGAGAGGAGTAATTTAAGTGGCTGTAACAGGCTATAACCAGGAATAATGAGATAAAATTATAAAACAGGATTGATACTAATATTAAGTCATTTGTCCCCAGGGTAGCACACAGACAAGTCTCCTCTGGGGAGAGAGGGCGGGAAGTGCTTTTGCATGGCATACCCAGCTGGAGAAAACATCCTTGGCCCTGATCCTTTCCATGGTAATGGGTCCAAGTAACTGCTGCAGTAAGGTCTTTGGTTTCCATGCTCTGTTTTTCACCTCTCTGTAATGATAGATATTGATAGCCTTGCCCAGAGCACTTCCCTTCTCCTTGCTCCACTTGGATCCTTAGTGTACAAGTTCAGGCTGTGCTGGGAAGGGTCTTACTTCAGCTGATTTCTCTCCCCCTATTGAGAAGCAATGGTGCTGGGAAAGGGTAGCATTGGAGGGGAATGTGGGTAGGTGACCGTCATTAGCAGTCTGTTGGGAGAAAGTTGCCAGCAGTACGGAAATAATGGTGTGTTGTGCATGTGATCCTTTGCCCTTTTGGCTGATGAAGGAGCCTCAATCAGTCCTGCCCCTCTGGGTAGGGGATGGGAGTGCACACTGGGCCCTCTGTTAATAGCTGGGAAGAAATTCAAGCAGTCAGCACTACCTCCAGCACAGGCAGCCCCTCAGACAGTGGAATAAGAAGGCGTGAGTTTCTCAACTGTAATGAGCTTGTTTTTCCATGAGATTGCTGTAATAAGCTGTAATGAACAAAGAGCTGCAGGATACAGAGTGAGTGGGTGATAGAATGGCAGATGAAATTCCGTGTTGATAAATGTAGAAGTAATGTGGGGAAAAACAATGATAAGTGGATGTGTACGTACATTAGCTATTACGACCCAGAAGGGAGATCTGGAGCCATCCTGGGGAGAAAAACTCTGCAGCATCAGTTGAAATGGAGGTGGGGGAAGGGAATGGTTGGGAAAGGAACTGGCAGCAAAACAGAAAACATCATTATACTGCTGTATAAATCCATGCTGCATATGTGTCTTGAATGCTGCATGCAGTCTTGGTCCCCCAGAGAGGATGTAGTGGAATGAGAAAAAGTGTGGCAGTGCTGGCAGGACTCCTGCAGTGTGACAGGGGCCTCTGGCTGGGAGTGAGAGGCAGGGACAAAGCTGGGAGCAGCCACAGGGTGAAATTTTGAAGACCCAAGGGTCAGGTGTGACAAGCATAGTGGCAACAGATATGAAATTACTCCCTTATGAAGGGAGAATAACCAGGTTCTTCAGCTTGCAAAGTGACAGCTGAGGGGATTACACTAGAGATCCACCAAGTCGTGATACACACAGAGACATGAATAAGGAATGATTATTCACTATTTACCACAGCATGGGAGCTAGGGGGCAGGAAACAAAGTTATCGGGCAAAAGTTTTGAAAGAAAGTGAAAAGAATTGCTTTTTCATCAATGCATGGCCAAACCTGGAACTCATTGGCCACAGGATGCAAGTCAGTAACACAATTATAGATGAGTTCAAAGGATTTGGAAAACTCATGAAGGTGAAGTCTAAAAAGGGATGTTAAACTCAGGGATGCAGTTGCAACCTCCAGCTCAGGAAGTTTCTATGCTCCAAATTGCAGGAAATTGGGAGACTCTCCATCCTGTTCCTCTCCCATGTTTTGCTCTAAGGTGCCACATTGGCTACTGCTAGATAAGAGGCAGAAGAAGATGGACTTTAAGTCCAAGACAGGTATGGCAGAGGCTGTGTTACAGATCTAGCTGAGGCTAGATCAGTGCAGACTCCATGTCCTCCAGGAAGCAAGGCCACCCTTAGCAATTAATGTACTCGTTCTTGTGACTGATGGTCTTTCATCACAGTCCTACTCCAGGGAAGGGTTAGCTGTTCAGGAGCATGTGAGATTCATTCCTAACAAAGAATTGCCCAACCATTTCCTTTAGGGGTGCAGCCACAGAAATATGGACCTTTGTTCTGCATTACTGACTGCTTTAGGTCATCCCCAGAGATGGATTTAAAACCTCTTGAACCCTCTTGAACTTTAAGGAAACTCACTCCTGGATTTTCCATCTGGCTCAAAAGCTCTGCAAGGGGCTAAGATTCAAACACCTCTGAACTGAGGGGAAGTCTGGAGCCAGATCCACAGCTGTAGCTTGAGGCCATCCTGAGCTTTTCATGTCAGCTTGCTTTGAGAGCACCAACCCTGTTCCACAGGGTGCAGCTGGGCCACAGGCCATGCGGCAGATAGAGTAAGAGGAATTCCTCTCACACGCCACTCACACAGAAAATTTACCTTCAGGTAAACTATGTTAGGAAGGCTTCATTGTATTGGACAGCTGTTTACTCTGCTGAAGAGTGTGATGAGGCCTTCTTTTCTGGTTTTCCAGGACTTTCATCTCCCCTCTCTTTCAGGAAGAGTAGGTGTAATAAGATTTAAAGCTCTGCCATGTAATTGTCATGAGGTTTATATCCCATGAATCCTGTTTGTGAGCAGAAATAAATTAAGCACCTGGATAAGCCCTCTCTCCTAAGCACCCAATGTGATGAGAAAACTACTGAGAAACAACCACAATTAACGATGGGGTCACATTTAGTTCAGCACTATCGGCTGGTTAATTGGCTGATTCCATTACAGTTCCCCTTATCTGCGTGCCAACATAGCTTCTAACAAGCTTCTTGCTGGGTAATTAATCCTGTCCAGGGTTTAGATCCTGAAGCTGGGTCTGCTTTAAGGGGCTGTGCCATTACAAAGTGCTCCCTCTGCTAGCAGGGCTACTTCACTCAGAGCTCCTTGCACAGCCCGACTGGAGGTCCAGCTGGCAGAGGGGACACACAAAGACATTGCTTTCCTGGAATAAAGCTGGCCTTTGGTTTTATTAAAAGAATCCAGACTGTATTCAGTTTCCTCCTTGTGCTTGATGCTGCTTGACAGATCAGTAGTGAGGCAGTGCCTTGAGAAGTTAACTGCCTGTTCCTCCCACAAATGCGTATCATTTTAATGAACAAAACCATAACAAGATATAATGATCTCTGCTAAAAAATGGAAATAAGTTTAGAAAGTAACCAAACAGAGATCTGAGCAACAGAAAGAGCAAGATGAAAGAGCAACAGAAAGAAGAGCAAGAGGAAAACGAAGATGGAGAATCATTCTCCAGCTGGACACTGGCTTGGTGGAAAGGGCCAGGCTTGAGGGTTCATGCACAGGGGAGAGCAGACACTCTCAGAGTCAGCAAAAAAGCAGCTGTCAGGGAGGTCTGTCACTTCTGTCACTGTTATGCCTCCTGCCACAGGCTACCCAGATGGGCTTTTGGGGGACTTTGCAAGAGTACTCTTGTTTGTCCTGGTGAGTGGACAAGGCAGAAGTGCAGATTTGATGTACTATGATCTAAAAATGTCCTTTCAGGTTTCCCAGATAAGCTGTAACTGAGGAAGCATTCACCTCAGCCTTCTCCAGGCTGTGATGTGCTGGGGTGTGTGCCAGACAGCCAACAGGAGATATGCACAAGGTGATTATTGCAAGAAAATTAAAACATGGTGGAGGTGAATGACTGGAAGCATTAATTTGTGTAGCCTCTATGTACTGCCTTCTCATGTAAGTACGTCTAAAAATGAGTGCATGTAAAGTAGGTCACTTTGGAATAACATCCTTGGAAGCAGGGACATTGGAGATGCACATGGAGAAGGCATTATCCAGGACTAGCAGGGATGCATCAGGGATGCAGGCAATTGGATGCTCTGAGCTTCGGGGAAAGGGGAGAGGTGCTTCTATTTTTACCACCTATTCTCTGTCTGCTCTCATTTTTAGGAGGAGATTGGTTACCTCCAGTTTTTCTTATGGAAAACTTTCCTGTATCAGGTGCTCTCAGTCCTTTCTTTAACTTGCATCAGTGAAGTGTCAAAGTAGCCCAGCAGTTGTTAACAAAGTCACCCAAATAGTTTTTACTTCTGAAAGTTGGAAAAGAAAGGAGATGGTCTCAGAGACAGCAAGATTTAAATCAAGTAGGACTTACTGAGATAAATCTTGAGATATTCCTCAGACCCCATTTGCAGCTTGGCCAGTGCAGGAACACTATGCTCCTCATGAGCTCAGGGACCTCTGCATGAGTTCTCCTAGCTAAGCTGGGGTTTGCTTCAGCCAACAGCCTGGTGGGCTTGAAGAGTGCAAGACAGGTACCTGACCTGAAGCAGACTTCAGAACAGAAAGAAAAGACACCTACGTCCTAGCCAAACAGGACATTAAAGGCTTTGTTAGCTGGGTTACCTAGACCATGAGGAGACACCAATTCATAATTGTGAAGGTCTGCTGTAGTATACATCCATGCACAAAAATCCTCATTATCAATCATTTCATAAATCAAATTTGGATGTTGGTCTGCAAACTTGTCTGCACCTAGCAATTCAGGCAGGTGAAACAAACACACAAGAGGCATGTGATAAAGAAGAGATACAGGCGTGTGACGGTCTGACAAATTATAGTCAATGCCTCAAACATTTGTTAAAGAACTTTGGTGGAGAAAATGGCCTCTGTAAAAACACTGGAGTTTTGTGAACAGGACAATGTGGCCGGAGGAGAGGGCCCCACGGAGGGTGGGACCGCACTTCTCCAAAGCCACAATACCTTATCTTGAGTGACCAGGAGAAGGAGCACAGCATATGCGCCCGAGGAGGGGGCCCCACAGAGGATGGGACTGTGCTTCTTTCTTAAGCTGTCATGCCAGCAGGGAGAGGCAACTCGGCAATGAACCCCCACCCATATCTCACCAACTGATTCCAGAGAACCCCGGGAACATGAACTGTGCATGTCGAGACCACTGACTAACACACTATAAAAGACGGGAGAATGAGTTCTCAGTGCACGCCCTCCAGAACTGGATCTCTACACTGGCTGGACCAATGCTGGACCCAGGACTGGTGAAATTTTCTTCTCTTTCTTTCTTCCTTTCTCTCTCTCTCCCCCTCTTTTTCTTCTCTCTTTTCCACAGTCCCTACACCTCATACTTTTACACATAAACTGTTGACCAAGTCTGAGACTAAGAGTGCATCTAGCTGCCCCTGAGCAACTCTTTAAGAAGGAGTCCAGAAAGCAAGGGAGGGGTTCTGCTGTGAATCTCGTGACTCAACGGGAGGGCTCTCCTGACACAGTTTCATGTTCCTTTTTCTGCTCCTTTTTTCTACACCTCCCTTCTTTTTGCAAACAGTGGTTTAATAACGTTCTGCAAGGTTCATATTGATAAGTTCACTTGTACTTGGGCAAGGTTTGTTAGGTTGAATAAAATTGGATTGTTGTTTGAACTCCCCTGGCGTTGTTTCACCTTAATTCCGACAAAGGAAATCCACGAACCTGAGTCACTCCAAATTCGGGATGCAACAGGGTGATGAGAAGGGATTGCCTTAAAAAGTGGTGCCCCTGGAGGAGCTGGGGAAGGCTTTGTGTCTTGAAAGTGGGTGACTGTGCTGAGGAGAGGAGATCAGCATGATAAAGACAGAATTGCTGAAAGGACACAAAGGGAGCTAGGGAGCAGGAAGGGGAAGGCACTGAATGGGGCATGGGGTCAGCAGTTGAAGTCTTGAAGAGGAAGGACAGATGGAGGGGAGAGAGGGAATATGTGACACATGTAATGAAGCAGAGGAAGGCAACTTTACTAGTTTGGGTTTGGGCAAACTAGAAAGTTGGGAGGGATGAGATTACATGGCAGTAGTGAAAGGTAGAGGTGGACATGCCTGTTCCATTCATTCTCCTCACAATCAGTGTCTCAGAAATCACTATTTCTTAACAGCATAAGCAACCCTCAATTAAGAGAACAATGGAGTTATGAAGGAAAGAGGATGCCTTCAGACACTTGTGACCAAGTAGTGCCTACTGCTCTATGTCCTTTCTTCCTGTGGGGCTACTGGGAGGCAGGACAGTTGATCCAAGAGTTAGATGGGTTTTTTCTCTGTGATCACTAGTGTCAGAAAGGAAAGGTGTTAGGGATTTCATAGCCCATACTCTGCCAGTGCAGGTTATAATTTTGTTTCTGGTTCCTGACTAACAAGCAGGAATGCTGGAGTGTGACGTACTGTCTGGCCTTGAAATGTGTGCCTGTTTGACAAGCCTCCTTTTGGCCTGGAGAGCTGCTCCCATTTTCCTGTCCTGCTGCAATTTAGCTAACCAGATCTCTGCATACCTGCTCCTTTTGGGGGCAGAGAGCTCTGGACACCTGCAGCTCTCTGACGTGGCCCAACCCCTTAGCATGGGGCTCCCAACCCCGCAGCAAGGAGGGGCTGTTCCAGAAGAACTTTGCCAGGTTGCTGCTACCTTCATTTTTGCTGGCTAACAGTGCCTGCACACTGATTTTCACCAGCATTAGTGCATTAAGGAGATTCTTGCATTTCTGGCTGTACAGCTATGCCACTTTGCAGCTTCAGTTATGGCTGCATTGAGGATATTCCCATTTCATACAACTTTGGAGCTCAGAATTGGGGGGGGGGGGGTCCTGAACACTTTTGAAGAAAATTTTCTGAGGAAGGCAATAGGCACACCAATATGTCAAAGAACAGACTGGGACTACTGACGTATTTGGTGCCATGTTTTAAAACTGCTGCCTGCTGGGAGCCACATCCATCTGTCTTTTGTTTTTTCTTCCTCCAAAAGTATGTACTCAGTACCATCTGATTTACTTAGAAAAAATGAAACAACCATTGTTCAAGGGAAAATCTAATGCAATTCAGGTCATCCTAATTTCAGTGGATAAGACTCCTGAAGGCTTTGATATTATTACTGAGAATATTAGAATTGGTGAGGCTTTAATTACAGCATTTAAAACCTTGGGAAGTTGTTCAGCCTGAGTGGGAATAGGGTTGATGCAGGAAAATCCTGAGAGTGTCAAGACAGAAATTAGTAGTTTGATGATGATGATGACTGTTATTATTAAAACCAGGCTGTCTTTAACAAAGGTACCAATGAGAAACCATGTTGGTTTTCCTGTACAACTGCATTGCCCACAAGCATCTTGAATATCAAATGCAATCTGTCGAAATCTATAGTTCTGACTTTCTGCCAGAAGGGAATATATGTATATCCTATATATATATTTTTTCTTTTTCTTCAGGAGCCCAGTGTTAGCCAATGCAATTCTCCCTGACAGTCAAGAATTTTAAAGGGTCAGGCTCTCATGTTTCTGATACCTTCCATAGAAACTAGCATCTCTAACAGACCAGTGTTCAAATCTATTACTGGTATCTGTGAATGCATTGTGGCTTCTTTTTGGTTGTTAGGGGTTTTTCTGTTTGTTTTCTAGTGAACTGAGCTAGCATGCAGTTTCTGTTGATCTGCTTATGCTGTGGAAGGTCTGGATTCTGTGGTGTTGCCTGTACTTTATAAACAATGTGCATACTTTTTAACCAGATACTGTGCTGCCTTGTCACAGTAGAAGTCCCTGACTATCTCAGATGGGATCATTTGTGTTCTGAGGAGTGCAGCACCTAAGTGCTGTCAGCAGGAAGATGCATTAGACTTCTGCTTGACTTTTTCCGTAGGTTTGCTGTGTGCAACCCTTCTGAGACAGTCTAAGTACGCTGTTTATGGATGTGATTTTTTGCTACCAAAAAAATAATGCTATCACTAGTCCTACTTAGATGTGCTGATACTAATAAGCCCTGTATTGGTAAAAACATATTTTCCTCCAATAAGGAAGGTTTTGTCAAAATAAGGGTGCTTTTTAACAGTTTTCATGCAAGGAAGGAGAAAGGGATGGAAGATGGGAGACATGTTGCTTTAGCTACACTGGTCTAGTTAAAGTAGCACCATTTTTGAGTGTAGACAAGAGCTTAGGAAATGTGCAGGTCTTAGTCTGGGGGACAGGACTTTAAAGCACTCATTGAAGTCTAGCATCAGTTTTCAAGGCTGAAGAATATTATTTTATTTAGGCTTCCAGACCAGCCTTGCTCCAGGAATGCACTTAGGTTGTTTTTAAAGCAAACATGAAATCAATAGCTTGGTGTTCTGCTCTGCTATTTCTTGCCAGAGCTGAAGGACCACACATGGGTTTTCCCTCCTCTTCGTCACACTGCCAGGCATGCTCTCGGATAACGGCGGGCAGTTCTTGTGGATGAATGCAGAGAGGTTCCAAATGGCCAAACACGCATCGGACATCTGGGCAGTTTTTGCTGCAAATTATTTTCCGTCAGGCTTCCCTCCAGATATTGGCATGAAAGGACCAACTCACACCACCCTGTCACAGATTTTACCCAACCTCTGACTTCAGTGGGAGTTTTATCTGAGTAAAGCTCCAGTAGGAGCCTGTCACCTTACCTCACCATTTATAATGTTCCTGATGGAACTGAGGGCTGCGGTTTTCATTTTGTCCCTGGCGAATACCAGCCCAGAGAGCAATGGAGCACTGTGCCTTCCTGCACATCGCTCAGGTGGTGGGCCTCAGCTCTTACTTGCCTGGTTCCTTGCTAGGTGCAAGAAAATAACCTACTTGCCTCCATCCTCTGCTGGCAACAAGGGCTTCACCTAGATTAGCAGATTCTGAAAGCTCATCCATGAAGGATCGACTTGAAGCTGAGTACCCAGTCCTGACTCCAAGCAGCCACCATCCTCATTAGGTAAATAACAACCTCTGGCCAGCTACTGACCTCTCTCGAACCAGTGACCCAGAGGCAAATGTTCCTTTGGCTCTCGGAAGCTCCCTCAAGCCAGGCTAGCTCCTCTCCTTCTGCAGGCTTACAGCTGAACTGTGTGGCACCAAGGCAGGTCTCCAGTTAAAAATGAAAACACACATTAGCAAAGAGGAGAGAAATAGGCTGGAATTGGAAGTGACCATTTCGTGTTTGATGTTATTCAGAGGAGCCTGTTCTTCATTTAGGACATTAATAGTTGTAACAGAAGCTGTAATATTTCAACAACAGTGGTGATTAGGAGCAAAGAGGCAGCTAATCTCCATCTAAAAAGAGCTAACTAGCCCGTCCTTTAGCCCCCACCGCACTGTCACATTTAAATACCATGAATATTCACTGCTTGGCACCCAGCTGGCAGCTGAGCTGTTTTGACACAAAAACCTTCAAACTCAAAGAGTTTTTAATCAGTCTGCAAGAGAGAGAAGAAGAAAGTGAGAGAAAGAAATAGGAACAGAGAAAATGAATCAATGAGTTCAACAGAGAGAGGGGTACCCGAATCCAATTAACCCCTTCACTTCTCTGCAGCCACAAGCGCTGCCTCTGCAGCTCCGCAGCCCTCTCCCAGGCTGCAGGGGCTGGAGGAGGGGCACCTCATCCCTCCTGGGTGCTCCATCCCACCCTGGAGCCCCATACCCCCAGGTACCCCATCCCTCCTGGCTGCCTCACCCCACCCCAGTGCCCCTTGCCCTGGGCACCCCCTCCCACCCGCCTTCCGTACTTAGGATGCGTCCCCTCCTGCTGCCTTTGCTTGTTTTTTGTGCAGGGTTTTTTTTTTTCTCTCACCCTCGGCTGCGTTTGTGACTGGTTGCCAATACGCCTCTATTACAGGCAGTACAGTTTGACTCACAATATGTGATGTGCTTTAGAGCAGCCAGTGTTTGGCTGCAAAGAGTTTTCATCTTAGAAAGAGGTTTGGCAGTGTTAACAGCTGCCATCTCCAATATCCTTATTGGAGTCTCACAGTTGCCTACAGCCCACACAGACCCCTTTGCTTCAGTTTTTGCAGCAGGATTAACCATGCAGCTGCAAACACAGAAAATCTTGCCTTGTCCTGGAAGAAAAAAACCCACAATACACTGAAGGCCTCAGTTTCACCAGCACTGTGGATCTGGACATTGACGGGTCACCCGGCAGTTCCCATTTAACCTGGATCAGTCCTGTACACACAACTGCATTTCTGTCAAACTACCCCAAGCACGCAACACAGAGTTTAGGCAACCTCATGCTGTTATGTCAGCTTTGGGCTGGTTGTGGACAGTTTATACCTGATCTGGCAGGAAAGTAGGGTGGCATAGGCAGGCTGTACCTGGTCTACTGCAGCGCCTTGCCATGTAAAAGTGACTTGTCTAAATTTTCTAAATGCAATTAACTTGTTGGAATGAGTTTATGCTGGATTCATGCTTCATGTCATATGGCTGTGGCATTTTTGATCTAATACTGGGAACCACAAAATCAGATTTATTTTATAATCAAACCGCAGCCTAAGTCTCGAAACTTTGTGGCCCAGACAGCAGACCTCAACCACGTGTGTGGAATCTATACTTGCACCTCAGCTGGCTGTGTGTTCAGGGCACAGCAGGGACTTTCCTAACCTACTGTGTCTTCAGTGAGTCTGTTGTGGGCTTAAACTACACATGAGGTTGCCTCATCTGCCTTCAGGATCTTAAAAACTGAGATGGATGTCAAAAGCCAATGTCCCGGTTTCCTTAAGGAAAACCCATGGAGAAGTGAAGTATAGAAGTCTGTGACTAATTTAGGCAGATTATTATGGCAACTGCAAAGGATACTGGTATCCAGGAGGGGTTTAAATGAGATGGTATTGTGCAGACCTTCAGAGGCAGGCCAGTGCTGAGGGGACGCATTGCAGATGGAAACAAGAAGGCAGTTGCTGGAAATGCAGGCCAGTGAGGAAAATAAGCAACTAGCACCAGAGGAGTGAAGTGGGTAGCTGCATCCTATTGGCAGTGTAACAGAAGGTCTGGTGGGTGAATAAAAAAGAGCAGGGTTAGAGAGGAGCTTGAAGGCCCTGCTACATGGTGTGATGGAAAGCGTGCCACGGTGGAGGGACTGAGAGCAATGTGGTAGCAATGCTGCGTGAGTCAGATCTGCACTACTCTGGTCTGTCTGGACTGGAGGTGGAGCATTATGGATGTCAGGGAAAGACCACAAGGAGAAATTAATGTAACCAAGATGGGAGATGAGAGTTTGGGAGCAGGTTTTTCCTGTGGGGGTTCCCCAAATCTAAGCTAGTGTAAGATTTATTAGGAGCTGCTAAAGCTGTGGTGACTTTTACCAAACACAGTCAGGGACTCCTTTGGGAGGATGAAGTAGAAGGATTTGGGTTCCACATTTCATTAGTGCTTTCAAGATCCTCTGATGCTCTTCAGACTCGGAGATCTCACCCAGCACTTTAAATTTACAAGCATGCATACAATAGCCAAATGTGCTTTGTAATCTATTCCCAGGCAGCAGCCAAAGTGGGGTTTGCAGAGATTCGTACTTACTCTATCCAAGTTGATAATTATTTTGAATGGAATACTCCCCATGAAGCATGCCTGGAACAGCATCAAACCCTATGGGCTGTGGGAGGCACATCCATCAGCTGTACTCTGGGATGTATTCTGGAAAGCCTCACAGCTGGATAGGAGGATCCATTTTCCTATATACTTAAATGAGAAAATAGCATGCACTTTTCTTCAGTCTCTTCTTGCCAACATCTGGCCGCTACTTACAATGAATTTGCACAGTTGCTATGAACTATATCTGGGCATGCTTCCTTTGCCTGTGGAAAAATGTGGGAATCTAATCATCCAGTACAAAACCAAGGTGTTTCAGCTAATACGTGTCTTGAAGACCCTGAGGACATGGATTTGGAATGTTTTAGAGGAGGTGGATCAAAAGTATTTTACTTGACATTCACCTACAGTTTTCTGTTGCCTGACTCCATCATATTTACATATAGTTAACACATTCTCTGTTAGGCAAGGAAAATCCAGGCTTCACAGCAGGTAGCAGAGGTGTGGAACCAGCAACACTCACCTGAGTCCGCCCTCTCCCCCGCCTGTTGCGAGGGGAGCATGGTGCTGCTGTGGTGGTGCTTTCGGGGGTGAGGGGCTCAGATTAGACATAAAACAGAAGTTGTGGCCATCTGTGGTCATTAAAATTCCATGACACCTTTTGGTACTGAAGCAGTTGGTGCTAAAACTAGCCCACTTGCAATACAAGGCAGACAAGCCTTGTGTAGCCCAGCAAGAGGCTGCCTCATGAGGTTCGCTGGGTATGTTTTCAGTCTGTGGTGGAGCATGGGGCAGAGACCCACTCTGCCTGCCCAGAAGTCACTAATCCCAGAGCAGGGAGCAGAGTAGCTGCATCCCTATGACAAGAAAACTTGCTGAGAAGGAAAGAGATAAGTATGGAGTGTGCAGCATGCTAATAACACGGCTCCATTGTTCCTGAGACTGGTTTTACTCTCACTCGGTGGTGCTGGATGATGGCACATACATAGGCAAGTCTATTTACGGGAGATGGAATCATAGAATAGTTTAGGTTGGAAGGGACCTTTAAAGGTCATCTAGTCCAACACCCCCAAAAATTTTTTACAACTTTTTGGGATCCTGAGGTTCCTTGCAGCAAGCTGTACTGTGAGATGTAGCCTGACACTCCAAGGCTATTCTGTGAAATAGGAAGGGTCTCAAGCTCTTATTGTAGGTTGGATCACATCTCTGTGGAGAAACCTAAACTTGGGGTGAAAGTAAATGCCCTACGGAAAATGAAGTATAAACCACCATGTAGAGGGGTAGAAAGGGGTGGTGGTGGCAGGGACTGACAGCTTACAGATCCCATCCTCAGTACTTGCTCTCATCCCTGAGTCACCCTGCTGTGCAGTGACCCAGAGCAGGAACCAATTCAGCTGAAAAATAAACATTTTTTTTTTCCTTGGGTTGTTTTTTATCTGGATCAGTTCTCCGGTCTCATTTGCCATGTGCTACACAGATAGTGAGCTGGTGTAGCTGATGGTGCTGAGTATGGGCAAGGAAGCAATGAGGAGTGGAAGGGGAGCAGGATTGCTTAAACTGATGTAAGCAGCCCTGTTGTCAAAAATGCAATCACAGCCTGATATCAGAGCCTGCCCAGAGTGGCAGGGCTCCTCCTTGGTGTCAGGGCTGGCCTGCAGTTTGCACAGAAGGGGTCAGGGGGACAAATGCCTCTTCAAAAAAAGCTGCAGAAATTTTCAAGTAATCAGGGCAAATAATCCCAAAATGTTTCTACTGGGACTCTGCAGTTGATGCATAAGGATGCTGGAACCTTGTGAAACTTAATGGTGTGGCATCCTGATACTGAAAATCAACAGCAGCACTTTATGTCTGGGTTCCTTCCTGACTATCCTAACCCTCTTGCGGAATCATTTCTTCTCTATCCTTCTCTGGGAGAGGAAAAAAATCTGGCAATTCCCTTTGCTCCTTCCTTGGCACATCCTGTGTGCCAGGGAGCTTGCTCAATGCTCCTGGTATTGCCCTCTGTTAGGAAGGTGGTGTGTCCGCACCCCAAGGGAAGAGCTGCTTGGTCTGGCGTTGTTGGTGGAATCTCACAGCACTGTCCTGTGTCAGCTTCTGCCCAGGGGGCAAGCACAGCCCCCCTGGATGCTGCACACCCTTTCTGTCAGTGGCTGCTATATTTCAGCTCTCTGTGCTGCTTGCTGCTTCCCAGGCAGCATGTGATCCTCTGCAGTATGCTCTGGCTTCTATAGGGAAGGGGTTAATGCTATAAAATGGTCTTTTTATGGAACCTCTTGGCAACACAGAAAACTTTCCCATTGCCAGGGTGTTCTTTTTATTCAACAATTTGTTCCCAGAAAGCAACCCATTTAACCAGATTTTCTCTATTAAGGGGCTTCAGCTGCATTTGTTGTTTTTTGAGCTTATTCGATGTGCTGTAAACTGCAAAACAGTGTCCTACAATAGATTTGTCTGAAGGAACTGAAGTGTGTACTGCTGTGATTCTGCCTGCTGTGGGAGCTCCTTGAAAGCCAGATGTCACATTCAAAGAGTAATCTGTGTTTACAAACACATGGCCACACATAGTCAACACTTTCAGCAGCCACCAAACTAAAATTCAAATCCTGCAGTTTTGCTTCTTTACCCACCTGCCCTGCACCCAGCCAGAGCAAGAGAAAGTTTCCAGAACTTGGATGGGATCATCTCTTTTATTTAGATGAGGAAAAAAAACCTTACTGTTTGCATAGGGCTGAATTTAACTTCCCAACTGGGGCCTCTCATCTGTAAGTTCTTGCAGACAGAAAAACACCAACTGCTAGCAAGATAATCCAATTTCCCTTCTTTTGCACTCTGAGGAAGACTGCCTACCCCCCACGCCATGCTGGGTTTCAGTCTGGCAGAACTTCTCCCGACCACTATACCCCCGGCAAGATCCATATCAAAGCTTCAGCCCCCCAGGGTTCATTAGAAGGCATTTATTTCTGCATATTCGGGGAGTGGG
>JANZLQ010000001.1:23187151-23202805 GCA_026212715.1 Elanus axillaris | reverse complement strand
GTGGGTGGGGGGGAGGAGGCAGATAACTTTATTCACAATGCAAATAGGCTGCCCTTACTTTCAACCCTTCCTTCAAACCGGGAGACATTAAAAAAACATGAACTCTTCTAAAATAATAAATACATTAATTCTGCTGGATGTTATATTGCTGGTTCCTCCAGAAAAGTGCCCTGGCACCATTTGATGGGAAAAGACAGTGACATCTGTTAACTCCGTTCTTGTCCTTTCTCCCTAAAATGCTGTTAAAAGTTCAGTAGAGTGGGCTGAACCCATATTAGAGCACTTGGCTGGTTTAAGAAAGATTGTTAGCAGGTAGTTTTGCACAACAGGACTAAGATGCTTCAAGGAATGAGGGAAATTCAACCCAATTCTCTCTGCAAATTTGAAGTGCTAGTCTGTGATTTACTAATGGGGAGCAGTGAGTTATTAAGCTCATCACAACACAGCATCCTGCTCCCCTAGTCCAGAGGGAGCCAGCTATTAATAAATCAGAACCCAGTGCTAAGCTACAGGGATAAAAGGATCTACATTAATAGAAAAATATTAATATCTGGAAGAGCAGATTATCATCTAAATGGGTTAGAATGAGATAGCACCATTGTTTAGAAGAAATGGCTTGCTTCAAATCTCATTAGAGCTGTAATCATGCTAGCAATGGAAGACATCTTCAGACCCTTGAAAGCACTTTGGATGCTTGGTAAATGCAGTGATCATGCTGGAGGATTCAAACATCTGCCCAGGGCTTGCCTTTCCTTTCAGTGTCAGCTGGAGGATCCGCCTGAAGGAAGCAGACACCCCAGGTACAACCAAAGGAGATGATACAGCTGCTCATTCTGAAGTGCTCATGGAAGCACTGCACTCCTCGCTGAAATGGGCATTGCCCAGAGACACCCACTACTGGGGTCGAGCTTCTCTGCTCCACTTCTCTCCAGAACTTTATCCAGAGCCACAGGGGAGGTAGGTGGAAGTCTGTGAGATGAAGCTATGTTCTCCCTCCCTCACTTGGGCAAACTGAAGGGAAGCCTGCATAGCGGTGCCTGCTGTGAAGGGGCAGAAGATGAGAGGGTGGTATTCAGGGGCTGTTTCCTCCCAGACCAGGGCCCCAGGGCAGCCCCTTCAGGGATATCTCCTCCGCAGTTGCCTCAGGCGCTGGAGCATCCAGCTATCTGGCATGGGAGCATCCAGCCCTCGCTGCTCACAGCACGCTTCCCTCCAGGCCTGGCCGTTTTTTACCTCACTTAGAATCATAGAACCATAGAATCTGCCCCAGGAGAAGCTGTGGTGCAGCCTGGCACATACAGGCAGCTCCCTGTGAAAACACAGAGGTAGCTACTGACCTGCCTGCCTTCATTCATCACACCCGGATGGCAACAGTCCCTTCTCTGCTGGCTGGGCAGCTGCTTTCCTGGGTTTCTCTCTATCACCTTCAAAGTTTTTATGGTTCTCAGGTTGCCTTCTCACTCAGCCCCCAAGGCAGCCTCATCATTTTGCTCCCAAGAGCCCCAAACATGGTCCCAAGCTTCGCGCCTTACAGCTATCTCCAAGCTTGTCTCCCGGCTCTTTCTGTGCAGGATCCACAGTGGGATGGCCAGCAACCCTGCGCCCAGGTCTCTTGCAGAGAGTCTTCTTTTGGCTGAATTAAATCTTTCAGATCTCTGCCCAGCTGAATGGCTTCTGAGAGGGTTATGGATAAAACAGACATCTAATCATGTGAGAAGCCTTCAGCACCTACCCAGTGAAGCAAGGTGCAGTTTGTGCAGTTTAGCCCACAGCTTACCAGCATCAGCATGGCGACTACTTACTTGCCTAGGAGGAGACCTGTGCAACAGCACTGTGGTTAGCTCACAAGAATTGTTCCCTGACTTCATCATGGGGATAGTTAGCCTTGGCAGTATGGTCAGCATGGTGATAAACTCAAGAGCCCTGTTCAGTGGTGTAAAATCTTTTCATCCTTTTCATTTTAAATCCAGTTAAAATGTCAAATGGCCTGAGATTTCACTAGCAGAGAAGATTCTGCAAAGAATATGCAACAACTGTGCCTGATGAGAAGGTTGAAGCCAAAGTCAGACTGTGCTGCTCAGAGCTGTTATTTTCATTTGGCACCTGTGGCGCTTCCAGCCTTAGTCACCAAACGAAAGCTTCCAGCACATCCTTCAGAGAAGTGCCCAGTCAGGCCAGCAGTCTAGCTCATGCTTGCTTCATCACAGACCCAGAAAGACCTCTATATCATAGAGACCTTACAGACAAACTATGGCCCAGCTGCCTAGGGGAGGCTGGCAAGCAGAGTTTAATCTACTCAAGATATGAAGGACCTTTCATAATGCATGGTTCTGATTTTCACAAATATTGAGACTATTCTTTGCATTAATGATGAAGTGGATTAAATGTGCCCTGTTTTCCTAGATAATGCCCTTCTGGAGTTTCACTGGGACCCAAGCAGATCTGGCATTTAAACTAACGAAATCCCTGTTTAGTGTGTGGGAGTCTCTGGAGAGGCCACAGATCTGCATTGCAGCTGTGGAGTATGGCATCTCCTCTGTTGCTTATCAGAGATCTATGCTTCTCCTGGGAAAATTTTGCCCAAAGGATTCAGCTCTTGCCAAATTTTCAACTGGATTTTGTTTGTTTATTTTAAATTTCTTTTTAAACATCTGAAACCAACAAACTTAAAAAATGCTCTAAATCTATCAATTTGAGTTAATCCCTTAAAATAAAATAATAAAAAAATTAATTCCTCCAGGCAGCAACTTCTATTTCTAAGACACTCTAAAATGGATTTAAATGACTGAAATTCTAAACCCTGAAAAAAACGGATTTTAATTGAAAAGAATCAATGTTTTTCTTTTCTCCTGTGGTATTGTACCTGTTCATGGCATCTGATTCACCCGAATTTTAAAATGGTTCATATCAAATATGCATGTGTGTGTAAAATGCTGCTCTTCTGACCTTTATGTCCACTTTGCAGTGACAGGGAATGCAGGTACCCGAGGAGCGAGTCACCCAGAGCCAGCTCTGCCTCATCTCCTCCTCAGTCAGTCCTCCAGGAGAGCTTTCCCCATGTCTATCTCTCCTCCTTCTTCATGTCTATACTAATTTGTCATGCAAAAAAATCAGGACAGGGATGGAGCCAGATATTCTAGGACCAGAACAACCTCTAATTTTTTCCAAGGTTTCTACTATACTGAAAGGCAGAATTTTGATATGATCCTACATGGACCCTGGAGGTGGTGTCTGGCTACAAATGCAGCTACATCTCCCTCAGCTTCAGGGGTGCTCCAAGCAAGTGGGTGGGCTGGGCCCTATAAACAGTGTGCACTAATCTGTACTCCAGTTTACAGAGAGGGATGGTAGAAAACACACAGCTACATTTTATTCAGGGAATTTGTTAATATTAGAACCTCAGAGAGCAGCTCTGCTTACTTCATAGACATCTGTTTGTTGGAAACATCAGTTCAATAAACAATTTTCTCAGCCTCAGTATCTTAGCAGTGCAGGCATTATAGATGAGGATGATGTTACAGGCCTTTCCAGTCCTAATGCAGGGTCGTTCTCCCCAGTACAGAGGTGTAGGTCCACAGTTTTTTCTCATAGCTATACATCTGCAGTATGTGAAACACTTGAGCATCAGCAATCATAATGAAGCCCCCAAAGTGAAACCTCAAAAAAGTACACTCCCCAAGAACTCCCAGTCCTCTGGATAAGACTCATATTGAACTCTAGAGATGTTAGATGGAGATCTTCCAGTCTATCTATCTCAGCAGTAATTATGTTTGTCCTGGAAATAGTTTCAGCTGCATATTCTGAATGAAATCTCTTGGCTTTGGAGAGAGCTAATGGTCAAATATCCATAGGTATTGGTCCCATGTCATCACATGGGATCCTGCTGAATGGTAGTAACTGCATGTTACAGCTCTGTATGAGCTGTCTGATGTAATGTATGGGCAAGACTGGAGAATCCCAAGTTTCTGCCTGTTTCTGGTGGCTATCCAGGGAATATGGTATTTACCAAGGAGGACAGTGAAGGGGAACAACCCTCTAACATAAAGTGATGTTTGTATCTGTACCCAGGCTGTTGCAGAATATGCAACGGCTATTGTCTTTGAAGAGCTTTGCTACCTGTCTCATTATCCTGGAAAAGACTTTGGGGTATTAAATAGAGAACAATCAATCCCACTATCAGCAAATAACCCTCTAGGAAATAAATACAGTAAAAGAGTTATACTTGTCTTAGCAGATGTTGCGTGTTGATATCATCTCAGATTCAGAGGTTATTGCATTTGAAGGTCTTTTCTGGAACTATTCAGAGAATATGCATGTGATGGGGTAAATGGGTGGAATATGACTTAGCGTTGAAAGATCTGGCTCTGTAACAGTACATATCTCTAAAAAATATATTTCATGTTACGACCAGCTGGATGAATGTCTTGCTATGATACAGCAGCATCATGGTACCATACATCTTGAAGGCAATGCTAAATTGAGACCCTGGCTCCAGCTAAAAGACACAGAATGTTGTGATGTGCTGTTCGGGGCCAGCTTGCTGTAGAGGAAAGCAAAATGCAGGGCTGGATCCAGACCCAGAGTCCCCATTCTCCTGCTGCTGGGAGCACTCGTTTTGCCCTACTTGTTTGACTAGGAATGAATGGGACTGGTTTGGTTTTCTTCCAGACCGGTTGTACTTTGCCTCATTATAAACTTCACCATGTACTGTCCTTTCCCCTGCCTTATCTCCCCATCTCCTTCAAGGGCAAGACTGGAATGCAAGAGGGGTGCTTTTGCTGGGAGCTGTTCTGAGCTGAGAGGACAGGCAAAAATGACCCTTTCCTGCTTGGTGTTTCAAACAGCTTCCGCCCGCGGGGAGGGGATGTACTGAGAACGTGTGAGAGAAAACACTGAAAAGGGAGAAAAGGCACAAAAAAGGAGGGGGGAAAAAGTACAGCAAGGAAGCTAGAGACAAACTTCAAGTTGTGGATTGTTTCTCACCCAGGCTCTAATTAGGAAGCCTCTTATGAGACTGTGAAGCTGTCAGGCTGCCAAATGTCAGCATGTTTATCAGAGATCAGGCGAGTCTCCCGTCTGCAGCAGCTCCAGTTTGGTGCCATGATCCTCCTGGGTCCTTCCAGAGTGTGCAACTCAAACTTGGCACCTCTGCGGGCTTCGAGGTGCAGTGGAGGGCTTTCCCACCTCCCTTAAAAATCCAGAACTAAACCTTTTCCTGGAATTTAGCCTCTCCGTTCTGGCGCTGCGCAGAGAGGGTTAACCATAGGGTGCAGAGCCGCTTTGGCAGTATGTGACTCAGATTCCCAGGGAAATCCCCAGCTTATCTGATGGAGCCTGTTAGTCTGCTAATTGAATAAGCTCCTATTAAAAGTGCAATGTTTTTTAATGACTGCTAACAAAGGGCCAGATTCTGATCTGATCTTTTCGCTTGGCATCATTTTTGCTGATGGTCGAGCCCTGCCCGTAATTGCAGCCGCGTGGGGCGGGAGGGAGGCAGCAGCCTCCCGAGCTGCCTGGCCTCCGCACAGCTGGGCCTCGCTGGAGAGCATGGAGCTGAAACCGAACGAAGCACAGGCTCTAGGGCTTTCCTGGTGCAAGGCAGATACCAGCTGGGCATCGAAACTTCTGTTTTAATGAGCCAAGACTTTGTAAAGTGTAACAGGCAGGAAGCTTTTCATGGGGTCTTTAGGAAGAGGGAGAAGGCTGCAGTGCAGCCAGCGGAGGAGAGCGTTTGTTGGGGGACTACCAAGGACTCCATGAAACATAGCTGCTGCAGATGCCTAATATGCCATCCAAGCCGTGCTTTGAGTAACTAACTTTCCCGGTGTTGAAATCAGGTTGATTTGTTGATTCTGCATATAAGATGTTGTCTCTGTCTGCATAGGAAAAATGCTGTGTATGCTTCTGCATATACACATTCAAACCTTAATTTTAATTAAAATTATGTGCATTATATCTGTATCTCTTGTTCTCTATGGGAATTGACTTTGAGAAGGTATTTGCCTGATAGGAAAAGAAAAAAATGTGGTTAGCATTTAAAGTGAGCTTAGTTGGGTTCCAGAGTGCTTTCGAAGGACAGCCTAACAGCTCTGATTTCAGCCAGGCCCCTGCTGCCCGGCATGGGGTTGTGCTCTCTGGCATGACCCTGTGACCACATTTGCCTTCCTTGTCTCACCTGAAACTCCCAGTGGGTTCCCCAGGCCTATGTGACACCAGAGCCATGAAAAGTTTTCTAATACAATTATAAGGAGAATTTTTTTGTTTTTTTCTTGCTAGCCGGGAATGAGATCTGACCACCTTCACTCCCACACCCACTCAGTTCCTTTGTGTGTCCCTTTTGTTTTTCTCCTAGGAAAGTTTCTATTAAAATGCAGGAGCTTCTTTTAGAAGGTTCCACGTACTCACACTGACACCGAGCTACTGCTTTAAAAGTTCCATACACAGTCCATAAGTGGTGGGTATTTTCCCCACAATAACAATAGCAACATGTCAAAGATCTCAAGCTCCTGTTATCAGAGGCAAAGTCTAAAACTAATTTCTCAGCCTGTTTTCTATTCCCCACTCTTGAGTTGTCAGATGCTGTGACATGGCTCCATCACGCCATGACTAGCAGTCCCAACAAACAGAAAATGATTTCCAACTGGCAAACACACTGTTTACTTTCCAGAAAAATTGCACTTTCCCATCTGACAGCTGATCAAGGGATCTCCTGCTGCTGTCAGCATGAAGAAGTGTTTAAACACAGGGATGGAAGTTTAAACATTTTCTCATTATCACAGAATAAAAAAAATTAAAAAATAATAAAAAAATAAAGGCATTGAGACTCTCCGACCACCTGCTGTGCCAGTAATGAAGCGGTGTCACATGACCAGCCGGCAAGGACTTTTATCTCTGCCCCAATATCATTACTGAAGTGACACCTGTCACATGACCCGCATCAGGGCTTTCATCTGGGCTCCCCAAATGCAGTTCTGACTTGTGAGGGGGATTTTCCTGGCGCTTTTTTCCCCCCTTTAAAGAGCATTGCCTGCTTGCGCCATTACAGACAGGGGTTTGCAAGTATTAAAGCCCTCGGATTTTTTCTTGGGGATATGTAATTTGGCCAACAAAATTGCTCTGGGCTGAAGTAGAACAGAATCTTGGCCTGGGAAAGAAGTTATTTAATTTACTTCATGATGTTTTTAAAGCAAACATTTAAGTCTGCTGTTAAACTCTCTTTACATAAAAGAGGATGTTAAAGGATTTCTCCGAAATCTCAGATTTGTTTTTAATTTTTTATTAGGTGGTGAGAAGAAACAGTTTGATGACCCTCAAGCACAATGATCTCCATTTATATGCACTTCATAAACTCACGTGCAATTTACCAAGGCATCCTACCCCTGCCAAGAGAAAGTCTTTTAGGGAAAAAAGGAAATGTCAGTCCTGCACCTCTCCGCCAATGTCTGGGATTTTTGTGACGTCTTCAACAGCAAACACCTAGATTTGAGATGGGCCCACATACATGATAGCAGTACTGAGCACTTACCAGAACCCATTCAGTTATTACCTCAAAACAGAACATCAAACATGCAGATGTGACAGGGGATGACCACCCATATGAACTAGATGTGAGCAGGTTGGAGATAAGAGAGTCTGAAGTTCCTGGCTTTTTCCCGCTTTTCCTTTCCAACACCATACTCAGCCATACACGAAGTCTGGTCCTTCTCTGACCCCTTCATAATCTGATTCAGCTCACTAAAGCAATAAAAAACTAACTCAGCAAAAGAGTTAATAGTTTTCCACCTGTTTAGTGAGTTAAATCAGCTCATCAAGGGCTTAGAAAAGTGCAAGAGAGAAAGACTGTGAAGCTTGGAGCAGGGAGGGAAATGGAGGAAGCAGGACCACTTTTTTGGGTGGTACTAACTTGGTACATGAATTCAGATGTGTTTCTTGTTACCTACTCTTCCTGACTTATTACAACACTAGATCCATTTTCCCTGAGAGCTGTTGCCCCTGAGATTGTGCAGGCCAGGGGATGGAAAATCTACTGAGATCAGTACTCCTGATGTAAATTGTACTCCCATTAGTTTGGAAAAGGAGTGGTTCTAGAACAATTTCTCTCTCTGATCTGGCATATTTAAGGCATTGGGCCTCCAGTGTTGAGTTAATGAACAGAAGAGTGCTGGGTTGCAGCACACCCTTTTGGCAGGGTCCTCCTGGCTTTCCGTCCCTCCAGATACAGAGCTAGAAGGTTATTATTCAACCCTTTGGCAATTTAGCATATGAGCTTTGGCCATTATGAGGTAGCAGCTATGTAAAAGAACAAAGCCATTCTTGCTGCTGCTCCAGGGCAGAAGAAATTTACAACTGATGTCTGGATAGACACCATGAGGAAAGTGATTCATTTCCCATCATTAGATCCCTCATTGCCCATGCATAATCTTGAGCATTTAGTGGCTCCCAATTAGGAGCAGACATCCAGCCATAATCATCCCATGGCAGGCATTAGAGATCCTGCTTCTTCACTGCTCTTAGTCCAGCCATCTCCAAGAATGCAAAAAGAATGCAGAACACCCCTATCCCAATTTGGGCATAATTTACAGCTGCTCTGGACATGTATATGACAATGCAGCGTAACTCAGAAGTGGAGAGCTATCTTCTACCCATGCAGCCAGCCATCCACTTTAGAAAAGCTTCTTATTTCTCCCAGTTCTTAGAAGCTTTTGCAATGCAACAGCCAGTGCCAGTGTACTTAAGAGCTAGTGGTTTTCTTCTAAAAAGGTTCCCAATGCTCTTCTGTCCACTAATAAACCTGCACATGGGAAGCTGACAGAGAGATACATGCCTAAGTAGAACTCTATGGGATACTCTAGTCTGTTCTTGCTTATACTGCTGTGAGGTCACTGTAATATTATTCCAGATTCATTGCAGAGCAAATGAAAGGCAGAAGGTCCTAATATTGAGACAAATTTCAGTACAGTATTGCAAAGGGTGGTCAGGCATTCTCACTCACTTTGAGAGTGGATGGTGTTTGGGAGATCAGGGACCGCACAATCTAGAGGTGGAAAGACTTTTGGGACATAGCTTGCCTTTTCATCAAGGCAGAGAACTTTAAGGACTGTCATGTAACATAAGGAATACCTCTTGTCCTCTTAACTAAGTAGTGCCTACAGATAGTCTGTGTGCTCTTTTATGTAGCTAGTCTATATGTTCCTGCAATTATGTCTATAGGAAGGGCAAAGGGGAACATAAACAGTTGTTCTGCTTCCTGCCCAGATCTGCAGTGTTTGGGTAGCAAACAATGGACTGGGGTGGGGCTGGAGTTGTATCTCCCTTACACTAAAATGTCACCTTCCAGCTCTCTCTGTGGCTGCCACCCATTTATCTGGTGTATCCCCATAGCTCCATGACTGGTTTTGTTCCAATGCCTCAATGTTCTGTATAATTGTCGCTCAGAGAAGTTCTCCCAGTCATGCCAGTGACACTACTCAGATGAATAAGAAGTATTCAGGGTTTGCATGCCTGTACCTTAATGATTTATCTTTGTCTTCCTTTTATTCCAGATCTGCTGTGAGGTTACACCAAGGCTTCTGGTTTCTGATGTCCCAGAGCTGAGAAAAAGTATCCCAGGTAACTGAAACAAAGTGGACTAGCACATGAGCACAGTAAATTACTTGCTTTCCTGATTCTTCCGGGAAGAATTCTGTGAGAAATTTCACAGTAACTGTAGTTGGGAAAGAGCTCTCTGATTTCCCCATGTATCCTGATCAGCACTTACCTCAGATTAGCTTTCCTTCTCATAGTCTGTCAGCAGCCCTAAGATCAAGGAGATTAAAACACCCCGGTAACTCATTAATGAGCCAAGACTCTCTGCAACAGCTGGACCAAAAATGGCCTGTGTTTGGCTGCATCTTAATTCTTTGCCATCTCCCCTCTGCTCATCAACACCTGCACACATTTGGGACCCAGTATAAGAAGACCCCTGAATTCAGCTCTAAGCAACCAGTCTGCAATGCACATGTCTAATGCTCTGCTGGTGTGGAACCAGTATGCTGGTAATCCTGTTAGTAATGGCAGAAGCTCCCTCTAGGAAATTATAACAAATAGTCTTAAACAATTCCTTTTGTTGACAACTTTATCCAAGAAACTATCTTCCCTGGAGACTTCACTCAAATTTTGACTAATCCCCTCCTTCCCTCAGGAGCTCTTTTGTTGAAGGAGATTGTAGGCAAACCCCAGGAATGACAGGTCTCTGTAAGCCTTGGATCAGCCTCTACATTCTTTCAATTGTAAGTCTCCATCTGTCCTGTTTGTACATTGATCTTCTGGTCCAGGGATCTCTCTATTAAGTGACACATGGCTGAGCTTATTCTGCAAGTCCAGTGTCCAGACTGTGCTGTTACATCTTCGTTGCCAAGTCAATCTTTCTGACATTGTGTTCTGAAAAACAAAAGGCAGGACATCTGCACAATTTCATTGTCTTCTACTGAAAGGTGATTTTTAAAAATACCCCTCCCCAACCAAACTCTGCCCTTGTTTTATACTCTCAAAGATTTTGCTTCATTTTGTCAATATCAAGAGTTATTTCAAACATCCTTGGTGTAATGGAGGGTAGAATCTGCCCCTGTTGCAAAGGAATTCTGAGGCACTGCATTATTTATCTACATTTTGAGAGGCAGCATGAGAACAGAAGCAGATGCCAATGATCCATACGTTCCTCCTCAGCAGGTAGAGAGAAAGAAGGAGGTGGAATAGGGTAGAAAATGGATAGCATGTTGGCATGGAGTGTATATCACCCTAGGATAGATGCCTGGCACTCTCTCTTCCCTTCCTGAAATCATAAGGAGAACAAGGAGGAGACTGTGATGATGTTTTGTCCCTTGCTGTGTCACCCAGGGCCCATGGATTCACAATTGAGCCTGGTATGTTTAGTTTTTTGGTTTTGTCTGGTTTTGTAACTTAGGTTGGCCAATGAAGGAAGACTGGCCAGTATCATTATGCTCCCAGGAAATTCCTTTCTTTCATGTGCCAGCATGAGGCTGTTGTGCCTTAGATGCCTACCTACCTCTGACTAGACTTGAAAAAACATAGAGAACTCCCTGCTTTCCATTGGCAGCCTATTAAAATGACAGAAAAAAAAACCCTGTTTCATTTATAACCTTGCTTGCCTGTCTGAATGCAGATGCCTTTTTTAAAAAGAGAATTAATAACATGAACACCATCACTTATAGAATGTTTTCCTGTAATGAAGTGCAGAAGAAAACCTGAGTTGACATTTAAGCTTTTTTAGTATGTTTTGTAAGCACCTTAAAAAAGGGGACACAATCACTTTAAGGCCAGGTTAATATACAGAAAAAAAAAAAGAAAATGTTTAAGAGTATCTCCTACTATTTTAATGGTTTCACTATCTTAAATGATGTATTTGTGAAATACTCTCAAAATGAGTTAAAACTTGCCAAATCCAAGTTCATTGAACACTGAAGCATGAGTGCCCTCCTCAAGAGAGTTGTCCCAGAAGCCTTAGTGGAACTGACAACCAGCTTTTTTGGCAGGATTAGTTCCTCCCTGATCACAGAGAGGGAACAGCCGCCCTGTCTGCACTTAGCTGAGCAGGTGAGCAGGGAATGTATTCACGCTGCCTCCAAAACCCAATCCAGTCACAGGGCTGGCAGTGTCAGGTCCTTCTCAAAAGGACTCAAGGCTGTCCTGTCTGCCTGCTGTTGTCTACATGATGAGGGCAGATGGGGTAGAGAGAGTCTGTGAGACCAGGCACTGAGTGCTGGGACCTAATCCTATAGCAGGTACATGCCATCTACATGCATTTGAAAGCACAGATGGGTAGCTGAGGTTTGCCCTGCTGTCAGAGCTATGTCGACTTTTAGCTTGGCAGGCAGTAAGACAGTCAAAGTAATTTGGCCTGAAGGTCAGTTTCCAGGTCTGCCCTGTAAGCACACACCCAGACAGTGACACTGACTGGACACACGCTGTTAACAAATGCACAAAGTAAACAAAGACACAGGATATAATAAAAGGGTATTTTCTGGTAATTTCTTTCAGTAACAGTGATTTTAAGTGATCTTTTAGTCTTCTGTAACAAAAAGCAGATTAAAAACACTGATGCTGAACCATCATTTTGAGGTGTGTCATATTAAAGTAGTGATTAATTAAAACCAAGGATGTTACAAGCTAAGGATATTTTGCCTAGCTCTGCTCTGGTTCCATTGCATGTGAAATCAAAACAAGTAAGCTATAAAATGTGAACTCAATAGACAAGAACAAAGGCAAACAAAGCAATTTGGTCAGTTTAAGCAACAGGGAAATTAAGCAATATTTTGACTGGGGAGGCATCAGAGGAAAGGGCACTGGTCTGAGACTTGGAAATATGACAAAACAAACCCAAATGTTCCATGATACCACTGAGCATTGTGCATCAGGGGCCATTGGCTTGCTGATCTCTTCTCTCTGAATGTGAGATTTCCCACCTTGTCCTCAGCCTGGGATGTGGTCATACAGCCTGGGTATCAGTTCTATTTTCCCACCTTCAATACACAAAGGAATTCACATGCTAAGCATGATGGCAGCAGCTTTGAGAGTGGCAACTATGTGCTTACCCAAGAATTAGTCAATCATCCCTGCTTTCTACCAAAACTTGCTTGAACCTCCTGGGAGATGGCCTTTTTGGTAAGAAGCAAACAGGTCACATTTCATGTTGCAGTCTCACTCCTGGAACTGTGAGCACTGATTGTCCTGTGGAAAAATCAGGTTACAGAGAAAGCTGCAAAACAGTCCTTTTCCTTCACTGTGCTACTTTCCTAATGCTCTCCCGTGACATTAGCCACAATATAAATTAATTCAGGGTCCTATTTCTCACACCTCCATTCCTTCTGATTTTTTTTTTAATTATTTCTTTAATCTAGGCACCCTTCTCTAGAAATCTCATCTACGGTTTCTTTTCTTTTCTTTTTATTTTTCTTTGAGGAACCAGGAAAATACTATTTGGTAGAACAGTGGTAGGAATGCAACATGCTAATCAAAAGGATTCAAATGGATCTCCACACTGCCAAGCTCTCTCCTTCCCACCCAGTGGAGGGGGGGGAAAAAGAAAAAGAAAAAAGAGATAGAGCGAAGGCACGGGGCTTCTCTCCTTCAGCAATCTCATAAATGCAAAACCTTCCACTCCAGTGACTCCTCATTAACTTACCAAATCTGACAGTCTAATTATCGTAGCTGCTTCACGCTTAGAATAAATAAATACTAAAGTGGGTGTTTAAAGAAATTGAGCAGTGAAATTCAGTCATCTAGACAGTCAATAGAGAGAGAGTTTATTTTAAATTTTTATATTCTTATGTATTTATATCATTTTAGAAAAGATAATGAGATAGTTGTCTTTCAGGCTAATTGAGTTCCTAGGCTCATGGTTGCTTGCTGTCACAATCTCAAACTTAGCTTTAACTTTTGTACCTTAGAAATCTGATGACTACATCCCCATTTGCTCTTTTCTGCTGATAACTAGGTGAAGGCAGTAGTGCACCTGAGGATGCAAAATGACTACATGGGAGTTCCAGTTCAGATGTCTTTCACAGCAAACAAGACAAATAAATCTTCTCAGGTTTGCATTTAAGAGTGTTAAAGGGAAAATGGAAAGAAACCTCACATATAACTTGCAATTAGACAAAATACAGAAAAAAATCTGCTAACTTCTGATGCAATAGTGTCTGCCTCCATGAAGGGTATTAACAGCATTCCCCCCCAAAAGCAGTTCATCTCCCTGAACAATAAGACCTTTATAGAGATTCTCTGGCCTGAGATCAATGACAGTCAGAGCATTTGATGCATGTCTGTAGGACTTTGTTTCCACAAGTCATGTGGGCCAAACTTTGCGCCAGTTGTGCTTTTGCGAGAGCATGAGCTGGGGAGTGAGCAAAGAAAACCTTCCTTCTTTTCCCATCTTCCCCATCGCCCTGTGCTCCTAAATAGGGCCCAGCACCTGCCAGCATGATGTCTGCTCCAGGACAGTGCCTGGGGAAGAGCTTAAGCAGGGCAACATCTCCAGAGGCCTGTGCCCTTGGCACACATCTGCTGTGATGTTGCAATGGCTCTTTCCTAGGGTGGTGGCTTAATGACAGAATACAAAACCTCAGTGTCCTATCAGTGTTTATTGCAAACAGACCTTCTACCACTGTGGAGATCAGGCCAGGTGAAGTGAGGGGTGTTTTTCCTCAGTTAAGTGAAGATTTGCTTTATCACCCCACAGAAAAGACTGTTTCTGGTTTAGGAGTGACAGGTGATTCGCTGCTCAATAACAACTTTGGTTTATTCCCTTATTAAGACACATTATAGTGTATACACATTAAGTGTATACACACTTTCTAGGTGGCTGTATCTGATTTGCAGTGAAGGATATCCATTTGCTGGGTACAGAGGCGGCAAAGCACAGAGGTAAAAAAATGTGACTATATAAACCTTTTAGCTATGTAGGAGAACCTAGGGAAACCAGCCAATCCAAACAAGATGTCCATGAAAGCCAACTCTTCTTTATAAGTGCCCTGTGATAATATCTACCAGCGCTGGATAATCCCAATAGTAATGGGATTTTTGGTAGACAATGGCTTGCAGTCTTAACCTCCTTGTTGCCTATGCTTGCTTTGCATTAATTTAGATGCAACCGGCATTAAAATGACAGTGCTCTGTCAACATCAAGCCTCCCTCCTCCCCCTTGTCTCTGAAAAGCTGAATAGCGGGCTGTTTTAGGAGAAACAGCACAGTGTCATCACCACCTGGCACAGTGGTTTTGAATTGCTGGGGAGAGGTAACAGTCAGAGACCAACCATATCCAAAAGGGGCAAGTCCCTCCTAGTCAAAGCCAGGATCACATCCATGCAACATGCAATCCTCCTCACGGAGAGCAAATTGGACTTAAGGACTAACTGCTATGCTGATGGTATGCCCAGGGTTGAATGTCTCCTGAACTGTAAGGTGTATACTGAGCCTGGACATTGGTCCTGTGGGGATAGGATCTGAGGTGCCAGCTCAGGCCTCCCTGGCCCATGTGCCTGGGTTGTTTGGCCAGAGCTCTTCTTGGAGTATGTTTTCTTGGGAACACACTAGTGCTAACCCCAAATCACATTGCTCACCATTCCTGCTTGTGAGTCTGCTCGAAAGCATTCGAGGGCAAAAGAGGGAAAATAAGCCAAATCTATAACTAAGAATAATAAGCTGCAATTGTTATTGTGTCTGACCTGTTGTGATGGGGTGGCAGGGTATATGGAGAGGAGATATGTCTCTGTACCAACAACTTCTGAAGCGGCTCGAATCCCCTTATATGCTGCTAGTATCTCTTTTTCAGTTGGGGTGTAATGGGCTTCTGATCCTCGATGCCCCCGGCTCCAAAACCCTAATGGTTGACCTCGGGTTTCTCCTGGTGTTTTCTGCCAGAGGCTCCAGGTGAGACCATGCTCCCCAGCTGCGGTGTAGAGTACATTTTGTACATCTGGTCCTGTCCGGACAGGCCCAAGAGCTACTGCACAAGCTATTTCCTGTCTGATATGCTCAAAAGCTTGTTGTTGCTCAAGGCCCCATTCAAAATAGTTCTTTTTTGGGGTTACTCAATAGAGAGGGCTCACAAGCTGACTATAACCTGGAATATGCATTCTCCAGAACCCCACAAGGCCTAGG
>JANZLQ010000001.1:23151228-23187051 GCA_026212715.1 Elanus axillaris | reverse complement strand
AGCTACCAATGCAGAACACAGCACTATGAGGGCTGCTGTGGGGAGAATTAATTCCATCTCAGCCAGACCCAATACACCTGTCTGACAGCAGAGTGAGATACCTTCTCAGATGGCCCTTTGCACTTCAGGACTGACACTGAGTTAAGAGCACAGCTCATGCTTTCTTGATTCAAGGATCTCATCTTTCTTCCAGGAGTGATTAATTGGATAGAAAACATTCTGCTTTAGCAGGTGGCAAAGGGTTAGACTGAAGTTTTATCAGAGCCGCTGTAGTGCAGGTCTGCACTGCACAAAGATAATTGTCTCAGGATTGGCTTAGGACAGCAAATGCTCCAGTTTTATGAAAGGTCATCACTGCCACCCCTTAGGCTACTAGCTGCAGTGGAAGGAAGCTGGAGAATCCCCTGCTCCTCTCTTCTGTTGCTATATCCAGAGGTGCTGGTGACATGTGTAGAATTAAGGCCACCAAGACGATGAGTGGGATTTGAACCTGGGCCTTATCAGCCCTTGCTAGCACTAGAGGCACAGGAGCAAGAAGCTGTAGGAGAGCTTGCCCATCTGTGGACCAGCCCCACTCAGGGCAGTCTTCCTCTCTTACAGTGTGGGCTACTCTTTTTTCTAGCACTTTGCATCCAGATGAGCATAAGCAGCAGCAATGTGTTCCCCTCTGCAGGAGGTGACCACCAGGAAGCAAAGAGCCCCGTGCTCCCTCTCCCCTTTCCCAGGGGCAGCAGCCAGCCTCTAGCCACTAGAATTCCACTCAGTAATCAGAAACATGCCATTTGGAGGGGTACTTATCTTTGAAACACTCATTTCTCCAATTATTTTTTCCCAGGAATTGACCTTTGAAAAACATCCTCTAGCTTCCAGCTTGTTATAGCAACTTATAAAAAGGGCAGTTATGGATACAATTATTTCATAAAAACAGAAAAATAATTTCTTACAGGAACCTTTTATTTTTTCAAATGTTGTTTCCCTCTTACTCTCTCACACACCTTGGGATCAATCCCCTCCTCCTTTTGCCTTTCATCTCCAGCTCATTCTTTGCCCTTCTGCTTTAACTTTCTCCTTCAGAGGATGGGCACTAATAGCCGGCATCCTCCAGAACAAAGTGGGAACAGAATATATTTAAAATCTGCACTGTGTTATCATAGCAATGAGAATTTTAAAATAATACAGTTAAATTCCAAAATAGTGTGATGCCAAAAATGACACAAGAGAGCAAATGCCTTACACGGTTATGGCAATAGGGATGGCTACATGGGGAATTATTCAGAATTGCCTAATTTTTACAGGCTTAATGAGTCACTCATGAATATGGTATTGCATGATCATACTGCGCTTGTTTCAGCCCTGTGCACTTTGATTCTGTTCCCAACACATCGGTTGCTATGATAACGCCATGCAGTTTCCTGTCCACAAGGTACTTCTCGCCGTAATATGGGGGATAATAAATATGGGATGGTGCATAAACCCAGGTGAAATTAATATATCCCTTCTCTGGCAGCAAGTCAGAGAGATTGACACATTATTCCAATCTGTTTTCTCATTCCTTCTATTTCTTCTCACTCTCTCCCTTTCTCTCACACTGTCTGTCTCTGTACCTGTTTTTTTCCACACTCTCTCTCTCTCTCTTGGCACTGACACTTTCATCTTCTCCCTTGGGGATTGGAGATGTCACTGCGGGAAGTGCTTGTCCGCCTCTCCGGCAGCAGCAGAGCCCTGTGGCTTTGACAAACCTCATTTAATTGGGAGGAAGCCAGGAGGGTTTGAAAGAACTGAAACATCCACGAAACTCCTTTTATCAGGCATAATTTAAACTCTGCATGGAAAAAACCCTATATGTATAAAGAAAAGTCAACTTCCCTCCTGCTGTGCGTGCTCCCCTCCTCCCCCCCCGGCACAGGCAGGCTCCTGCGAGATTCCATCTTTTCATTTTTCTAAAAGTGTCAAAGTAGATTTGTGCTCTGTGGCTGGGTGAACAGAAAAGGAATGCAGATGTCTCTCACTCATGCACATACACACACAGAGCACCTTCTGAAGGGCAGCAGTTTGGGAGAGACGCTAGCTGGCCGCTCCTTCGCTTGGGATGTGTTGCAGGAGCCAAAAATTAGGTTTTCAAATAGCTTGACAACATGGTCCAAGAAGGCTTCTTCTTAACTGCCCCTATCTTAAAAAAAAACGCCAAACTAACTGGTATAGTGGGTGCCCAGGAAGCAAGAGCGAATGCGAGGGCTCTCTGGCCCATTGCCTGATAGTTGGGAGCTTTTCCTAGTGAGGAGCAGAACCTGTAGCTTGAGAGACCCTGTATTTATTGTCAGCTCAGGGCAGGAGAGGCAGATCTGTGTGTATGCAGCTGTGTGCTTAAGAGAAGGGGCCAAGGGAAGAAGAAAATAAAGCAGGTAAAACTGAGGGAGAACTGGTGTGACAGGGTACGAGGAACAGCTGTTGTCTCTGAACATCAAAAGGGAGCAGGAGGAGCAGTCCAAGGGAATTGGAGCTAGCACACCATGCTGAGCAGCTGGGAATTCAGGACATCAGGAGGGACCAGCATGTGAGTTACTCTGAATACACAGTGTGAGCCAGCCCGAGGGAAAGCTCCGGGCCCCTGGGGTTACAGAATGGGGGGAGAAACGACCTGTCAAAGCATATACACCTCCACTTTGTAAATGTACCATGGTGGCAGCCCATCCAGGTCCCCTTCTAGTATTAACACTGTGACCAAGTGGAAGAAAACAGAAAAACAGGCTGTCAAATTTGCAATGAGATGTAAACTTTGCAGCATGCAGGAGTGGGGAGGGAAGGCAGGCAGAAAAGAGAAAGACATGCCAGTGAATGGCAGAGACTTTCAAAGTACAGAATAAACTCATAACAAATAGCATGTGAAATAGCTTTTTCTTGGTGAGATGAAATCAAGAGTTAACTTACCAGTAGGAACCTGATAGAGCTGAGGAGGCAGAAGGCAGAAGAAGTCATGAAGAAGCACATCTTGCGCAGAGATCCAGCCTCGAGGGAAGGCTGTAAGCATCCTGGAGGCCAAATCCTCTGCTGCTTGCACCCTGCTCAGCCTAGGAAAACAGGAGAAAAAATACCATAGGAGATGAGCACAAGCCAGAAAGCTGGAACCAGAACCTGACCCAGCCCTTCTCAGTGCTTGAGGCAGAGATAGTGGAGGGACACAGGGGAGCTGGATGAACCCACCCCAGCTATATAGCCTTCCAGGACATTTGCTTTTCCATATGAGTTTGATTATATTGGCGAATATGCATCCAGGATTTCAGCTCAAACTCATGTTTTCAGAGGAATTTTGAAAATAAATTCTTATTTTGTAAAAAGAAGGTTGTAAGTAAAAGGGAAAATGCTGCTGGGGAGACTATATTTTACACGTCATAACTGAAATATCAGAGGTTGGTGTTACCAGTTTACAGTGACAATGCAAGTGCACAAAATAAACCTGACTGGCCCACTGAGCAGACCAGAAGACAAAACTAAAAAACTAAAGAAAATACCATTTCCCCTTTTCCTACCCTAGTACCAGTAGTGCAGCTGGTTGTAAAATGTGTTGGGAATTCACAGAGATGAATCCGTTTCTCAGGAGGAGTGCTTAGAATAGATGTAATACACACATGCTCCATGCCCAGCAAATACCAATGCCAAGTGGCTGCTTTCTAGAGGAGCACACAGCTGGGGACAAGGAAGTGGAAGAGAGAAAACAAACCAACAAAGAAACAAATATAGTAATTTAGTTTTACAGCTTTTACTTTGTTTGTTTGTTCTGATCATGTTTCAGCATCAGGAGGCCCATCGGAGCATGGCCTGTTGTGCTTCCTCCCTCAGCCCCCGCCTCTGCTTCCCCTCCAAGTGACATCAGGCGCTGGGATCCCCTTGCCCCTGCACCCCCCCTCTCTACAGAGGACATTTGACATGCTGACATTTTTGTTTTGAGGAGATAAGATGTAAAAAAAGAGAAGGGAGAAAACACAGAGAGGGAGAGGCAGATATCCTGAGAAACAGATTTGTAAAGGTATCTGGCCTCAATGGGGCAGGTAAGTGCTGAATTCTTACCTCCAGCAAAACGGGACAGGGAGCCAAAGCATCCAGCCTAAGTCTGCTTGCTAGAGCTGCACCACAGGCTGCCCCTGCCGTGGCAGGGTCTTACTGGAGACCCTCTGCCCCCTTGCTTGCTGCTGCTGCAGGCTCCCACACTGGGCAGCAACATGGTTCAGTGCTTCCCACCATGTCTCAGGCTTCCTGGTGGTGGCCAAGCTCTGCACAGAGCTCCCCTTTGATTTCTTAATTGGCCATGGAGAGTCATGGCTGAGCGGTCTGTATGAAGCAGTTCTTTCCTTCTCAAGAGCCAAGCATGCCAAGGCAGCCATTCGGCCATACTGACATAAGGACTGTGTAAGGCAGAGTTGGAGCTGGCCCACATGCAGCCCAGAGCTCTGCCACAGAGGCACTGGGCCAGCCCATTGGTATGGGGCTGCAATGAGGCCTGTCAAGGGATTACGCCCAAAAAGCAGAAGTGCAGTACAGCAGAGCTGCAAGGAATATAGTTATTTCTATGTTCAGGCTGAGAGAGGGTTTGTTCTGTTCCGGGACCTGCATTATCAGGGTATGGGACATACTGAACTTGGTGTGTTTCTGAAGATGTGCATGACAATGGCTGGCATTTCAGAAACCTGTGCTTTGCTGAAAACTTCAGCATGTTCAGCCTTTCAGAACAGTGTCTGGGAAACCCAGCTCTGAAGGGCAGCACACTTCCCTCCAAACACCCCTGGATCCCAAGCAATGAGCTGAACAGGTAATAAACAGCAGCGATGAAAAATGTGGTTACGTCCTCAAAGAATATTTGATTCTTGACCTGCGCACGAACACAATCATGAGGACAAATCCTATCTAGTCTTTTCCTACATATCTATAAAGCCTGTTGTGTGCCTCAAAATCAGTACTAGGGGGCAGATTCGATTTTAATGGCTCCCTGAGCTAGGTTAGGACACTTTGTCTGATTTTAAACTTCTTTCACTGATTCATATTTACATGATGTATATGTGTGCGTGTTGGGGGGTGTACATATATATGCTTTAAAAATCACATTTTCAGTGGCCAAAAGCTATAAGACTAGGGCCATGGTTACACACAATATTGGGTGGTGGTGGTGTGCCTGCTCAAGCTGAGGTGTGTAACCATGGCCCTAGTCTCATAGCTTTAGGCCACTGAAAAATATGATTTTTCCCCTCCTAACTAATCACAAGATTATTTCATTGCCTCATAAAAATGCTCTCCTAGCACATCTTCCTTACCACTGTGAGCAACATTCCAACAGTCTGTTTCCAGAAATGAATATTGGGACAGCATAAAGTCTGTCTTCAGTCTGGGCAAGAGGATCTGGGAAAGTACGACCTTCTGAATCGAACTGTGCCCCACAAAAAGCTGCTCATAATGTCATTGAAACACTGCTTATCTGAGAATAATCACTACTCTGAGAATAATAAACCCACTATATGCCTACCTCTACTGCAATCTCTCAAAATCAGTTGCTTAACTGACACTAGATCTGCTTGTTACTACAGAGCCACCCCACTTTTCCTAAGCTTGCCAAAAGAGCTCATTTCAAATTAAATGATTACATAAAGAAACAAACAAACCCAGAGGCGATTTTGACATTGCTGTTATAGGTAGCTTACCTGTCACAGATGACTCGGAGTCTCTGAGGTCTCCTGGAAGCAACCAGTTCTAGAAAGTGTAATATGCAATCACACGATTAAATGAAAATGAAGCCAAAAACCATTCTTTGAGCCTTTACAAAAAATGTGTGCTCAGCATTTCAAAGGGCCCTATAGAATCTGTCTTCTTAGTATTTATAAATATACATTATTCCTATTGGACTTGAGTACCAGCATTGAAGTTAATAAGACTGTTCCAGTTCTGTAACCCTTTCCTTTCATACGTCTGGGAATATAGGCCTTGGCCCTCCTTCTCTTACAGTGTGAGTCTTAGCTTTGACTTCAATAAAAGCAGTATCAGTCCCTAAAGCCTTCAACTGAAGGAAGCAGAAAGAGGTTTGCAGGCCTGAATCCCCAGCAATTGTCTTGGCTTATGAAGGGGCTGCTGAGCTTCAAGTATTACCCTATGGGCACATGGGCTTTCTGCATGGATCTGGCAGAAAGACTGGGGACGAAGCAAAGACACTTGGGTCCTGCTCTCTTCTCGCCCACTGCTCTTGCTGTCGATCCCTCACTAAGTTTGCTGTTTATCAAGTTAACCATTTTAATGCAGGCTTTGTACTTACTGATTCAAACATCTCTACCAGACTGGAACCTTGCAGAGTTTGCAGTTTTGGGAAGGCTGTGTTGTTGCCATTTTTCAAGGACACATTTCTAAACATTGTGGAAAATGTGGACGAATACATTCCTCAAATGTTTTCTACAAAGCATGAATTTTCTCAGGCTTAAATATGAATGAATGGCTTAAGCCTGGAAGATTTCCTCTTAGTGCTGATCAACAGAGACATTTTCTTGCATCAGAAAGACTGTAGTTTCTACCCAGCTACATTTTCCTGAGCACCGTTTCTGACAGCATAGATGAATGGTGCTCTAGCCATGGAAAGGAGAGCAGGAAGGGTGGTGTAGACCCCTCTTCCAGCCCAGCCTGGACAAGCATTCCCCACCCACAGCAGCGAGACCACCAGGATGCAAGTGCCATTGGTCTGTGCCAGTAGACTCAGAGCTCAGCTGGGGCTTATCCTGCACCATCCGAGAACATCTACCCTCCCTCTCTGCCCAGAAGCACCAGACACATCATTCAGGGGCAGAAGCTCCCAGCTGTGGGCAAAGTGGGAGTCCCCTCTCCCTTCACCTGCGTGGCCATTTCCAGAGTGCCAGGCCCACGGGTTTGGTCACTCACTGTCTGACTTGATGCACTAACAATTTGAAAAAGTGAAAATGACTGAACTTTCAGCACTTAACCTTTCAAGCTGCAATCTTTCACCATTAAGCCAGGCAACCAGGTTGTTAAACCTGTCTGTCACCGGGTAAGCAATAGTTCACAACTGAAGTGTTCTCCTACACCCAAATACTAAGGTAATTGCTAAAGCGGTAAATGGCAATATAACCTGGAATGCGATTCATAGCTATTTAGGTGCCAGAGCACTGGAATTATCACCCATATATAGAAGTTATATATTAGTATCTTGAATAGCCCCTTCCCAAGTCAATCACTGAGATTAACTCTGGCAGAACATTTCTCTTGGATCACTAATAACATTTTCTCTGGATCCTCTTTCCTTCATTTTACCCCCTTGACTGTAATAAAAGTGTAGAAATAAATTGTCCATACTGAGTAGAGATGTAAAGTTTCCAGGCAGAATATAAGAAAAACAATTTAAAAAATTGTTTGGAAAGGCCTAAGATTTTTTTGTATGAGGTAGAAATTTTTACCTCTTCACAGAGCTGGCCAAAAACTTTCAGATGTTGTAACTTTCTGCCAGAAAATTTTCATTTGTGAGATGGAAACATTCCATGACAATATATAAATTTCCTTTAATGTTTAATAAAAATGTCAGGATTACTTAAATATTGTACTTTAACTCTACTGAAATCTTTTAACCTTAATATTCTTTAATGAGTTTAACATAAAAGTTAAAAAATGCATGTTCATTTGATAGCAGCAGGGCAAAATATTTCAATGATATCCAAGTGAAATGTCACTTTGTTTTTGTGGAGTGCATTTTCAGGATTAACATTCCAAAGAGGAAATAGGATTTTCTTTACATTACAGACAGAAGTACCAGCTTGCTCACTGGGAACTGGGAGGAATACCTGAATTATAGTCTTCACTGTCTTGAGTAAGCCTCTTGACTGAAATTCATCATTTATATAACATGGAGATTAATAATTATCTACAAGGGGTATTGTAAGATCCAGTGAGCCAACTACTGCTGTCCCTGTCCAAACAGATCTCTCAGTGGAGAATTCTGCTTGGGTGAGGACTGCCAAACTTGCCACTTTGAGTATACAGAGCTTTGATTATAAATGGAAGATATGGGTAAGAAAACAGTGTGTCTCTGCTCAAGGATTTAATGCAGTTAACTAATCCACTTTAAATCAGTTCAGATTAATCTCCTGACTGACCCCATATAGACAAACCCTTAGAGAATGCTGAGGCCCCATTGTGTTGAGCAGGGTAAGAACAGAGCAGTAAATATTTTCCCTACTGTAAGATTCAGACTCATCTAAAATTGTAAAACAATGTAAACACCTACTCGTTAAAGGTAAGAGATAAAGAATATTTGGATATCACTCCAAAAAGTGGATGAACCACTGATTTAATCGTCTTACAATGATAATATAGACATTAAATGATGGGATTGTGTAGGGCTGATTGGCTTTTCTAACAATTCGAATAGATCTGAAAGGTAGCGCTTGGGTTTATTTTCTATCCGAATGCAAGTCTGTGTGTGCTAATGAGGAAATACCTTCCTGAAAATGAAAACCCAGGTGGAAGTGGCTAATGAACTGATAATGAGGCAAGCAAGCCAGAGGACAAAAGTTAAACTTTCCTAATTGATGAAGAGAGAGAAAGAGGATGCCAAGTGCTGCTGGATGAACACGCTTGGGGTTGCAGGCTCACAGAGAAAATTTCTCTCATTAGTGAAATCTCTGTGGCTGCAGGACAGAAGCAGAGCTCTGTCTGTGTGGCAGGCTGGAAACTGCAGTCTGTGCCCAGTGCCTGACAGATAGGAAGTTTCCCTACAGCCTGACCAGCATATATTGCACATTAGTTACAGTGCTGCTCTTCCCTTTGGGATCAAAGCCACATGCAGTTTATTATGACAATAAAAATGTCATCGTTTTAGAATTCAGTTTCCAACCATCCTATTTGTTAAATGAAGCATCAGCATAAAAAGTGAGATAAAAAAAAAAAAAGCGGAAAAAAAGAGCGCGCTCGGAGTGCAGACTTCATCTGCATTCTCAAAAATGTCACTTGAAGTTCGCGTTTCAGAGCCTGCTGCTTGTTGCTTCCATCTGCTGGTGACATTTTGGAAACGCAACAGATACTAAAAATCCGTGCTCAGGAGCTGAAGTTGACTCTGGAAAGGTTCTAAATCTCATTCAGCGTAGCAAAGCCTGCAGAGAGGTGAAAAGCTAGGCTTAATTTAAAAGTCGTTGCTGCATCTGAAAAAGCCAGTGTAAAACCCGTGTCTGCTAAGTGAGATGATCCTAGCTGGCATAGGAAACTTCATTAGTCAGCCTGTGCGATAAAGCAAGGAGTAAAGCTCACTCATAGCGAGTTCATCATGTTATAAACAAATAAGCACTGTTCCCCACTATTTGGAATCCAAATGTCAGAAGAAGGAAGCAAAAACCAACTCGGTACATTGGACGCTCCAGTATTCCCAGTTTGGCAAAAGCACTAGCTTAATGTCATGGGCTGTGATTCCTAATCCTTTCCTGCCCTTGACCCCCGCTGTCTAGATTCAAACTTGTAACCATTAATGGGGCTGGATCAAAACACTGGCCTTCTGGTGTCACCAATGGTGTTTAGAGGGGATTTAAACTCCCTGCTTTTCAGCGCAGTGAAATGAACACAGCAGTAGATTAATGCAAGGATTTGAGCTCACACAGCATGAGAGCTTTCAAAAATAGTGTTAACAGAGCTACAACTGCCTCTTTCAGGGGAAGCAAAATGAAGGGAACAGAACAAATGAACAAACACGGGGCAAAGCCTTGTCGCTATGGGCAGGGCTCCTAAGCCTGGGGAGCCAGGGAGAGGGCCAGCGAGTGTGCTGAGACGTGGGGCAGGAGCTATCCCAACCTTTTGTGTTCTGCAGGAACTGGTTCTCAAGCCAGGGCTGGGGTAAAACCGTGCTTTCAGGCCCCACAGCTGCATGGATTCCCTACCCCAAGTGTCTCTGGCAGAGAGGGGGCGAGATCACGAGCTGCAGGGCTGGCCATGGCAGAGTTGCTCACCCATCCCTCCTGTTCACCTCAGGTCAGGCACAGGTTGAGATTTTGACAAACTGTAGCCAATGGGCATGAGGCCTATTTCTGAACTTCTTTGTGCAAGAAGGCACAGGAGCATAGGGTGGTCAAATACTCCTTTGCACATTTCATCCCTTGCCAGTTGCCCATAGAGGGGGAAGGGAAGCTGCTCTTGCTCCAGCTGCCCTGCATGTGCCTGGCTCATGGACCCCACAGCCTATGCTGTGTCTCCTCTTCAGACACTGCAGCAGGATATGCTCAAGCCCACAGTAGGGATAGGAAAACATCTAAAGGTTTCCAGCTTTCATTTCAAAGATTCCTACTAATCCACCTGGCCCAGGAACCCTTCCAGTAACAACCTCAGTCTGGGGCTGAGCCTACACTGCTGAATCCACTGGGAGTTTTGCCATCAACTTCAATGAGAATAGAATCATACCTCAGTGCTTTGTTTTGCCCGTGTTCGTTCCTTGCCTCGGGCAGGAACCTGTTTGTTTGTTTGCTGCCTGCGCTCACTGCAAACATCAATAGGACTAGCTAAAAGCATTCAAGTCATCAGATTTGGGGAAGTGCTCCAAAGTTTGTTTGCTTATCTGAACCATCCCAGGCATTCAGATTTGCACAACTGGACTGGAAATAACCTCAAGAGAGAAGGTTTTCTCAGGCAGACTTCACAGCTTCCACTTGGGCTGAGCATGTCCTGGGGGGCAAACAGCACTTGTGCTTCAGGGAAGAGAGGGGAAGTGCACAGGAGCATGTGAATGGCAAATAGCTTTAAACAAAGAGACTAATTTGCCTTCTTACCAGCAGCCCCATCAAAAACTGACTTGATTTAGTTCATGACTAGGGCAAATAGTCCAACCTTATATGACTAACCTTCTTCTATCCAGACTGGTTTGTATAATGCAGGTGTAAACCAAGAGCTTGGTTCCAGTATGTGGCTGGAGCAGCTTGCAACCCCTTAAGCAGGCTCTGAGGAGAGGAAAGGGATGCTGCCTCTCCAGCTGGCACAGCTATTGCCCCAAACACTGGCTTAGCACCCCTCTTCCATGTGTTTGCTAGCATGGTGGGGTGTTCCCACAGGAAGGTGTCCTCTAACTCCTGTATTTCTGTCTGCTCCAGCCACAAAAGGCACCAGCATCATAGGATCACAGCACAGCACAGGTCAATTCTGCCCCACTGGATTCCATTAGGGAAACTTTCTATTAAGCCTGAAAGCAACTCAGACTTGAAAATTGCTTATGATGACTAGACTCATCTTTACTTTCCATGCTGCCTAGGTGCCTGTCCTCTCCCTCCCAGCCCTGCCACTGGCACCCTCCACAGCAGCAGAGGACAGCACTGTTGCTCAGACAAAATAGAACTAAGTGGGAGTCACCGCTCAGGGCAGTTCTGGGCATTCACACATTCTCTGTTGTCTATACTAACTTCTTTGCTAGTGTAGCCTTAATGCTTGCACTTTTAGATTGTCCCTCTCTATATAGCATCAGGACACCTAATCATCATTGCTGAGAGTGTTTGGCCTTGTATGAGCAGATGACTGGTATAAAAAAATTCTTTGTGATCAGTCTGTCCCACACATGGGCATTTCTTTCCTCTCAGACTACCCTTCCCAACTTATAGACTACCCAGCCAAGCCTTCAACAAATTAGAGAAGAAAGTGCTTCCTCCAGCTGTCTGCTCTGTGCTGGCTCCCTATCCAAATTAAACTTGCTGTGGACAGCGACACATTCCCATTTCACGCTGGTTTGATTAATGTGTCTCAGCTAATTGTGTGAAAGATTCCAGTCCTTTCGACTGTGAGACCAGGTTATTGTTCAGCCAATCGCTGCTACCATGTGAAAATGGGGGCTGTTTAGTGTTCATGCACCAGAATCAAAGGAGGGGCATCTTGGACTGGGTCACAGAGCAACACCCACTTCTTTGAAAAGATGTTACTATGCTCTACTAAACCTGTAAACCTCTTGCTTAAAGCACGTCTTCTCCCTCCTCCTCTCCCCTCTGCTCTTTTTTACCCCTTCCAGATAGACAGGCTCCCCCCACCACTCTCTTAGGGTACAAGTGAGAGAGAATGGCTAGATTGTAGATGGGTGGATTTCGCATTCTAGGGTTTTTAATATTTCACTTTTATATTTCTCTTACAGAATGATCCTGCTGAGAGGCTGAGAATCAGTGCTCATCATCTCCCCCTCACTGACACTTGAATATATTTTCCCAAGAGAAAACATTAAACAAAAAGAGAGAGAAAGAGAGAGAGAGGGAGGGAGAGGGAGAGTGACTGAGCTAGCTTTTCAAAGCATACTTCTCAACCTGCCCACATCAAAATAAGAGACAACTGGCCCTTTGAAGTCCAGGACACAGACTTCTCTACCAGCCCATGTGGAAATAAAAGAAGCCAGCTTTATAAATCACACAGATTTCTCACCTTGCCCACATCAAAATCAGGGACAGTGACCTTTAAAACTGAGGATTAAAGGCCCCCAAACCAATCTCCATAAAAATAAGGAGAGTTCAGATAAACTGTGTCTCCAGGTACCTGTCAGCTTTTCCAGTCTAAAGCAGGAGACATCGGTCCTTTGCACTGAGGACTGCAGACTTTACGTTGTCAGCACTAGCAGCAACGAAATCTTCCATCAGCCTAATATATACCCAGCGCTCAGTGAGGCAACTTTGCCACACATGTACCTTTGCTTATATAGTAGGCCAATCCCAGTGTTATCTGTTAAGTGGCTCAAGGGATTTAGTAACACTGAAGCACAGGATTTTTCATAATGAGAATTACCGACCCCAAAATTGAGTGGTTAGTGGCTTAGAGAAAAAGTTTGCAATCTTGTGAGTGAAATCCTACCTGGGTTATAGTTGGGGAGCTTGGAAAGTCCTGGCCAGGTGTCCTCATCTGGGACCCCCAATACCTGTGCAAAAGAAGAAAGAGAGTGAAAAGAGCAATAACCTCTGCCTGCCAGTACTCTGCCTTGGTGTGGAGCTGGAGGAATCAGTCTTGACAGAGAGAGAGTAGCCTTTGCTGTAAACCAGCACAGATTCACACTGCCCTGGCTGGTGCTGGATCTACCACTACGTATAAAGGACATTGACATTTTAGCGCTTGATTTTATAGCAATAAAGGTCCTGCTGAGATTGAATGTTGTTGCTGCTGTGAACATCAGTGAAAGCATATGCAGCTTCACTGCCAGGTGCCACTCCTGCATGTGTTTGCCATCCCAGGGGTCACATTGTTGAGCCCCTTTCAACCGCTGAAGGTGCCTTCCTGCACCAGAGCTGCACTGGGGACTTATTCTACCCACCTTTGCTGGCAGCAGCTGATACGCTCAGTGGCAGCACAGGCTGTGAGCTGTGATAGAAACCCCTGCCATTCTGATGTGACAAAGAAAAGCTGGCAGACAGGTCTACTGGCAGGAGGTAGAAAGCAGTACAGTGTCTCATCCTGAAGGGTCCAGGGCTTCAGTGGTGTCTTTGGCCTTTACTGTGAATTGTGGGCTTCAGAAGCAGGTCTTCACTGAGCAAAGTGTGGGCCAGTAAAGCCTCCTCCAACCTCATTTTAGTTGCTGAAATATGTGAGATCAAGCATATCTGGGTTTCTGTGCTGGTTGCCATTGCAGATGTTTAGTATTATTATTATTACTTCCCACATGAAAAGTGCCTTGTGCCTATTGATATGGATGAGTTGTGCTAAAGAGGTAAAGCCACATATTTAAGAAGAGCATGTGATATGGTATTATAAATCAGTACTGCTAACTCCAAGCTTTCAAAGCTTATCATCCAGACAACCCCCAAAATTATCAGATTTCCTCAAAAAATGGTGAAATTTTGACATGAAAAATGTCAGGGCTTTTTATTCACTTTCTCTTCTCCGACATTAGATTTGTCTCACATTAGTTACACTTTGCACTTGATAGACAATTCCTTTCCCTTAAAATGAAAGCTGAGATATATGATACAGGGAACTTGGCCTCACAGAAACTTGTGATAAGGTTGCAAGAAAACAGGCATCTGTAAAAAAAATACATTAAAGAGGGAAGAAATATAAAGACTGGTTGTTGCAGTTGTTATGCACCTGGTAGCTGATTCCTTTTCTTACTCAGAGTTGGGAAACAGCTGTGAGGACAATTACAGCTACCTGGAGAAGACAGCCACAAGTAGGGACTGCATCTCACAGCTGGCACATATTAGTATGGTGGTCTGTAGGGGGAAGCAAGCTAGTGTAGCTTGCTGTGGCTCGTTTCCAGACTGCTTATGGACTCAGCCTCCCATGGCAAAGACCAAGGGGTAGGACCCTCATGTCTGCTCGCCTGTAAAATCAGTCTTAGAAGCTGCCCCAAATCAGTCTTGGAAGCTTGAAAGCTCTCCAAAGAGAAGGTGTCTTCCAGCATTCAGCCATGTGAGGATGTTGGGAGGTGGCTTACATCAAGGGTAATGTGACCGCTCTGGATGAGGATGCATTCTTGACTGGTATGTGTACCATGTAAGTAGGGCAGGTCTGCCCAAAGCAAACTGTGTGCACAGGAAGGAGAGAGCTAGAATCTGAACCTGAATCCAGAATTTGCTCTCCTTTGCTACCCTCTTAGCTTTCTAGGAAGCCACAGCAAACGGTCTAAAATGTTCTGTATTGAAAATCCGGGCGTGTGTTCTGAAGTGCCATCCCTGCATTCATCTGGGCCCTCATTCTTCAGGGCTTCTTGTGAGTGATCAGGCATCAGTCCTAAAGGCATCAGAGGGAGCTGAGGAAGTTCAGTACATAGTAAAATCATACTCTCCAGGGTCAGCTCAGCACTCTGCCTTTCTTTGGTGAAGAATTTAAGAAAACAGTTATTTGTGCATGCTTGTACTTTCCTACATAAGGTTTTCAGCAAATGCTTAAATTTTGTTGAGTTGAGGAGTGAAAGCATTCAGAGCACCAATCACTGAATGTCATATGAATATAGATTTATATTTAAATTTTCTGAGTCTCTTTTTTTCCTTTCTTTACAAAAGATGCTATTCCAGTGCATGAATTTGGATCTAGTTTTGCATTTCCAAGGTAAAGGGGCAGGTGATTTCCCCCCCCCCCTGCCTTTTTCCGCCCTGGACCTTTAATGAGATTCCTTGTCAAATCAGACAATGAGTTATATTTATTGATTGAAATTAATTATACTCTGGGGATTGTTTTATCTGTTGTGTATCCACCCTAAATCTAGCTGTTAACTCTTTGGTGCATGCCATCAGGCAAAGCAAAACAGCTTCTCTATACTTGCTACTCTGCCATGCTTCTCCAAGCAGGCATTTTTTACTGTAGTGAAAGGTCTTGGTGCAGTTCGGCTCAGTCCACTTTGGAAGAGGCGTAGTTTCAGCCAGAAGCATAGTTACAATGCCCATATTTCAGCAAGCACTTTAGGTTGGTGTAAATCATTGTCCTCTCCCTCTACCCTCTAACTGCTTGCTTCTCCTGTGATGAACCAGCTGAAGGAATCAACCTAGCTGATTTTGCTTAGTTTTGTTGGGACGTTATATTTTATCTTTTATGTAGAGAAGCCTTGTAGTCATTCATTTGGCACTTGTCACATGTTCGGCTCAGCCACAAAAGCATGCTGATGGCATGCTGTGGTCTAATCCAGCCTACATGAAGCCCTTCTCAGCACAGTGTTAATAAGATGGAGTTTTTGAATGCAAAACCTATGTCCAATCTATTGGAATTTGAGTAATGGATCTTAAGTTTGTCAGGCTTGCTTAGTCTCCATGCCACGAGAGAACTGGAGACGCTGCAGTTCGCATTCACTCAGGTCATACTTCCATAAGTAGCACTGCCAGCCTAAGTAGCTCCTTCCTCTTCATCCCCTTCTTGTTTGGTCCTGCTCCTGTGTCATCCCTTCATGAGTACTACTCGTCATTAGTACTACTGTTTGTGCAGCCAGATCATGAACTGGGTAAATAAACTGTTCTCATTTAAAGTAACTCAGAAAGAAAACTAAGTTCTAGGCTCCCCCGGTCACATAGACCCACATGTGAGAGGTGACACAGGAGCAGGAATGAGCAGCCAGGGACAGAGGTGGGGAATGGAGGCTGCTTAAGGTGGCACTTGCTTCTAGAATAAATGTTGGTGAAATGACAGTCAGTCTGTCCTGATAATTCAAGAGGACAAACAATGGGGATTTTCCAGCCATATATCTATACGGCGTTTGAACCAGCAGTCCTACGTGGAGATAAGCATGCTGGATGATTGAGACTCATGTGCACAAATGCAGACAGTCTCTAAACCAGTGCAGGGTGCCTCTATTATTAGTACATGAAAGGAACTGATTATTAGAAAACAGTAGGAATCCCCATTCTGAACCTCACACTTGGCAAAATATCTCAAGTTAGGCATCGAAAGCCTCTAAGGAGCTTTGAAATCTTGGCCTAACACAGAGCCTCATTCCAGGCTATATAATAACATAAAACCTTCTGTGAAAGGCACTAATTATTTCATGGCTTTTAAAGCTTCCTCATGATTGTTAAATAAGTTTTTTTTTTTTTGCCTTCTATAGCACAAATCCTATTAATCACGGTATTAGTTATAAAACCAGAGAAATGACGATAGGGCTATAACCCTCCAACTGCAAAACCACAGGAAATGTATCCAGAGATTTCAGAGCCATAAGTGGAAGGATACCCTTCATTCACACTCTGAGAAACTGGGCCCTGCCCTGTCTTTGCACCCTGTTAATTGGCCAAGTATGGATTTTTTTTTTCCCCTCAATAAATTTTTTTTTTTCCACTCTTTATGGAAGAGAAATTCAGCATTTTTTAAAATGGGCTGAACTCAAGTCTAAGAACCAGACCCACTTGTCTGACTTTTTATCACATTCTAGCTAAAAGCATATAGGAAAACCCTACCAGGCAGGAGTGTTCCTGGATGAAGGGATTAAGAAGGAAAAGTCTGACTTATACAGAGTTGAGGGTATAAAGTCCTTTCTCACCACTTTCCAAATTCCAGTTTTCTGTACTTTTTCCTTTGAAGATCCCCATTTGGGAAACACTTAATGCAGAAGAGTAAACCCCTGGGAGGAGATGTGAAAGGGCAGACACCTACAGCAAAACCCAGTAGGAATCTATAGGTTGACCTCCCTGTCGAATCAGTAACAGGGTCAGCAATGAGCAGTCATGAACATACAGAATCCGCTAGTGCTGGTAACTGCCTCAATTCTACCAAGCTGCAGCAACGATGTGGCTCTGTGTTTCAGTTTCCCCAGCAGAAAAAATGGCTTAAGAGGCTCCTGAATATGTCTGCTCTCACTGCTGCCTTTATAAAGTAATTTCACACATTCCATTATGCCAAAGCAGTCTCTAGGGCTGCACCATAAACTGGACGATACAAAATGTTCCAAGTTAAAATGAAGAAGGATCTCTGAAAAACCTCAGGGTCTTGCCATTTTCAAGGCAGTTTAGGAGCAGTATTAGAGCTCCTTTGTGAGAATATGGTGTGCTGTATCCTACAGTAAGCAAAGGATTTAACAAGAAGAAATAGAATTTGCAGTACCTGCACACCTTTTATGCATTCTTCAATTTGATGTCATTTTAATTGGCTTTAAATTTTTGATGAGATGACAAACATCAAAGGAGAGTAATTTGATTTACTCCTGTGTCTGTAAGAAAGTTCCCAAATATAAAATGGGTTACAAAGTCTGCTATGAACATAGCAGATTGAACCAAATTATTTCTGCTATTCACGGGACCTATGCTTAGGACTCCAAAATTAAGTAGGGGGCTGGAGCAACAGATTCTTTTTCTCTCCCATTTCAGGGTATATTTTACTTACCGCCCAGATCTTCACCAGCTGTTCACGAGTACCAGAAGTTCCTGCAAATATTGGCTGGCCCTGCATCATTTCAACAAATATACAGCCTGCACTCCTGCAAGAAACCCAAGGTATTAACTCATTCACGTATATGACATACATAATACAATTGTTGGGATCAACAGGGGAGAAAGGAAGAGAGATAATTGTTGGAATGGAAATTTAGAAATCCCAATTTATAAATGCAGAAATTCTGATATAAGCTGTAAACCCGGTATGTGTTGCAGCTTAAGTCTGAAATGTACCAGTCTAATGTGTAAGTATTGTATACCCACCTCATGTTGTCTAGTGAGTGTGTGTGTGCATGAAGCAAGGCAGGATGTGGGGGATTGTCTTTATATATGTGAATAAATACAGGCTTCAGTGAAGATTGATATACTCTACAGTATGATGGTAGGGAGGTGGAGCATTACAAAAAACCCTACTGATTGTGGGAAGTCAGGAAGGTTTCCTTTGGGAAGGGCCATCTTAAACATCCCTGGTCTTGCAGCGCTGTTCTAAGCACTTGCAGCTGGCCCTTGTTGCAAGTTGTATGTAGTATCATTAACCTCATCCAAGTCCGACAGATTGAAACACTTGAATTAAAAAGCTGACAAGTCAAATAGGATGGGACCAGACCAGGTATACATCACATTCACATCTCTCCAGGATTTTAGAAAAGTTTTAAAAACCAGTCAAAGTTCCACACAAAGCTGTTCCCATCTCCTTTTTCTCATCAGCACCGTTCACTAAAAAAAACCACCCACCCTTCACCAGTAAAAGAAGACAGGTAGTATCTTTTGAAGAGAAACCCACTAAGCACCATCTTTTTTTCCAGCATCAGACAATTTGTTTCAGGTCTCTTTCAATGTATCCTGTTACAAATCCATCTAAAAAGATGGTTGTGGCAGAAACCTGTGGAATACTACATCGTTTTCCATGAGAAAAATGTGCAAAATTGGAGTGATAACAGCAGGAAAGATAAACAAGGAACTTCTACGTGCTGTATTGCCTTGAAGGATACATTAGATGCAGAAAGAACCCAGAGGCACTAACCACTAGAGCGGTTTTTCCCTCAGAAGCAATTAGCTCTTCACTGGAAGACTGAAGGCAAGATTTCATAGCATAAAGAACTTGGTGACAACAGCAAGTTAAAGTACTTTTATTTTTATGCCATCCCCTGCTCTGCACTTGTGCCAAAGCAAATGAGCCAGCAAAAAATGCTTAATTTTGCTAAGGTGGATTAGTCCTGCTGGCAAAAATGATGAGATAATTGTGGTCAGGGTAGACTTACCTATTGCATGTATTTCCATCTCTTATTGTATGGTGTAAAACTCTGCTCATTTACTTTTTAATCTTTTTCCTCCAAACTTTTTCTAGGTTTCATGTGTTTTCACTAAGCCCCATCCCAACTTTTCAGGCTTCAGTCTCAGACTTCTTTGGTTATAGCAAATTTGAGTCCTTTAAGCTCAAATGTTGAAATCCCAGATTTGCCTAACAGGCTCTGAAAGTATTATTTTCATTTGCTGAGCAACTGGTAATCTTTTTTGGTCATCTGTACTGCTGTGTTACCCCTTGCACCTTTTGCTTGCAATACTGTAGATGCTTTTTCCACCTGGTTGTGGTCAGTTGAAAGCCTGACATGCAACTCATCTGTGGTATTCATTTTGGTCGCCCTTGTGCATCAGGTGATGCTAAGCCTGTTTGCAGATCCATACGTAATGCTGTTTTCACAGACATCTCTGCTGTACTTTCCCTTAGCTTCCTGTACCCTAACCTTGGGTCTTGTGAGCTTAGTTCCTTGCTTGTCTAATATGCTCTTACAGGCTCCAGGCAACACGAAACTTAACCCACAGCTTTAGTGATGTAGATTTTTTGTGTTTCATAGCACTACCACATCACTAGATATTATTTTGGAGCCCACAGATTGATTCTACTCAGACCAGTGTCATACCAACCCTCTGTTTTCACAGCTGATGTGCACGCTGAGATGGCTCACCCTATTTTGCAACCACAGGGGCTGCTGTAATCCACTGATTCCATTGCATAAGTTTAACTGTATATGGGCAAAGCAATTTAGGCACTCTTGATTTGTAGGGAGAAGAGGATCAGCTCTATGTGCTTTTGGAGCAAACGATCCTGTCATTCACTCACAGTTTGGGTTCTGATATCCTAGCTAGAAATGGCCATTAGATTGGCAACCGCAGAAATCTTTTTTCCTAGATTCAGGTAGCATTTGCTAAGAATTACTCATGAGCAAAGAGTTCAAAAATTCCAATCTAATGAAACAGTCTTTTCACTAATAGGCAAGCTGTCAGTATGAGGAGAGGAACAACTTGTGGGTTGTTACAAATACACCTTCTGTAGAGCTCTCTTTTGTATTCCTGGTTTATTCCCATTATCTCTGGAAGCCTTTAAACTTCATTGGGTCTAATAAAGACAAACCTATCAGAGCAACCGTAACTGTTGGCAAGGAAGGGCTTTTTGTTTCCTGTAGCAAGACTCAGCTAACCAGCTGCCTTTAATGCCTGCTTGATATTGTATTGATTCATCAATAGCAATTATGACTGTTTCTATCTCTGTTTGTTTCCACACAAAATATTCTTTTCTTTTTTTTTTCTTTTTTTTTTTCTTTTTTTTTTTTTTAAAGGGCAGAGGTAGATAGAGCAACTGATGTATGGGCACTCCACGCTTTTCCCATGTATTTTTGTCTGTCTGTTAAAGTAGGACTTTGGAAACAAGTGCTAGTCATTATATTAACCTTTCAGTAGAGGCTTCAACTTTTCTTCTGAGATACAGGATTTACAGTTACTGCTCTGACAGCATTATGAGGATCCTTCTGTTCTTGAAGATGATTCAAAAACATTTACTTTTAAATGTTTCTAAAGATTTAGACCTAATGTTTTTTTGGTTTTCCCCTTTTCCTTCTTACCCCTCTGATTCTAATTTCTGAGGTCCTCTTACCCCTTCCAGTCTACAAGTTTCTCAAAAGGTCTCAGTCCTATATAGCTGCCTTGGGAAGAGCTAGGGCAGAGCAGGGAGTCTTTTGGGAAGAGGCCTAGATATGATGTTTCAGCATGTGCCAGATATGCACGTGAATCAAGACAGCGACTGCTAAAGTAGTAGGAGAGGTATAACTGGTTATAGGGATACTGAGTGAGCGTAAACAGAGCTGGTTCAGACAGCACAGTTGCATCTCCCTGCAATCCTTGGTGCAGATTTGAACACTGCACTTACTCCTCAGCCTGCAGTGCTGCATCACACAGTAGAGAGGCAATTTCATCAGGATAAAGATCTAAGATATCTCTGTGGCATCCCAGAGTTCCCTCTCCACAGTTCTTCTGGCATTGGGTCATTGCAATTTTATATTTAACCAGAAATACATCCTTTTTCTTGTTCCTCTCCAAGTGTGGTCTGTACAGGGGACCCTTTAGCCGGTATGTCCCAGTTTGGCACAGCAGGGCAATGAGAACCAGGCTGGAGCAAAGGCTGTAGTGGGCATGGTAGGTCCAAGTTAATGACTACACAGGAACTCCTAGTCTACATGAATCTACCTAGGGAGATTCCTGTGATTTTTTTTTTTTGTTATTATTTTTTTAGATTTTTTTTTTAAGTGGAAGATTATACAAGGAAAGCCCAACTGAAAAGAAGACATGACTTAAGGCACTCATGATCTTAGCAGCTACTAGTGTGGCACGTGCATAAAGCACTTGGTAGGTTAAAAAAAAAAAGTCTTTCTGATATGCAGTATAATGTCCCTGAAACGTTAGTCTCCCTGAAATCCCTTAATTGAATCTTCTAAAGTCCTAAAGAGATAGTGAGGGAGAAAGAGAGAGAAAAAAGATACAGAGAGATTAAAGCAGCTTTTCTAGTTGGTCCAGGAGCAAGTGAGCCTCCTTCTGTATCTCTTTCTTCATCTGTTCAAGGCCTCATTCACTTCCCATGTGCCTCCCACTGACAGTATTGCTGCTCAAGCACACTATGAATGAATTGCCATAATGTTTTATTTTGTTATAATTGGTTTCTTTAAACCAAGGCTTTAACACCCACTGTCTCATGCCATTACCAAAGGCATTCTGACCTGCCTTCATGTAAATTGCAGCATCCAAAAGACATAGGGGTTTTTTCCCTTTCTTCCCAATAGACAAGTAACATCTGTGTGAATTCACATTATTTCCTAATAGACAAAAATTGAACTTAAATGCAGTGTACATCAAGATAATAAATGACTCTTGTTAGAGGAAGTTACTGAATAGAGCTCACTGAAGTACTCTCTATTGTCTCAGCGTGACATCTTTCTTTAGGGCAAACACTTTGAATGTTGTTATTATAAAGAGACATTATAACAAAGGTGCCTATAGTGTGAATGTAGTTCAGTGGGACTGAGAGTACTGTGCTGTTAGAGCCGCTCAGAGTGCTGGATGGGATCTTTGTATACCACTCTTATGTTGCTATTCATTACACTGGAGCAGAGTTATGTAGTGGGGGTGTTGGTTTTGTACGGGCAGACATGCCAGGCTTTCTGTGTGTAGCTGGGGCTTTAGACAGGGGTCAGCTTTCAGGGGAAAAAACCCAACAGGCTTATACCAGCATCTGCCTAACACAAACCCTCCAATCTGCTAGGCAGGCATCTTCTTCAAACTCAGCAGACATTCCTGAGAGACCATCTGGAGGGGAGAGGTGACAGGTAGAAGAGGAGAGAAAACAGGACTATTTAGACTGGTCTAGCAGCTGGAACAAATTAGAATTTAGCAAGGTTTTCCTCCTTGGAGAAATCTTTAAGCAATTAAACTAGCAGCAGGCCTAGGGAAATGAACAGACTAAAAACTCCTGTTTTCCTGAACTGCCCTCCAGGCTTAGGCCATCAGAGTCACCGATAAGCCCAGATCTCTGGAGGTTGATAGAGCCTGAGAAGACTTGGAACTTTGCTGTTTGTAAACTTACCCAGCCCTCTTCTTGCACGTTCTTCAGCCTGCTGTGCTCCCACCCTTTCCCAGCCTTTGACTCTGCAGAGCAGTTAAGAAAAAAGTCCTGGTGTGACAGGCACAGGCAGAAAATTAACTGGTCTGGAGAAAGGGTGAAGCAGCAATACTATGTACAGATGTAAAATTGCCTAGAATAAGGGTGGTCTCCTGCAACTTAATGAGCTGCATTTTGTCCCTGAATAAGTCAGGACTGTGGTGCTGGATGCTGGCTCAGGCTGGTGCAGAAGTGAGCCAGAAGGGAGATGAACCCTAGGGCCCAGCTACACACCCAGGCCAACCCAGAAGGGCCAGTGGGACTCCTGTGAAGCCCTCATCCTCTCCTTTCTGCCTGCTCTCAGAAACTGCTCTCCCTTCAGCTCTGCTAACATGTGGCTTGTTTCCTGCGATTCCCAGCCATGTTAAGATTTTGGGATAGACCTCATAAGGTAAGAAACCTTTAACAGAGCACAACCCTTCTCCTGTATGAAATGAAGAGTGCATCTGAGACATTATTTGAGAAGAAGGGCAAAGTATCACAGAAATAATGGAAGTCTCGGACACTTTTCCATCTCCAGACTCATTCAGAAACCCTTTAATGCCACCTTTTGTTACCAAGGCCGAAGTCATTGTTGGTGCGGTTGTGACTGGGTCCATTGTTTCTTCACAAAGCCATTGCTGTAGAGAGCTACAGCTGACTCAGCTGACCACATAGATACAAAACAGTAAGTGCATTAAGCAAAGGTGTTCTGATGGAAGACCTGAAAATGCTTCATAAATGTTACCAAATGAGATGTACATATCCCATAACTATTATCAGATGAGGTTTATATAAATCCATAGCTGAGATGTAGTCACATAATTCCCCAAAAGTTCTATGAACCCAGCAGTACAAAAATCCCCACTGTTTACACATTTTCTGCTCACAGGTGTTAATTCCTCTACTTATGACTGTATCTGCTGTAACTTGGTTGACCTGATTTAATTCAGATAAAGATGATTTTTCCCAAGGGACCCTAGATGCTTTGAAATTGGTCAATACCAGATATCTAGATCAGAAGAATAATGTGTAGCTCCAAGCAACACATCAGGAGGATGGTACCAGAGTGTCACAACTTCAGAGGAGTATGTCTGTCTGGGGATGGACTTGGCACGAGCAAGGCCTGCAAAAAAAACCAAACAAACAAAAGTCCTTCTACCTGTGCAGCGCATAGGTGCTAATAATCGGAAACAGGACATTATTTTCTCTTGGATCTTTAAACACAAGCAATCCCAATGCAGTTCACAAGCAATTAACAAAGAAAGTGTGTCTGGAATATACCTCTGGGGCACAACGGATCAAGCAATGTGCTGTGTTGTGCAGGGCTTTACCATTTGTGACTGAAGCAGCCATCCCAAACCAATGCCAAGAAAGCCTTTTGTTTCAGCACATTGTGGTAGACTCTACATGTTACATTATTTTCTGAAGAGACAGGGGTTGATTCTAAATTCTCTTGAATCAGTTTTATGTGGCAGTAATTTCTCTGATTTAAATGAGGTTACTCCCTGCACCTATCAGTATAAAGGCAAGAAAGGCTGGACTGACCACAGAAATAGTTTCCTGAAGTTCAGTAAGAGGTTTTGCTTTTATGCCTTAATTGGCTGTGGATACAAATCTATATGCATGCTAAAGCTTTGGTCTAAGCAGATATATTAGCAGTATCCAAACTGTGACTCACCAAAGTCGGCTAATTTGAGCTCACCAAGGCAACTGATGAGCAAGTTCTGGGGTTTCAGATCACGGTGAAGAATGTGTTGTTGGTGGATGTAAGCCAGGCCGTGCAAAAGCTGGAACATGAAGAGCTAGAAAAAGCCACCAAAAAAATGAAATGATTTTGCATGACTTTGCATTGATACATAAACTCTGAACTTCAGGAGAACTCCTAGAACAAAGTAGAGACAAAGCAACTAAGAAATCGGTAAAAATTCCCCAAATGAGTAGAGCTCACTGAGGAGAAGAAAACTGTCGTGGGGTATGACTGCCCTGCAGCTTTCTGAGGTTTTCAGGGTGGAATATTTGGCCATGAGGGCAGTTATAGTGCAGTCCCTAAGTGCACATTTTGGAAATTTAACTTTTCTTTAGAAATAGACTATTGATTGCAGGAGCAAGCGCAACTTGCCTAAACACAGATCCAGCTTTCAGAACAGCAGATATTCTGATTTCAGCGTTCAAGACAAAGACATACAGCCAAGTAAAACGAAGGTTTAAGGAGCTGGAAGTTTTGCCCATTTGAGCCAGCTGACACCAGCAGAGGGAGTTCTGCAGCTGCTGTACACACCACCTCTTCCCAGTATAAGCTGTACCAGTGAACTGACTTGACAATGTGGACTGTTACCTTCAAGATGGGAGAAAACACAAGGACTTGATTTGAACAGCTATAGCATATAAGATACGATGAATGAAGAAAGCAAGCAAGAAAGCAGGCGAGTAAGAAAGAAATATCAAACTCCCACCACCATGGCAGTGTAAAGAACCCTGGGGTAAAATAAGTTGGGCTGAAACAAGGTATGAAGCTGGACAGTGGATAAATACAAAACACAGCAAAAGTAATTAGACTTCACCAGAGGAAAGATATTTTTTTACTGAAGTTTAATCTGAAGAGGAAGAAAAATAGTGACACCCATAGGTCATTTTTGTACCAGAAATGTGTCCCTGTAATATACTACATACTTGCATCTTACATGATAGGAATCACTCAGAGAAAAAAAAAAAACATTTGCCAGCAAAAATGAAGCAAGCTAGATGACCCTCCTAAAGGAGGAGTAAATCATTTTGCAGTTCATTTCCTGCTGACAATGAGGATTTCGGACAGGAAAGCAGAGCAGCTGGCTAACGTTTACTCACAGAAATGCCAGTGAGTACGTGTTACAGCCATGTACTCTGTGTGCTTTACAGGCCCGCCTGGTAGCAGAGCCCTTGAGATCTGCGCCAAAACTACAAGACTGCATCTTGGACGTATCTGAGTTTTAAGGATGTTTAAAATCTGAGTCCCCAAGAAACTTCATTAGAATTGGTGTTGCTTAACAACTATGTGGAAAAAGATGTGAACAAGGTGGCAACATTTGAAGATGACAGAAGTATTTAGATTGGCTGTGGTAAGAAGTGACAGTGAGGAACATCAGAGAGATCTGACAAAGTCAGATGAATAGGCAGTTTGATAAAATACAAAGTTATTGTTGACAGCTGTAAGATAAATTAACTGAAGCTGCTCAGGAAAAGGACCTAGGCATTTACTGAGGACATCCACACTGAAACCTTAAGTCAGTGTGCAGCAATAATCCTGGAAGTTAATTAAATCTGAAGAAGCATACAAAGGAGACTAGGAGACTATTATAACATCAATTATAATGTAAGGGTACGTCTTCAGCTGTGCTCAGGTCCAGTCAACCCATCCCAAAAAGCTGTGGTAGAAACAAAATGGACTTAAATGACTGTAAATATGAAGATAGATCCAGGAGACAGTGAGTTTTGAGAGTTTTTAATTAGAAAGATGAATAATGTATTCTAATGATAAGAGGATACAAATTCATGTAGAAGCAGATTTCCTTGTCACAGGATGTCATTGTTGACAAAACCTGAATGTCTTCTTGCAGGGTCAGAAAATGCGAAGAGGGCCTAACCAAAAAAAGGCTTTGGAGTCTGTGAGGGAGGTTGTTACATCTTTATCAAAGGCACCTTTTCTTCAAAGTTTTTGTCATATATGGAACATATAAATATTAGTAATTTGCAGTGATCATACATAGTGGAAAATAACACTTCCTCATGCTTTGAGGATACTGGCCTTCTAAGGAACTCACCATAACATTGCGTGAATGAAGTCCTCCAGGATGCTGGCCCATGTATTGTGCTAGATCTGTGTGCTAAATAAAAAAGGAGAACTTGAGGCAAAGCTACTGGTGTAAAATGCTTCTACCAACAATGCCTCTTCTGTAAATGGAAAAAATATGCAACCACTACAAGAGTGTCTCTTTCACCTTGGTGAATGTCTGATCTGATGCAGCACACAAGGATGTGCTTAAGTGCTAGGTCAAACCAGGGACCTGGCTGACCTGTTATTTCACCATAGTAGTTTATGACCTGAAGCTGATAGTTAACAGAATTCATACTTGTGCCAGAATTAATCATAGAGCTGCAGTAAGAAGACATAGCGCCTGTATTTTTCTTGTAATTTGGTTGATAGCTATCAGCAAAAGCAACAGAAGTAGCAAGACTCATGTTGAGAACTTTCTTATTGGCATCCTACCCTCCCCATGAGAGCAACCTGCAGCTTGGTCATGGTGAGCCACTGGGGTCAGTGCTAAATCAGACCCCAACTGGGATATGAGCTCATATCATTATTTCCTGTCCTTGCCATGGCTCAAGAACAGTACTTTTATTGTGTTGTCAAGGCAGAAATTTAGGTAAATAGTGTCTACCACCCTAGTGGAGACAAGATGTGGCATCATTTTTGCATACAGCTCTCGCATATACAGAAAGAAAAGAGTAAGGCTGTGTGGCTGGGAAACAGGAGATCAAGAAGGAAAATCAATCATTGCACTAAAGGATTACAACTTGTTTCTTTGTAGACGTCTCATAATGCAGTAAATTTATTATGTAGCCGCTTCCCAGTACTTCCCAGTACTAGCTCCACAGGAAGCTAGAAAAACATCAGCTCACCATGTACTCAAAGACAAATGTTAGTGTCTCCTTGGTCTGGATAATGTCATGAAGCAATACAATGTTGGCATGTTTCAAACACTTGAGAAGAGAAGCTGGGAAAACACAAAAGGAAGATCAACTTAACTACTGCTGCTGGAAGTGGAAGGAGACAATGCACACAGCAAGGCAGTGAAAATAAAAAACTGGGGGAAATAGCCCAAACTTGGCAGTTCTGTAAGAAGCAGCAGCTACTGAGTCTGGAGGAGGATGCAACAGCTCCTTAGAGAAGCAAGCCTCAGTGCTCCAGACTTGGCAGCAACTCGTCCATCCCTCAGAGGTGGGATCTTGCCTCCATCAGAAATAGCAGTTCACAGTTCTCAGCTGTCAGTTTCTCAGCAGAGGAAAAATAATTTCTTCAAGGGAAACACTGAGAGGTAGGGGCTAGGAGCTCCCAGAGCCAAAATGCAGCAGCCCCTGGCCTGTCACTGAGCTTCTCATGCTTCTCCCATCTGCCTCCTGGCACATGCCCTCTGCAGAGCCCTTAGGAGACTTCTGGGGAAAGCTGAGTTTCTCTCAGCTTCCAGCTTCACAATATCAGGGTGTGAAAATCTGCCAAAAGAAATCACTGTAGATGCTAAGCTGAACTCTGAACTAAGCTCTGTGCTTTTAGCTTGGAGAAAGCATATCGATTACTTTACCTGGTTTAAAACTCAAGGAGCAGAGTGGATGAAGTTACTGAGTGATCAGTAACTTGTATTTATACAACTTCGGCACTTTTTTTCTTTTGGCCTGACCATCTAAAAGCTTCACTGCAACTGTGTGGCACTGGTCCTTAGGTGCTGACATGCCTTTGCCAAGCCTCAGCACATCTAGGGTGTCGTGATGGAGTGGGCAGCACATGGAAGAGTCTCTGCCTCCATACAGACCACAGAGCACTGACTGATGCAAAGACAAAAGCCTTCTGAGCCTTTCAGCCTTGCGTTAGGTTTCTTATAAGAGAGCAGGCTCCAGCCAACACACTCATGAAGGCAGCTTCTCAGCAGAAAGTCTCAAAGATAGTCTTTATGGGGGAAGAGCACGCACAACTTCATTTGCTACCATAGATTTGAGACAGTAGTCGCTGTACCTTTGCACAGAGGAGGGAAACGGGGAAGTGGTGGAACTGGGATTGCTCTGCCTGCAGATCCTGGGCACTGCTGAAGAATCTGAGCCAGCTGCTATATTGACACTGTGCACAGGCAGAAGCCCCAAAGCTCAACAAAAACAAGGGTCCCTGACTCCAGATTTTAGTTCAGCTTCTGACATAGAAGGTTAGCCTCAGAGCTGCTCCAGAGTTGCCCTTCCCTGCTGATTAAAACCAAATTAGTTTACTGTCAGACCATGCAGTGCTACAAATTTCATGCAGATAAGGCATGGGCGTACAATCTCATTTCTGCTGAACTAGCTAAAGCACACAATACAGAGCTTGGGCCGGCCATGGGAGGCCAAATGGGTTTTGGTACTGGATAAAAGCTGCTTTTTGTTTTTCAAACAATCTGCAAAAGAAATTTTAAGAGTGTCATGCTGGCAAAGCAAATTTATACTGGATTAGCACTTTGCCTTTTGTGAGTGTAACAATTTCACCTGGTTCTAAAAGCCCTACAGCCAGATATACTGTATTACACAGCTGTGGCTTAAGCATATGTCAATATTGAGACTGCTGAGCAGTACGGGATGCCTGATTCAGCATAACTACTGGAAACAGCACAGAGTGAAAATAGTTCTTGCACAGAGCTTGGTGCTGCTGCAGCTAAACTGTCTCTCTTACTGCTGCTAGTCCATTTAGCTACCACCAGTATGTTTCCAGTGCATGGCAATATGAACCTTAAACATGCTCCAGATTGCACCTAATTGCCTATGAACCCCATAAAGATACTCTGGCTAGATCCCATCTGCTTCAGAAAGGGGCTGCTAACCTGGCTCTGTGATACCTCAAAAATCCCATATGACCAAAGCTGTTGCTCCAGAGGGTCCACAACAATAAGGAGAATCCAGCCCCTGTGCCTGAATCAGGCCTCTGGGAACTGCTCCTCACTTGGTTGCTTCTACAATCCCCTGCTGGGTTGTCAGGTGCTACAGCCAGAACTGAGCTTTAAATGCATTTTGTCTCTGTGGGGCTTCTTGGGGTGAAGCAGCTCTTTGTCAGGGGAGTGCCATTCCTCCAGGGTAGCATAGAATGCACCATGTTAATAAATCTTGTGCTTTGTTTGCGCTACTGACTTACATTGTAAATTTGAGGTGTCAGATGCTGCAAACCTCAGCAGCACACAAAAGATCTATTTAAAGTAGACCCTTCATAGGATCACTCTTGTTTTCTTCCATAATGAAGTTAAGGCTCTCAGACTGTCCAGTAGAGCATGTTAAAGGGGTGCTGATCTTTAGAGCATCATTAGTTCTGTGTAGATAAAGCTTTTAAGGCTTATTTTACTGGTGGGTTACAAGTATAAACGCAGAGCAAAAGCACCACAGCAAATGACTGTATAGGAAACTGTAACACAAGCCATTCTGTAAATAGGCATATTTAGGTATCTCTCTGCTTTCACCCAGAATTGGATGAAGGACTTTGTAAACTTTCTTATCTTAATTACGCTGTTATAAACCTGGAGTGGGTCCACTGACCGACCTCTCGTTATTCTGAGTTGATTGGTATGAGAGTCCTTCTGTGCTAGGGCTGCTCTGTGAAAGCTGGCACTCCATCCTCACGGTGACAAGATCAACCCTAGTTTTTAATTGCAGTAAGAAGTAAAAAACGAAATATGTGTGACCTCTTACATTGATAGTTCTCACTAATACCAGAGAACAGGCTGGCACAAAGGTTGCATATTTCTGTGTAAGGAAGAAACCAGATTATGATCCTCTTGGGATTGTAGAGCAGATGAAAACAGAAGCCTTAACCAACCAGGCAGTTTGTGAACTTGGTCTGTAGGGACATGTAAATACATTCAGCCAAAATCAAGAACTTAAACAAAAGCATTTATTTGAGAAAGAAATTGAGAAAGCTGCAGACATTTTGCCCAGTGCTCTACAAAGTCAACCGACAGAAAGAATTTCTCACTGGGCTGAAATGATAGATGTTATTAAAAACCAGTTTTACTGAAAGCATTTCTCTTCAGGCTGGGATGTGTGATGGTCCAGGTATCAGCTGCCATCACACAGGGAAGTGGCACTGTTTGTGACAACAGCAAGCAGAGACCCTGGTGCAAAGGGCACTTCCAGTCCACAACTGCCCAATGCAATAGCAGCAAAAACTGCTGTGCGGTGCTAGTGTATAAAAATGGGAGTGAGAAAGCAACTATGGAGCAAGTAGCAGACAGGAGGTGTAGGAGGGCCCCTACACTGCTAGAAAGGACATGCTTTGGCTGCAGCTGGCACTTTCCTTATCACAAGTTCAGGTGCATCTGTCATGAGGAAATACACTGGCCAGCAGGTTCCCTCTCTGTCCATCACATGCTCACCCAGCCTAGCACAAACACCTCCTTCAAGAGGGAATAAGGAAACTGAGAGTTTTGGGAGAAGGACAGCTGGCACACTGAGTAGGCAAGAAAGGACTTAGGAAGACATCCCATGGAGCTTTTTCAGGTTAAAACAAATGCTCTTCAAGGATGACGTCCCTCATTCTTCACCAACGTTTGAAGAAGGTCTTTAGTCTTTATGTCTTACCTTCCCGAATGGCTGTAAAGGGCACTCCCTCCTCTGCCTCCAGACTGATAACTTTCAATGCCACCAACTGGCCATTGATCCTGTAGGTCAGAGTGGAAGGTCACACGAAGCGCCTCAGTGCTTGGCATGACAACAACATTAACAGTCCCTTGGAGCGCTCCGCACTTACCCAAGCAAAATTTCTAGGGCTCACTCCCCCACCTATGTCAAGCTCAGAAAGGTATTACAAACCACCTCCATCTTTGTCTTCATTAGCAGTGAAACAGGAGCCAGCCTGCCTGGCTAGAGTAGCATTCTTCTGCTGACCAGATATTGCTAGAGCATGGCTTTGGGCAGTGTTCCCACTGATGGCAGGATGGCCTCACCTCCAATTTTTCCATCATGCAGGGATCCTTCATTCCAAGGAAAATCCTCACTCCCTCCCTGTTGTAGCCAGGCAATCCCCTGGCATGCTGCTGCAGAGCAAAGTGTCTTTGTGGAGCCTCCATGGCTGAAGTGGAGGAGTTCCCTGAAAAATTGGGATGGGGCTTTGCAAATATCCTTGTTAAAGGGAAAGCTGGATTTCTGATTTGCCTTTATCTTCCTGTAAGTACTCTGAATTGCCCAGCTTCAAGCTCATTCTTAGGGATTCCTGTAATGGGTGTTTTCAGTGGGCACTGGAAGGCAATAATGGCACCGGTGGTGCTTGCTCACCTGCTGATCCCCTTGTACACAGTTGCACAGGATCCTTTACACAGCTTCTCTAGAGGTACATAGGATGTGGTAGCTCCAAACGAGATGCCTTCTCTCTGCTTCATGAAGAAATTGGTATGTGTTTTAGATTGCTGGGTAGAACAAGAAGCTACTAGCATGTCATTCAGTAATTAAATGCTGATTCATAGCTGGAATAATCATAGGATGGAATATCTCCCATCTGGCTCTATGGATGCTGCACACTCACCCATGTGAATTTCTCCACAACATCCTGCTCCTGGAAAGGATCAGCGTAACTCCAAGGCCTCTGTGTCCTGCACCTCCAACTTTGGAGGGTGTGGAGCTGCGGGGGCTGCAGTGAGGGTAGAGGAAAGGGGTGCTCTGGTTACATCTGACAGCTGGCGTGGGAAAAGAAGGCAAACTGTATCACTGGCAAACCACCATTTTACTGATGTGATTCTTTCTTCTTTCCTTGACTGCACTGACTTTGAACACTTCATATCGTTTTCATCTCCCTCCCCACCAGTCACAGATCTCTAGTACAGCTTCTCAGCTCCATCTGTAAGGGGAACAACTGTCTATGTGTTCCTGTCTTGGTAAATGGTAGCACTCACTCTGAGAACACACAAAGTTAAAACTGCCCTAACTGCAGAAGACACTTCTACCAGTATCATTCTAGATGCATGTTATTCTCTCTTATCCTTGATTTATTCAATTCTAGATAGCAATCTGTTAGGGCAGGGACTAAAAACCAAATGCAGGAGTCAAATTTCAGGAAGTTTAAATTTATGTCGGCTTTTCCTCCTTAACCCCCTGCCCCGCCTCCATGTTGAGCCTTTCTCACCACTGTATAATTTACACAGCCTGTTATCTTGGCCCATACAGCATAACAGTACCATAAACTGTAAAACTATAAGAATAGTGGTAACAAATGGCAGGCAGCCTGCAAGCTCCTCCTGAGCAGCTATATTGGATGGGTGCCTGCATTATCATTTGACTCAAATGTAACAGGATTTGTAATCTATGGCATGCTGCCTCCTCCAGAACTGTAGGTTGTTGGCTCCTTCCCTCTTTTACAATCCTTCATTGGCATAGAGCTCGCTGGAGTGCAATCTTCTCCCCGTTCATCACATCAAAGGCATTTATTGTCATCTAAGGCAGAGTCCTCTTTCAGTAGCTTCACAAGCCTGAAGCTGCAAAGTTTGATGCTGTCTGGTTAGAAGCAAATGTGAATGTTTTGCACTCCCACAACAAGTGGAAGAACCCAGGCTTAACTTATCCCAAGACAGAAGTATCACAGTGTGATATTAAATACCTCTGCTGTAGATGCTGCTTCCATGTGCTGAAGGCCTTGGGTATGTTGGGAGCCCCTTCTTTCTGAACAGCAGCTGCAGCATCCTGGTCTGACAGCACTTACACACAACATGTCTCCCATGTTGTCCTGTTTCAAGTAAAGTGTATCTCTTTTTTCTTCCTTTGCTCCTCCTCACCTCTCTGTCTGTAATAACAGTTCATATGACTTGCATGAGGCCTCTGCCTCAAGCAGTCTTGTGATTTCTATAGTTTTTCTTTGAAAGTCCAACACGCAGTGATCCAAATTCACCCCTGGAGTAGCTCCACTGATTTCAGCTCATTTGGCACATGCCCTCCAAAATCAGCCAACATTTTTTCATTCCTAAAGATGGAGAACTAAGCAATAAATCCAAACTTTCTGCTCATACAAATTCCTTTCAGTTAAGTAACTCTCAGTGTAATATGTTAGGTAATGAAGTGATAGGTTTCATACATGAACAGACCTTGACTTCCCTCCATGTCTATAGCAGTTACTATTCTATGTGCCATTAGGCTTTAAGTTGAGCTATCTGAGCAGTGCAGCTGAGTTGTGCTTTCTGCAGGAGCTGTACATTGACTGTCCATGCTTTGGTATTTACATTCTTATCCATGATGTGGTGGCGATGTCAGCATGGGGAGCCGCCTGTCCCTGTTTCATCACTTGTCTAAAGGACATGATGAATTGTAGCTGGTAGAAAATAGTCTTGTCCCCATGTCAAAATAGCGAGAGCAAACTGATTGGTCCAGCCCAAAAGAGATTTCATCAATTCTTTACTGAGCAGGCAACGTGCAGTGGACCTATGTGGATGTGGACAGACAAAAGTCCCCTTCTTTCAGTCCTCCATGAGCAGAACTCGCTGTGCAGCTTCCTAGGAGTAACACCCCACCCACACTGAGAAAATGCTGGCAAGGGGTGAGGGAGCAGGCATTATACCGTGGAATTTTTATGCTGACCCCTTGGGTCCTTCAGTTTTCCTTTGAATATGTGATGTGAAGTCTTCCCTTTGCTTCACTGTTTTGGTGTCTAAGAATAACACTCTTTCCTTGAGCAAAAGGATTTTTTTTTAAGCAAATGTATGAAATAGTCTACTAAGTGCTGATATAACACGAAAAGTACATTTTGCAAAACTTCTTCAGGTAGAAACACATATATATAGTATGTATATACACATATAGGTATATGCATAGTGTGTACGTTGAAGAATAACTCACAGATTTAGAATGGTCTGACTTTTGTGCAAGATGTATTGTGTATATATCAAATTAACAAATAAGGCTGTAATCAGAAAGGCACACAGTTGACATTCATAGACTAAAGACACCCTGGAACAATTAGGCCTTGATGTTTTGAGGATACTTTGTGTGTTTTGCCAACTTGGCAAGAATACTCAAGGTCCATCAGAGAGAAAAGAAATGTTACTGAGATAACAAGAAGGATAATTGGACCTAAGAAATGTAGGATGTGACTGATAAAAGGAAAGAAACATCCAGCTCCAGAAGGCGCCAAGGGCCAGCTGATTGCCAAAGCAGCATGAACGGGGGAAAGATAAAGGTGACAGGAAGAGATCACAACCACTGACTGACTCAATTCCAGGCTGGAAGAACTTGCCTCCACCCCCGACCTGTGAGGAGCACGTGTGCTAATCTACATAGCAAGTGGGGCTGATTTAAATATAGCTGGCCAATAGTAGATGAGATGGTGACTGCTAACCAATGAATATAAATTTAGGCGGGTTTTTACTAATCATGCAACACAATAAATACATTGTTTTTCTTTGGTGAGGTTTGCTGGCTTTGTGGAATTACCACCTAGCACCCATTTTTGCACAAATACAAAATAAATTAACATCTCTCCTGCTTGTGTGATTGTTGGCTTGTTGCATACCGGGTGATAAATCTGCTTTTTGGACAGCATGTATATGTACACCTGTTTATTTTAAATATATTCTGTAAAGTTTATGCATGTATAAATACACACATAAAATGTGTGTGTGCAATTTGTACGCAGGCCTAACCATCCCCATGGACATACAGGCGTACAAACGCCTAACGATTTAGAGGCGGCTTGCCCTGTAGGCAGGGTCTACCCATGTCAGCGGTGCCGGCCTGCTCCCATTTAAACCAGCGGCTGAACTCGGAGGGTTTGTGGAGCAGGAGGGGATTACTGCTGGTTAGCGACCAGGTCTCCCGTGGGGGTTATAGCTTTGTTCTGTATTTGTGCTTCTTAAGTTTTAAGGTACACGTTCAGGTGTCTTTCCTGCACTCTTGGCGCCAGCACCGTAACGGCGGCATTGCCCCACCGGCTTCAGCCCCCTCCTGTTCACCGCTCTAAACGTGCCGGGAGCAGCAACACCACCTGAGCTCCCGCTTCGCGCTGGTGCCGGGCCGCGCTGTTCCCTTCAGGCGCGTCTCCGCCTCTTTTGTCCCGGGGAGGGACCCGTCGGCGCGAGCGCCGAGGCCCGCCCCCGAGCTGCCGCCTCTCCACCCGACGCTCCTGCGTGCGCGCGGGTCCACGCTGGGCTCCGCCCCCTGCACGGCGCAGGCCCCGCCCTGCGCCCCCGCGTGAATCAGCTGATCTGCGCCCCCGGAGCCGGCGGCGAGGCCGGCGGTCAGACTGAGCGCGGCGCCGGGTGAGGCGGCCGTGGCCCCCACGGCGGCGGGGGGGGCGGGCCG
>JANZLQ010000001.1:23111987-23146400 GCA_026212715.1 Elanus axillaris | reverse complement strand
GTGGGTCTGCATTTAATTTTGGGGGGGGGGGCTGGGTTGTTTGTTTTTTCTAATGTTTAGCATTATTTGCAATTAATTAGCTGGGTTTTGTGTTTTACAGTTTGTGGAAATTACATTGTTCCTTTTGAAAGAGGAATGATTTGGTGGTGATGGAGTGCTGCCACTAACAGATGGACTCACAGGAAAGAAGGTGAGAATGAGCAGCTAGGTAAAGCCACAGAGGCTCCCTGAAATATGCCAGTTTATGATCATCCTGTAAAATTATTAAGTAATGTCAGCATACTCTTTCATGTAACTTACACTAAAAGGAAGAAGAGGAGTAACTTAGCTTTAGTTTCAGTTATATCTGGAACACTTAACTTACTACAACAGGAACTTTTTTTTAAGTTGATTGTTGTAACTTGTGGAGGGATAGACATAGGCTACAAACCTGAAAGTAACATTCGCTGGCGAACAGTAAATCGCATCTGTTACCTGCACTTGTGAATTTTGATTCTACATCAATAGCCCTGCAGTAGACTATTCTTCTGCTCTCTGTTTCCTCCACTAAGATAGCTGACAGAGGTCAGATGTTTTGGGAATGGAAAATTAGTGTCTTGTAATAAATTCTGGTATGTAAATGTCCAGGTTTGTCTTGTACTGTTCTCTGAAGACCTATTAAATGGATAAAAGTCCAAATATCAGGCTTTGCACTCAATTTAATGCACATTATTTTGATGAAAAAAATGTGTTATGTTGTGTTCTTTGGTGTGCTTTGCCAATCTGAGTAAAATCCATATTTTGATTTTAGGTAAATATCCTAACTATGATGTTGGATTTTTCTACTTCTTTTATTCAGGCCAATATATTACTTGATTGGTTCCTTTTTAATTTACTTCTATTCTAAAAACAAGTCCTATGTATTTAAAATGCAATATGGATTCTGCGTTTTAATACTATGTATGTTGTTTGGATTAAATTACTTATCTGAATTTTAGAAGAGTTCTTGACAGTCACCTTCTTCTTTCTGTTATGTGGAAAAAGAAGAGAGATTAGGAATGGGCACAGGAGCCAAGAGAGATAATTCTTATCTGGAGTGTTTCAGAGGCACATTGTGCGAAGATATTGTTCATCCTATGCACCACAGATAGCAAAAATTTTAGTTTAAGAAATCAGTAGTCCGCATGAATAGGGCTTTATGGCTTTTGAATGTGCTACTTGGATAAGTTGTCCACAATGCGGCCTATCAGACTAGTTTTTTTCTGGGTTTGCTTCAGTTTTGGAATACATTTGATTTTTTGTGCCCTTTCTTTTAGACAAAGATTGCCATTTCATCAAAGCTTTTCTTGCCACCTTATATATATTTAACTTCACAAGTTCATGCAGAGCTGCAAGAACTGATTTATGTGGGGAGTAAATGTCTTGACTGTTGGCAAATAAGGAGCTAAACCTACTTTTTCTTGCAGGGTGGATAACAATCTGGTTTATATAACATTTAAATAAATGTAAAGAAAATTTAACTTGAAATGCTGTCAGTCTATACTGATGTTTAAAATGATTTTTTGTGTTTGTTTAAATCAAGTGATCGCACAAATTGTTAAAACTGTGCGCTTGTTGTCGGAGTTCTGAGGAATTTCTTTCTGCTAAATGGGAGAAGTTGCTGACTGAGCATTCAAACTAGAGTGTGCTGAAGTGTTAAACCAGCTTTGGATAGTTCCAGTCACTCCTGCAGGCCCAGATACTTCCGCTGTGTTTCAGGATCGTTTTCTATTATTCTGGTTCAATTGATTTGAATGACTAGCTCATCTGAATCTGAGAAACTCATTAAGAATTAAAAGCGGAAAAAAAAAACCCAAACCCCAAAACAACCAAAAGCTCATTTTTCTCTCTAAAGGTAGAAATGAAAGTATATGAAGAATGAGCTCTTAACAGGTGTAATGTTTTGAAGATACTGTGAATGGGACCAATTGGTTCACGGTAAAATCTGCACACAATACATCTTTTGCTTAATTACTTACTTTTAAAGCACACGTTATTCGAGACATTTGTGTATTTCCAGCATACTTGATGTTCTATGTAACTGATAAAAATGTCATTATAAAGCTGTTTTTCCTACATTTTGACTTCCAAAAGCTGAATAATGCATAACGTAAATAAAACTTAATGAACCAGAAATGTTCCTTCTGCTTGCTAACATGGGAAGAGTTAACATTATAAATCTAGAATAGAACTGGTGCAATGATCTCCCTCAGCATACAATGGCAGAATTGTGTCTTAGTTTGATCTCCTTGCTGTCAGCACAAATACAACATATACTATAAAGGCTATATCAGTTGTCACTAGTAAACTTAAAAGATACTTTTACTCACGAGATCAGCTGTCTTTCAGGCAGTAAAGTACAAATGAAGAAGAAAGCTTTTGGTTTCAAATAGAAGACACTTGTTTTTCATTTAAATAACATTTAAATAAAGATTACCAAATTATAAATAGAATATGTTGACTTCCTGAAATTAAAACTAATACCTGAACTGCTAAGCCTTTCCTACATATGTGAAAAGCAAACCGTGCATTACTGAACCACAGAAAACTTCAAGCTGATTCTGTATTTCCTCCATTCTTTTTGTAGCTCAGAAGAGGCAGAAGGAACCAAAGAGAGAGGCCTAGTCTATGTTTGGAAGGCTGGTTCCTGCTCTGTAACTCCAGAAAGGCTTCCAGGCCTCAGTGGAAAGACTGTATTACAGGCAGCCCTTGGAATAAATCATGGATTACTTCTAACAGAAGGTAATAAACATCTTAATTGTGAAGATTTGTGGCAATAACAAACTTTAGCTGTTGTCAAGTTTTCTTGTAGTTGTTTTTTTTTCATTCTGTGTCTCATACACAATATTTAAACAGTTAGATTTTTAACTTTGCCAGTATTTCCTCCTTAGTTTGAAGTAACTTAAAACTGTGTTGGAATGGAAATTATAGGCATAGTGTCTTCTTTCATACTTTTTTTTTTGTTTTAACATTGGCTCTGGATTTCCTGTTTAAAGATGGTAATGTAGTCTGAACTGTGTGAACTCAAAATTATGTTTCTTGTGATGTCTTCCATTCAAAAAAGACAGTACAGCAAGAAGTTCTCTTGATGTGTAAGAGCTTTGGCTTCTGTATGCTTCTGGAAAAATGTGTAGCTAGTAGATGCATCAGAGTGAGTCTTGGTTTGTGAGCAATTTGGGACTGTGAATCAAAGTATTTCTAAAAGCCCAGTCCCTTTAAGTGTTTGCTTAGCTTGGTCCATACTGGTACTGATCAATGGGCATACAGTTGTAAAGACTAAATTGGAAGTTGCTTCTTTGATTTTTCTCTGATGTTTTTGAAGGAAAGATTCCAGGTTATTGGTGAGCCTGCTATAAGCACCTCTCCTCTACTGGAGTTGTTATGGAGCTCCAGTGGTTTTTTTAGAACATGTTTCTTTTGTAATTAAAAGGACTTTCTGCATGTGTGTTCTTGCCCCATGTAGGATGTTGTTTGTGGATATGATTTACCATTTTTCTGTCATTGTGAAAACAACTGTTCATTGTGAAAACTAGATTTCTGCTTTTCTTTAGAGTTAGCAAAGTAACTTGAACTGGCATTGCTGCAGTCTTTTCAGGTAGAGGTAATGAAATTTTGGAGAGGCTGCAGTACAACATCAAACTAGTGGCAAGGTACATTTACAGCCCCCCCGCACACACTTTCCACCTGATAGGGCAATCCTATTTTACTGTACAGTGGCAAACAGTACAGTTTGGTGTTGCTAGATCTCTGTATGGAAAGATGAGCTCTGTACTTTGTTGTGCTCTTCAAGGATCATTGTATGTCCTTAATATGTTGTATGTTCTTAAAATATAAGTGAACAATAAATACATTTAACTTGGCTATAGTATTTTTAGCAGAAGAGCTTAGCTTAGTTCAACAGTGCATGCATGTACAGGATAATGTTAACATGAGGTGTAGAACTTAACAGCAGCAATAGCCGAGGGCAACCAGCAGTCTTCATATATCAGTAGCCATAGTTTTGCTGAGCCTGGAGTAAGCTAAAAATTGATATCTGTTTATCTGAATCTCTCTTCAAATTTTTGTATTTGTTTAACTTCTTTAGACTCATGCGAGGTTGTTTGTTGTTGTTTTTTTCCCCCAGGTGGAGAGGTCTACAGTTTTGGAAAGCTGCCCTGGAGATCAGGACTGGAGGAGTCATGCGCTAGTAGTCCTATGTTAGAAAATACTTTGCTTGGGCATCATGTTATTACAGTAGCAGCTGGTAGCTTCCATAATGGAGCCGTGACAGAAAGTGGTGTGGTGTACATGTGGGGAAACAATTCTGCTGGCCAGTGTGCAATTGCTAACCAGCCATGTGTGCCAGAGCCACAACCCATCAGTATTTCAGATTCTGAAACCAGTCCTCTGTTATCAGTAAGGATTTTGCAGCTAGCATGTGGAGAGGAACACACGCTGGCACTATCACTAAGCAGAGAGATATGGGCTTGGGGAAGTGGCTGCCAGCTTGGTCTCATAACAACAACTTTCCCAGTGACAAAGCCACAGAAGGTAGAGCACCTGGCAGGACGCGTTGTGCTCCAGATTGCTTGTGGAGCCTACCACAGCCTGGCTTTGGTACAATGTCTACCTGTGCAGGAAATGAAGCCTATCCCAGAGAGGTGCAATCATTGCAGTCAACTCCTCATTACCATGACGGACAAGGAAGATCATGTAATCATTTCAGATAGTCACTGTTGCCCACTGGGTGTAGCACTGTCTGATAACCAACCAGAAAACCATGTCTTCTGTCCCTCATTGGAGACCCTAGAAAGAAGAAGTGTAACAGGTAGCCAAAGTGAAGACTGTCAGAAACCACTTGTAGAAGGACATACACTTGTTACTTTAGAACCTGATGGAGCAAGTATGCTTTCCAGCAATGATGGACAGGAAGACAGTGGAATTCCTAGCCCTGGAAATATCCTGTTCCCAGACAAAAAAGAAGTGAAAGAGTACTTAATCAGTTTATCAGATCACCCATTAAGTGAGAGCCTGGAGAAAAACATCTGCACAGAACCCGAGCAGGTTGGTACCTAGGAACTAGCTCTTAATTTGCTACTACTTCTCCTGTATATGTGACAATGTTACTCTTTCCATAATGAAAGATTCTGCTAGTTTATGTAGCTGTGGTGTTCCTGTAGTTTCAAAGTGTTTCTTCTCTGCTATGGTTCTCAACTTTTAAGTGGAAGATTTTTTTTTTGTCCTCCATACTTGTTCAGTGGTAAGCCTTTAATGTGAGAAGTCTTGACAGAGCTATAGTCTTTCCTCTTCATGGTCCACAGTACCAGAACCACGTAAGCCAATTTCCCATTCTCTACCTGCTTTGTGATGCATGGGTTTCCCATTTGTGTGGGACAGTAAGCTGGTACTTGCCCAATTTATCTTTAAGGTAAAACTTTCTTTTCTATACATGGAATGAATCCCTCACAATCTAATTTCGCAATCAGTTAAAAATTCTAGATTGCAAGTAAAGATTGTAAAGGTAATGTTAAGAAGTTGGCCAAAAGGCTTCTAATGTTAATCACATGGGGGTGGCATAAACTTATAGCCGGGGATGGGAAATACATAAGTACTACTCTGTGTGATGTGGAAAATGGTTCAACAGCACAGTTTTGATGCTATAGCAGAACAGTAAAGTAATAATTTCTTAATAAGCATCAGAAAATGCTTGATATGAAGGTTCAAGAGCTGTTTCTAGCTCCCTGCCAAAATACTATGTTTTGCACTTTTTTGAAAAAAAATCTTATTTGGGGTGGGGGGGAGGAAGTTACAACTGAAAAGCTATTAGAAAACTAATCCAAAATCTTGCAGTACATGAGTACTGTCCTGCTGCATGGTTTATGGTAAAGGTAACATCTATAAGGAAAATTGCCATTCTGTGGCCCAATATGCAAAATCCATAGCAGAATTCTGAAAATTTCTTCTGTCATTTCAAGTGTTGTGTAGATATCGGTTTCTTAAATTTCTTTATAGTTACAGGAAGAATTTTTTCACAATGGTTCTGGGAGACAAATTTCACAGTACCTAATAGTTGATTTTTTTATCTCTGGGGAAAAAAAAAAATTTAAAAAAAACCCAACTGTTCAGTAACTTGGGGATTCAGCAAGTTATATTTCCCTGTTCTAAGGGAAACTTATTTCAGAGAAATAAACATTGTGTGAACACAGTTGTCCTTTTTGCTAATACAAATGCATTCTAGCAATTGTGGGCCCCTTGGCTTCATGCAAGAACTCCTGCCATTAGGAAATGACTGAAATTAATAGTTTCATGCTCCCTTTCTCAACAACTTGTTCTGGAATATTTCCAGAGTACTGTTTCCCTTGCACAGGTCCAGGAATAAACAAGCCTGGAATTGATTCACTGACTCTTAACACAATTGAGTGTACATGTGAAGAGCAGAGATGAGGACTAATGTTTCAGCATTAGTAAAATCCTTTGTTTCTCTGCTTTGCTACAGAAATCATGTTTGCTTTTCTGTATTGCTAGGCATGCCTTTTATAAATAGGAATGAGGTACAAGTAAACAAGACCAATCCCAATCCTTTAGCCTGACTTTTCACAAGGAAGAGAAGTCAAAGATTGTTTTCCTTCTGGCCGAGTAAAATGAACTGTAATATTTATAATAATATTATTTTGTACCATGTATTAGGTGGGAAAATTGGAGTTTGCTGTCTTTGTTTTAACATTCAGACTATTTGGTAAATATCTTGTGCATTATTTCTTATTTGGTGGGTAAATTGATTGCTATTATAGGTAATCAAGTGCTGGTACTAATAATTGCCTTTTGTCAGCTTGTCCCTAGTGTGACTTAATTATTAACTAAGCTTTATATGGATACAACAGTAGCATAAGGGGACACATAGCCCAGACTGGTCTTAAAATAGACTTTGCAAAATGAATCCGTGAACACTGTTTTCCTTTTAACGTGTTGAAGAGAGACCTTATCTCTGTAAATACAGCATGCTCACTGATGCACTTGAATTGGTGGCAAAGAAGTTGGTAATAAGCATAAAATGAAATCCCTTTTTATATTTGTTTGCAAAGACATTTTGTTTGTTTGTTTAATTAAAAAAACCCACAACAGGTCTACAATGTCTTATGGATGAGCTACAAGACAAGTGCAACATGGCCATGTAGAAATGGTGCTTGGTCCTACCTTAAAAAATACAATTTTGAGGAACAGATGTACACCTAAGTATAAAAAGCTTCCTCATAATGTATTGTTCAGTATAGCATGTAGTTTGAATATTGAATGTGTATATCATCATCCTACTATTATTATGTGCTGTCTGGTATGATAGTCTTCAACTTTTCTTTTGTTTTAGCCTTCTCAAGAAGAACAACTCAGTGCTTGTATCCCCGGCCCTCCAGGTACCAGCACGTCTGCCCTGAACAGTTTGGTGGCCTCTTGTGCATCAGCCGTTGGTGTGAGAGTAGCTGCTACTTATGAAGCTGGAGCATTGTCTCTGAAGAAAGTAATGAACTTCTATGGCACACCTTCAAGTGAACCAGGATCTCAATCTGGTGGCGGTTCCCCAGGGCCTGAAGCTCTGAAAGACAGCCGAGAAGAGCAGGTCAGACTGGAATCCATGCAGGGGAAGAAGAGCTCCAGTTTAGTAGATATTAGAGAGGAGGAGTCTGAAGGAGGGAGTCGAAGACTTTCCCTGCCTGGCTTGTTGTCACAAGGTAAAAAAGCATGTTGGGAAAATCAACTGGAAAAGTTATAATAATGTGGAGGTTTATAACTGAAAATAAAATGTATTTATTGAACACAAATCTAATAATCTACCAACGGTGTTTATGAATTATAAACTATATTTTAGGACTTGAAAGTGCTGGAGGGAGTAAAGACTAGGAGATACTGCATGCTAAGAAAAGCATAGTGGGTTTAGGAACGTTCTTTGTTGGTTAAGTAAGGTAAGGTGGGCATGTTGTAGTCTGAGCATTGTATTGCAAAATGATGGCAAACTGGCTTTCGTGTAGGTTGCATAGCAGCTAAAAATCTGTGTGGTCTGTGTAATCCCTATTGCACTGAGCTGGTTTTGAGCCAGGGACCTAGAAATTTCAATTCCTGCTGCTAGACTTCAAAGTCAGTGACCTTCTTCCCTCATAGATTTTAGTGTTGTTAATTGTTCTTAATGGGTACATGGTTTAGTTCAATATTGATCTTGGATCTGAGGGGAGATTTTAGGAAGTTCTGGAATCTGTTCACTGCAAGGATATGTTTTCTTTCAAAACATACTTTTTTTTAATGCATAGTTTGTTTTGGTTCATTTGCTTCAGTATAACTGCATAGTTTTCATATGCCTGTTATCCTTTAATAGCTGGTAAAAATTAATTGGGATCTGTCTACTTCTAGCACATATGTTATTTCTGTGTATCAGTAACCTATCTTCTTACATGTCAGCCTTTGCTCTTCATCTTAATTAAGACTTCTTTAAGAAGTCTTGGTCAGTTATCTCAAATGGTACTGTTACTGTGTAACACACAGTCTGAGTGATACATTTACCTAAAATGATGACAAATTTTTCTGTCTCTTGGCCTGTTTTCAGTTTCTCCTAGGCTCTTGCGGAAGGTAGGGCGGGCAAAAATGAGGACTGTAGCTCTGACTCCAACCTACAGTGGTGAGGCTGATGCTCTTTTACCTTCTCTAAGAACAGAGGTATGGAGCTGGGGAAAAGGGAAGGAAGGACAGCTAGGGCATGGCGATGTTCTGCCAAGGTGAGATGTCTTTTGATAAATTTTTCTTATTCAGTAGGTCACTAAGAAATTTCAAGTATTCAGCTTTCTCAAATTTGGTCAACTGCCTTGCACTGTGTTCTTGTTCTTTTAAGTGTTGTGACCTAAGTTCCTCCAAGTAACATGTTTTATGCTGTATTGTTACTGAATGTCAATCAGTTATGACTTTTCCCCTTGTAATCACTAGGAGTTTTGGGGATATTTTGACTTTGTTCAAATCGGGGAGAGGTTTGTCATCAACTTTTGCCCTTCGTGACCTTTTTGACTAAGCTGGTTTATTGCCAAAAGACTCCATGTATGCTTGTTTTCTCTAATTTGTTGAGAAAAAAAAAAACTTAGAATGTATTTTTGTGTTAATACATCTGAAATTTTTTTTTGTTCCCTCCTTCCCAACCCTGGCTCTGCAATGGGTTCTGGGAATTGACAGGCTTCAACCACTATGTGTGAAAAGCCTAGATGGTAAAGAAGTGATTCACCTCTCTGCTGGTGGCCATCATTCCTTAGCACTCACTGCCAAATCCCAGGTACAAGTGATTGTTATCACTTATTGCTTATCTATGACACAATTGTCATGTTTGGTGTTTTCTAGGTTTTAGTTTCTTTTGCTTCTAAACTTTTGTTCTTGTTCGTGGGAGGCAACTTGGAAGCAGTGTGGAATTTTAATTCTATTTCTGCCAGTTCTGCATGTACCATCAACATTATGTTTAAAGATTGCCGTGACTTGATTTGGTGCATTCCATTTTTGAAGCGAGAAGACAATTAGTGAATATAGGAAGACAGTGGAAATTAGGGAAGTGCTTCTTGGTACATGAATCTTATACCCTTGACCTGTGTGTGTTTGCACACTTGATGTGTTGTACCACTACAGAATGTAACTTTATATACAGACACATACTGAATTGATGTTTATCTATGTGTCTTACAGGTGTATTCATGGGGCAGTAATATTTCAGGCCAGCTTGGTCACTTGAACTCCCCCACAACAGTCCCTCGTCTTGCAAAGGTACTTTTTGTTTTCTGTGTTTTTCTTCTTTCAGTTTAGGGTCTCTTATACAAATGAGTGCAAAGTAATTTCTAAAAACTGACCTTGTTTATGGATCTGTGGGCTCTATAGTAATAGACCCCTTGATTTCTTTGGCTTATACTGTGAATACAATCCTTATATGAGCTTGTGAAAATCAACCCAAGAAATCCTTTACACAGACTTCCACTGGGTTTTGACCACATTGAAGTTCTAAAACTAAGAAATGTGACTGGTTGTATCTTCTTGTCAAATTCCACTTCTACCTTATCTTTGGTTTCTCTGATATTGATGTTGCAGTGCTGAAACTTTTACTTTGGAACACTATTTTTATTCTAAACAACTGCTTCTGGCATTTTTAGCCTTGCTAGACCATGACCATGTTTGTTCATTTCTGTATTTCCAGAGCTGTTTTGGCAGCGGGTTTTCTGTTGGTTTTGAACTTTTCATCACATTGATTGAATAGCCAAATACAGAATTTTTTGGGTTAGACCAGACCCTTTCCTATGTTTTCTGGTACTTGTCATAGTGGAAAACTAGCTGCAGAATTTTCCTTAGGTTTTTATGCAATTAAAGTACAGCATGTTACCTCTCAAATTTATAGATTTCAGAGTTAAATGTAGAGGGGACAATAGTGTCCCAACTTTAATCAAGCTCACCTGATGCCCATTTAAAAATAAAACTGATTTATAATTTAAAGGCAGAAAATCAGCCATTGGAAAGAAGACTGGAAAGAAACATAATTTTCAGTGTACATGCAAGAAATGTATTTGTTATGAGATGCTGAAGTTAAAAAAGTACAAGTTATTGCAATACTTTTTTTTGGCAGGTGTATTATGTCCATGTGTGTTGAGAAGAGTTAAGTACTCTCCAGCTGCAGCAGATGACTTCTAATGTCTTTTCCTTCCTCATGAATTTCAGGTGTGTGGTGATGGTGTCTGGAGTACAGCAGCAGGACTAGATTATTCCCTTTTCTTAGCAGATGAGGAAGACTTCCAACCCGGATTATATTACAGTGGCCAGGAGACAGCAGCAGAAAATAATTTGTATGAAAATAGCTGTACTAAGAGTCCAGTTTTTTTACTATCCTGTAGTAAGGTGAGTGGTATTTCCTTTAAGTTAGTGCAAATTATACTGATGCTTTCTGGAAATAGCAGAGTGCTGGTTATTCAACTAGCTTGAAGAGTGTCAACTAAAGTAACTTGTTCCTAGCAGTCAAATCAGGAGCACAGCTTATGGAGGGCAGAGAGAAGGCCTAGTTAGTATTGTTATCTTCCCTACCTGTTTTGTGGTCTTTCCTTCTGTTTAGGGGACAAGGAGGTGTTTCCTGTGTGTCTAATCCATTTTGTTCCATATGTGCATGCTGCAGAAGTGCACCCTTAAATTGTGCTGGTTTCACCACAGTCTTCACATGTTTATTCTTTGCTGCTATTGCTCTTCATTTTCTTGTTGTTTCTCAAGTGATTGAGTGCACTGCCATCTCTGTTTCCTTCTGCTTCCTATGCATCTTGTCTGTGAGTAGGCAGAAGATCCCCAAGTTCTGCACCATCTCCTTCCCTCCCCCTCCTGTTCTCATGGGTGTAAAGGGGGAACTGAGCAAAGGCACCAAAGTGTGCATTTGCATGTCTGTGGGGGAGAGGAGGAGCCCCTGTGCAAACTTTCTTCATCAAGCTGAATCTCATATCTGCCTTGAAGTTAGCGTGAGGTAGGGGAGTGTGTACTCAGCATGTCCTTTTCCAAGTTGTTTGTTTGATTTCAGACCAACCTGAGTTCAAGGTAACAAAAAGGAGATGGTGAGGGGGTGATGTCTTAGCTCTTCTGGGTCTCATTGCTACTTCCCTAGATTGAGCAGAATAGCAGTTGGAGAGGGGTTTTGAGGAGAGACGGGGATTTAGGCACTGGGTCCATGCATATGCACATGGATGTATGTGCACATGTGTATGTGTGTGCAGACACGCACACACTTGTATTCCTTCTGCAAAATTGTTGCTAGCCATTCCCTTCTCTTCTCTTGTAGGGTGACTTGTAGGCTCTTGCATATCAAAATTGGCCTGTGGGATGCTTGTTGAACAACTCTGGCTCAACTTTTCTAAGGATTCCTCTGTTTAGCAACAAAGGAAATAAAAGTAGAGCTCAAACAGTTAATTACTGTATAGTACTGCATGTGAACCAGAATTACTGAGGAGCCACAAAGCATCAGTAGCACTTGTGCTGACCGTAGAGAAGCATTTTGCTTCTGACTACTGTGGAAAGCAAATACCTAGTAATACCTACACTAATACCACTTGTGGTGTTAGCATAGTTATTATTAGTCCAATTTCTTGATGCTGTAATAATATTATGAATAAATTGACCAGGTCCGGAAAGGACTATAGTTCAGAGCACAGTTGTAATATTAAAGCCTTATTATTCTCACTTCCTAATTAGTAGGAGAAATAGCTGATGTAATGATACTACTTAATATCAACATTGTTAATAGAAGCATGAAGTATATTGCAATTCTGAACGTGACTGAACTTAAGGTCATGATCTCTTAAACATGGAATGGTTGTATGAATCACCTTAAAAGATGGTCTGTTTATTGTCTTTTAGGCTCTGTCAGTACCAGGAAAATGAACAGCATTGACTATAAATGTTTCTTCTACTTTTATCATGCTTGTATTAAGCCAGTATTGAATGGATTGTTTGTCACTGTAGGTAATTAATACTTATTATCACTTAGTGCTCCTAAAGACATGCTTTATTCTGCATTGCGCTATTTTTAAATTGGAGTATAAAAAGCAAAATATTAAAGCTGCTGTTTTTTCTTTTCTCTTTTTCATCTTTCAGATAGGGTACATAAGCAATGTGATAGCTGGTGGTGACAACTGTTTGGTCTTGGTAGACAAAAACGTAATGGGATATATTGCCAGTTTGCATGAATTGGCTTCTACTGAGAGAAGGTTTTATTTCAAACTGAGTGAGATCAAATCTCAGGTTCTTAGACCTCTTTTAGGTTTAGGTAAGAACTTCTTCTAATATTTTTTTTAATATTATTTTCCCTATGTTCCACAACAAATTTCTTTATGAAAAATTTAAAAATAATTATATATTTTTACGATAAAGCTAAGGTCTTACTCTTCTCCTCTGTTTGGATGAACTGTTGAAAATCAGCTGCATTATGTTATTAGTATTTGCATTTTCCTGACTGTTTCACCTGAAATAACTTAATTATTTGAGCTGTATTTAGTCTAAAATTGTTGAATTCCTTATTCTGGATAATGTAGCCATGAGGTGAAACTGCCAATAAAACATCTAAACAGCACCTTGAGGTAATTCCCTTTATTAATGGGTGCTGCTCTTTTGTAAAGTAAGCTTAACTGCTTTCTGGTCTGTTACAGATAATTTGGGCAATGCAAGTACAATCCAGTTGTTGCAGGAAATGGCAAGCAGGTTCAGCAAGCTATGCTATCTCATTGGTCAACATGGAGCTTCTTTAAGTAGCTTTCTTCATGGAGTAAAAGAAGCCAGAAGCTTGGCCATCCTGAAGCATTCCAGCCTCTTTTTGGATAGTTACACTGAGCAAGTATCCAATTCCCTCTCATCTTGAGTCTCTGCAGGCTTAATCTACTGATGACAACAAGCCCTGAGTTAGGGGAAAGTAGATTAGAAGGAAAGCTACATAAGTAACTGTTGTGCAAATTGTATTCTTGCTATTTAAAATGTATGGAGCGTTTTACACAAACTAATTCATTTTATAATGAGCTATATATTTCAGAGTCTTTGCCAGTGGAGCACACTGAACAGCTTCAGCTTTCCTGATGTAAAACTATGTACAAACTGTGGTTTAGTTGCTGCATATATACCTGTAAAAAGTGACATGTTTGTTACTTAATAGTAAGGATCTTGTAATATAATGTAATAGAGTTGTCATGGCTAGGCTACTAAGTAAAGTTACCTTTGGGGGTTTTCTGTGGTTACAAAATGCCTTTTCATTAGTCATTAACTAAAAATTGTCTCCCAGAAGAATGATTCTTCTGTCCTGATATCTGCTAAATAACTAGCATTACACTTATCACCCCAAAGACAGAGCTGCTTTAGTGCTCAGAATTAAGTCTGAATTATCCTGGTTATTATTTTTATTAGCTTAATGCTTTTGGGAGAGGAAGTCTATGCAGTCACGCTGTTTGCTGTCTTTCTCCTCAATAACTTGTAGTTGCTAGGTAATTTCATCCAAATGTAGCAGAAGTCTCATACTTAATACCTACAGGCTTCTGAAAAACACTGGCTTGGCAGAGGGGAGAGTCTAAAAATGTCCTCTCTGAATGTAGTCTTGGTTTACCAGACGCCTGCAAATTTCTAAGGGAACAAATTTTCAGGATCATCAACTTCATTTGTTATGCAGTAGCATTTTAAATTCACAGCTAGTTGCACTTCTTTCTAACACAAGCACAACAGTTACCACTCTTACTGGGTCAGTGATAAATTTATGCCATATCACTGTAAAAGAAGCTTTCTTTTCCATTTATCAAATGGGTTGTTTATAATTGTAAAGATGTATTTTCTCCCTTTCATACTTAACCTTTGACTTCAGTTTTCTTGTAACCTGGATTTCCAGAATTGGTTCTCATTACTAAGATTAGAAGGGTTTCATAATTTCTTCTTCCTTGTCAGAGACTGAAATACCTAATTTCTGTTCTCGGTGTTACTGCCTATCTTCTGCTCTCCCCCTTTGCTTTCTAATGCTTTACACATTTTTCTGTGTATGGCATTAGAACCTATGCATGCTCCTCAGCATAGTGCCTTGACCATCTTCCAAGGATCTGTCAGGCAACACAAGTATTATCTGTTAATTGGGCTGAGACCTCTTCCCTTGGAAAAAGGTGCCTTTTTTTTTTTTTTTAAATCGTTGAAACAGATGGCATATTCTGTACATGCCCAAATTTGGGGGAACCAAAAAAATTTTAAAAAATTTTGTTTGCAGAGTAACCCCTCTTCATTGTGCTAATGACAGGAGAAATGTGGAATAGTAATGCATGTTCTATCCTCATGTGGAAAGTGACTGCTCAGTGTTCTAGTAACATTGAGTGTTTCACTGTTTAATATTTTCTCAAGTACTTAGATTACTTGTATAGTAAAAGTATTACAGATCTCATTAGTAAACTAGTGGAAATTACAACAGTTGCTATTTCCAGGGATGTTCTTATTTTGTAACTGAAGCTCTTTTTCTTCCCTGTTCTAGGTATTGTACTTCAGTAACAAACTTCCTTGTAATGGGAGGATTTATGCTTCTTGCAAAGCCAGCAATGTAAGCAAACCTTTACCATTTTCTGGAGTTTTTGGTCAACTAGCAGAGAACTGTACTTTAAAGAATTGTGTGTGTGTGTGTAGTAATGAGCATGCAGAGACTTGGTTTCAGCTTAGTCTAGTACACTAATTCCTTTTCCATCAGGTGAAGAAAAAGTTACTTCTCAACTGTGATAAAAATTTAGGTTAAAATGCTGCTGAATGAGCAGTTACTTTATCTCAAAGGTGGAGAAAGGAGGAAAAAAGCATAAATTACAGTAAATTCCTTGAAAGAAACATAAATAGATTTCAGATAATGATTTTTTTGAAAGCTTAGTCTTTAGGTTGTTTTCATCATCTATTCAGTGTTTGTTAGTATTTTATTCTTTCAAATGTTGCTGCCAAGAAAATACAGAACAGTAAACTTGTCTGTAAGAATAAGAGTAGATAATGTGAATTCACTTTCATTTGAATTGTTTAAGTTTATGGAAGCACTTTAAAATTATGCTAAAATAACATTTCTGCCCCTGTATCTTCTCTGCCTCTCCAGGTTGCTTTACTCTATTTCATGCATAGATGCTCTTAAATGTGAGGAAGGAATTGCGCCTTTAAGGCCCTGAGACAGTATATTTGAAGTTTATGGATCATAAAGTAAAGCTTTTTTCTCAGTTCAGTAGTATTTTTGTCTAGGAAATAAAGCAATGACACAGTGCATCTTTGACTCTAGCGCTGTAAAGAAGTTGTTGCAATGAGGGTATTTTTTTAACTCATCTGAGGAATTGCCATCTTTCCTTCTGTCCTAAATTCTGTAATCTGGGAGTAATTCTGTTATAGCTCTTTATGGAGCACTTTGAATGTAATGTAACTGATGGTATTGGAAGTTCTTTGAAATGCTGGGGTACCTAATGCAAAGAGTCTTCTGCACCTGAGGACCAGTGCCAAAGACCAAATACAAAATCCCCCTGCAGAGAGGCACTGAGAATCTTTCTGCATTGGGCAAGATTTTTAGGGTGACTTACAGGAAATCTTAGTTCAAGTGTAAGCTTATTTTTAATTAGTACTGACAAGTTCTGGATGCTGAAATTACTCATTCTGAATTCATCACATCAGTTGTCACTGTCAGGTATCACAGCTTCTACTACAGCCAGGGTCTCATTAGGTGAATGACACTTTTTCAGGTTCTGAAACTTCAGGAAGGAGATGTCTTAGAAGTTTTGTACTGTTACTTGCGAAGGGAAGTCAAGAATATCTTTGCTGATAATGATGAATTTCCCTGCTGCCCCCTCCCTGAGGGATCCAGTCTTAAGTCAATGGTTAGCAATGTCAGCCTGCCTTTTATGGATGTTCTGCAGCATGAATGCATTAAAAGTAGTCCCAACTTTGAAGAAAGTGCTAGCTTCAATAGCAGTCTCCATTGTTGGCAGGTTTTTGAGCATGTCCTCTGAAAGAGTAGATGAGCTATACTTGGTGTTATGAATCTGTTGTTATTTGACACTTTTCTACAGAGACCTCTATGTGAGGATCTTGAAGCACTTTAAAAATGCAAGTCATCCAGGTGGTTAAATTTAAAATTAAGAAATATGGTCTTCTCTCTAAAGAAGACTTTATTCCTAAGGCTTGTTGAACAAGAGAGTTCTTAAATATCAGTGGCAGACCTAGACAAGGTATGTTATTTTGATGTGTGAAATGGGCTTTTGCTAATCATGTAGAATTCTTAGTGACCCTGCTGTGCAATTCTCTGATCTGTTTTGCTGTCCCTGGGGCCTGCTTTCTCAGCCTCACCTGATTCTTGCAGCTTGTGGTTTTAAATGCTTCCCAGCTGGACGTGTTTTAATGCAGATGTGTCATATGTGCCAGCACATGTGTGCACACAGATATGGTGAAGGAGAGGGAAAAGTAGGTTTGTTTTCCTTTTAATGAAGAAATCCTGGTTTTGTGTGCTTATGCATTGTCTTCAGAATCATTTCCCTCTTCTTCTCTGAACTAGATTAGTTCTCCCTCTTGGAAATCAGACTGAGGATTGAACACATTTCCTGCCTTTCTTTGAGGTAGGATGTAATTTTTCTAGTTAGGGGAAAAACTGGTCAGTTGCCTTGGACAGCAGGGGTGGGGAAGTTTATTTGGATATATTTAGGGAAGTGCACTGGAGCAAAGCTAAGATTCTTTCAGCCCTTTTTGTATGAATCACCAGTCTAAGAAATTTACTAGTCTAACAGTAATGGGGAAGTCATTCCATCTGTTAGGTCTTTTACTAATCAAGTGTTAAAGGGGAAGAAGGCAGTTAGTTACTCTCCAAGTGGGGTAACTTGGTCAACTTTTTCTTCAGCCGGTTTAATGATTGAGCATGAGACTAGAAGTAAAAGTCCTGTGTTGCGGTTGTTAGAGCTACATGTCTGTATTACTGTACTTCCTTAAACTAAATTGGGAACAAATTAATAAGCAGCATGCATTTGTCTTTATAATTTTTATTGGTTTATGGTAATCAAAAAAGGGGCATTTGGAGCTCATTTATGTAAAACATCACTGATGTCTTGCTGTCTTTCTTCTTCTCTCCTCCCTCTGTTCCCCAATGGTCCCATCATTTAGAGACTTCCTGAGTAAAAACCAGGAGCTGTTACAGAAACTGTCTGAGAAGAATGAGGAAAACCTTCAGCTAGTGGAAGTTCTGAATGCTCTGTTTTTTATGCCATTTGGGCGACTTCATAATTACGCTAGAACTTTGCTCAAGCTTGCTACGTGTTTTGAAGTGGTAAGCTGCCTTTGTAATCTGTGCCTGAATAAATATACATATGAAACTTATGGCTCAGAAGTAACTGTGTGAAGCAAATGCCAGGTAATTAGAAATAGCTTAGTCCTCAGAGAAGCTACCTTTGACTTATGTTTGCTGCAGGGAAGATCATGCATGTTTATTTGTGCAGTCTTGCACCACAGCTGCACAGATCACATGACAGGTGGAAACTTGTTACCCTGCCAGAACTTGTTTGTGTGCCTGAGTACTTAACTGCAAATATATTATTTTGATGTTTGCCTGTTGCTTTTCAGTTCTGTTTGGCATCGTTACTGTAGCTGTCCTTGGCTGTATATATACATTATGTATATATATTTTATGTATATATATATTTGGATGTATATAATTGCATTCTTTTGAAAAGGAAGATGACTAAACAGGAAGAATAACTACTTGAACGTTTATCACAATATAGTAATTTAAAGTATTACCCCTGCAATTATTAGCACTACTTCTGCTACAGGTTGTTAAGCTGCAAGAAGGTAGATCATATAATAGTATATTAATCATTCTCCGCTCAATGTTAGTGGAACTTTTGTGACTTTAAAAACTCCCGGTACACCAACAGAACATGTGACCAAGAAAATAACTTTGCCTCCACTGTTACTTTATTAACCAGACCAACTGCCATGCATTTGGTGCTGATTTAATAAAATGAGCAGTTGCATTGCAGCTTGGTTAGTGTTGGTCAGTTATTCAGAAACACTCTCAGATCTGTCTTACCTTGTGCCCTATAGGCATCTCCAGAATACCAGAAGCTACAGGATTCTAGTTCTTGTTATGAGAGCCTTGCTGTCCATCTTAGCAGAAAAAGGAAAGAAGCAGAATACACGCTTGGTTTCTGGAAGACCTTTCCTGGGAAAATGACGGTATAATGACAATTGTCAGTCCATTAGCAGCTTGAATCTCTTGTTGTTAGTGTTACACCCTGTGTCTGTTACTGATGGTACTGTCCCAGTTGCACTTCTCACTTTTCTAATCTGTGTTCCTGTACCACTCTTTAACTTTAGAAAGGTTGGGCCTTTACTATGAAACACAAATAGCACTGACCTTAATTTTGTTTTTAACCCTACCTGTAGGATTCCTTGCGGAAGCCAGAGCGCCGTTTAATCTGTGAAAGCAGCAATCGAGGGTTGTCCCTACAGCATGCTGGAAGATTCTCTGTAAACTGGTTCATCCTCTTTAATGATGCTCTGGTACATGCTCAGGTAAGGCAGCTTGGGTCCAGGAACAAATCTTTTCTCTGCCTCAGACAACATGACATATTTTTCATATAGCAAAGATAAGTTTTTGCACCATTCAGTGCAATGTTGCTTGAACACTTAAAAGTGATTTTTTTCATGTTTACATAATTTCAAATGTATTTGTACTTCTTTTTTTAAATGTTTGACTGCTGTTGCCTGGTGACTGGCATGGTTTCTGTTGGCTCTTTCTCAGAACAAGGTGCATGTAAGGAGCCTGTAATGCTCAGTTTTCCCTAGTCCTCAAAGAAAGGAAAAAAACTGTTCAGAAAAAACATGGGGCAGGGATAATGGATAAGTACCTGGTGAAGTTTCTCTTTTCCTTCTCCTTGCTTACAGTTCTCAACACATCATATTTTTCCCTTGTCCACACTGTGGGTAGAAGCTCTTTCAGAAGAAGCTGGTAATGTGTGAGTATTCTTGCTTATGATGCTGAAATAGTCAGGTATCTTGGGAGGGAGAATGAGTGTTTTTTAACCATCTGTTGTAAACTAGGAGTGGAATCGGCTGGATGCAATCGTGTCTACTCCTCTTTCTTGTTTCAGAAAACTTATTGTATTTTTATGTCTTAAAAAAAAAAGTATAAACATCAGAAAGAACAAGGTAGTCAGGAGGAAAGTGAGTAGTTTTTCCTGCTGCTTCTTTTGACTGTTGATTTAACATTAAAAGTGAATGCTAGCTGGGGTGCAGGAGGGAAGATACAACATTCATGCTCTAAGAAACCTTGCCTTTTTCAGTATGAAATTTTACTAGATTAAAATACTTTTTGCCCCCATAATGTAGGAATGGATTGAAGATTACAACACCAGAAGAACAACTTGTTCTTCTTTCTTCAACACCACAGGAAAAGGTAGGCATATCTACAAATTTGCATGGCTTCAGTAATATGAATGAGTTTTTCTCTCCTACTGTGAAACCAAATAGGAAGAAGTATTACCTAAGTATTCACCAAGAATAAAGTCTTCCTACAACTTGGTATGCAGGTTGACTGTACACTGTGCTTGAGTGTAGCAGTGCTCCATTTTAGAACACTGGACTGAGGAGTGCAATAGAGATTATTGTAGTTGCTGCAGAGGTGAGATCCAAGGCAAAGACAGATGTTAGCTAAAATCTGTGATGAAACGCTTTCTATTTCAGACCAAGTGGCTGAGGGCAATTAGCCAAGCAGTGGATCAGGCCCTTAAAGGGACTTCTGACTTAGTTCTATATGGAGCTGGTGGGAATGTGCCACGACAGGAACCTCCAATTTCTCGCAGTGCCAAATACACCTTCTATAAGGACCCTCGATTTAAGGATGCTGTTTATGATGGGAGATGGCTTTCGGGAAAACCCCATGGCAGGTAAAAGCATTTGAACATAACAGTTGAAAACAAAATGAGGTGGTTGCTGTATCAATAGGTAGGCTTACTCACAGAAGTTATTTGGGAAGTGTGAAGTGAACTGATTATCTTATGGCTTTCTGTTTTTTCCAGAGGGATCCTAAAGTGGGCAGATGGAAGAATGTATTCTGGGACTTTCCGGACTGGACTGGAGGATGGGTAAGATCCTCTCACTACTTGTGGAGCCAGAGGGCAAGTAATACCTTTTGCTGTAGAAGAGAATAACAAAAACCTTGAAAGGTTTTGCAGAGAATCTTACTGACTCAAGGTTATGTATGTTAACAAGATATCTCTATATCAATATAAAGATATAATTTCTCATTGATCCAGAGGTATGCTGGCTGTCTTCACAACAGACTCTGCAACTGCATAATTAAAAACTTGCTTTTCATAAAAGCTGAAACTAATTAGGGTAATCAGCTGTAGGATGGAGAAAGGAAATGGTAGAACAGTGGAGGAGAAAGAATGGGTAGGTGGGTGAAAAGTCCTAAAGAGAGGAAGCCAATTGATAAGTCTGTGGTCAAGGTTCTGCTGTATAGGTATCTATTAACTTTTTGTGTTGCAATATTCTTTCAAAAGTTCTGGTATTGGTGTGTTTTTTTTTTTTAATCCTTCTAGAAAATGTGATGCCTTTCATACAATGTAGTGATGCATCTTCTCTAAAGTTTTCCTTACTGTATTTCTGGTAGAGCAAGGGTTTAGTAATTCAGGAAGGAGGCAACAAAATCCCGAATGAAGACTTCAGGGTTTGGGTGATGAAAACAAAACTTATGAGAGTATGTGATCTTGATGATTAAGATAATTAGTACAGAGGAGTCTGAAAACAGGATGAATGGAAGTTCTAGACGTTATCGAGTTATCTGGTGAAACAAATAAGACCTCTTGAAAGTAATTTAATAATTTATTACACAGCTTTAAATTAATCTATGGATTTCATTGCTAAGAATCTGCCTAGGGCACTACTGAGGCTAAGAGGTTAACTTCTTTCCAAAGGCATTTGTATATGAATCTTGTGAGCACACATATCTGTACTGGGCAGGGTAAAAATATATGAGAAGTCCTATTGGCTTCCAGATGTATTTTCAAAGTATTGAGTTGGAGGGGAAATTAAAATGTGGTCTGGCTGCAGACAGCTTTTAAAAATTCACCTTAGCTATTGGTATAATGTTAAACTATAAAACCAGACTAGAGCTTTGGTAATTTGTAGCTAACCCTGGTGATTTTAGGGTTGTTGGAGATGGAGATATTGCAAATAAATCCCCACCATAAATAAATAGATTGGTATTTAGCTGTAACTGCTAGGATTATCAAACGCATGTATTTGCATTTCAGCATGCATGCTACAGTCTCAACACTTAACAGTAGTAATGTCTGGTTGGGTTACACATGTGCTCAGGAGAACCTTCATAACTGGATTTTAATCTCCTCAGAAGATTAAAATCAGCAGATAAGTTGTGTGTCTCATTCTTTTCAGGCATACTGAAATTGTGAACAGTTCTGTACCACTGGTTGAGCATAACTGGAAGTGAGCATCTTTTTAAATAAATATTCTCTGTAGCAATATATGTTTTCGTCTTTCCCTGGAATAAAGGTGTGCTTGAATTATCAAGTCCTGGCAACAAAGGTAGAAGCAGTGTTAGGATGCAAGAGGACTTGTGGCCTTTAGAAAGTTGAGAAAAATGCTGCAGTGTGGTAGAGAGGGGAATACTTAAAATGTCACAATCAAACAGTGTGGTAGAGAGGGGAATACTTAAAACATGTCACAATCAAACAGGAGAAAAGCACTACGGACTAAATTGACATAGTGATGCTGGAATTCTCTTTAAAAAAATAATCTGTAAGTGCTATAGTTGAAAGAGATGTTTTAAAAATTATATAGAGTATTCTGATTTTAGAATGGGTCTGTGATATGTATCTGCTCTTGTTTTTAGTGTATTAGTATTATAGCTGCTTGTGTTCCATTTCTGTGCATTGATAGGTATGGTGAATACAGAGTGCCAAACAAAACATTGAATAAGGATGACCATTATGTGGGGTACTGGAAGGAAGGCAAAATGTGTGGGCATGGAGTTTACAGGTAACATGTAGTGTTTGTGTTGCTGTCATTGCAGAAGGGAGAGCAGGGCTGATGCTCTGGCAACACCAAGCCTCTGTATGTAGCTTTCTCGTTACATTTCAGACTTGTGGTTATAGTTAGCTTGGCTTATTTTCTGCTTTGCTTATGGTAGATGGCTCACAATGCGTACTTGTACAGTGTTCTGTTATTAATGTCTGCTCTAATGTTGCTACCACCTTTCAGTAATAGAGGATTCTTTATTCTGAGAAATAAATACAACCTCTAATGGTCTTGCGTGTTGGAGAGAGAGTGGCTTTAAAACAACAAAGCATCAGAAGGCTTGTATTAAAGGCTCACTTTTATCCCAAATATACTTTTACTATAGTTCCTACTTGATGTGGCTGTAATGTAATTCCTAGAAGGAAAAAGAGAAGGTTAATCTGTTCAGGGTGAGAGGATGACAAAAGAAAACCAAAACCACACAACAAAAAACCCCAACAACCAAAGAACCCAAACCAACCGAAAAAAACCCCAAACCCCTAACAGGGAAGTAGACTATAGGAATCTTACTCTCTTTTTCATTACAGCTATGCTACTGGTGAGGTGTATGAAGGGTGTTTTCAGGATAACATGCGTCATGGGCATGGTCTGCTACGCAGTGGGAAGCTGACCTCTTCCTCTCCCAGTATGTTCATAGGACAGTGGACAATGGATAAGAAGAGTGGTTATGGAGTTTTTGATGATATCACAAGGTAATGCTTCAGTTCCATGAATCCTTAAAACACTGGTATGACATGCACTTGCAAAAAGAGTAGGAAACAATTTGATCTGTTAGAAGCAGTAGTAGTGCATGTCTTTTTTTTTTTTTTTTCCTCTTTATAGTAGGCTTTTTGGGTTGATCTAAAGAATTGGGTCTATAAGACTGCTTTTTGGTGCTGCTTCTGGAGTAAATGTGGGGGGGTTTGTTTTGCTTTGGTTTTTTTGCCTTGCTTTCCTATCATACTCCTGCCTGAAAACTAGCACTGAGTATGGTGTCTAATTGAGGTATCTTGTTGTACGAGTGCTGAAAGTTTTATGAATGTCATGTGAGGAGTATTCTTTCATCTCAGGCCTGCAAGGCTGGGTTGTTCAGTGATCAGGTAGATATACAGGACTAGGTAAATTTCAGCTCGTGCTCAGGTTTTCCACTGACTTAATCTGTCAATGCAGCAGAGGGAAGATGCTTTCTCTCAGGGCAGATTAGTGAAATGATAGTCTCAGGAAAAAAATTGCACTAAATATGGGCACTAAATCAATACTCTCTGAGCACACACAGGTCAATATAGTTTTGTTTTTTCAGTGACCAATTTAATGCTGTTTTTTCCTGAAAAGAGAGCTTTTGTTGAGAGCCCAAGAAAACTGGTTTTGGTTTAACTGAACTGAAAGCGCACTTAAAGAGCTGAATAGTAAAAAGTCTGGAGGTGAAGGGGGTGTGTGGGTGTGTGTATGTGGATATTTTTCTGAAACAGAGCTATTGTAGCATGTCTAGGTATTTCCTGATGTCAGTTTTGCATCTCCTCTTTCTCAGTGGTGGTGGTTGTTCTTAGACTCTAGTGTCAAGATGTCTCCACATGCTTTATTTTGTCATTTATTTACCTAGGACAAACTATAGAGATGGCAGCTTTCCTTGCAGATCCTCTTACCTCCAGAATTTGTAAATGCAGTGGTAGTTCATGGTGGGGGAGGAGTGTGGCATTTGCTTTCTATTCCAGAGTTACTTAAATATGAGTGATCTGCCCTCATGGTAGTTTTCTTTCTGGTCTCAGGGAAGGATATGTGCATATGTTTGTGGCCTAAGGGTTCATTTTCTTCACTTTTTATTCTTCAGCCCAGACAAATAAGGAATAGCTGCAGACACTCTTTATAACTTGCTGTTATTGTGTTATTGCAAACCAGTCGTTCAAGCAAGTGGGACTTCTACTCTGTCATGTTTCCATCCTGGTAACTGTGTATGCTGCATCTGTCTCTTGAAGAAGCCTTCACCCAGCAGAGACCCCTGTAGCTGGCATGATGAATCAGACCAGCATCCTACTAGGTTATGGGTCCAATCAGCTGGAAGATACCCCTGAATTTACATTAATGGTTGGGCTTGCTCTCTTTACTATGACCATAATTTTTCCGGGGTACTAGAAGGAAAATGTTCTGTAATAAGCAGACATCTGTTAAATCAATCACTATATTTCCCTCTAAAAGCAAACATAAAAGTCCTTGACAAGTTAATTTTTTTTATTACTTGTATAGTGAAAGCATGTTCTTTTTCAGAACAACTGGAAAAATGGAGTGTTTTGAAATATTCAGGACTTGCACTTAATTTCAAACACTCTAGCCTGACCTCTGTGGACTTACACACACAAGAAAGTATTTTAAATAGTAGTCTGAAAGAGGCTGATGTTTACTTGTGAGCAATCTTTAATTGTCTAATAATTTTTCTTTATGGCATGACCTTTGTTAGGCTATTATCCAGAAACTTTCTCTAATGTGAACCATTTAGTTTTTGCACTGTAATATTTTCAAAATGTCATATATGACTTTGTAGGTCTCCCTCCTATCACCCAAGTAGAACAGCTTGGTTTCTTTCATTTATTGCCCTCTCAATTTGAATCATCTGAGCTTAGGTAATGAAATCAAAAGCTTTGGCAAAAAAATTGCCTATATAAATAAAGTTCTTGCATCTTTTCTAAATAACTGTTAAATACATTGGGCAAACACCTGATGAAGCCAAAGATCACCTTTCATGTGCAACTTTAAGTCTTAAATGTTAGCTGATCCGGATCAGCTAACAAGTTTCCCTGTATCTTATGCACTGTAGCTACTGCTCAGGTTCCTTTGGGTAGGAATTGGGCTTAATGGGGCCTCAGCATTGTTTCAGATCATCAGGAACGGTTTGCTTGCATGTGGGCAATTTGCAATGTGAATTGTGAAACAAGTTCATTACAGTTTATTTCTATCAAAATGAGTCCTTATTTCCATGAAGCTAGTGAAATTAGATTGACAGACCTGAAGCAAGTGGTGTATGACTCTCTTCTAGTGGTTTCTGTAATGGTCAAATATTGTAGTAAAGCCAAAGAAAGGAAATAAATGTACTACTTAGACTATATTCTCCCTACTGCATTTTTCTTCAGAGGAGAAAAGTATATGGGAATGTGGCAAGATGATCTCTGCCAAGGCAATGGTGTTGTGGTTACTCAGTTTGGACTGTATTATGAAGGAGCCTTCAGCACCAACAAAATGATGGTGAGTTGAACATTGGACTCTGTGCTGTAGGGACTTTTCCTCTAAGCGTGGTAGCTTTCTGGGGTGGATGAGTGTATGTTAGGCTCTGTAAACCTTCTGTTCTTCTAACCTTCCATTGTCCTGGCTTTTTAAACTGTCTTTATAATCCTTGCTCTGTTTTACCTAGGACTACTTCAGAAACTGCTTTTAAAAAAATAATTTGCTAAGAATTAGTAACAGGTTTTTCAGTTTATCTTTAGATCTGTGGTCTGGCCTTCTATTGTAATTACTACTTTGTATTATTTCTGATTCTCTTTATAGGGGACTGGAATCCTGCTTTCTGAGGATGATACAGTCTATGAGGGGGAATTTTCAGATAACTGGACTCTGAGTGGAAAGGTTGGTATTACCAGTTGTCACTTGTAAACTGTTACCATTTAAATAAAAAGTCTCTTTCCTTTTCCTTGTCAGTTAAATTTTTTATTATCTTCTCTCAAGGGAACACTGACGTTGCCAAATGGAGATTATATTGAAGGTCTCTTCAGTGGAGAATGGGGATCTGGGATAAAAATCACAGGAACTTACTTCAAACCTAGCTTGTATGAGAATGAGAAGGACAAACCTAAAGCATTGTGAGTGTTGAATAAGAAGTAATTTCTCATATGGTTCGGTAATACTTCAGAACATAATTACTGTGTTTTTTTCAAAGGCCAGTTAAAAATATTTTTTTTCCAAAGGAACAATGAGATTTTGAAAATGTTTTTCCTTTTTCATTCCTCTTCCCTCCTGCTTAGGAAATAAAATAAGAAAAAGATCTTCTTTATACCTGTTCTTGCTTTAATTACTACTTGGTACTCAAATAACAGTATGAAATTACAGGATAGCTGACGTGCTGCTACTGTCCTGTAGCAGTCTCAGAATTTTTTTTATTTAGATCTGAACTGACTGTTAGAACCTGAGTTCACAGCTGCTGCTGACTTTTGAGGTACTGAGAAGGACTAAGTTACATTTGAGTGATTAAGTCAATCACAGACCTCTCTGCCTTCTGGCAATTATTCTGTTGGTAAATTAATTCATTTAGTATGTCATTTAATAATGCCAGTGGGGATACATTTGGACAGAATTAGCTAGTTACTACACCTCTTCCAAACAATGCATAAGAAAACAGTAGAAAAATTTGCTGAATTGTAAAAGAGCATTTTAACAACCTGGCAAAGATAATTTTGAAAAGTATCCATATAACCCTATTTATAGCAAATGCATTAGGTCCATTTGCTTTATTGTGTCTGGAGAAGAAAGCCACATTTGTTTTAGTTAAGTCATAACAGGTATCTTTGAATAGAAGAAACTTAAGTAAATTTAAAGAGTTGTTGGTGAAATTTCAGTATTTGGTAGCACTATATACTGGTTTACAATAGTAGTAATAGTTGTATGGGATTCAGTATCTTTGAAGTATGCTCTCAAAATTCCGATTAAAATGAGAAACACAACTCTAATGTTTTTACATAGATTACTTCTCAGTATGCTTCCTGAAGCATTCACTGGTAATTTCTTTTGACAGTGGTGACACCTACAACAGGATGCAAAGTTAAGCAGGCCTCCCTGCTGAACTGAACATTTGCAGCCTTAGCAGCTGTCTGCTTTTTACCCCAGTAGGGAGTCTATGAATAAATGTATGTACATATTTGTGAAGACTGCTTCTGAAATAAGGGTTTCATCTACCCTTTTCAGGCTCTCTTGAAGTTGAAAATCTTCTGGTATAATTTGTGAAAAGGCTTAGAGCTTACTTTTTCTGCTTAGTGAAGCTGGAGGCATGGGGACATAACAGTGTTGCTAGTTCTCATCTCAAACATGGTGGAAAAAATATTAATGAAAGGTCTATTTCTGACACTTGATTTAAATCAGGATCAAACTGTTAACCCTGACAGCATTTAATTTGCTTTATGAAAGCTTTTCAAAGCCCTAAATTTTGTTATATGTCTGAGATATTTATACCTATATATAAGTAGGAAGAACAACAGTTCTTGGTTTTCTTTTGGCTGTAGAGGATCCCTGAGCTTTGGCTGTCAGTGAAAGATGCCTGAGCTTGTTTTAGTTTCTACCACCACATCCCTAACATATCATGCAACATTATATGTAGATACTACTTTAGGGGCAGGAGCCATATGCCTATCCTTGGTATTTATCTGTGCAGCTATGCTTACTTACACATTCCAGGATAGTGAGATATTTGGGACATACGTGTACTATGTCATTGCTAATGTGAATGTGTCCTGAGCCTTCTGAACGAATACCAGCGGTGAAGATAAGCCTAGTCAAGTGCACTATGTCCTGTTTTCTTGGAAATCAAACCAGTCCATTTTGTGTTTAAACAAACCATTTCCTGGAAGACTGCAAGAAAGATTGACTGATTTGCCTAATGTAGTAAGGTTCATAGTTGTTCCCACATGTAGGTATTAAAAATGTTTTAATCTTGTAACATTATAATATGTTACATGAATTAATATATGTTAGTTATCAAGGAAAAACATTAAGGATAAGTATAACTTTTTGTTAAAAGGTGTTGAAAATAAACACATTCATTAAATAGTAGGTTCTAGGTTTATTCTTAGTGATAGACTCACTTCACAGTGGAGACTGTTAAGTATATCATCTTTTGGTAAAATAGTATGAGATGCTAGATTGATATTAGCCATAGGTGGTTTCATAGCTGAATGTGTTGTTTCATGACTGTTTGATTTTAACAGACTAACTGCTCATTTTACTAGGCGGAAACTCGGGATCCTGGCAGTGCCTCCTGATGAGAAATGGAAGGCAGTGTTTGAAGAATGCTGGAACCAGCTTGGTTGTGAGAGCCCAGGCCAGGGGGACAGATGGAAGGCTTGGGACAATATCGCGGTGGCCCTGACCACCAACCGACGGCAACATAAAGACAGGTTCGTTCCGAGAGAATGTAGTCGGCAAGACAAAGAAAGTACTGAGAAAGAAACTGGAGTCACATTCTGCTCTAGACTAGAAACTCTTGACTGTGAAAGTTCCATTAAAACACCACCAACAAATCCTAAACAAAATCAGAACTCTTAATACTCTGCACTACAAACTCTTTCAGGGACTTACTGATGTTTAGAATTAGTTCAGCTGTTAGCTTCAGGGTTTTTTTCCTACTGTATGTACCTCATAAATAATCTGTACAATGTCTTTGTCCTTTTTCTAACTGCAGCCCAGAATTACTGAGCCGATCACATACTCAGACACTGGAAAGTTTGGAGTTCATTCCACAACACATTGGTGCCTTTACCCTGGAAAAATATGAAAATATAAAAAAATATTTGATAAAGGTATTGTGACTCTCAATTGCTTACATAGCTTGTTGGTAAGGCATGATGTCAAGCTCGCTTGTAGGAGCTTTCCTTATTTCCTTCCATATTTGCATTCTTCTAATCCACGTTGTATTCATTCATGTTTGCTCATAACTTCCTAATTTAGTGAATTAAAATCCACAACTAAGACTAAAATCATTGTATACCTAATGGATACTGCTCAGTTACTGTTTTAATTCTTACACATTGGATCCCAGCAAAGCATCTTGAAATACTTGCTAATTATGGTATGTTAGTTTTAATAGTAGTGGACAGATGACTAGTCCAAGTAGTAGCACAAGTTCTTGTATTATCTTGACTCCTCTATGAGCTGTATTCAGCTAATACATAAATTTCATAATCCAAACGGTAATTTATTAAATATAGCTCATTTTTTGATGTACTCGGGTTTTGTTTTGGTTTGGTCTGTTTTTTTCAAAGCCTGTTGTTGGATCTCTAATCCATCTCTCTTGAATTCCATTTTTTTTTTCTTTAACTTGTCTTGCATTGATCTATCTGCCTGGCCATTTAGTATCTTTCATCTTAGGCATGTGATACTCCTCTCCATCCATTGGGCAAGCTGGTGGAAACACTAGTAGCTGTCTACAGAATGACGTATGTTGGAGTAGGAGCAAATAGACGATTACTGCAGGAGGCTGTAAGAGAGATAAAGTCCTACCTCAAACGCATCTTCCAATTGGTTAGGTAATGAGACTAATTTTCAAGTCAAACTACTGCTTAATTAATCAATTAAGTCATGTACTGAAACTGTCTAGTGTTTATGCAGTCCAAGTGTGCCAGTATCTTTACTTTGTTTTGGGAGTTGCTTTTATTTCCTTAACCTTTTTAAGGAGTCTTGAATATTCTGTCAAAATAGAAAAATTAAAATCTTCACCGTAGTGTATTACATCCTACATTGTACTTCAAATTGTGGCTGTAAGAAGCTCATCTTGAATGTGGGTTTCCAATTTAGTGTCTCTGGATATCCATGCTGCGAAAAGACAGAGTTCAAAGGGTACAGAAGAATAGTGAGGACTCGGACTCACAGTGTATTCCATTAAAGCAGTTTCCAACATGGATAAGCAATGCTCCTATGAAGTGTTTGCTTAGGTTCTTGAGAGCAGCTACAGCTTGACTTGGGTCTTGCCAATCTGAAAGCAGAAATACTGCAAATTATTAACTATTAGAAGCCTTGTGTGGAGGGAAGTAAGTCACAGCAAGATAGGAAAGGCATCTTTGGCATTGGAGGGGTTGGTCTTCCTAAGTTTTCTTCCAGGTAGATGGTACTGTACATCTGTTAGCTATGCTGTCTTAGTCCACAATGTATTATTTCAGCTGACTTTTCTTTTCTCTCTAGTCTTGCTTTCTAATGCTGTGATTTGTGGAAACTTCTTGAAATTAGATAAAATGTTATTGTGTATATTGCCATTTAGGTTCTTGTTTCCTGATCTTCCGGAAGAGGGCAGCACAATTCCACTTCTGCCAACAGAGACAAAAGGAAGGCGATCATTTTGCAGTGGGAAATCTGACTCCAGATCAGAATCTCCTGAGCCGGGGTACATAAAGGAAAAACGGCACCAAAAACCCAGACAACTAAAGAAGGCTTCATTTTATTTCTGTTTGCAATATTCCCTCGGGGGGGGAAGATATGCACATTTACTTATGTATATAAGCAGATTTTTTTTTCCTTTGGGTCTGATGGTAGGTTCTGATAGGTAAACTTCCATGTGATCATTGTAATAATAAGCATTTCATCCTTGTTCTGTGCAATGGGTCTTTACTAAGCCCAAACTTGCATTTGTCTGTTGTGGGTAAACAAGTTCAAGCTTGGGCCTGGGCTTCAGAAAGCTACTTGGGTATGAGCACTGGGGGTAACGCAGGTCCAGTGCACATATACTGCCAGTCACACAGAGCTCACCCTTGTGTCCATCACTGTCATGTCCACAGCAGCCTCAGGTGTGGTCAAAACAAGGAAGGGGTATCAGTAGAGATAGGCTCCAGCAACCAGTGCAGATAGTGTTAGTAGGCACCTTCAGCTTCCCTGTTAGGATTACAGCTTGAGGCCAAGCAACTGCTAACTTTATGAAACCTGGAGTGTGAGTGTTTGGAGCTAGGTCAGGTAATATAATGGGTTTTAGCCTGTTTTCTAGCTTGTGCTTTGAAGGTAAAGTTTAGCTGTCAGCAGAGGGGCTCAGATTGGGGGCTAAATGATTAGCATGAAGATACAGGTAAAACTTGAATTATAATATAGTACACTATTCAGCTTTTATGTTATACAAGGAAGAAAGCTAATGTTCTGTTTAAAACACATAAACTACAGAAAACCTGCACCACAATCGTTCCCCCTGCCCCAAACCTCCCTGTATGTGGACTGTAAAGGAAAATTACTCTTAAGCATTTCTTCACAGATACTATTTGATGGATTTGTACTTATTTTATTATTCTTACTTCTTATAGAATAGGCTTGTGCTAAATGAAAGATTTGTTCCAATTATTTCTTTTTAATTCAATTTTTATATATAATTAGGTTTTTTAAATGTCTTCCTCTTCAAACCACCCTCTTATTTTTTTTTTTTTTTAATAGCTATGTGGTAACCAGTTTTGGCTTGCTGCTCCCTGTATTACTGCCACGACTCTATCCTCCTCTGTTTATGTTGTATGCATTAGACAACGAGCGTGAAGAAGATATTTACTGGGAATGTGTTTTACGTCTAAATAAACAAACTGATATGGCTCTTCTAAGTTTTCTTGGCGTGCAAGCGTGAGTATGCTTCAACAATGAAACAGAACTTAGAAAAAGATTATGGCGTGTAATTAGATAAAGCAGATAAAAAAAAAACTCTATTGTCTAAAGTGCTTTCTTTGATTAAAATGCATCTAAACATATTTTCAAGCTAATTAGTATGGTTAAGAGAGAGGGACTCAAAACTTTCCTCTTCCACAAGGCAGGGTGGGGTGGAAGAAAGATGGGCATTGCTACAAAACCAGACGGAGGCATTTTGAATTAGGCTATTTTCCAGCTATTTGTGCTAGATGTATCTCATAGAAGAACACAATTACTTCATTTTCAGAAGGTGAAAAACTCTTTATTAAAGACTATGCTCTCTCAATAGACTATGTTGGGTTTCTTGCAGGAAATTTTGGCCAGGAACTGTATCCATACTTGGAGAGAGTAGAAAGGTATGTTCATCGGGCTTTGGATTACAGTATGCTTTGTCCAGTGCTTCTTTCAAGAAGCTGAGATCATGAAGAAGCAGTCAAAGAATTTTTAACCAGGGTTTTTGCTTAAGAAATGCTGTGCTATCTTGTTTCCTTAAAATTTGTCTGCTAGTTAAAAGCTACATTAGTGAATTCTTAAAATAGCTGCCAGTCCAGCTTTGTCACTTACTTTCTTACTCTGTAATGAATTATAATTCAGGAAGACATTTGTTTGGTCTCCAGTTATGAAAGCGTGAGAATAAGAGTCTAGCAAGGCAGTTTTCCAGCTGTTTAAGAGTTATACCATTGTATACTTTCTGATTAGAAGAAAAATTGCATAGTTTTTTCTTAATTATTATCCTGCTAAAAGTGGCTGAACACTTGTCTTAGATGGTACTAGTATAGTACTCAATCTCTGTGCTCCAGTAAGAGTGGTTTAATAATCATAACTTTAAACAATGTCAATATTTATACTATACTTTAAATCATGTCTGTTTATGAATTGGTATACTGTTATTTGAAATTTTGTTACAGTCCTTTAGATACTCCTGCTTTCAGATCACCTCTTCCCTATTTATAACTGTGGCTTTTGCAAAGTCTGTAATAATCAGAAGCATGGCTTTTCATCTTAGTAGTTGCTGCACACGGAGGAGCTAATAGTCTTTGATAGAGATTGAGTGTTACAAGTTTGTAATAACCAAAGCTGCCACTGAAACCCACCCCTGAGGCTCTGCGTTCCCAGCAAGACAAGTCCTATTTTTCCCAAATCATGAAGTTGAAGATTCACCTGAGAAAACATGACGCAAACCTCCACACAGACTTTAAATGTTACAAAATCCAGAAATAACACATTTCTTGAGTTATTTCAGATCTTCTGTGGTTTTAGGTATTGGGCAAGATTCTTACTAGCTGTCTGAAACCTTCATGCTTCTGACTGTGTTTTTTTGGTTATAGAGTAGAGCCCCTCCACTGTGAAGTACTACATGGCATGTGCCTTCTCTGAATTATGCGGTATATGATGCTCTCTGCAGCCATTTACTTTATTTGCTGGGTTATTCCTTCAATTAAACAGGATGTTTTTAGCCCAGACGTGTTTATCTACTTCTCTCCTTTGTCCAGTTTCCTCATTTCTGTGAATTTCTCTAGGTCTTTTTGCATCCATCCATTCTCCACCTGCTCCATTCAGAAAGACTGAGGCTTAGTTGCCTATTAAGAGCTAACATTTTTATTTGTTCTTTTCTATTTGCTCCAAACCTGAGCGTCTGAATATTGTTCTAAGTTTCAACCATTCCAGTCTTATGGTTCCCTCTTGGTTGTTAATCATTAAGATTTAATGATTCTGAGTCTTATGTGACCTGGAAGATATCCAGCACCTGATTCTTGTAACATACCAAGGCATTCAATACCAGCTTTTCTGAATTTTAAATGAAACTCATGCAAATTATATGTAGGCAGATTTCCTAGATGACTTTAGCATCCAGGCACCTTCCCCTTCTTTTGCACTAGAAAACTGAAAAAAAAAATGTCTTTTATGCCAGTGTTGCATGATATTTTGCTGTTCTTCTGCTGAATAGTGGGGTTGTTAAACCTGCATGATAAATCTCATTATTACACAGGTATCATCAAATACAAAAGATGCCTGCTTTGCCTCTGCAGTTGAATGTTTACAGCAAATCAGGTAATTCTCTGAAATTTGTCTTTTAGTGTTATACTGTTCCTGCTATAGTAGTATGTAGTTTACTTGACTGTGATCCTTTACCTGTCACCTTTTCTTTGTTTACCTTTGTAAGAGAGGTCACCAAGAACTTTACGTTCCTATTAAAAATGTTAGTGAATTCTCCTATGGGGGGTGAAGGACAGCCTCATAAATGTGAATGAGATGTCTCTATAGGACACCATTTAGAATCAAAAGCATGAGGATGTCTAATCAAATTGCTTTGGGTTTCTGTGGCAAGGTTTTGGTAGCGGGGGGGGGGTTACGGGGTGGCTTCTGTGAGAAGCTTCTGGAAGCTTCCCCTTTGTCCGATAGAGCCAATACCAGCTGGCTCCAAGACAGACCTGCCGCCAGCCAAGGCTGAGC
>JANZLQ010000001.1:23079142-23096134 GCA_026212715.1 Elanus axillaris | reverse complement strand
TTGTGGGGGGGGGGGGGGGGGGGTGGGTGAGAAATGTGTACAGCTGTGGTCACTAGACTACATGAGTCCTGGCCAGTGTAATGAATACATACATTATTTCTTTTAACAACTGGCCATGTATTTTTCTTCTCATGTAACTGTGTGGCTACAATCAAGCAGTCTGACATGAGGATTTTGAAAAGCTTTTTGGATTCTTCAATCATAATAGCTGATTAATTCTTAAATTTCTGAATTAGTGGCAGAGTTAGTGACTAAGTGGAGAAACTGACACTAGTGATGAAATAGGTTGAGGCATAGGAGAAAAAACTAATTCAGCACACATGGTACTGTGCCTGAACTAAATTAAGCATGGCAGAGTGTAGTGCAGCTGTGGTCATATTATCCAATTCTAGAGCAAACAGTATAGATATGCTCCGGGTCACATAACATGGTGGGGTTCAACACTCTCACCATACCATATTTATCTAAATTCAATTTAGAGCTTTTGAAATCACTCCAGAACCAGTCTCTGTGCTTTCTCTCTCACATTTATCAGGTGGTAGAGTTACTGCGTGAAGCCCCTCAGTCTGGAGAAATCAAAGAGCTAAGACGACTACTGCGTGCTCCACACTTAAAGGCAAGTCCTGCATCCGGAAAGAAAAAGTTTGCTCAAAGAGCTGTCTGCAGTGGGAATGGAAAAGAGATGGCCAGCTGTTCACATGAACTGGCAAAGGAGCCAGAAGAGACATAGTTTCCTAGTCATGAACTAACCTAGCTGTGAAATAAGATGTGGACTGTGTATCTGAAGTACCTGCAGTGGGCTGCATTTTATTTAAGGGCTATGTTTGAGAGAGATGTTTCTTACAAAGTTAAATTCTGAGTGGTTGATGCAGACATAAAACCAAATTTTCCTTGCAATTGCAAAACCTGCATTCTTTACCCTAGAGCTCCAAATAGAAATGTTTCATCTTTTGTAAGTTTTCCAGAAGAAGCAGAGAGAACTGTTCTTAAAACTTTATTTCACAGTTTGAATTTCCAAGTGGAAGGAAGAAAATGTTGATATGTGAAAGGGATCTATGTTCACATAGAAACTTATTAGCTGATTTCTGTTTTCTGACCAGTCACTGTTTAAAGCTGTTCTATTGTATGATCTTTGTTCATGGATTGGTTGGTTTGCTTGTTTTTGTTTGTAAAGGCCTTGCTATCTGCTCATGATACTGTGGCCCAGAAAGATTTTGAACCAACCCTTCCACCACTGCCAGACAACATACCTGAAAATGAGGAAGCGATGAGGATTGTCTGCTTAGTGAAGAACAACCAGCCGCTGGTGAGGGAGCTTTCTGATGTCTGTCAAATTATTTTAACTTCCACAAGCATCGATAATGCATCATATGCATATTGGTTTCTTTCCAGGAATGTCATAGACATTGTGTGCATTCTTGTCCAGTTTTTACGGAATCACAAGAATTGTTGGGGTTGGAAAGGGCCTTGAGACCATCTAGCACTGCTCAGTGTGGGTACAACTAGAGCAGGTTGTTCAGTGCCTTGTCCACTTGGGGTTTGAACATTTGGCAGATGTTTTTATCTAATATAATAAAAATACAAATTGGATCAAGAGCTATTCCCTTGGCCAAAATAGTAAGGAAGGGAGGAGAGGCTCTGAAAGGTTCTTTAGAAATCATTTGTGCTTATAAGTGGAAAACATTGTACAGCTTAACTAACCTGTTTTAGAAAAAGATAGCTTTAATATCTGAGATAGATAGAAAAGATTTCTTATAGTCAGTCAATGAGGTTATTTTAGTGTGATGGAAGTTGAAGACACTGAAGGACTTAGTACTAATAATGATACCATTATCGCTAGATCCGTGTGGTGTTTAAAGGGCTGTATCTTTCAATGCCTTTTTGTCATTGTGAAGATCAGGCTTGTGATGTGAAAAGAAAGTTGCTGGGGTTCTTCAGTGATTATTTTTTCTTTGTTTCTATTTGGCAGGGTGCCACCATTAAACGCCATGAGATAACAGGTGACATAACGGTTGCCCGTGTGATCCATGGTGGGCTAGCAGACAGAAGTGGTATGTGTAATTCGAAACAAAGTGATACAAAAAATTGAAATTGAAATAAGATATTTGAAGTAAGGTAATAGCTTAGCTTCTACAGTTAGTCTTCCATTATAGAGCAAGATGATGTGTACATTGGACAGCACTGTAAATAGTGGTATGTTGCAGTGCCCTTGATTCTGGTTTCATTAATTTTCATATGAATGTGCTATGTCTGAGACTGAATTGAGGTACAAATCCAGTTTTCATTATGCATTCTTGGCAGCAATATCTGGATAAATCTGTCATGAGGTTGATCAGGAATATCCCAAACTGCAGTGTGGTACGAATATCAGCAGCTCATTCCCTAATGAAGAAATGGAAAACATCAGTAGTCTGTGATTCTATAAGATAATTGGCTTTAAGGAATACATAGTAATGCTTTTTGACACTAGTCTACTAACCACTTTGGCAGCATTAGTTGCTAAGCAATATTCAAAGGAGTTTCCTTGGAAATGTCACTACTTTGTCATCCTAGAATTGAATGTGTTCTATGTTTCTTGGGAAATGTAACATAACTGAAATGTAAAAAAATCAGAATAAAATTGAACTGTAATCATTATAAAATAGTTCCATTTAGTATTTTCTGCCCTTTGCATAGAGAAGAAAACCCAGACTGTAGACTAGACAGCTGATTAAGTTCCTAGTTTAGTTAATGTTTTAATTGAGCTGAAGGAAAATGTAAAAGTAAACAATATTGTGAAGACTTTGTAAAGGACAGAGAGGAGTCCCAAGGCCTCCCACTGCACCTGGAGTTTTTAAGGGTCTGATTCCAATTCTCATGGTCTATTAATATAATGGGTTTAGCTAGAATAGGTTCAGAACTTACTTTGGGAGATGGAATTATATTAAAATGTTTCTGCTACTTTTAATGCAATCGCAAGGCTATTTACATCAATAGATTGTAAACATGTTGATGGGGGGAGATGGGAGGAAATAAGAAAACTGAAGCATGCAAGCTTCTTGTGACCTACAGAAGTCTGCGGTCCTATCCAGGGGCAATACAGCTTAAATCCAAAATGCCTTCCTGCACACCTGGTGTATGGAAATGTTTCATGCTGACTTCCAAACCTGTGGTACATCTGCGTGCCCCTGCTTCACCTACCCAAGATAATCCATGCTGTGATAAAACTTCTGCTGCTGCTTTCATCCTTGTTTTTGCTGTAGGGTTGCTGTATGCTGGAGACAAACTAGTGGAAGTAAATGGTGTTCCTGTTGAGGGACTTGAGCCTGAGCAAGTTATTAATATTCTGGTATTGAATCTTTTTTAAATCTTTTTTCTACCTTGTACCTTAAGAGTAACTGTATGTCGTTTCTTTCATACACACACACTCTCTTAGAGGAGATGGTCTGCAATTTTTAACAAAATTCAGATTGTTTCCTAACTGTGGAAGAAGTTCACAACCTCTTATGAAAGCAGAATGTATGAAATCAGAATTAAATCTAACCCCTATTTAGGACAGAAATTAACTTAATTGTGACCATTCCACCTGCAGCTTCTGGGAAAAATACTGTTTTATTTAGACTTTACTGATTAATAATTTTTCTGGAAGCTCCACTCAGTTAATATTCCACAAGAAAGTAGTGGAAAGGTGCTGTTCTAATAGGAGTCCATGTTACAAAATGCACTAAAGCCGAGTGAGTGAGTTTGTAAGCTATATACCTTGCCTTGCAAAAAACGCAGTGGTAATTACTGTTGTCAGAATTCTTATGAAGAAATCGGTTGAGCTGTCCCTGTTACTTGTCATTTTGCCCACAATCTTTTAGGGTTCTTCACTGCAAACTGTTAATGCCAGTTAGTAAGGTATTGCTATATGTAATCAGTATCAAGTCCTTCTATGTCTTATTTCCCTGATTGTACTATTTCTAGGTATAAGAAATACAAACTCTATTGGAATGCTTAATTCTTAAATATTTATACTTTTCTCTTCCCCCTTTTATATCACTTGTCTAACCAGAGCCTGCTGCTAATTAAATTAGATTTCAGTAGAAAAGTTTGGTATGAATTAATATTGAAATTATATATATTACATAGATTTCACTGAATTAAAAATATTTTAGCAAGACTTTGAAGTTTCTTTCTTGAGTTTCCTTTTGAAAAAAAATACAGTAATGTCACACTGACTGCCTAAATTCTATTTGTAATATAGACATTATAGAAACCTCAAAGCCATGCTGGGTTAAACTTGTGCTGCCAAAGTTTGGTTATTTGTGTTGAATACCAGTCATATTTTAATCCTTTTCTAATCATCTAGGCCCTGTCTCAGGGGACAATTATGTTCAAATTAATTCCAGTTTCTGATCGGCCTGTCAGCAACCAAACAACGGTAAGAGACATTTTTGTTTTTCTGGATTGTTACTGCAGTTACCCCAATAATGTCTAATGGCATGATACAAAAAAATGTCATTGCTTAGAATTTTATTGCAATCACTAAAGTGTCACTTGCCTTTATGGCTACCTCTCAGCTGACATCAATATGCTGTTGCTGAAGCAGTAAAGATAGTAAGCTGAAATACAGTTGTGTTAAAGGTAATGAAGACATTTTCAGAGTGATCTACAGGTTGAAGGTCAATTCTTTTTCACAATGTATGAGACAAATTTTTATTTCTCCCTTTATGAATAGCTAGGGTTTGGGGCTTGATCTGGTTTTTAAAACTTGAGTTAATCATGAATTGACTTAAGTAGCAGAAATATCTGGCCCTGTGATTATAAAGCTCATGTTGTATCTATCCTAAACATGGCTTCATTTTACACTCATATATTTTCTTTACTAGCTCTATGTGCGAGCAATGGCAGATTACTGGCCCTTGCAAGATCCTGCTATACCATGTGCTGATGCAGGTTTGCCTTTTAAGAAGGGTGAAATACTCCAGATTGTGGACCAGAATGATGCTCTCTGGTGGCAGGCCAGGAAAGTTTCAGATCTCAGTGCCTGTGCTGGACTTATACCCTCAAATCATCTTCTTAAAAGGTAAAGAAGTTGTAATTTTTCTGATTTCGAGTTCAAAAATTAGCCAGTTATTCAGACTTTGCTACTGAAAATTTTCATAAGCTATATAGCAGTATGATTCAAGGTGGCATCTGACAAACATCTTTCCTCTTTCTGTTCTCCAACTTCTTGCTCTCCTTTCCTTAGGAGTACCTATGTGAGAACAAGCTTTTGAAAGCACCTGTATCATCTTAAATTGACGTCTAAGAAGTATGCAGCAGTTGCCTAGTCTCTATACTAGTTGCCAAGACATCTAGTGGAGTGTAGCAGCTGAAAGATGGGTAGAAATTAAGGGCCCCTGCTGTGTAGGACCATCACCTATGACTAAAAAAAAGGGGGGGGGGGGGCACCAGGGGGAAGAGTGGGATAATACATGTATGGTATAAGTACATAGCTGTATCAAGAAACACTGTTTTTTTTAAAGATGTCCTGTGAGGCATGAGGGACCTCTCCAGCTTTGGTCAAAACTGAGTAGACCAGATTAAAAAAAAGCAGAGTAAAAAAAACAAAACCCAAAAAAAAACATGCTCAAGGAAGAACAGGGATCCCTTGCCCATTATTTTTATACTACATGCTTTCAGAACCAGAGTTCTTAAACTGCTGTAGCACATTTTTCAGTTTGATTCTCTAACCACATGTCCCATATGTATTACCCTCAGGAAAACATAAGGCCATGCAATTGTACATTATAAACTTCAATTTGTATGACATGTAAACCTAGCTGTGGTCTGTATAATGAAAGCTGAAATCAAACTAGGTTGTGATTGAGGCTGCAAGCAAGAGGGTCTGTGTAGTGACAAAGGCAGTAGTACTACTACCTATAGCAGTAGCACACTATTCTACTTGCAGGAGTCTGTATCACAGTATGGCTTATCTTCCTGTCCTCATATATAAATTCAAAATACTCTAAATACTTCTGGGCTGCTGATTTGGAAATTAATTTTAAATTGTTCTGATAGCATGTTGGCTTTCTTTCAGAACTTTGCAGTGTGCTAAAACATTGGTAATGTTTCCATTCTTGGTGTTCTCTGTCAGCTCAGTACTGGTTGATCTTATGTGTAAGCAGTGAATCAGACTGGAGCACAACATGCTTGCGGACTGTTCTGTTTCTTTAACTGACAAATTTATTTCTCTGTAGGAAGCAGCGAGAATTCTGGTGGTCTCAGCCTTTCCAGCCCCACCTCTGCCTCAAATCATCAATGTGTGAGTGAAAAGTTACTTGAATGGTAGAGTAGGAAAGGTAGGTCTTCTCTCTCTTTTCAGGGTTACGGAAACAGAAGCTCATACAATTCAGTTCAATTCAAAGACTTTGTTTCTGGAGCCATATTGTAACCTCAGTATCTCCAGGAAAAGCTGTGAATTCAACCCCTTCTGAAGTCTGTAAGATCTAGGAGCTCTCTGGGAAAGCCAATTCTTTCTAGGAGAATTGGGTGTGAATAAGTCTTGAGTTGACAATTGTACTAGCCTGGCTTTCTAGGGACAGAGATAACATTCTGCACTGAAAGATGCCATGCAATGTGTTTAGAATGTTTCTTTGTCATCAAAACTTTTGAGAGAAAGATAGAACTTCTTTCCTTGAGTTGTGAGATGAACTATGCTGCTTGTGAGTTTATTCATGGTGACAGTCCAGAAACTTTATCCTCTGCCAACTATTAACTTTCTGTAAACGTGCAATTATTCCCAGACAAAGAATGTTATTTCTTCCTGTTTTCGCTCTCCCTGTTTTCTTCTATGGTTCTTTATACTAGTATAAAATTAATTTTTATCTTGTGGTAACTCCCAGATTGAGTGTGTTTCATTGCTTAGGATTCTTCTTGCACTGATTGCTTTGTTTGTTAGAGCTGGGGCTCTCTTTCACCATAATTTTATTGCATTTTAACTGCTTCAATGGATATGCTGTGGGCAGTAAGCACTGTGGAAGAAGGTAGGAGAGCATACCTGGACAACATTGCATTCCTGTACCTGGAATCAAGATAGCATGTGGTTTTACAGGCTTTTTAAAAAGTTAACAGAAATGAGGCAGTTTGTTATATACATGCAAAAGAAACTCAAGTTCTTGTCATTTTTTGTGGTTGGCATAATCAAAATCAAGCCTTTTTTCAGTTGAAATAGTAGCAGCTTACATTGTCTTAAAATGGAAACTTAAGCTATGCATTATCTTGTAGGGAACTGACAGTTTGGATGGGTTGCTTTGAGGAAGGAAAGACTACATTTCTTTTTTCCTCTCCCTCTTTCTCTGCTGTCTTCAGCAGCTGACCTGAGCAGCTCCAAGAAAGTATTTCTTTAAAGGATAAATGTGGGCAGAATACAGTTGACAGATGCCCCGAGAGTTGCCCTGTAACTGGAAAATAGCTCCTACTGGGCCTATCTGGAGGGGGACACAAGAACAGAAAGCACAAACAGTGCAGTATTGTGAGCCCACTAGATTGCCCCAGCTCATGAGATTGCATTTCTGGGACGTGAATTGATGTGGTCTGGGGATGGAAAGAGAGCTGAATCAATCTTTTATTTTCCTTTTTTTCCTTGTAAAAATAGTAGTAAAATCAACCAAACAAAACACTTTCCTTGAGTGAAGCACATTAAAAAGATGCACACTTTTAAAAGCTACAGGAGAGGAGGGAGGGAGTGGAAAACTGTATTCTGTCATGGTAATAAGTTATCTACAGGATAAATAGAGTGACAGCCATGTTAAACCTTTTATGATTTCAAAAGGAGAATTCAAGTTCGATGTGTTTGCCTCTCTGACACAAGCCCTTCAGAGCACTAGTTTAAGAAAGCCTTTTTCTCACTAAAGACAGGGAACATCAGTAAGTTTGACTTAACAGTTAAAATCCTTAAAGATGTCTAAAGCTGATCTGAGCTTCAAGTATTTTCTTTCTGATGTCTGAGTTCAGTCTTGAAAGATCTGTAAGGTTTTTTCCTCCCCAGTGTTTTTCTCATTCAGATGAATTTTTTTTCCTTATGTTGATCTGTAGAGGATGACATGCAGATTGATGAGAAGTGTGTTGAAACAGGTAACTGAATTCACTTGAGATTATTCTATTTGCTTCAAGGTAGTAGCTATCTAAAGCCTTGTTTTGTTCTCCAAAGAAAAACACTTATTCTCCTAGTGAACTTAATGGTAGAAAATTTTGGTTTTCATACCATGGAAACCTCATCCTATATTACTGTATTAAAATGAGCTGTTTGCAGTTCTAGTGTACAGTGCTTATAGTGAAGTGTTGTGCCAAAAGAGGAACCACCCCCAAAATACCTGTCTGAATGAGATCCAGCCTCTTTAATTCAGGGTTTTGCTGTGACTGTAACATTACCATAGTTTTGGCCTATTGTAGATTTAATGCCACAGATGATTGTAGTCTTGGAGAACCCACACAATTAATTGCCAAGAAACTGATCTCAGGAGAATATGTTTTTAGGCACTGAGCAAGAATAAGTTTTTACATGTAAATAGTACTTGTGAAGACACTTAGTTTGACTTGCTCCCTAAAACAGCACAGCTCATTCTTCCTTCTCCTGAGGTAATTCAGAAAGCTCTTGTGGAGGTATGTGATCTTGTAGAACTGGGTGGAGAGAGACCAGGCAGTTAATTCAAGTATGGCGAGCTGTATTTTGCCACTTCAGTGTAGAGGGAAGTGGGGAAAGTATATGTGAGACAGACTGACAGGAGCTGGAAAATTGATTTCTGATCCTGAAATTCTGTAGGAGGAAAATAATTAAATTTTGAATTTTTTAAATATCTTTGCTATCTGGATTACTAAACAAGATGAAGAAACATTTGAGTCTGGTAAGTTCCTCTGACCTATCTCCAAATTCCTTGCTATTGTTCTGCTGAGAAAAGGGTATCCAGAGACAAGCATCTTAAAAACAAGCAGGTGACAAAAACAGAATGTCATTTTAGCTTTAGAAGCCGTTCTGGCTTGAAAAGCTATTATGTAAAATCCTGCTGCCTTAAGTCTTCCTCTTGCTCTTTGATTACTTCAGTACTAATGTTTTTGTCCTGTTATCCTACAAGTGTGAGTATTTCTTCTCATGTATCAGTATCAGATCTGTTTATCAAATCCTAATCAGTTATACCCGTGCAAGCTGTGACAGCAGGGGCTGCACTGATGTCAGCAGATAATTGGATTACCTTAGGGTAATGGAGGCCTGAGAATCCCCAGGGCCTGTAGGAGTTGATGTGGTAAAGAGGAGAACTGTTCTGGATTCCCAGTTGTGTGCATGGCTGGCATACATGAAACAAAAATGCTTAATGAATGACTTATACATAAGACATACAATCAATCAGTGCGTTTTTTTTTTAACCAAGCTGGTTTTGGGGTTGGTTTTTTTAGGGAACAGCTACCTATTTACAGCATATTCAGAGTTCTGCACAACTGAAGTCTTCTAAAATAAATCATTTTTCCTCTAAAATAAATCTACTACTGCTAAAATTCTTGTTTGAGATATTTGGTAATCTTGTGGAGAAGATCTCATTCCACCTTACACTTGCTCTTCTCCACAAGATTACTACTTGCCAGTCGTATTTTCTTCTCTTATCGCAAGTGGTTTATTCTCTTCCACCTCTTAAGCAATGCCCAAAGTTTTTAAGACAGAACAAGTAAGTCTACAGGGCAGTCTTTTGTTTTCAGGCTAGGATGTTTCTGAAAGCTGTACTTGGGGATTACACTTGCAAATCCTATTCACTGCTCAGTGCTGAGTCAGCTCTCTGCTATATCCAGACAATCAGAGGAATGAAGGTGCAAATATTTGCTATCCTACATTTTACTTTAACCAGTAGTTGAACATCTGTGTGATGTATTTTGCAAGTACAATACTGACGTAGATGCTGTAGCTGAGTGTCTCGTTCTTTGGGAACTGAGAATTTATGTTCAAACAGGCATATTTTAGATTTAAAGCCTGCAGTACCTGTTCCCTACCTGTTCCCTAAATTTCCTAAATGCACTGGATGATGCTGGCTGGATTTTTTTTTTTAATCTTAGTATAGACTGTCTTCTCAAAACTAATTTTTTTTTGTCTGTCTTTATCTAAATGTGCAGAGGAGCTTAAAGAAGGTAACAAACTTTTTTCTCCCTGTCTCCTGTAAGCAGTAATCTATTAGAATTTATCTGTGTTTATTGCATTACCAGGAGCTATGATTCCTCTTACAACACCTGGTAGCTGAATTGCTTGTTCCATGTAGGATTCCACACTGCACTCCACAACATAGGACAAAGAGTAGATAAAGCAGAAATGCTCAGAAAGATTTGAATGACAGCCCAAAAGACCTGAAGATAGAAATGATAACAAGCATATGTCAGCTGAATAGTACTCTGAACGAGCAGTTTTGTGAGTAGTTTTTTCTACAGTCATGAACAAGGAGTTGTTAGTACATACAGAAACATAGGAATAAAACTGTATTTTAAAGGAACAAGTAGTGAAGAGTGTATAGATGTGACAGAAGAGTAAGATGCATCTAATTTTGTTTTGAAACTCGCATGCTTATGAGAACTGCCAATCAAAAGAATGTAGTGCTAAAAAGATGATACATTTTATGCTTTGCAAATGAAAATAATGTTCTTGCCTTGGAACAATCACCGTCTTTAAAGATATGCCTAGGTATTCTGTATCTTATTCTTGCTTTAACAAGGCCTAAATAAAGGGAATACACAGCTTAGATAACTACATGCCTGATTACAGGAAAATAAGGAGTCCTTTTTGAAATGAAATCTAAACACTGCTGATACAATTTTTTTTTCCTTAGTTGTTTTCAAATCACCTTTATAAAAGAGTTTCTAAACTGTTACAGCACTGATCTATTGGGAAATGGATATTTTTGAGCCATATAAGAGATATTTCATTTAAAAAAAAAACCAAACCATGTAGAGATATAGAAGGCTTACCTGAATGGTTAAGCCTTCACAAGGAACAGCATGAGAATGGGGACAAAGAACTGGAGAAACAGATTAGTCTGGGATGTTGGAGCACAGATACCACTGATCCAAAGATGATTTAAAAAGTAATAAAATTAGGTCTTCATTCTGCCTGAAAGGTCTGAGCAGATACATTTTGCATTTTCCAAGCATGCTATTGGGCAGAAATGGAGTTATAAACTTTTTATTTCTGATTTTGCACTACTGACTTGTTAGTTATTGTAATGTTTAACTAAATAATTCTTCAGAGCTAGGTTACACCTAAAAAGATTAAATTATGTGGGTTTTTTCACTATAAGTATTTCAAAACATTGTCTGGCATCTAGTTATCTTAGGAATGAAACAAAATCTTGAGTTTCAAATCTAATTTAGAAAATACCAAGACTTTCTAAGTTTAATTTTTCTCTTACAGAAATATTGGTCCTTTGAACTGGTCATTGATCATGTCAAATATTTCAGTATTTCATGTTATGGAGTATTGTGCTTTTTTTATTAGATAAGGCGTGGTACTTCTATATGTTACTGAAACACTTTTTCATTTAGGATCAGCAATAATTGTTAGCCATCTAACTCTTCAGCTTTCACTGTTGGGTTTTTTTTTTTTATTTCATGAGTATTTGTTCTTCCTATTCTAGAAGAGGAAGAATTTGGTGAATTTGGTCAACGAGTCTTTATTGGTACGCAATGACTAAAGATAAGTAAGATGTTTGAGGTTTGATCTAGATTAAGTGCTTGTCTGAAGTTAAATCTAAAGATGTACTGAACTGAATTCTACTTACTCTGTTTTCTGAACTTCAAGAAGTTGCTTTCCTCCTACTAATGCTTGTTCTCTCCATTTAAACCTCTCTTCTGTTAGGCTTCTACTGAGACCTGGCCACCATTATTTGAAATTGACTGGCTGTTAAGTTTTCCCTTACTTGATAATTTATTTTGCTAGAGCGTAATGTTGTCTGTCATCCATTAAGAATAATCCTGAGGGCTTTCATTAGAAAAATAGACCTAAAAGTGAGGTTTTCAGAGTTGGATGGCATGGTGGAGCAACAAACCTATCCCTGTTACTAAACCATAGTGACCATTAAAATATTTGGATTCATTCTGGAGGCTGGAAAAGCATTCCAGACTTGCTTTAGGAGAGTAAACCAGCTCACTATCAAAAACCAGTTGACCTGTTCCCTAGTGATGCTTTATGTGGCCAGAAACTTCTCCTTTGGCTTGTTTTGGGGGTCTTTGATTCTGGGTTAATTTTCAGGTGACTTTCACTGAGGTTTGACCTCCTCTTTAGCTGTCTTTTAATGCTCACTGGTTCTACCAAGCTGACATACCAAGAGCAGCAATGAAATTCACCCTGCAAAAAGCTCAAAACCCCAGTATGTTGTGTGGCTTAAAAAGAGACACTCTAGACTAAAGAACTAGTTGCCTGCATCTCAGGTGTATTTTCCAGTACTGATGTCTTTTGCCCCTTACAGCTGGTTTCCGTAGAAGTATGCGCCTGTGTCGCAGGAAATCCCGTAACAATCAGCAGTCATGTTACACTCGGTGCCCCAGCAGCTGTTACAGCACTCTTGCAGCTCCATATGAAGAGGTGGTTAGGTACCAGCGGCACCCAGCAGACCGCAACAGACTAATTATACTAGTGGGTAAGAGGTTAATTACTTTCTCATGCAAATTTCAGAACCTGTAACAGAGGGGAGGAAGCAGTCAGTCATGATCTGATCCACTGAGGTTTCCTGCTGCTGACTGCAGTGGTTGCAGACTGTGCAGGTAGCTCTCAAAGCAAGACGTCAAGAATGATTGTAATTTGACCCTATTATTGGTTTTAAAGTTTGATGTGTATATCATCTTCTTTGCTTGAGATAGCAAATGTTTAAAAAAAAAAAAAAGTCCTTAGAAGAAGCCATACAGTTATGAATGCTGATTGATAATGAATTTTATTAGGGAAATGGTTCAGTTTTATATTTGGTTGGGACTGGTACAGAAACTGATGAGAAAACATTTGTAACTTACATGAAGGCATTTCTCCAGCCAGTGTTAAATGCATGGTTATGGTAATGGTAAGAATGTTTAAAATTAAACTCCAGACTAGCAAAATCCCAATCTTGGGCAGTAGAGAAAGTTAAAAAGATGCCTTTAATAATGCTTGCAATAGGAAATACTGTTTTAAGTGGGCTGCAGACTCTCAAGTAGTCTTTAATGATAGTGACTGAAAGGAAGCTGTTGTTCTGCAGTGTTCCATGATCCTGATAAAGCAAACTGGGTAAAGGCAAGTCTATTGTCCTTTCTAAGTCTGGAAGTATTTGATAATAATTTCTTCTTTTAAAATGGTATTGCTGAGTGGCCTCCTGGGTATGACTATATTGCTGGGAAGTGATTTGTACCCTGAATCAATCAAGATGCTTCAGTCACTTCTGGTACATTTTTTTGGAACTAGTTTACATTTTATTTATCTATGTGAAATGTGTTAGAAAATGGGGGGTGTGCATGTAAAAAGTGCCTCTGTCAGTAATAGTTGCTTTTTTTCCAACTTTTCAGGTCCTGCAGGAGTTGGTGTGAATGAGCTAAGGCGAAGGCTTATTGCAAGTAACCCAAGGGAGTTTCAAAGTGCCATACCTCGTATGTGATGTTCTTCCTCTTTCCCCCACTACCACCTTCAAACATGATTAGGAAATGTCAAGTACCTCCCTCTTACCTTTGTGTATTCATATACGCTTTGCTGTATGCCTGTTTTTTCAGCTCTACTGCAAGCCAGAGTAATTTGCTTTTATAAGGGTTAGTTTAAAATAAGATCTTTCTCCTTATTTTGGCAAATCAGCCAAAGCTATTTTCAAGTTACAGCTCCTGAAACTGTTAAAGCTTTATGTAGCAGTAGATTATCTCCACGATTTTGTTAATGTTGATGTTTGTTTTTCCTAGATTTAAAAATGTTTCTTAGGGATATTGTAAGTTCATAGCGTTTAAGTGATCAGACTTGAGAATGAAGGCAACAGAAGTTGGTGCTTAATAGGCTTTGCAGCTTTCCTTATTAGCCTTCTAGTCTCAGATGAGACTTACACAGCTTAATTTCTGACGTAATAACTGAAATTGTTTCTACCTGTGCTTATTTGGTTCGTGTGATTTGGATAACCAAACAGGAAATGTATGAATCTGAAGCTGGCTGAAAATTCAGGAATTCTTTTGTGCTTAAGATCCCAGGTATGGGGAATGTGCAAGTGGGGGAAGGCTTGTGTGATTTTTCTGAATGAACTTTAATCAATTTTACCTCAGAGGAGTAAAAACAGTTGTGCAATCAGTTCCAAAACAGTTCCTGATTGGTTTGAGTTGCAGATATTTGGATTAAACCACTCCCTTTCCATTCCAAGAAATATAGATGTGCTTTGCTGATTTTCAAGGACTTGCCACTGGGCATCCAGTAGAGTAGACAAGGCTTTTGCTCTGGATTAACAAACTGAAACAATTGACTTTATTACTTACAAAAATACTGATTTATCGTCCTTCATGAAAGTTGTCTCATTTTCATTTATAAAATTACAGGAATTTACTTGCAGTTGACTTTGGTTTTGTGTGTGTGTCTGTATATCTCCTTTCAGACACCACTCGTCTTCAGAAGAGTTACGAAATGAATGGTCGTGAATATCACTATGTATCAAAGGAAACTTTTGAAAACATGGTGTATAGCCACAGGTAAGTAGGAAAGATTAATTAAACTTTTGTGACTTAAAATGTAACATGATATAATAAAAGACAGTTTTGTAGTTAGGTCCCAAGTCTGGGCTTCTCCACTCATATTTACTATGCATGGGTGGTGTAAATTTGGGAAAAACTACTTTAGCCCATTGCTTCAAAAACTGTGTTTGTACACTTGCAAATAAGCTCCTCTACAATTAATCTCAGAATCCTCAAAGAAAGTGGGATCTCCAGTCCTGAGCTCATTTGATGTGCTTGTAAGCTGACTTTAATTCTCCTGGAAACCAGACAGTTCTCTAAAATTGAGCAGTGAGTCAGACCTGTTCCTGATCTACAACTCCATTGCAGAATCTCTTCAGTGATGGCATCTCCATGTAAGCAACTGAACTAAGGGCTAAACTTTCAGAAGTGTCTGCTCCTTACTATGCATCAATAATTCCTCTAAGACAGACCGGCTCAGGACCAGAAGCTACACTCCTTGAGCTGTGTCAAGTGCTTTGAGATCTTCTGATTTGTGAAGTTATTTGTAGTATATAAATGACAAACATTTTATCATTAGAATCTCAACCTCTAAAGACATAATTTGTAACAACAAGATGAGTAAAAAATGCATGCCTTGGAGATGTCAAACTGTAATGTTTCTGATTTTGTGCCCAGTGTAGTGAGAAAGAGCAAAGGTGGAGGTTGTTCATCAGTGTTCTCTATGTTCTATGATCATGCAGTCTTGATCACTGGATTACATTTGAAGATTTCACCCTTAAATGGAACCTTTTTGAGACTCAAGTGCTCTTTCATTTTCCTTCTTCCTCACCACTGTTGCAGAATGCTGGAATATGGGGAATACAAAGGGTACCTGTATGGTACCAGTATTGATGCAGTGCGAACAGTCCTTGATGAAGGGAAGATCTGTGTAATAGATTTAGAACCACAGGTGAGTTGTAAAGGGGCAGGGAATCTAGAGTTCGTATCTCCTGGAAGGAAAAATAATTCTCTGTACATTCTTGAGCTATTGGGAAATTTTTAGTTGCTTTGTCTTGTTTTTCACCCTAGCTCATGGTGCTTATTAATAATAGGTTGTTCTTTGCATGGATCTAGGCAGGGGGATGCCAATGACAAGTATGTACAGGTTAGTATAGTTCATTCGTTTCCAAGTCAGCAGCTGCATTATCAGGTGGAATAGTACAGAAATGAGTTTTCATACTTGCTTAAAGCAAGGATTATTCTTTCATGTGGAGACTGTTGCATGGGATTTCTTCTTCCGCCAAGCCCTGTTAGTTGGGAATTCCGTCATTCTGTTAGCAATCTCTGAACACCCTTTGGTAAAAGCAGAAACTATTAAAGTAATCGAGCAAAAGCAGGGAATTATATGATGCATCTATTTCTCTTCAGAAGTGACTTAACAGCTGGCAGTAGGCTGCTGGAGCACATGACCAAACAGCTCTACAAGAACCTCCAGTGAGTGCTTACTGTGTAGACTGCTGCTCATCTAGGGACCACAGTTTGTAAAGTTTGCTATTATGAGAAAGGGCAGCTTGCAAGTATGCCCTAGCAGATATTGGCAAGAGGTGCTTCAAATACTAGGGTGATTACCAGAGGTTTCTATACTGGGCACTGCAAAAAACTTCAAATGCAATCTTTGCATTCTTCTGTTTTTTTTTTTCTTAATTACTTTTATTACCTCTAACTTTCAGAACTACTTACCAGGCTAATCTTTTCACTTAGACACTATTCCCTTTTTTTTTTCCTTCTATTTTTGCATTGAATTTGCTGATGAAGATAAGACTAATAAAGGCCTGAGTCTGTAAATATCTAAGAGACCTAAAGCTGTGTCTAGCAAAACCTTACTAGAATTACTTGCATATTTAGCACTTAGGAGCTGTTTAGGCTACTGGGTTTCAACATCTCTTCTAACTGAATGTAAAGAGACACCCCAACGCAGTAACTTTTAGAGACTTCCCTCTAATTATGCAGAGCCAGTGTAGTCAGTCTCAAGTTAGCAGTGGTTTGTGGTGTTTAAAATAGAAGTTAAGTTACATGACCTGTGGGGTACTAATCAAAATCCAGACCACTATAAGGGCCAAATTAGGGCACATTTTAGTCCTTTAGTCTTCATTTCAGATCTAAAAATACCTTGGGTTTCTTCTGCTACACTTCTAAACAAAAGGACAGGGGAAATGTACTCTTGTGTCCTGGTTTCAGCTGGGACAGAGTTAATTGTCTTCCTAGTAGCTGGTATGGTGCTGTGTTTTGAGTTCAGTAAGAGAAGAATGTTGATAACACTCTGATGTTTTCAGTTGCTGCTGGGTGGTGTTTAGACTAAGTCAAGGATTTTTCAGC
>JANZLQ010000001.1:23041479-23075240 GCA_026212715.1 Elanus axillaris | reverse complement strand
CGGGGCGCGGGCAGCAAAGCGGCGGCGGCCGCGGCAGCGCCCGCTCCGCGGGGCCGCAGCCCGGTGCGCCCGGCTGTGAGCACCGGCGGCGGCAGGAGCGTCCGCTCTGAGAGCTGTTGCTGAAGAGTTGTGCTGGGGTTGTCGGCGGCAGCAGTTGCTGCCGGGGAGACGGAGCTGAATGCGGCGCGGGAGCGGGGCGCCCTGGCAGCGCGGCTCTGACATCTCCGCTCCGGCGCGGAGACGGCGGTGCCCGCCTTGCTGCGACAGGCGGGAGGCGGGATGTAGCCGGCCGCAGGGTTGCACGTTTCTGCTCGTCTTTTGCTGGGGACACAAGCATTTCCTCATTGTTTTCATCCATATATATAAACATGTATGCAAAGCTTTAAATCTGTAAAAGCTCGTTAAGCGTTTTTAAATCTTAGAGTTTGAGCATAACTGCCGCCTCGCTACCACCTCTGAGGTCTGGCGGTAGCAGCTTTGCTCGCAGCAATCGACTCGCAGCCGCACTGAGGAGCGAAGGCATTTTCTGCTCTGCATCCCTAAATGGCCACCCAGGGGGTTGGGTGGTTTAGTTTTTTCCCCGAGTGAGAGTTCCCTGGTGTGCCCCACTGTCCTGTGGCCTGGTTCGTGCACAAACACAGGGTTTCACTGAGGCAGCAGCTACCTGATTTGTGGGAGTCTCTGGGCTTCAGGGGTACTATGGCTGTGTTAGCACTCAGCAGCTCTACTGTCAGTAACAAAATGTCCTTGGAAACCTGTGCCCAAACTCACCCTTTCTATAGAGCTTAGAGTGAGTTCTTCCAGACTCTGAGAAACTGGAAACTAAAGGAGTAAAGCTGGTATTTGTGCAGCAGAGTCAGGGGCTTTCATACAGATGGGATTGATACTATTCACTACTGCCTGCTTGCATGTGATTTCCTTTGTTGCAAGGAATAAATGATACAGAAATTAATTCACTTTTCAGTTGTTTCATAGAAGGTAACAAAATAGAGAGGTACTACAGAACACAGACATGCTACTGTGCAGGCAGTTAATGAATGCTATATAAAAGGGTTTGTTTTTTTCTTTAAATTTTCAGATTTCAGTCTTTTAAAATATCAGTTATCCTAAACAATTAATAGTTGCTGCCACAAGAAGGTAGGAAACAATGGAAGTAATGAGCTCTGACCTGTATTAATATTTTTTCTCCCTTACGGTGCACCTATATGGTATGACCAGTCCTGACCAGTTTGCTGTGTGCCACTCAGGGTGTTGCTGTTCTCTACCTGTGTAAATGGCATTTGTGTCAGTCTTCAGCATGGCCAAAATCCAAGTGAGAGATTTGAGGCCTAATCCTGCAAACCCTTTCTTGCATGAGGTATCTAATTTCTTTTTGGTAAACAAACCTGAGTAAAACTTGCTCACTGGAACCTGTACCAGCATGTGGAGTTATGGGTTCTTCAGTGCAAGTAATGTTTCCTGCCGTGGAACAAACTGCTCCTGTTTCAAATGGGAGTAGTACTGGGCCCTAACCCAGGGGCAGGAAGGTTCATGTCCAGCTAATCCTGGCTGCTAGAAGCTTATTTTTAGTTCAGAATTAGCTGAGGTTCAGCATGAGCAGCGTGAGGGAGTATAGACCAGTTCACAGTGCCTCTTTCAGGGAACAGATTCAAATGATATGGGAAAGAAACAAGTGGTAAGTTTGTGGATCCTTGAGTCTTACGAGTCTTACAGTCTTTTTTTATTTCTGATAGCAGATGAATTTTTGGAGCATAGGAAATATTTATTCATGTATAGTCTTTCAATATAATTACATAATGCAAATACATAATACAAAAGGCAAATGCCTTTTCCTAGATGAGAGAAAGTGCAAGAGCTCAGTTTCAGGTTGTTAACAGGAGATACTTATTTTTAGATTTCAGTTGTGTTTTACCTGCTGGTAAATATTTTTAAAAATATATTAAAATTAATGTTTTATCATAGTTAAAAATATTTTTCATAAATAAGCTTATTTCCTTTTATTGCTTTTACTGTTGTTCCAAATTTACAACTTCATTAATAGAAAATATATACTGTATACTGTGCAAGTATATTGAATGCATAAATTATTGCAGTATTTTGATAGTTAAACAGAATGACTGGTTAGCTTTCCAATGAAAGCAGTACCTTATATGAAAAGTGGAAATTATTCAAGCAAAGTTGAAATGCAAGCCGTGCCTCACACATAGCTGTTATGTAGATGTCCCTAATGTAGTGCCAGTCAGAACTGTGGTAAAAGCATATTATTCCTGCGTCTTTTACATACTACTTTTATGTAACATCTCCATCAGGAGTCTCTAGCTATTTAAGAGGCATACGAAGCAAGAGTGTTCTGACCATATCTGGAAATAGCTGTTTTCCGAGAGGTGGTTTCACACTGACAGAAGTTGACTTTTGTCTTTTCTCTTGTCTTTCAGTGCCCACCTCGTGCCCTCCCTCCAGTGCCAAGGTAAAATCAGTTTGTTCTTGGAACTGATCATGGTTCTGTACTGCAGTGTTTTTAAAAGTAATGAAATTAAGTGAGGGAAATAAGTTAAATAAACATCTGAGTAGTCATAATGGCTTTAAAAATAATTGCTTTTCTTGCTAATTTGTTGTCCCAGAACCCCTTACAAGGAATACAAAGCATTTTAAAATTTTACAGGGGCCAAGAAATTTTACTATGTTACCTCAGTTTTAGTACTCTGAGAGATAAACCTTTTAAAAGGTTTCAGACAAATAGCTACTTTAGTTTTATTAACATCTACTTCAGTTTTATTGATGTCCTACTCTTCAATCTCTTCTTCCTTCCTTCTTTGTTTTGTTTCATGTTCTTTAGTTTATTTGAATCACAAATCCTTCAGGAATTTCTGAAATTGGACTAGATGTTCTTGAACAAGAGGTATAGGTGTCTACTAGTTTGACATAGCATAGAGAAAAATCTGGGCTTTTTTTTCCAGTGTGGAAGGAAGGGCAATTACATGGCTTTTATGACATGGTACTTCAGAATTCCTTAAAAAAAAAAAAAAAAGGCAAATGCAATGTTCACAATTGACAATATATAGTGTCTTTTTAGTAATGTACGTGCTCAAATGTTTCATAACTTTTGTTGGTTTGTTACATAGCAGGCAGTAAGACAAGTTTTAATTAGCTAGGCGATTAAAGCTTTTAATCTGATCCACAGGTAGCCAATCAAGAAACTGCATAGTCATGAACAAAGTGTTGTGTCTTGACAATTTCTTCATACCCTTAACCCTGTTGTACAAAGCTGCTTGTAAAGAGAACTAGGAGTGGGGATAAGGAAATGCATCACAAAAACAGCAGTGTGAATTTCACTGTTGTGAATTGTAATTGATTCAAAATTAACTTTCTTCTCATCTTTGTTCCTTTTACATTTGCTCTTCAACACCTTTTCTCCTTAAATGTGAAGTGGAAACCAAGGTGAGTTATTCTGGCATTAAAGAGAATTATAAACATTGGCAGTTCCTTTTGGTGTCACTTCATCCTCTCTTTAAAGAAGGAGCCTTACGCTTTTTCTAAATGTAGGCTGGTTATTTGAACTGCGTGGACACCTGCACTGTGACGGCTAGAACTGTCTGTTCTCTTTACTGTTTGCTTTGTTCTCTTTACTGTTTGCTATTTCCATACTGAATCAAGGTAACTGAAATGCTGTCACTGTGCTCTAAAGAAGTTGATTCTTTGGAGCATTATTCAAGACTATTTTGGTTTTTCACTTAACACACGTGCATAATATGTGTTGCACTTAAGACAGATTTCTTATCCTGTTTTCCTGCCATCTTCTGTACTCCTCCCACTTGCATAAACTGGTGAATTGTCATCTTGCCTGTAAAAGGTGAAGGATGTCTTCACTTGTAAAAATGAATCCCTTTCTTAACTAGCAATAGAATGGCTGTTAAAAAGGAAATGGAGGTTTCTCCATGCTGTGCACCTATACTTCTGGTTTATGTTCTGCAGATGAAATTCCACTCAGTCGTCCCAAAAAAAGGAAACCCAAAGGAAAGACTCCATTAGGTAAGGTCCTGCCAAGACTGAAAACTGTATTTCTGATCCTGGGTGAGACCTGCACTGTAGCCAAGCTCCTGACAGATACATGGTTTTCAGTCCTGTACTCATTTTTTGAGTAGTGTTCTCAGATAATTTATTACAATTCATTTTATATTGAACAACTACAATCTTTTTCCCTGAAGTGGTGTCATTTTAGAACAAGTCTGTAATGCTAACTGAAGTAACTTGTTCCATCCTCTGCTTTTTCTCCCGGTACTGCTAATACAGCATGTCTTGATATTGAACTGAAAAAGTTCCTTTATTCTGCTATTTTTTCCTTTCTAAAATTTTTGGATACTTCATAAAATAGTAATTTCCAGCTGTAAGCTGCTTGTTATGTTGAATGTGTTAAGTGCTTGAATTTTTGAATGAACTAAGATAAAACTCAAGTAACAAATTGGCTCAATGTCAGTCCTTGGCCAAATAAAGTCACAAATTAACATTCCATTATCATGAAAGAGTTAAGAGCCTAAAAGATCACTAGCACCAGGGCTTTTTATTTTTACAGAAGCAGATCTGCAAAACAAACCTACCATTTTAAGCAAGATTACAAGTCTGATCTATTTTGATAAAGCAGAATGTGTTGATAGAAAGTAGTGGATTTTAGTGGACCAGTTGACTTGGGTTCATATGATGGGCTGATGAGGTAACCCTCCTTTATTTGCTTAAAAGAGTGTACAATTGAAATGTCACTGAAAGACCTTTAAATGCAACAAGTAGAGCTGTTGCTAGCAGGGTTTCCCAAGGATCAAGTTTTGTTTACTATTGTTTTCAGTGAGCTGAATGATGGTGCAAAGTACATACTGGCTTTGGCCATACTTTGCTGGTGAATTTTGCATTTTAGCACAGCAAAGCTTTATAAAAGGTAGGAAAACATGTACTTGAAGTGAAAACAAAGATAGATTCAGTTATCATAAAAACTGCAGTACTCAAGAGAGCTATAAAATGGCTGATGTGATGTAAAATGGAGAAGTAACTTTGTTTTTCTACTTCTGATCATGCCAATTGATGCCACTGCTGCTAGAATATTTGATGAATTCATGTTAACCTCTCATGGAAATATAGTTCCCCAGACATAGTAATTCATCTCTCAGACTGGAGTAAACATCCTTCAGTGGTTTTTTTTTCCTCCTCATTTATTCTTGTGGTGTATGTCTAGCATTTAAATTTCCCTTTGATGCTATTTTGCCTTAACATATCTGTGTGAATCAGCTTGTAACAAACTGTGTTTTTTTTCTTGTCCCTTGCATTATGAACTGTGCATGTAGAAAGGGAAAATACAGAGGTATAGTTCTCTCCTGCGGTAGATTTCTTTCAATCAGTCCTCTATTGTATGCCCAAATGGGAATCATGCTACTTCTTGGATACTTAAATTTCCCTCCTGGGCATGAAACTGTCAGGGTGAAAGGAGGGTTGTCACCTCTCCCCTTTGTATGTTCTTACTTACCACATTTGTTTCCCAACTCTTGTACTTCCTAGCTAATACATTTTCATCTCAGCTGTAAGCTGGGCAAATACAGACATTCTGCACAACGTAGCAGAAGGCAGCTTTTTGTTGCTTGTCTCTCAGCGGTTCTGAATTGAGGTTGCTGGATCTTTTAATCTGGTTTTCAGATGGCATTGTCCAAGCAGCAGTTCGTCGGCAGTCTGAAAGCAGTGAGCCCCTAACTCCTGAACCTCATGATGTCCCTCCTCAGAGGAAACGCAAAAAGAAGAAAGTACCTACTGGTATGTGAAATAATTGTAGATTGGAAAGAGCACTGAATAAAAGTTGGTAACATAGAAATATGATTGGCCAACTTATATTTTGGCTTTAAACTTTTCATGTGCTTTTGTACTTAAAACAGCTGAAAGTAATCTCTGAATGGAGCTTAGAGTTTCAGTTTCTGATTTCAGATTCCATAGGGAACAAACCCTCATGCAAATAATGGCAATACAGTTTTGAAAGTGATAAAATAGATCCTTTATATCATTCAAAGCTCAGATGATCATCACTTTTTTTGCCACTGTGTTTATATAATAACTATTTATGTATTTAAGTGAATCTATTTCCATTTTTATGAAAGCTATGAAACTTTTGTGTGTTCTGTTTTACATCTTCAGATTCTGAGACGTCTTTTACCCAGCAAAATGTTGCATCCCTATTTCAGAATGGAAGTGGCATGGATGTCCCTGAAGCTGAAGAAACAGTGATTCGCAAACAGAGAAAAAGAACAAAGTGAGACAAAAGTAGTGTAGCTCATAATTTGGAGTAACTGTGATAGGGAACATGGCTGAGTAGTATTTTACATTGTCACATTACAAAAACATAAAATCTTGAAGTGCATGACACCATTTAGCCTGTGCAATAAATGTGTGCAGTTCTTTCCAGGGTTAAGATCTAACTTTCTTCACTTGTTTGTTTTATGCATACCTGGATGCATTACAGTTCTGAATACATTTACATGAGCCTAATATTTCAGTCACATACATGAAAAAATTAAAATGTGTAACTACTTTCTTTCATTCTTATTATCTTTTCCTTAATTTTATGAGAAACTTAACTGCTTTCTCATCCTTTTTATTTGCCTTTTCTCCAAGAACTATGCCTTTAAATCATTTTAGTGCCCTTTCTACCAAAAGCATCCACTTTCTTGGTCTTATATTTAGTTTATATAGTTTTTTCTAATTGTTAATCTCTTGATATGTATTTCTTCCCACCTTATTGTTTTGACACAGGAAGGAATTTAAATAGAGAGAAAAAAACCCAAAATCAAGGATTAGCTTTATGTTTTAGTTAACTAACTCCATGACAATTTTAGTCCTTAAAATTATAAATGGGGATAATTTTATGCAGGTCAGTAGCCTGAACAGTTCTTAGCAGTCAAGTTAGACATGTTAAATGTTCATAGGAACCTTCAGGTTTTACATTTTACTTCCTATTCTTTCTCTGCCCCATTGTATGTTCCGTGCTGACAGGAAGCCTCGGCCAGCTGAAATGCACTGTTCCAATGAGCTGGAAGTGGAGGAGGAAGACATCGTTGAAGATGAGCACAGAAAGAGCCCAGATCAGCAGCCAGTGTTTGCTGCTCCCACTGGAATTAGCCAGCCTGTTAGCAAAGTGTTTGTTGAAAAAAATCGTAAGTAATCTTGTGATTTAAGTAATTTAGGGACATTCTTGCAATTAAAGGAAGCATTACTGTATTTAAAATCCAAGTATTGCAGTATTGGGAAAAATTAAAAAAAAAAAAAAAAAGGTTTTCCAGAACAAAGATTATTTGAAAATAAATATACATGATAGTTTTTCAGCAGTGAATGTTAGTGTTGCTGTGCTGGCATGTTTGGTTGAATTTTTTAATTCCATGGTGGGTGAAAAAGGCTGTTTGATAGTACCCAGGTGAGCTTATTTGACCTAATACCGTCACAGTACCTTGAGAAGAAAGTATCATTTACTATATTGCAAAAAAGTCTTTCAAGTGGAAGTTTTTGTTTGTTCATTTTTGTGGTGTTTTGGTTTTGGGGTGGTTTTTTTTTCCATACCAGGGAAGACTGAGTAATTACCTGAAGTGCATTGCACATTCTTAAATCCATAGCCTGACCCTCCAGGATGCATCACACTGACAGATGCATCCTGGTATAAATGTAAGCTGACAAAGGGCAAGAATTGGGGAGAAGAAATTTTCTGATGGAACTTCTGATGCTTACAGCTTTTTAACACTAATAAGTATTAATGTAGAAATTATGGTGGAAGGTAACAGTACTGTCTAGAACTAATTTCCTCATCCTTTCAGGGCATTTTCAGGCAGCTGACCGTGCAGAATTGATTAAAACCACTGACAATATCAATGTACTTATGGATGTGAAGGCTGCATGGACTACCAGAGATGTCGCCCTTTCAGTACACCGAAGTTTCAGGTAAAAGATAAATGTTTTGATGTAAATAAACAGAAATTAGGCTTGGTTTGTTGTTTTTTTTCTTCTCCCTGAAAGTTACCAGCTTTTCTCTATCATTGTGATTTATCTTTATTTCTTTTGGATATTCCTAGTAAGTGTTGCTTCAGGATGCAACAGGTACAAAGTTTCTCAGTCCACTAGCTTTTGCTGTTTGTTGCAAGAATAGCTATTTCTAGTCTAGACATCACATGTGAAATGCATCTTATAAAAAGAATAACGAAGGAAGTCATATTGCAAAGATTCAGACAAAATCTGAATAGCAAAGAGATTGATGTAATAACAAAAATATTAGAGACCTACAGAAAAAATGTGTTACAAAATGAGATTCACCCATCAGCTGTATGACAAGAATAAAAATATCTGAATTCAGATAGCTCTCCCAGAAAAATCCTGGTTGGTGAAAAAGAGAGAGGAGTGAAATTGGACTGGGGCATAAGCTTGCACACAATAGCAAAAAATTATTATCATTTTTTAGTATGTGGTTGTATTGTGATACAGAATGGGAAGATGATGGCCATTTTCTTCTCTGGTGTATTTTATCTGGAAGCCTGTGCTTCCTTCTCAGCTTTTTCTTAGCAAGGAAGATAATCAAAAGATTGACTCGAGGACAAGTTTAAGAGCATTGTGTAAGTGTAAGCAGCAGTGGTCTTGAAAAGCTACAGGCAGTGAGTGAAAGTATCTCATTCCTGTAGCAGTAATGAAGTAGTGATAGGATCAGGCAGAACATGTCGGTTTTCTTTGTTAAGTGCTCAGGTTCTGGTGCAGTCTGTCAAGGGAAGAAGCAGAAATCCCATTGCTTAGCATTTTTAAAACTACATCAGAAAAAGCACTCAGAAACAATCTGTGAAAGGCTGGGATCCTGTCACGGCAGCAGGGTTGAACAGATGGATTCATAGGCCTTTTCTATCTGTAGTTCTTTGCCAGTTCAAGATGTTAAACTTGTCTAATGTTCTTTTCTCCATTCAGGGTGATTGGGCTTTTCACCCATGGCTTCCTTGCTGGGTATGCTGTATGGAACATCATTGTTATCTACATTTTGGCAGGAAATCAGCTTTCCACGGTTTCTAACCTGCTTGAGCAGTATAAGACGCTAGCATACCCAGCTCAAAGTTTGTTCTATTTGTTGCTGTCTATCAGTACAGTCTCAGCCTTTGACAGGTAAAATATGTGTTTGAAAGGTGTATGCAATTTGTATGCAATATGGTCCTTTCTCCTTCCTATGACACATTTTGATCTGCTGTTTATGATTTATTGTGATACACTCAAAGAATGATTTTACACATGGTTGGCTATACAGATAAAGGGTGTGCTTGTGCGTTCAGACATTTGTTATACATTCCTGTCCATTGCCTGCTGCCTCACTTCAATGTTCTGGTGCTGTTTGTGTGATCATGAGGTGAACCAGATGGAAGAGCTGACCTGGTTTTTTTGGGTTTTTTTTGTGGGGGAGAGCGGTGGAGAACAACTAATGCTTTTATGGGGTTACTTTTCACATTAATCCATTGCCCAGTCAGGTTTGCAACATAGCTGTGTAAATGGTTTTCCTGGCTTACCTAGGGTTTCTGTATTACAGCTTAAGAGTGGGAATGAACAGAAAGAGGAACAAAAAAGACCATAAACAGAATGGATTCATAGATGTTATAGATGTTTCTTTTAGTTACAGGTGGTTTCCATGGCAGCGTAATAAGCCGGGGAGGAGTTGGTACTATGGAAGAAAGTGACTTTCTTTTCCTGCAGTGGTGGCAGGGGGGAGGCCTGAGTTATTCTTCATTGCTCCTGTACTGGTGTAAGCTATGTGAGCAGTTATATTAGCATAACTTGGTTAGTGGTGTGGACACTGAAATGAATGGTAAGGATTAGAGAGGGGACAGATCTCTCTACATCCTCCCTGTTCCAGAGAGGACTGCAGTGTGAAAGCTACAAACCTCATGGAACATCCTCCTTAGTTTCAGTCTTTCTTGGATCTGGCATAATGAGGACCATTGCCAGGTGTGTGGGATATAGTTGTATATCAAGGCACTGTAACAGAGGCAGAAAAAGTTGTCTTGCAAAAAGTAAAAGAACAATAGAATACTATTAGAGGAACAATATTATTGTCTTACTGGGCTGTGTTAATGACCCTTGTTTTTGTTACCAGGATTGATTTGGCAAAAGCATCAGTTGTACTGAGGGGCTTTCTTACCCTAGACCCAGCAGCAGTAGCCTCTTTCTGTAAGTATTTTGAAGCTGATAGGAAGTTGTCCAGAAAAGACAGTAAATGGAAAAATCCTACATACCGTTTTCAGTGAAATCTTCCTCCCTCATTATTTTCTGCTTTAGAATAAGTGACTTGCTCAGTAGTTGAAAATAGCTTTCAAAGGCTATGAACACTTTTCTGTATGGGTTTTTTTTAAAGCATTTTGCAATAGTAGCATTAGTGGGGCTGTTAGTGAGAGAGTTCTTTTCCCACTTCTGAATACTGAACACAGACCTAGCAAAAACCAGAATCACAAGATGCCACCTTTGATGCAGCTGATTGATTGCAAAAGTGCAGAAACCAGATTTTGGTGGGTCAGGGGAATGTTGAAGAAGAATGAATGAATGAAAGGAAACTATCATTGGAGGCAGTGGAGTGAAAGGGAAGAAAATGTAACAATAATTATCATTACATGATGAAGACAGCATTTTGGGGGTTTATATCTGACACTACTAATTCCATTTTTTCCAGTGTACTTTGCTGCTCTTATTTTATCCTTAAGCCAGCAGATGACATGTGACAGAATTAACCTCTACACACCACCTTCAGAAAATGGCAGCATCTGGTAGGAAACTTAAGAAATCACTTCTGTAAAGTATAACATAGCTCACTTAGGAACATTAGTCAGACTGGTGGATTGAAAGACAGAAGAAAGTATTAATGAAGGATTTCATTATTAAACCTGCCTTTGTCTGAGCTTGTCCTGAATCTTTGACAATTTCACTGAAAAAATGAGAACTCAAGGATGGGTTTGGTCATGTTGGTTGCAAATCCATTATAACTCAAACAAGAGCCTGTTGGAATGGTGCTGAACACATCATCTGACAGGAACAGTAAGAATCTCTTTTGCTGGAAAAATGGGACCCTAGTGAGGTAACCCTTTTGTGTTCAAGAACAGGCCATTCTGTAGAGTCAACACTGGTTTCGAAGGAGATAGTCTAATCTGCCCAAGAAATTAATGTCATGGTATTATGAAAAAGTAGTATGTCTGCTATAGGATGCAAGGGCTTAGCAGACACGACTGGCATTAAATATGAAGCATTGTTTCATGCTAGGCAATCCCATCCAAAACTGTTACTTTCTGAAGTAGATATTTAATGGACTTAAATTCTAGTAACAGGAGTTTTTAAAATAGACCAGAAGTAGAACAAAAGCATTTACATGAAAATTAGCTGATTTGGGAAGTTAGAATTTTGTTCTTTTTTTTTTCAGGGCTTCTGTAAATGTTGAGTTGTTTATTAAAAAGCCTAGATTCTAGTAACAAAACTGCAACCTGCTGCTGTTACAACAGCAAGAAAAGTGTCAGCTAACTTAAATCATAACCTTCTTAAAGCCCTATCTCATCTACCCCGCAGCATTTGTACACAAGTCCTTTCACTAGCTTTCAGATGGACTTTACTAACCTCCTGTTCACTTGCCTTGCTGCCTCATGAGAAAGGTGCTTAAAAATAAGATTGTCTGATGACATTGTGTGGTGTCTTTCACTACAGTAAAATTTGACCATGCATCTTGATTTTTATTTTCTGTCTCTTGGCCAAGAAAAGGAATTTGCTGTTGAAATCTACATGTGGACATTCTCTGTGAGATAATGGCGTTTCTTAGCCAAGGTGCTGTCTTTGGTAGTTGCTCTCTTTACCAGGCCTTTGCAATGCAAGACCATCAGGATAATACAAGTACTTCTGTTTTCATGTCTGGCTCAGCAAGCTTGTTTTTATGATAGTCTGTTGAAATTATTATTGTAACCTGTATGTACCAGCGAATCCCTGACTGATGGGTTGATGTGCTCTTCCCAGGACGGCAGGTACAGAGGAAGATATTGTTCAGCCATGGGTTGTGGTGAATCTGGTAGTGTCTATTCTAGTTGGGACAAGTTGGATCTTCTTGTGTTACCGACCAGAGCTAGACCACAGTGAAGGTAGGAAATATTTATAGGCAAAATGTTTGTTCAGGCTTTTATCTGCTGTGCTCTGTTGGGTGTTCAAGACTAGTCCTGAGAAATTTTGTAGCTTCAGAAAAACAAGAATCTCCTAATAACTTTCCAAAGCATGTGCTTGTTAGGATGCTGGTGTCTGTGTTTGGTTTTGTAAAGAAAAAACAGTAATTTAGAAAGGAAAGAAAAGCCTTGTTTGTCCTGGCTGAAGCAACATGGATTTTGAAACATGAGAGAGCGTGTGTTTCTTCTTCATTGAAGGGAAAAATAATTTTTACTTTAACAAGATTTTGAATATTTGAAATGTATTTATTCTGCTTGTGTTTTAGAAAATTCCCTAATGTTATTAATGTTCCTTTTGCTGCAAATGCTGAATGCGTTTCAAGTTCAGTATTATTTTCAATAGAACACTGCAGTAGTTTTGAGAACTCTAGAACTCTGAAAAGGCAGATTTGTGCTTGCAGAACAGGACTTAAAATGAGGACTGCTTGTGTTGGTTGGTCCAGGCTGGAGGAGGGGGCAAGCAAGTCATCCCCCTTTCTTAGAAGAAGCTTGACTACAAACTAGGCCTTCTTCCTTCTGTTGTTCCAACTGGGATCCAAAAGGTGTATCATAACTCAGCTTTCCTATCAAGCGCATGCAGCCTGTGACTTGAAGCTATGCTGTACGTAAGAATAATAAATTTCAACTTACAAGTCAACAGGTATCCAAAGAGCATCATGAGTTGAAGCACAGATTTGTGTTTGGGAGGCTGAAGAAGATTCAACATGCTTCTTCAGATTACTTCAGAATTTTAATGTACACATTTCCTTATTTCAACGGCCTCAGTTCTACTTATTTCTAATAACTTAGTGAGTTAAAAAAAAAAACTAGGCAGCAGCCTTTACAATCTTTGACAGTAAAATTTAAAATATATGTTTAAATTATATTTAAAATCCATTTTTTAAATAATAAAGACTTGCTCAAGGAAGCCAGTGGCAGTATTTAACTCAGTTTTGATTAACTTTTTTTGATATTTACATGTGTCTACTAAGATCAGAAAACCTGATTTGGACATTTCAAGAGAGAAATTCTATTAGGATTTATCCCAAATAGTGGAGAAAGTTTAGTCTACTAAGGATGAGCTAGCAAAAACATGAGCATCTCAAACGTGAGTGGATAAACCACATTGTTGCATGTACACATTACCATGTTGACAAGTTGTTGGAAAACATGGCCTGGTCTATATGCTCAATGTACTGTTAGCAAGACAAAGTACACTTATGCTGAGGGTACAGTATAGATACATAAGGGAACCCAGATATGAGAAAAACTCTACCCTTAGCAGCACAGAGCTCCACAAGGTCCACCTCATCAGCTGCTTAGCATGCCTAGCTGAATTTCTCTGCAAGGAGCTCTTCACTGCTGACCTTAGGCTGTCTCCCGTGCCTGAGCTGCTGTGGTGACAGCTAGCTGTGAGCAATGTCATTCATGATTCTTTCTGTCCCAGGTTCTAGTGTTGCTAACTTAACGCTATGATAACATAGAGCAGATTTATCCATAAATGAACAAGTCTCTAAACAGAAATCTTCATTCTTGAGTCTGAAACTCTCAAACCTCCAACAATCCCTCGATCTAGAGTTGTTTCAGTGTCCAGGTTGAATGCAGGATGATACTGCATATGATCAGCTGCTAACATCATCACTAATTCTGTTGATTTGGGGAGGCAACAATAGTTTTCTACAGAGAGTGGTGGCCCTTGCCATTGCCGAGTTGTTGATACTATAATTGGGAAGAAAAGCAGTAGGCTTGGGGGAATGCTAGAGCACTTCCCAGGAATAATGAAATTGCATTCATGTGACACTTTTAAAAGAAAAAAATATTTTCTTTCTCTCTTAGAACTGATGTTTCATGCTGAAATAGAAGAATTTCCCCAGGGAGATATCATACCCAGAGTCCAGCCATAGTGTGGAACAAGCATCTGCAAATACTGTAGCTGTGACTGATGGCTCAACATGTTGTGTATTATAGCCATGTATTATAACTTTCATAAAGAAAAAAATGTATTTTTATACTGTATATATTTGATTTTGATCTTTTAATGTATATTACAATTTCCAAATGTGATAAAAAACTTTTATACTTTTGCTTTTATTTTACGAAGTAGATTACCTCTAGTGCATAAAGTCAAGGTGATTTTTTAAATATTGCTACCTATGTAGCCACAGAAACTAAGTGCATGCAGAAGATCAGGTATTCAGTGCTTTTTTGACTGCTATACAGTCTTGAACAACCTGATTTTGTTACTAATGCTGATAGCAATTGTCTTACCTGATTTGGCTAAATATTCTCTACAGATCAAAAGAAATCTTATGAAGAAATTATCCAAGGAACATTATAACAAAACAGAGACAGTCAGGATGCATAACTATTACTAAGCCATTCACAGGAATAGTGTTCTGGTTTCTCCTTATCTTTAATGGCAAGAGAATAGTGTTACTTACTGCTCTTTCTAAAGAAACTTGGATTTCACAGATGTCAAAGATGTTCGTACTTCTACCTATTTTGATGGAGATCGATTTCCCCCAAAAGGGTGTTTGTTGTTTTGTGTTAGGATCATAGAATAGAATAGAATGGAATGGTTTGGGTTGGAAGGGACCTTAAAGATCATCTAGTTCCAACTCCTCTGCCATGGGCAGGGACATCTTCCACTAGAGCAGGTTGCTCAAAGTCCCATCCAGCCTGGCCTTGAACACTTCCAGGGAGGGGGCATCCACAACCTCTCTCGGCAACCTGTTCCAGTGTCTCACCACCCTCACAGTGAAGAATTTCCTCCTAATATCTAATCTAAATCTACCCTCTTTTTAGTTTAAAGCCATTACCCCTTGTTGTATCTCTACACTCCCTGATAAAGAGACCCTCTCCATCTTTTCTGTAAGGCCCCTTTAAGTACTGGAAGGCTGCTGTAAGGTCTCACCAGAGCGTTCTCTTCTCCAGGCTAAACAAGCTCAACTCTCTCAGCCTATCCTCATAGGGGAGGTGCTCTGGCCCCCTGATCAGCTTTGTGGCCCTCCTCTGGACCCACTCGAGCAGATCCATGTCTTTCTTACGCTGGGGACCCCAGAGCTGAACACAGATGGAATGGGAAACTTCTTCCTAAAATTAGAAGAAAATGCTTACTAAAGCAAAACAAAAACTCTGCAGCAAGCCACCTTTTGTGTAGTGATGTAGTAGTAATAGTGGCAGTTGGTGGGTTTTGATGATGATAGCCAGCATTCTTTTTATTTTATATTAAAGTGGCAAAATGAAAGCATTGCACATGTGAATAAATACAGATGTATTGCAGGATGAAACGATCTCCTTAGTAGACATAGACGAGCTAATTTGAAATCAGTTTCTCAAGGAAGCATCACCTAAAGCCCTAAACCTACTTGTACATGTTATTTAATATGTATTGAATTTGCAGTATTTTCTTTAATGTGTCTAAGTGTGGTTGTAAAGGGTGTGCAGTTGTCAAAGTGCCCTGGAGACTTTCTGTACTTTCTAGTAGTGAAGTTAAGAGTAGCCAGAAGACTTGAAGGGGGATGTTCAAGAGCCAGTAACTTTCTATGCTGTTACCTGAGTTGCTTTAAAAAAAGGATGGAACATGAGTAACTAGGGCAGTTGCTGCCCTGTTGAGGACTTGAGTTCTGTTATGCCCATCCAGCAAATTTAAGTAATTCAAAAATTCAGTGTTCATGGCATTTTTTAAATCCTGTGGTAATCTTGGGGGGGCAGGGGGAGGCGGGGAAGTTCTATCAGAATTAAAAGACATTCCACAGCTGTTGGTTGTGTTCTGGGGCATTCAGTTTGTTGTGGGAAGGAGCTGTTAACCTTTTTTGTCAATTGCTATGGCTCCTCTGTATGTATTTTTGCAAAACTGTAGAGCTAAATTATGGCTGGCACTGCATTGTACATTAAAATGGAGAGATTCAGGGTGCTGCTCCCCTTCAGTGTTGCACTGGAGGTTCTTGTTATGATTTGGCTGTAAGAGATGGGGGATGAGGCACTACTTAGTGTTCCTATGTAAGTTGTCACCACACTTTCTCCAGACGTGATGTGTTTTATTTACAGAATTGTTGAGCTCCTGAAAATGAGATTAATAATGGCTTCTCTTTGCTGCTTGACATTTCTGTTAACTTGGCATGGTAAGAAGTACAATTTTGTGCATAAAGTATGAACCTCAGGCAAAACTGTGCTAAGGCATCACATCAGTACAGGAAAAACTTGAATAACATCATTGCTTGATTTCTGACATTATTACTAGGAATTGGCCTTCCAAGTATCCTTGGGACAAAGCAATGCTAGCCAAGAGCCAGATTCATTCTCATGGTGAAATACAGTAGTTTGTTTAGATGGTTGAGCAGGGATTAAGATAATGAATTTAATGGGATCAGTATTTCAAACCAGCCTTGCCTTTCCAGTGTATCTTTGGGGGAGGGTCTGAGTATATGCATATTTAAATTAATGACATTTGAGGGTGCCATTAAAAATCACACTTAAACAATGTGATGGCTAGTTATTTTACAAAGTACTTTTTGTTCCATTAAGCCTCACAATGTAATCTGAGTTTAACTGAGCTTTTTTTTTAGTTACTTGGAAAGTTTTAGAACAAATTTACAAAATAGATGTTTAATTACAGAACATGTAATGTCTGTAGAAGCCTTAACTTGAAATGCCTTTGTGCATTTCCATACCATTGTTTTTAATGCAGTATTTTTGTGTTAATGAAAAATTACAAAGACATTAGTGCCAATTTCTTGTTTTTACATATATGAAACAATTAAACAACTCCTCTAAACTAGTTAGAAATGATTGTACTTTGTCCTGTACCCAAATGACTAGTCTACTTAAAAGAAATTAGTCTAATTTTTCTCCCCAGCACTAATATTATGTATAATATACAAGCTCCAAAGGTGATTTTGGGAAAACTTTTTTTTATTTGTGGCAGTGTTGTAAATAATGGCTTTGCTTTCTCTCCATCACATTCCTGGTGCTGTACTGGTCTTTTGTGCAATCAGAAACAGTACTGTGAACTCCTGACAACTAGCAAGTGAAGTGTGTTACATCAGTTAAAGGGGTTTGTTTAGCCTAAAAAGAAGCACATTAAGAGGGGAATCTGATTGCTGTCTTTAACCACCTAATGGGTGACTACAAAGAAGACAAGAGTCAGACGGTTCTCAGGCTGCACAGTGAAAGATGAGTGGAAATGGTCGCAGGCAGCATCAGGAAAATCACCATTAGCTGCCACAGGAGTTTTGACTGAGGATTTGGGAACAAGCTAGGGTGGGGACCCATAGGGACGGTCTGTGGGATCTGCATCCCTGGAGTTGCTCTGGATGTGGGTGGACAGAGCCCTGTGCAGCCTGAGCAGGGGTTGGACCCAGCGGGCCTCCAGAGTCCCTTCTAAGCTAAGTTGTTCTTATTTTGCTTCTTAAAAGGCAATAACTTAAAATCTGGTTAAATTTCAGTTGCATTTTCTTTTAAATGTTACTCTCTCAACTCGGCTTTCTCAATGTGAAGCCAGGTGGCATTAATTTGAAAAGCGTCCTTTAAAAGGTTTTTTTTTGGGTATTGCTGAGGTAAACTTCAGAAGGGTTATGGTGTGTATTTGCAGCAGAATTAATTTAAGTGACTGAAGGTTGTGGGAGAATAGAGTAAATCATCAGGTACATATTCATTGCTAAGCCTTACCTTTCTCTTCCTTCTCCCTCACTGTGGTGTGGAAGGTACTACTGTTGTATTCCTCAGTGCAGCTGTGCTTGAATTAGTCTGTAAGTCCACAGACACTTAGAGAAAGTCTCTTTTTCCTGGGTGTTTACTGATGTTCCGTCCGTCCCGTCCCGTTCCCCCCCCCCCCCGCTCAGTTCTTGCTCTCTTCACGGAGGGCAGAGAGAGCGAGGCCCATTGCTCTGCCGCCTGAAACCCGCCGGCTGCTGCTTCTCGGACAGGTGCTTTTGGGGATGTTTTTCCCCGGAAACGCACTGTCGGGAACAAGCGTGTGTCGTCGTCCCCTCCCCGGCCCATTTATTTACCGATCAAGCCTACTTTGTCCCTCAGCCCGGAGCCGTTGCCCGCCGCCCCCTCGCGCCGCGCCGGCAGGTGGCGCCTTGCGGGCAGAGCGCGTAACGGCTGTTGGGGGGTGGTGGCGGGTCCGCCGTGGCAGAGTCGGCCTGAGGGAGGCAGTGCGGCGGCGTGCGGCTGCCCGCGCCCCACGACCCCCGCTGCTCGCCGCCTCTTCCTTCCGTCGCCTCAGCCCCTCGACCTCAAGCAGGAGGGGGCCGAGGAGAAGGCGGCATGCTGGCCTTCGAGATGCGGGCGGTGCGGCGGGGGAGGAAGAGCCGGCCGATGGGCGGGCTGCAGGGCCGGAACGGGATGGGGGGAAGTGAGCTGCTTTATCGCGTATTGCTGCTGTGCTTGGGCACGGTCTTTCTCTCCTCTTACTAGATGTCATTGCAGGCTGGTGTGTCTGTGAAAGGGAAGCAAGGAGGGAAGCCTGCCAGCTTAATCGACTAGATTCCAACCGTCCCTCATCTGGGGATGAAAAGACTTCTTTCTTAATGGGAACAGAGCTGCCTTCCTTTGCCTCTTCCATCCCCCATTATTTGGTAGTGGTAGCCAATGTGTGTCTATCCAGTAGCTGCAATCGAAACAGGAAACCCTGTCAAAAAGAAAAATTCCCATATGTTCCTACACAGGAACAAAACTTTGCTTTAATTATGTATTTTAAATTTATGTAATCTTTTCTTAAAACGTAAAAATAATTTGGAGTCCTCCATAGCTAAGGCAGTTTCTTGTACTGATTTCCTGTACTGTATTCAGGAAAATGGAGGAGCATGGCTTTTCAGGTTGATACGGGCAGGCGTCAGACAGATAATGATACAGAGACAAGAAAAAAAAAACACAAGATCTTCTTGTGGATAAATTTCCACACCCACTGACAGATACAGTAGTTAACTGACACAGTGGAAAAAACAAACACAACAGTTTAACATAGTTTGGGGGGAGGTGGGTATGCAAACAAAAAAAACACCACCCCAACAAACAAATGGAACCCAAACCAAAACCAACAAAACCCCTCAAAACAACCAACAACCACTTTTGAAAAAAAAAAGGGCAAAAAAATGAAATAGCGCAGTCAAGAAAAGATCTTGAAAGTATTAGAAGTCTCATGATAAAAGAGCAAGAAGATATATCTGAAACAGTAAATTCTTCATCCATTTTAAATGCTTGTGATGCTATTACTCAAGCAGAATACCCTTGTAGGCCGTGGCTGTCCTTTCCAGCAAATTGCCCAAAATGTGTCTTTCTACAAGCTGAGCATGAGGAAAAAGAAAAGTCGTCAACACATCCTGACTGGAAGTCAAAAGATAAGTGATTTAGAAAGGGTCCTAAGAAACATGCCATGCCATGCCATCAATGTCTGGGTCAAATATTAAGTATGCAGTTTAAGAAAGAAAAACAAACTAGGTTGAGGAAATCTGATGATGTTGTAAAGAAAAAACACGGAGGGTGTGCTGAACCAGCTCTTTCAACATCACATGCTGTGGGGTCCAAGGATTCAAAATCATCTGTGTTCTCTCATAAGGAAAACTTGAAGCAGGAAGTGCAGCAGGAAAAAGAATCTGACAGCCAGCCAAATAAATCATTCAACAAGTCTCTGATCGCTCCATCAGCTATGCAGAACAACAGCTACCTCAAACCATGAAAGCATTTAAAGAAAACTCATCTACAAGTGGCTTTCCAGATTTCACATGGGCAAAAGGAAATCTGCAAGAATATTTTTTCTTTTAATTGACCACATCAAACATACGAGAATTAGAAAGATAACTGATACCAGAATGCAGACCAAAAATCTTTATTTAAATAAACTAGTAGATAAACTCAGCATTGATACTCTCGACCCATATATCATTTAGAGTAAATTTTGACACAACAGAGGAAAACTTATGCATTCTGCCAGCAATCCCTCTGCTCCTTGCTTTCTCCTTACAGTATTATTATATGTATCAGGAAATTTCACTAGTAAAGGTCAACTTGTCTGAAAACATGCCTAAGGTTTTTGGACTACACCATGTCACTTGAATTTTGAGTGCTTCCTTCATTTTTTTGTTTCATCAACTGTTATGCTGCTTAGGTGCTGCTGCTAACCATAATTTGCAACTTTTTCTTTATTCAAATATTGCTTCCACATGGCTGGTGCAATGAGCCTTTTTCCCCCCCTCCTCATTGTAAACATCATAGATTATACTTTTGAAGGGATGAGATATCAGTCTTGTTCAGGACAAGTTGTTTAGTTGATGCTCCTGTAGATCTTCCCTATGATTTTAATCCCGTATGACACTTTGCTTTCTGCTGTAAACTATCATGTTAGAATTGTTCGTCTTTCCTTTACATGCCAGAGGTAGGTTGAATTAAGTTGTGGATAAAAGAGTTGCTAAAATCATGGGCAGTCGTGACTAAGGTCCTTGAATAAATTGTGCCAACTTATTCCTCTTCTCATGAGTGGCTAGCTGTTATAAATATTCTAAGGGATTCACAGGAATCCTCTAAAAATCTGTTAATATGTTTCCTTATTGTGGGTTAGTACATTACATTTTATTACTAGTAATAATAGAATAAACCTAATTAGTAAGTTATGAGATATATCAAGAAGAGGACAAATAGAAGGCAGTAGGTTCTAGATAAAGTGGTTTAGAGCCAATATGTTTGGGCATACATATGTTGTCACTGAATCTGAAGTCTGAGTATTCTTTTTTACTGATAAAATAAAGAAAAAAATAAATTATTTAGGAGAAGCTCTAGGAGAACATGAATCAGCCACTGTATTCTGCAACACCCTACACTGGTTCCCTGTATTTGTAGGTCAGCTAAAAAGACCTCCAGCGTACAGTCTGTAAATTCTTAGATTGCATCACTGGATTCCTCTATTACAGGAAATGCTACTAGCTTGAAGTTTGAGAATCAAACTATTCAAGCAGACCAAACGGAAATCAGTCCTAAGAAAAAGGTGAGTTCTGTGAAATACTCCCAAGATTTATTACTAGAAATTGTGACACCCCAAAATAACATGTGAAACCAGAATGCCCTTCCAAAGAAAAGTGAGAGGGCAAGGAAAATCTTACTTGGAATCTCACTTGGGAAGGTAATGTTCCCAGGTTGTGATCAAAAAACCCCATAATGTAGTAGTAATAACAACATTCTTGCAATATCTTTATTGCATTTTTTTTACTTTAATGTATTAACCAACATTAAATGTGTTTTCACATTTCAGTAGATCTTTGGATTTGTAACAGGTGTTCTATAGCTTTTCTGGTTTTGGGCATTTACAAAACAAGGTGTTGCACACTGTGCAATCTTAATCAGAATTGTAAATAATTGATGTGACAGGCTAGCAGATTAGGAAAAGAGACCGTACTGTTGCAAGAAACAATGACCTGGATGGAAAATGTGTTTCTGCTAGCAAGAATCTCTTGGAGAAAATATTTTCAGGTGGGTTTTTTCCTGATGTGGTTAATCAACAGTAGCTACAGTATTATACCTACAGTGAGCGAAAGCAGCCACTCTGAAGGTTCACCAAGTTCCTTCCTAGGAATTTTTGATGTTAATATTCCTTTACTTAGTATTTTATTACTAGCGTGTCAATTTGTTTTGCCATGACTAAAACATTGAAAGCCCTGTTAGGACTGTTAGGCAAGATTTCAGCCTGTATTAGTGGTCTCCTCTATTGCAGGTGGCTTTCAGGATAGGACAAATATAGATTCCATGAATCTAGATTTGTGGGCAAATCCAGTAGTAATGGTGTATTCTGTAATAATACCTAAAAAAATAAAACCACCACTCAATTGCAGCTAATTTCTTAGGGACTTTTTGGGCATTTTTTAGAAACTTCATGGGACTTTTGGATAAGTAACACACATTTATGTAACTCATTTATGGAGCAGAATCTGTTGTTTTCATTTAGGAATGAGGGAGGTTTCCACAAGAACTTGTTTAAACCTAATATTCTTTCCTTCATCCTATCTCAAGTTTCTGGATAGGTTTCATTATGTTAAATACCCAAAGTTACTCTGCTAGCTGGTTTATTGGTAGACCATCTCAATTTTTCAGTGCTTTCTTTTTTAAATCCTTAAGTCTTTACTGGTCTGTTACATCAAATAGCTTTATTTCATATTATGTTTTTTACTCATAGTCTTTTGGGATCTGTCTTGCTGGAGGTGTTATGTAGCATCTCTGAATTTTATTAGTTTTTCCTCATCCACACAGGATAGGGATGACCATCATCAAGACAGGTCATTACAGCTAGCTCAGTTGTTTTAAAGGTTTCTTAGACAACCTAGCATACTTCAGCAAAGCTACTTACTAGCATTAAAGGCAGGGCATGCAAGTCACCTACTTAGGTATCTGCCTTGTGTCAGAGATATTCAGAACAATGATTTTTAAACGCTTTCCCATTATTTTACCCATCTTCTAGGCTAAAAACTGCTTTCATAGTACTTCAGGAGAAGGAGGCAGTGGGGGAAAAAGAGGCAAGGTAAAACTTCATAATTTGACAATTTTTTTTAAAATATTTACCTTTGTTCCACAACAGCATCAAGTGGAAGAAATTGTTAGCTCTTCAATGGATATTTACTGGACTGAGACTCTTGAAGTGAGTAGTTCGTCTAGCACATCAAGTTGATTCTGAGTAAATCACACTTTTTCCTGTGTTCATCCATTCAGTCATTCAAACTGCTGTGGTATCAGACCAAGACAATAAGAAACTCAACAGCATTAAGCATAAATTCAAGAATAATGTTAATTAAGTTTTCTGTTGTTACAGGTATTTCATTATTTTATGTAGTGTTAAATGCTAGCACAAAGAAAGGTGGCAGCAAAAAAACCCTTGTGTTGTTTTCACAAGTATTGCAAAAGTAACTGAACTATAAATTTCTGTTTCAGTGGCCATAAGATTTTGCAAATGTATAAAAGCTTTATAAGCCCCTTTGAAAATACTTCACATTGAGCCTAAATGTAAGACACTTGAAAATTTCAAGTCCAAGTTGTTGTAGTTCATATGCTGATAATGCTCATCACTGGTATAAGCAGATAAGTGCTCTAAAAAAAAAACTATTATGCTTAGAACTATGTAAACCTGCAATAGAAAGTCTCTGCAACTTGAATCTTAACAATACAGATCATGAATCTCAGATTTTGAAAATACTAACTGTATGCAAAAACTTCAGATTTTCAGTGGAACACAACTGTTTCCAAGAACTTCTTTTCTGTGACAGGTAGTTGAAACCTCCTTAACAATATGATGATTATACTTCTTTTTTTATGTTAATATTTCTTATTTTGCATTATTCCTTAATAGAAAGTCTCACGGTTAATGAGAAAACTGCAGAAAACCTTTCAGCAAACATAATCCAGGAACTAGTTTTAAGTATCTCTGGTTAAGAATTACTAGAAGTCACAGTGCCTCTTGATTACTTTTGTCTGAAAATACTGTAGTTGTTGAAAAGCAATAGTCCTAACAGTAAAGACTTGCGAGCTTTTTAACTTACAAAACTGTATTTAATTTTCTTTTTAAAAGTTTGGTCAGTACAGAAGCTGGACTGGTATATGGAAATAAGTACTTCTAATTTTTTCCACAGAAAGAGACAGCAGCAAAGTTAACTCCACTGGAACACATGGTTGTTTAAATCAATTAATGCTCACTTTGCTATCAGTATCCAAGTTAGTTTTTATAGACAGTGCAGGGCACTGTTGTTTCAAGAGAAGCTTGCAAATACTAGCAGTTAAGCTACCTGAAATTTTCTGCAGTTTGGTGGTGGTTTTTTTTTTCCAAAAAGAGTATTAATGTTTATTCAGAGGTCTGTAATTAAAATATGTACAACTTCATGTGTGTTCTCACTTACTTGGCTTTTTTTTTTACATGTACTGTTAGTAAAAAGTTACTTGTAGATGCTATATAGTGTATTTGATTTGAAAAGTCAAAATTTTTAGTGTTTAAGAATTAAGAACATGGGGTTCACATGAAAATAATATTTTTGCTAAGACTATATAATTGTTATTAGTATTCTTATGATCACAGTAGTTTTCTAGTTTAGACAACTATTTTCTTACCTAATGACTGACATAAATATGAAACTTCTTTCCTGCAGTAACAAGAAACTGTTAGTACGACTGGACTATGATGAAAACAGAAGTACAAGAATTATAGAAATAAAAAAATGGAGACAGATAAGGTAAGTTTATTGAAAGGCTTTCAATCTTAAGTTTCACGTATTAGGTTTTGAAATATAGAGCTCTCTCTTCACAGCATAATGAGTAGAATCAACTTTTTTGTTAATACTTTAATGTGGTGTATTAGAATTTTATGTCTGTCTCAGGCTTGCATTTTGGTCATTTGATCTTCAAGGCTGTGTAGTGAAGCTGCTGGCAAAACAGCAGTATTCTCAAAAGGTTTGCTGCAGACCAGCTCAGCTATGGAAGACTTGAAGACTTAATGTGGAATGTATTTTATGTTGAAAATTTAAAATATATCCATTCAATATCTATACATTTTTACTACAATCAGAACTTACATCAGTAAAGTACTAGTGGCTTTGGGACACTTTTACTAAAACACAGTGAGAACATGCAGGTTTTTTTAAAAGAAGCTGCTTTTGTTCAGCTTGAGTTGCCTGGTACAGTGTAAGAGATGAGAACTTACTGAATTGTAGGGAAAAGGAAGGCAGTTTTTCATCTCACTTAGAGCAGATAAATTCACTAGGATCCTAGGGGTTTTATTAGGTTCTTGTTATGGCTGGATCTAACCCTGGGAATGTAACCATGCCTTGCAGAAGAGGCTTGTTTCCCAGCAGCAGTGCCAGTGAAGCTTAATCCATGTTGCCTGTTCTTCTAAGAGAACAGTGTTCGATTCTGGTAAGCTCGGGTGGTGAACAGGAATCGAGTATAAATAAAAGTATGTACAGTAACTTTAGATATTTAATATGATTCTCCAAAATTAACCTTACCTGTTATAACTTGAGACTTACTTTGCATAGTAAGGGGTCCTCAGATTAATTACTAAAATGACACAACAATAAATGGAGATGCAAAAGCACAAATTTGTACTAAGAACATAGATAAATGGAAGAGCATGAGTCACATTTTCAAGTAGCTTAACTTCTTTGGGAAACACGCAGTATTAAAACTGCATGAAAGATGATGTATAGCTAACTTTTGGGAAGTATGACAGCACATCAAGTGAGAAAAATACCTTTTGGGATGTGTGAAGAGAAACATTTATTTGCATAAGCAACTCATTTGTGCAGTTTCAAATTTAGACTTGGAAGTGGAGGATTTCTCCTTAATAAAATAATTTGGGTGATAATGAAAAGACAAATAGATTGATTATGTAAGGTCACAGACAAAACTCAAGCCTGAATTCAGAAAGGCACATGGACTGCAGCAATATGAGCTGAAAATACCGTATAGAGTAAGAGTACAGCAGGAACTCTCTTGGTAAGAAATATTTTGAAAGAGGGAGATAAGCGTTCAGCCATTCTCTATATACAGTCTTCCTTATGGTCAGAAAGTGAGGCACGCTGCATTTCATGATGACAACAGAGGAAGTAGTTAATGAAATATGGCCACTTCAATGGCATTTTCAAGTATACCTTGTCTAATTGTATTTTAACCATACAAACTAAAGCAGCAAATACAAATCACATTTTCCTTCTTTGAAGCACAGGAGAGGTATGACTGTTTGCTATTTATTTAGAATTCCCAGTCTGTATCATCTTGATTTGCAGTAATATGTCCAAGTTCAGTCCCGACTGCTGTTGAGGGCAGTGCCAAGAACTCTGATCTGTTATTTTGAATAGGAGGTGGTAATAGAGACAGTAGTGAATTCTGTGTTTGTTCTTTTATCTAGAAAGAAGAAAAGTTAAAACAGGGCTGCACATAAAAGTCTACATAACCTTGCATCTGACAATTAAAAGCATGTGAAATCAGAGCCATGTTCTTGCACATTACAGCATTGAAAATAACAGGATGAGAGGTTTAGCTTTCCTCACTCTAGAGTAAGTTGGATTAGTCTTTCAAGATCAATTACATTAGCTATGCAGTTCTGCTTTAAATTAAGAATATTAACCATTATTCTTATTAGTTAGGCTGACTTCAGTTAAACAGACTTTATCAAAGGGGAAGTGGATTACTCTCACGCTTCCTATATTCTACCAATACTACCTTGTTTAAAAAAAAATAGTCTGAAGCAGATACGCTGTAACAGGATGTTTTTTGGCTCCAGCTAACTTTGATTACAAAGTAATTAACTCTAATGATCTGTGGCTTATTTAGGTTATAGCTGTGTCACTTAACAAAATGTAGTAAACTCACCTGTTTGAAGAACGTATGCGAAAGCAAACTGCTTGCTGATGGCCTGGATCATAAAATGAACAGTATAATTATATTTTGGAAAGTAAAATACTGCTTTTGGAAGATGGGCCAGACTGACAAATCAATTTAAGTCCCGTGGTTTTTCATCCACAGGACAAATATGAAGTGTAAGAGAAGCAGCACAGAATTCCTACAGTCTATGCCTCAATTTGTAGTGAAAGCACTACTAGAGAAATCTATTTTTAAAGGCTTTTTCACTTTTCTGTTTTAACAAGGAATTTAATGCCTCATTCAGAAGACACATAGTACTGAAAACATATACGTCAGATTTCTGTTTTTTCTTGGACAAAGTGCATGTTTAAAATTAACTTTACTTGTTACAAAGTATATTCATATTACAAGAAATTCAGGGGTCAAACAACTTTAAAAGCATGGTTCCTTATCAGACAAGATAATTCTTAAATTACAAAACCAAAGGTAAATGTGGTGTTTTGCATAGTACTACTGGTTTGAAATTCTGACTTTAACAGTATTCAGCTAATTACTGTATCCTAAATTGTGGGCTACACTTGGCCTTAGATTGAAGTGACAGAAAATCAGTTTTCACTAGAAGGTTACCTTTTCTCAGGGTCCTGCTGCAAGCAAAGTTCTACCAAGTTGTGGAAAGCAGGTGAAAACGTTTTGGAAAAGGGAATTTGTAGTCTTTCACTGGTCATTGTTCGTGTCATGCTCTCACCAATTCCAGAATCAACACCTGATCGGGAATTCTTCATCCTGGATTCCCCACGAGGAAAGGTATTTATATCCCAAGGACAGTATGTGGGACCTTTCAGCTTTTGCAGCAGCATCTAGTAGAAAGGAATAGCAGTGTAAGAGTTCAACACCTATCCAGGCCTATTCAGGCTAAGCTGTGAAACTCCAGGAATGGAAGGATTATTTGGTCTAGAAAGAAGCATGCATATCAAAAAGCAGCCCCCATTTCAGCAGTACTAGCATTGGTTTCTCTGAGTAAACAAAAAAACACTCAGACTGTTTTGAAGTAGAGATAGAGTTTAGCATCATACCTGAGTGCGAGGCATATCTTGAAATGGAACATGTCCATTGGCTAATTCACATGCTGTAATTCCCACACTGTAAATATCAGACTTCATGTTATACCCAGACAAATCCTGTAAGAAAGAAAACTCTACTGGATCACTGATGCCATTGACCAGTGCCAACAAAAATACAAGTGTCTGTAATCAACACAGGGTTGAGGCAATTAAATTGTGAAGCCTCAGGCTTTGTTCAAAAATCTGATTATTCTACTGAAGACAAATTTTAGGATCTGCAGTAGTTTCCAGGAAAGTCAGGTAAAGAGACTTATTAGAGCAGCACCTTACCGACAGCTTTAAAACCAGTTCTCTTTGGGAGAATTACAAATTCAGTACATCTATGTCTTTTAAAAAGTTGCAGTTCAACAGCTTCCATTGCACTTCTACAACCAGACTTAAGTTAGAAGTTGAGTACTTCCAGTAACTTTGAGTAGGAAAAAATGAAGTATAATTTATACTAACCTGTCTCAGTAGTTCAGGACTCAGCCAAGGAAGCACAGATGTACTAAACTGGGGGAAATCATATACCACCTTTGACTTTTGTCCATTGTTAACTAAACTGTAGAGGTTGTTTAAGCCAGAGAGAGAAACCAGCCCATCCCCTGAAATCAGAATGTGGCTAGCTTTAATATTCCTGTAACATAAAGTAGTAAATTTTAGTTATAAGAATTACTCAAAACACTACTAGAGTAGAAAAGCTTTCATATTTCATTAACTTATAGTAAGACATTAACGTGCAGTTCTATTTAGCCAATTATTTTCATGGAAGTTCACTCAGTACGAGTTGTCTTTTTAATACAGCCCCAAGAAAGAGGAGAGATGATCAGCAAGAAAAAACTGCCAGAAATTGGAGAGGGGCACTCCTTCCCTGCAACGGATATAAAGTAAGGAAGCCCTTTCTACAACTCTGATTCTCTCCTGCTTCAAAGAGACAAAGACAGATGTATAATCCCTGTAACAAATGCCTTCAAACAATATATGAATACTGTTCTTGTTAAGCTTCTACAAACTTGGTTCTGCTGTATTATTGAAGAAAAAATGCTTCTGCACTATCTGACATAAGAAGGTATGTAGAAAAAGGAAGGAGGCAACACTTAAACTGAAAAAGAGTTTTGAAGTGAAACTAAATTTTTAATAAACTGGATGCTATAATCTGATTCTTACCTATTGACATTCTCCTACCTGTGAATGTAGCCGTTCTGGTGCATGTAATTTAATCCTCTGATTGCACCAAATAGAATGTTCCCTATTAAAGCTTCACTCATTCCTTCAGGAAAGTAAGTCTTCAGCAGGTGTCTAGCTGAACCTGGAAGTGAAAAAAAAACTAGCTAAGCCTAACAAATCTTGCTAAATTACCAGTCTATGCTTGCTTCATTGTATACATTAATCAAGAACAGCATTCTCATCTTTACATTGACTATGGTACATCAAGAACAGTTACATGGATGCAACTGATGCATCCATCACACAAAGGTCACACTCAAGTCACGCTTCTATTAACTCAAAAAGTCTATGCAAAGCCTGTATTCAGTCTAGACAAGTTTTCTGTTGGCAAAATTCAAAGCTGTATAAAGTCAAATACATCTCCCAGCTACCATTTCTCATGTGGTGGGTGTTAGGAATGCAGTTCAAATACCAGTCTTCGCTGAAGATTATGTACAGAAGACTTCTCTGAACAAATAGTTTGGGAAAGTTTGTTTTTTCTACAAGACAGGAGATGCTTAAAGAAAAACCTCTCATGGACCATGTGGTCCAAATTGTATGAGTCCTTTTTCCTATTCCAAAATTGCAGTTAACAGTTCTTACCATAGGCCATGAATGGGGAGATAACCCAAAGCCAACTACCAGCTGTAAACACTGTCCAAAGCGTCATTACGTTGGGATGCTGGAAAAAGTGGGATAAAACCACCTCATTCTATGGAATTAAATAAAAGTGGATGTGTTAACCACAATACAATAGTCTTACTAAGAGTATTTAATCAGTAGAAAGAACTGTTCCCTATGTGCATTTATACATAGTTGCAGGTAATGTGTATAGCCTGCAATAGAAATGTAAATAACTTGCCCATAATTGCATTTGTCTGAAGTAGATCTAGTTTGTTCATAGTCTCAAGTTTTGATGTTAAATACATAGTACAGAACATGTTTCAAAGAAAAAGTTGTACAATTACATAAGTATTTAAAACACTTATCAACAGTTTTCTTCAGAAAGCAACTCTCAAATATACGCTTTTTGTGTTTGTATATTCTACTACTTTGGACGAAAAAACTTGACTGAAATGACCCAGTACAAACACAAAGGCTACCTCTGTTTAGTAACCTCGTACGTATTCATCACTGTCTTCATTAGACTTGTGCAGAAATGCTGTTGCTCTACCTGTAAGGCTTTCAGATGCTCTTCAGAGCAATTTTCAAGGTCTGTGATCCTTACAGCAACTTGCATGCCTGTAGGTGTATGCCGTGCAAGGTAGACTGAAGTTAAGTTGTTGAACCTCCTTCCTGAAACCAGAAGCAGCTACCTTAACATTGGAGAATATAATAATCCACCACATGATTTCCTTCATATTTAGAGATAATTTTACAGTTCTACAATTGCAACTGATAGCAGCATGACCTTTTCTTTAAGAATACCAAGAAATTAAGTAGTTGCAGCAAAATATATCCAGGAAACTAGTTAAAGCATGGCTCCATTGTTTTTAGAAGTCTTGAAACATTTGCCAGTATCAATTATACATCTAAATAAACAACACTTTTAGCATGCATATTCACATAAACATATGCATGCACAGTAGGATTCAGGGCAGCCATACTTAGAACAATCAACTCAGCCAAGTGACAAGACATGATGTTAATTATTGCTGCATTTATTGTCCACATACCACAGATTTAGAAAATTGACATGCACAAACATCAGGAGAAAAATTCAGGTAATTGTTGATTTGTCTGATATCTTAAAATAAGCAATTACAGAAACATGAGCAATGTTCTGCACTTTTCTCAACTAAGGATACACAAGAATAGTTCTAATCAGCTGATAATACTTTTTCTAAACTTAATATTTACTGCTGTTAGCAATAACCTAGTGAGAACATGCATCTGCAGGAACAAGGAGTATTTTAAGATACACTTATGTTACCTATTTCCAGCTGGAGTTCATAGTGAGAGACATTAGTAGAGCAAAATACCATTTCATTCCTTCCTGTAGATGGGGGAATCCAGGCTAGATCAGAATCAGCCTAACAGTGAGGAAAAACAGTTCTCAAAATGACTATGTAGTTTTTAAACATTTATATATTTAAAATTAACACAGAAATATCATTAATTAGAATGCTAAGATCAGGTACTCAAGTCAGAACATTCAAGCTGGTGCTTTTACCATAACACTGAGAGTTTTATGAGCTACTGGGGTTCTTTTTTGTGTGTGTGTTTTGTTTTTAAACTGATTTTGTTTTTAAACAAGATTAACACTTACACTTAGTTTCCTATAGTCTTCTTCCAAAGTGGAAGCCCCAGACTACTCTGGTTATTTTTGCTGTTAACATTTTAAGAAGTACCCCCTAATGAGATTATTTTTAATATGTACCAGCTTTGTATTTAACATTGCCAGTTAATATTTCTATTTTCTCCTTACCAGGCATTCATGGACGCTGCTCTGAGATAGCTCTTCTGGTCTGATTGATTCAACTGGTGTACGCAGAATACAGGAACAGTCCTTGAGAACAGAAACAAGTGAATGTTAGTGGAGTTGCTGCCATTTATTATGCATGGTGGTGGGAAAACATCAAAAGTAGCCCCTGTAAGCAGGAGTTCAGAAAGGTTTCTGCTACAAGTCAGTCAAGCAAGAGGTTAAGAAACAGCATAGAGCATGTACATGGCAGACCTAGAGAGAAGAGATACTCAACAGTCTCCTTCACTGATGGTTGATACAGCAAAGTTTAAACATCTCAGCACTGTGGAAATCCCCTCAAGCAAGCCATTTCACCAGAACTTTTTCACATTAAGGTATGACTGGGTAACAAGGTACAACTGCCAAAGACTTAAATACAAACTTACCAAACAAGACATGGAACCGCTTTAGATCAGGGGGAAAATCATATACACCCATTTATCCTAGAAAATTAAAAAAACAATGTAAGATGGTACATAAACCTGTCATAAATATAACTCTCTTTTATCAGAACTGTGAGGCATTCCTCTTGGTTAACACACAAAAAAAACCCCAAACTACAGCTCTGGGAAAGCCTGCTTCTATTGAGCCTTTAAGCAGCATATGGATTTAAAACTCCATACTGAAGGTAGGCAATATACATTCCAACTCAAGTTTTCTTTTTTGATTCATGGGTTTAGAGATCTTATTACCACTTCTGAACAAACAATTTAATTGCAAGTTAACCATCTAAGTGCAGAAAGTAAAAACTAAGAGTCATGAATCCCTGGCAGTTTGTAGGAAAAGAATTGTCTGTTGTTTTAAAGGAGCACAGCTGTGCTAGTCGGATCTCAGCTCAGCTGTGTGCAGCTGAACTAGCTCACAAAAAAAGCAAGCCAGAAACAATTGCACTTTACATTTCACAAGTGAGAAAGGAAATACTCTTGTAAGGGATTTCAGGGTAAAAGAAAAAAAATATAAAGGAGGTGAACCAACTAAGATAATTTTCACTTTACTTAGGCTACAGAATTAGCGTTCAAACTCCCTCATAGATCAGAGTAGCCACTCTGAAAGTCCTCCAGCAGACTTACTTGATGTTTGATGCTTTAAAAGCTTAGGCAGTGAAAAGAGAGAGATGACTATGTCTAATAAGCATATCAAAACTTCTGAAGTGCAAAGTGGGACTAGCTAATTTACTTTAGCTACAAGGAAGTCTTTTACCATGATGAATCCTGCTTGGTGGCTGACAAAGTCAGCTACAGGAGGTAGTTCTATGTTAATATGTAATTATTGCTTGCAAGTTAACTTTAAAAAGGTGAAGTACTATATCAGAAACTGATCATTTTGTTTATCAAGGAGCTAAGCTTGATTATATCCTGCATTTAAATCATATATGCTATTTAATCAAGGCAACTCTCTTGAAAAGCTAACAAGCTCCCACCACTCCATCCACTGCCAAATATCCAAGCCACTCCTAATCCTTAATATTTTACCCTGAAAATCTGCTCAAAGTAAAGAATAGACAAAAGAAGATCCTTATTAGGTACCAGGCACCTTCAGAGTATCAGGGCTTGACTTACCTAACTTCACTGAGGAATTCTGTCGCAGAGTAGGGGAAAAAAACCAAAACAGGTGCTTCAAGATACTGGCCGGCACTGTAATGGCTACAGCATCCTTCTCCTACCTGGAAAGAAGATACCTCATTCCATTATACAAGATAATTTATTCTGTTGCTTGGAATATGAAACCACAAATGCTAAGCTGAAGAAAAAAGTCTTAATAACTATGATACACTAAAGTCAAATAATTGTAGAATTTGTTCAAAGGGGTATAGCCAGCCAACAGAAACATCCATGATCTACAATTGTTTAAATAACATTCCAAATGTAAGATTTTTTATGTTTCTTATGTAGTTTGACATCATTTCCATTTTCAATACACTTTTGGATCATGTCCCTACATAAACCTTTTCCCTGTTTCCACGTTTTTCTTTCTATATTGCAGGCTTGGTTTTGTACTGTGGATAGTGACAGCATTGCACAGCTGAACTGACACATTCATCCCAGCTTGGCCAAAACTCCAGATGCAGCGAGCAACGTAGGGGGAAAGAACGGAAAAACGTGCACGTGAGCAGGGGAGCGCGGAGGCTCTTGAGCCGAAAGCCCAGGTACGGGAGCGCACGTTACTCTGGTTCTGCCGAGGCGGGGCTGCAGCTCCTTCAGCGTTCGGAGTGACTCGGGAGGCTCTCGGTCCTCTGCCTCCGGTTAAACGATCCACCCATGACAAAAGTAACGGAACACGAGAAAACGACGCCCCGCAGGCTCTCCCAGGAGAGCCGCTCACTGGCTCCGTTAAACTCGTACCTTGCCGCCCCCGCCTCCAGCCGCGCCAGGCGGCGGTTTAACAGGGCCCCCGCCTCCCCCCGGCCCCCCGCGGCGGCCGGGACAGGGCTGCGCCCCTGCCAGCGCGGCGGCC